>CM051827.1:68521729-69721729 GCA_028451465.1 Erethizon dorsatum | reverse complement strand
CCAGAGCATTTCTCAGATACAGATGGGCAGCCTTCCTGACCCCATTGCCCAGTGCCCCTACATTTTTGAGGCTGCTGTCTTCATTTTGCCCCTGCACCCCAAAAGGTAGGTTACAGATGTAAGACAGGAGAAGTGCTGCCTGCACCCCCACTACACCCTGGAACTCACTTTATTGCACCCCTGCCAGGCTTATTGGTCCCTCTTTTATACCTATTGCTTTCTCACTGGCTGAAATTCCCAGAACATGGGCTTGATATCTCTCTTAGTCACTTTGTCATCACTGGAACAAAATATCCAACACCTACATCTTAAAGGAGGAGAAGTTTGTTTTACTATTTTCAGAGGATTCACTGCATGGTTGGTTGACTCCAAGGCAGAATGGCATAGAGGAAGGGCCTGGCAGAGGAAAAGAGGAAAGTTACTCTCACCCTATATCAGTCAGGAAGGAGATGGAGAGAGACAGAGAGAGACAGAGAGAGATACAGAGAGAGACAGAGAGAGTTACAGAGAGACAGAGAGACAGAGAGACAGAGAGAAGCACCAGGGACTGGACAAGAATACACCCTTTCAAGTCACGCCCCTGCAGCCCATAGCCCACCTCCAGCCAAGCCCTACCTCCTAACAGCACATCCAGATACTGAACTGCTTAGTGGATGAATCCACTGATAAGAATAGCGCCCCCGTGATCCAATTGCCTTCCAAAAGCACCATTTCTGAGCACATGAGGTTTTGGGGGGAACATTCTAGATCTAAACCATAAGAGTATCCAATGCCATTCAGTGTCCATGCTCTACCCTTCCCAAGTTAAGCATGCACCCTTCCCTTCTTCCCTACTCCTGGTGGCTTCCCTCTGGAATCTAGGCTCAGAAAAGAATGGAGGATGCCTCTTTTTGGTTAGGGTAGCTGATTCCATGCAAGGGCCTTGCTCCAGCCCTTCCTGCTCCCATTTCCCTTTACCCTGGAGCTTTCTGGGCATGCTGAAGTCTGGGCTCAGGGAAAGGGGAGGACTGGTAGTCACAGAATATGACTTCAGGTGACCCCCTAAGAGTAGTGGCCCCAGAGCACCATGGCACCTGACTGCCCTGCCCAGGGGTCTCACTGTAACAAGCAGAGCCCTGGCCCAAACAAAAGCCATTAGATATCAGTACCACATCCATACCCTGCCATGCTCCAGGCATAAAGGGCCCGGCTAAATACCTTTGCAAAGCCCATATTGTGCAGCATCCTGCACCGCCTTCCCGGCCATCCCTGCACTATCAAATCTTTCTAGGCTCTTTTGTTGTCAAACCAAATATAGTGCTACATTGTCTGGCCTTCCACCCATTCTGGCTGGATAAAGGGGCCTGGTCCCCAGACTGGGGGCACACGGCTCTGGCGGCCTCCTCAATGCTATCTCACTGCCACAGCCCACGCAGAGAGTCAGCGGCTCCCCCACCCACCCGCTCTGCTCTGGGGCCTGCAGCTGCACCATTGATACGGGGAGTATTCTTTTCCATAGGTTCCCACGAGCATGTCACTAACCATTTCCCGGGCCTTATCACCAGGAGGTAAAAAAGGAGGGCTTTTGAAAAGTGGAAACAAAAAATCAGGCCCCATTGTTGCGTGACTTCCCCGACCACAATCAGAGCTTTCCATCGCTGGACACACAGACTACAAACACCGCCTAATACAGATACTCCAATCGGCAATTTGACCAGGACATTTAATGTTCTGTATCTATGATCTCTACTTTGTGTGTTTGTGGCTTTTAGATCATCCTTTTCATTTCTCTCTCTCGACTCTGAGCAAGTCAAAAGCTTCTGACGGCTGTAGTCACTGAGTCAATTCGCAAACTTCCAGGTACCTTCATTTTTGCTGGGAGCTTGTTCATCAAACTCACCCAGGCCTCTTCCACCTTCTTCTCATCCCTGCTTTCCTTTTTATACTTTCTTTTTCTTGCATTCTGTCTCAGTCTCTCCTTCTTTGATTCATTTGCCAATGCTCCATACCTAAAGGATCAGCTAGAAGTGGATGCTTCTGGTTAATTTCTTAGACTAAATGGAGGAGAAGGTGGGATTTTATTTAATGTCTTTAGAGATGCGCACAATTGTGGACTAGTATATCTGAGGCAACTTCAGAGATGAAGTAGTTGAGCTCCTTACGTTATGGAGAGAGACAGGAAAATGACCTGCCCAGGCCCACACAGTGACCAGGTAATGCCCAGGACTAGAAGCCAGCAGTATGCAGCTTCCTGACCACTGCCAGGAAATGCTGTGTCCCAGCTGTCTCTTTAGATCTCTGAAAATCCCAGTGATTTTTCCCATTTTAGTTGTCTGAGAGAGGGACCTACAAATCACGTCCATCAATTCCAATTTTAGGAATCACAAAGAAGCATAGCATAGCACAAGGAGACTAAGAGCATAGACTAGTCATAAAGAAAATCCAGGACAAAACTGTGACTCTGCTGCTCATTAGCTGTGTGACCCTGCATAAGTCACTAAACTCCTCTGTGTCTCAGATTCCTCATTTGCAAAATAGACACCAATATAGCACCTCATAGTTTTTGAGAGCAAAATGAATTAATTTTTGGATAGTGCCTGGTACATAATAGGCAATATCTAAAAGTTAACTGAAATATTCCTAAGAAGAAGCATGTATTAATATTCATTTTTATATCGACCACACTCTCAGTTTGTCTTGTAAAGATGGACTTCTTAGAGACTTTCCTACAGTGGGGTTCCTGCACAGGGATTCTTGAAATCAAGGCTTCTGTTCCCCATGCAGCAGTAGCTCCTGCCTTCCACCGCAAAGGAACCCCTCTTCCACTGCACAGCCTACAGGGAGCATATGCTAGGGGCCAGCCACTCTGTGTAGCCCTTGCCCTTGTGAGGCTGATGCTCTGATGCCTGAAATGGCATCAAACAAATAATCACACATACATCTACAGACTGAAGTGAAGGAAATGTACAGGCCATGATTAGAAATTATACTATGGGACAGATCTCAATTGGGAGTTTAGGAAAAGCGTCTCTGAGAAAGAGACATTTGTGGTGGGTGATCTCAACTGTGTCAACTTCAGGCTAAAACACACTTCTGGACATACCTGGATGGGTTATGACTTCAGGTACTACCATAGATCTGGTCTCTGGCCCCCTGCTGTGTTTCCTGGCTACCATGAACTAAGCATCTTTGCTCTGCCAAACTCTTCCACCATGATGTTTCTGCCTTGGAGCCAGCCCATCATGGATGGAATCCCCTGAAACTGTGAGCCAAATTAAACTCCTCCCTTGTTAAATTGTAGGTGTCGGGTATTGTGCCTCAGTGCCAGGAAATCTGACTGGTATAACATTTAAATTGAATTTTAAGAAAGAACAGAACTCTGGTGGCCAGGCCACAAGGTGGCCAGGTAGCAAGAGAGCACTCCAGACAGGCTGGGTGGGGCCCACTTGAAGACTTGGGGGGACTGACAGAAGGTTGCTACGACCAGTGCAGAGAGAAGGAAGAGGGCCAGGAGGACAGCCACGGTACACTGATGGCTCAAGGCTATAAATGAGCTTGGGATTTTTCTTCCTAGCATCAGTACAAAGCTTCCTGTATGTGCTAGTTATATCCTTGGGTTGCAGGTAGGTAATAGATGAGTTGAAGCAATTAGGAGTACAGCAAAGAGGCTATTTATCTAGTGCAAGTGGGAAGATAGGAGCTTGGATCAGAATGGAGGATGCAGAAGTAAAGACAAGAGCTCAAGTGATATCTGGAGTATGGCATGAATGTTTGAGCTTAGGGAGATACCCTCTATAGAAGAGAAGCCTGAAGGAAACTCTAGAGATCAGAGCACTAACAGTGTTGGGATGCTGAGAGGGCAGTAGGATGCTTGGATCTGGAGTTCAGATCACTGTAGCAGTGCTCCCTGGAGATCTACATTTGGGCATTAGCAGTATTTTATGTGTGTGAATGAATGAATGAATGCAGTGACAGTGCTAAGATTTGAATCCAGGTCAAATCTTGGAAGTTAATTATTTTATACATATTCAATCACCTTGCAGTAAACTAAATTCAATAAAAATGGTAGTTCTTCCAGCTTCCAGATTGCAAAGTTCAGTAACTGGCAGCAGGTCCACAGGGCAGTCTGGATTCTTGGGAGACTCCTTGAGAACTCTCAGAACTGGAGAGTCTCTAAAGCTAAGATTTGGCATAAGATCCGGGGTAAAAATGTATAAATTAGATCTTGGGGAATGTAAGAGCCCTTCACTGCCCTGCCTTCAAACTGCTCTAGGCCAAAGCTCTCGTATAGTTAACATCCATCAGATTATTTTATGATGATTTCTAGGAAAGAAGCTAGAGTAGTGTTTCACACATAGAAGGTGCTTAGTAGGGAGGCTGAGTTACACTAGACAGCATGAAGAAACAATCCCCAAGCCTCAGTGATTTAACAAAATCCCCTTAGGAGCAGGCAGCATTCTCACACTTTTCTTATAGTCATTCAGAGACCAGGTTTATTTCTACCTTTCAACTCCATTATCTTGGAAGTTTTTGTCTCTCCCACTGAAGAAGGGTAAGAATGTGGAGATCACGCTTGTTCTTAACAGCTCTGAACTGGAGGCAGCAGAGATTATTTCCACACCCGGACTGCTGATCTGCTGTGTGCTCTACCTAGTTGCGAAGGCGGCCAGGCAATGGAAGGGAGCATGTAGAGATTCAGTGAGGGTTAATTGTCTGTCTCTACACAGCCAGTGCTCCTGCCCTCTCTTCCTGATGGGAGAATTGAAGATCTCAGTGGGAGATGACTGAAGACGGACAAGGCTGGGGATGACAAGATGGAGCAGGGAACCAGGTCCAGCTGGGTCAACCTTTCACTTTAGGAGCTAAGATTCAAATTCTGTTCTTGGAACCCTGTCTGTTTCCAAGCATATGAAGTCCATTCTCTCCTAGTCCTACATATATATATACCACTAGTTGGGAAATGTTGCTGCTGTTACGACAGCAGAGGTTAAGGTGATTTACTTTGTCGCCATCTGAGATCTGTGCCTTCTGCTGGTGGCTACCACCTGAGAGCCACACAGCAGGGACATCTGATAGGGAGGGACAAATGTGCCCTGATGGAGCCAGGTCTAAAAGAGCCCACAACCTGGGGACTTCTCAGGGGCTCCATCTGAAGGAGAGAAACTATCTCCCACCCTCCCTGGATAGGCCTATCTTTGAGTTTTTGTATCCTGCCAGCATAGCGATCTTATCAAGGCAGATTAAAAATGAGAATGGGCTCATAAAATGTACATTATGGACTCTCCTAGTCTCATAAAACCAGATAAATGTGTTGCTCCAGAGAACCCTAGATTGGGTTTACACCTCTCTCCCTTTCCGTAATGGAATCGTCAACAGCAGATAATTGAAGTTTAGAAAAGAATCAGTAACTTGTAAGGTTCAACTCAGAGCATTGAGTATTTGGCCTCAGAGACTGCCTGGAGAAAAAGCAGATCACACTGGAAGTCGCTTGTTTTTCTTTGGCCCCAAATAGCTGCTCTGTGCTTTCCATGAGGCTTGGAGCAAAGGCAAGAAAACTTGTGGGTTACCCTCCCTTCCTAGGTGATTCCTTCCCCCTTCCTCACCTTCTTGATGGTACCTGAGTCCTCAGCCTCAAGCATATACCAGGCTTTCATGAATCTGCCTCCAGCACCATGGATGCTTCCTGAGATCGGCCTGAGTGGAGGGAGTATGGGCTGTAGTCTTGTTAGACCTTCTTTCCCTGCAGCTGCTGTTGCTCCCTGGGTAAGGGTAGGCTGTTGGCTCATTGCAGCCCAGCCTTCCTTCCTGTTCTCAGGTGGGTGGATAGAAGGTGTTGGTATGGAACATAGAGCCTCATTCTTGATGTGATCTGACCCTGACCAAGATTCCACCTCATGTCGCAAGCCCAGGCACAGCTCTACCCCAGATGCACCTGTGTCCCTTAGCCAGTCCTGTGTGCTTTGAGAACAGAGACCATCTGCAGGAATCGTAGCCACTTGGGCATCCTCTCAGTCCTCCTGCTTCCCAAACCTCACTTTTCTGGAGGGTTGGCCTTCTTCATGTTGTTTGAAATAATCTTCCCATTCATCTTCCTCTCTGTGCTCATTCCAGGCCCTGGTGACCCTCAGCCTACAGAGCTCTGAGCTTCTGTTATAGTAGACAGTATTACTGGGTAGAGGGTCTCAGGGCGTTGTTTCCAGGTTCTTGGTATCCCAAACAAGGAATTGAGCAGGATATTCAGGAATAAAAACAGTAAGATTTATTAAAAGCAAAGGAAATGGAAGTATACTCCACAAGTTGGATGTGGGCCAATGAAAAGAGCTCATGGCTAATAGGGACAGATACTGGGGCTCTTAAGGTCCTGGAACTGTGGGAGGAGGTACAACTGAAGACTGATGGAAGTCGTGGCCCATGGGATACCTGACAGGGCCCACCTTCAGGAGGGGGAGTTTTTTTTTTTTTTTTTTTAATATATATATTTTTTTATTTTAAAGAGAAGAAAAAAACAAAACAAATCAAAAGAAGAACAAATTTTCAAAGCAACATAATAGGAGGGTAACAGTGGTTAATACATTACGTATTACTATCTTTAAGTTAGTTATTCACGATACCAGACATTAGCATTCAATTGTCCAAACATTATTGGCACAAACCTTACTCTTCAATGAACTAAGTAAAATTGGTAGTGTATCTATCTTAACCATCTTATAGTTTTTGACCATACAGTTTTTAGAGGAGTTGCCACGGTTCATGGCATCTGAAGCCCACAGGGAAGGGGGGGTCAAAGCTGCAATGCAGATAAGGTTGAATATAGTCCGGGGTCATGTAGCTTGGTTTTGTTCACTCCTAGAGTCTTTGAGGGACAGAATGAGCTTAATCTGTTAGTTTCCTGATGTTTTGCTACAGTTGTCCTTGTTCTGTCTGATTTCTCAATTCTCGCCCCATGTTTCTTACTGTTTATTTGTCCTTGCTCTGCCTCCTACCTCAGCAGTGCCCATTATGGCAGAGACAGTGAGAGAAGGAGGGGGCTCCCTGTGTGGGATTTCGGTCCGTTTTGCTTCTGGATTAAACTACAGGGATGTGGGGGACGAGGATCGACTTTGACTTCCCGCTGTTATCTCTTGTGTCTTACACAATGCCTGGCACATAGTATATGATCAATGAATATGTGTGGAATGAGTATGTACACCTAATTGTGTCTTCTGAGTCCAATTCTAAGCAGGCAAAGACTTTAAGATGTATTGTGACTGTTTCCACACAAACGGCACAGGGCGGTACACTGATTCTGTGAACTCCTGGGACAGGCTCTGAAACACAACTGAGACAGAATAAATGTCTGGCTGTTCTGTTTTGACTGGTGACAAGAGTTGCAAGCTGATTAATACATTTAAAGTGGTGATCAATTTGTCTTATTCACATCCTCTTATCCTGATTGTAATGAGTAGATCTTTTAACATAATGAAAACTGCATATTTCACTCAAATTCACAGTTTTGCATTCCAGAGCAGATGAAATGCCGTTCTTTATTTAACGTTAAAATGAGGTGTAAGCTCTTGTTTTAGAAGGCCAGGAAAAGTGACAAACCACCTCTCCCCTAGAAGGCCAGGAGTGTGGCATTGCTGATCTCCTTTGAATGTGGCTACGAAAATCGGCTCACAGAACTGTGGAACAGGAAGGCACCTTTTTGGTCACCTTGCCTATCTCCTGCCTGGTTTACAGTTGGCCTATATATCAATCTAGAATGGAGCTTATCTAGCTATGGCTTGAATATTCTCCAATGATAGAGAGCTCACCACTGTTCATTTTGTTTTCCAAGGCTCCCAGGTATAAAATTAATACTTATATCAGTCCAAAATCAATCTTCTCATTGTTTTTATTTTGTGGACTTACCTTTTCTCTTCCTTCTCTCTTTCCTTCTTTTCTTCAATTTAAAACATCTGATTAGTTTTCCCTAAAAATATCTAACATCACAGTAACCTCCTACAATTTTGCAAAGGCCAAGCCAGGGCTGTTATTTTTCTTGTTGTACTGCCTGGTGGACTTGGACTAGTGGCTTCTTGTTGGTTCTCTGGCAATGCTGCTTCACTGGAAAAGCCTCTCCTAATAGACATAGCAGCCTGTCTGGTCCACACACCTTTGTGCCCCATTTGCCTCATATCTCCAGCACCCAGAGCTTGCCTGACACACAGCAGGATCTCTGTGCTTGTTGGATTGATCAGTGCATGCACAAATAAATGGTGCTACCTAGAAAGCATTTTATTAAATGTCCAAACTCTTGTCCATGGTTATGTAAGAAGCATCTTTTCAGGAAGCATCCAGCATCACACAAAGACAAGATGAAAATGGTGACAAAAAGACATTCGTGCTGTCTTCTATGATTGAATTTGTGTCAAAGAAACAAACAAAGAAACAAACAAACAAACACCTCAGGAGCTGTGAGGAGGCTGTGCTTTTGCCGAGGAGACCAAAGAAAAGGAGGAAGCCTGAAAATAAAAGAAAGAAAATGGCAGGTGCCCAGAGAAGAGGAGTGATGAGAAGCAGAGAGTGCTGAGGGTTTTCATGCCCTGGCTCCCAGTGGGTCTGCAGGCCCAGCCTCATCCATGTGCAGGTCTCCAAGGGGTGACCTGGCCTCCTTACCCAATTTCCCCCTTGTCACTCAAGTCAAATCAAAATAGTTTATCAACTTCCAACCAAGTATGTCCAATAAATAAAGGGAGACATGAAGTCCTCTGGTTCTTAGTCTTGAAGAAAGGCCCAAGAGAGTAAGAAACTCCGAAGCCACACAGACTAAAGTAGCAGAGTCAAGGCACAGCCAATTTCTGATTGAGTCCTAACCTGGTGTCCTCCCTCCCACGCCTTGTTCTGTGCAGTCACCCGGGCACATCCCTGTCCCCTGCTCACTCTCCCCGTGAAACTCCCTCTAAACAAAAGAAAGCAGTTTCTGAAGCAGCCAGATGTAACAGAGCAGTGGGAACCTAAACCAAGAGGAATTTGCTCTCCCTAAATTATGCTTTAATAGATGTCAATTATTAATTCCTAAATAAATATTTGTTAATATTCAAAAGAGTTTGCCTACTAAGAAAAACTCAGGCTACACAGAATAATTAGTGCTTCTCACTGTGTGATGGCTGCAGCCCACGATTTTTTTCTTCCCTGTTCTGCCTCTTATTTTTTCTGAAGTGTGAATGCCTGAGTGTGTTATGTTTCCTGGGGGGTGGGGGGTTGGCTGGCTCTTCTCTGAGCGGTTTTGGCTTTAGGTGTGTGCACAAAAAGGATGCCAGAAGCTGGCTTCTCCTACAGAACTTCTGTACTGGCCTGTGAGTCTTTCTCTTTCTTCTTTGTAGAGCAAGATGTTGTGAGGAGCTGAAGCTGTTATGTATCTAATGAGAGGAAACTGTAGATCTAGCCAAAAACTAGGGGTGGGAGAATGCTCCTCAATTAATAAAATACTGTTCAATCAAAGATCTATGTAATGGTTTCGAGTACAGTGGAGGGCTGGTTTGCAGTGGGAGCAGAATAGCACACATGTGCCTCCAACATTCAAGGAGTGCGCGGAGTAGCAGGGAGAGTGTCACGACAAGTTCTTCACGTAGGGGAGAACAAAATGAGTCCACAACAGAATTCGACAAAAGTCCAGAGAGATTTGGAGAAGCTTAGAAGCCACTTAAATTGGGGGCAAAAGGAGAAACAGATTCATGAAGGAAGTAGATTTGAGCCTGAGCTCGAAGCATGGGTAGGACTTGGATGGGTAAGGATGGTTTTGGCCATTGCATTTCAGAGGACATTCACTCACTGAGTCGTCCATTTACTATATTTTTATTTTGGAGCAACTGGTAGATGCCAGCACAGCCTGGATGCTGGGAATTTTAAAAACAAACAAATGAACAAATTTAAAAACAAGTCTATTAATTTAAAGTTTATTGCCCAATGATATATAATAATGAAGCATATAATGTCACCTAATAATATCACATATACCATAAAATAGTTGCAGTATAGTAACATATGAATCCAACAGAATGACCACTCTGGCAGGGGGTTGGAGAAAGCATCAAGTAGTGAGGACTCTTGATCTAGATCTTGAAGGATTCATTTAGTCATTCATTCATAGGTATTTCATTCATCAAGTATTTACCGGGTACCTATCTGTTCCATGCACTATGTTTTGTCAGGGTATGGATCACAGTATATGTGTTCATTTGTAATTACTGAAGAGAACTAAGGCTTTTTCTCAATGGTGTTTACATCCTAAGAGTTAGGCAAATTAAGGGGGAAAGGCCATTCCTATCACAGAGAACAGAATAGCTCGTTGTAGAATTCTGATACCATGGGGTATGCCTATAGCTAAAGGTACATAACGAAGGGGATTGTCAGGAAGTGGCGCTAGAGAAGGAATTGGGCATCACATTTTTCAGGACCTTGCACACGGGCCTAGTGTTTAGAATTTTATTTAGAGCTAATGAAAAGCCAAGGAAGGTGGTTAGAGCAGAGTTGAGAAAGGTGATTCTGAAGACTCTAGAATCTCGATTGGAGGAAGATGAATTGGAGATGAAAAGACAAGTTAGTAAGTGATTGCAATATCCCAGGACATTCAAAATGAAGGCCTGAATCAGGGAATAGAAGGTGAGATGGAGGAGGATGTGTTTGAAATGGAAGAGTGGTTCTTAATTCTGTGTGTGTGTGTGTGCGCGTGCGTGCGCTCACGTGCACGCGCCCTTCCGAGATCTTTGAGAATCTAATAAAAAACTTCTGGTCCAAGGGAAACGCTCATACCCACCTACACTCATTATTTTGCAAACAACTTCAAAGGCCTTAAGTTATGGATTAAGAATCCCTACCTTATAGGAAACAGTTGGGTTGAGTAGAGACCAGGAAATGAACACATAAAAGAAGAGTCTGCAGCAGTGGTTTGCACATGGATCTGGTGCTATTCTAGTCTCCCTTTCAGAATGCCCTTCTTGAGCCCTTCCTCTCACTGTCCAGTACCCCATGTCTTTTGTGGTTCCTGGCCCTCAGGGCCCTTCAGCTACCCTATGGACTTGCCTAGCCTTCATTCCTTCTATATTAGGCTTGTGCCTCTCTCTGTCACTCAGACACCCTGAGCCAGGGACTAATTCCTTCTTTCCTTATCCATTCTGGGAGTAAATTAGAGGACTCCCCCAGTGGTATCACTGTCTCATGGTCCAGATCAAAGAGCACCTCCTTACAGATGCCAGAGTATCAGTCCTGGAGAGCTATCAGAAATCAAAAAATTTAGTTCCCTCAATACACAGATGTGAAAGTTACGGACCAGAGAACTAAGAAATTTCTGCAGGGCCACACAGTAAGTGGATGAGCTGGAGTCAGAGCACCCACCTGCTAATCTTACATCCTTTGCTGTTCATAGGAGGTGATGTCTCCCTCCACTGCACTTCCAGCAAATCAGCGTGTGCCTCTTTAACAGATGCTCACATCTACAACCTGCAGATCTGTGAGTGTGGCCAACATCCAACAGAGGGGCTCCAGGAGTGCTGGATACAGACCGTGAGAAAGGAGGGAATCAGAGGCCATCATATGTGACTTCCACCGGCACCATGAAGATGATGAGACCGATGATGAGACCCAGTTCCCAGGGGTCTTGCATAACGAAGGGGGAAAAGCACATGAACGGACCAGCCCCGCCCCCTCAGGAAGCACTCCTTCCTGCCTTTCTTTTTGCCACTTCTTCCCACACTCACACTAAACAGTGCTGTGGGAAGAGACGGCCTGGGAAGGTTGAGTTAGCAGTCAGAGAAGGAGACAAAAGCTGAGTTTTGCCTTTGTTGTAGCGCTGGGCTACAAAATTTTCCACATATTATATTTCTAGATAAACCCACACTGACACGTTTAAGGGGTCACTCAGAGCTACAGTCAAAATGAGTAGCAAGCCAGGAATATGAAGCTGGGACCCCACAGTAGACTAACTAGGTCTGGGCCTAACAGGCAGCATGGAGAGAATCATGTCTCTGCCACAACAGGTGAGAGAATTGCAGTTGTAGAGTTCTGACCCCTGCTAAGGTGCGTCATAAATGTGTGGGTAGGCAAACAAGAATAGCAACCTGCAAGACAAGATGTAGGAGCAAAATAAGACCTG
This sequence comes from Erethizon dorsatum, assembly GCA_028451465.1. NCBI lineage: Eukaryota > Metazoa > Chordata > Mammalia > Rodentia > Erethizontidae > Erethizon > Erethizon dorsatum. The sequence continues at coordinate 69,709,638 of CM051827.1, read as the reverse complement.
GACCTAAGTCAGAAGGAATTGTGATGCTCAGTTGTCCTGGGTAATCCCAATCACTTTGAGTCCGGGTCATGAAGAATGTGAGCTTGGGAGAGACATGGGGCTGGAGTCAGGTTTTCCTGTGTACATTTGTTAGGGATATTTGGACACCAAAGCATCAGTTTCCCCAGTTTCTCCATTCATCCAATGGAGATGATAAAAGGAACCACTTTGCTGTTGAGAAGGGGAGTAAGTGATGTAAAGCATGGGAAACACTAGAAAGAGAGCCTGTATTAGCTAAGGATCAGAACATTACTGAGCACAAACAAGAACAAGAGCCCAGAGGTATGGGTCCTCCTGGAGCCAGCTACTGTTGTCTTTGTTCCAACAGCTACCTAAATCTTTCTGCAACCATTTTTTAAAGTAAACTTTTTAAGAAAGGAAAAGGCACATTTAGGAATGTGTACAAATCCTAAGTTATATTTTGGTAAGTTTTCTCAAAGTGAATAGACCCATGGAATTGGGTCTCAGATCAAGAATGTGTCCCTCACATGCCTTTTAAGAGAATACTTAGTCCCCTTTGCCTAGGATAGCCTCTTTCTGACTCCCAACACCGTGGATTAGTGGTGTTTGCTCTCGAATTTTATATAAATGGAATAATGCTATATATTTTACCCTTTACGTTTGACTTCTTTCAATCAATATTGTGTTTGGGATTTTATAAATTGTATGGACCTCTAATTTCTTTATTTTCATTGTGTGCACTATTTTATTTTATAAATAAACTACTATTTAGGTACTTTATGGACATTGGGATTTGGTGTACTCTCTGGTTTTTGACTATTATAAGTAGTGCTGCTAGACGATTCTTTTTTTTTTTTTTGTGGGTACTGGGGGTCAACCTCTGGACCTCGCGTGCCAGCAGGTGCCTGTGCCGCTGAGTGATATCACCGGCCATTTTTTCATATGTGGGTACTGAGAGTCGAACTCAGGACCTCGCACTTACCAGACAGGCACTTATGCCGCTGAGCCATCTCACCGGCCCCTGCTAGACCATTCTTTTTTTTTTTTTTTTTTTTTTTTTGTGGGTACCGGGGGTCAACCTCAGGACCTCGGGCGCCAGCAGGCGCCCATGCCTCTGAGCAATATCACCGGCCCTTTTTTCATATGTAGGTTCCAGGAGTTGAACTCGGGCCCTCGCGCTTGCCAGGCAGGCGCTTACGCCGCTGAGCCATCTCACCAGCCTTAGACCATTCTTATACATGACTTTTGAGGAGCATATGTGAGCATTCCTGTTGGTTATATATTCAGCTGAATCAAATTAAATTAACATCTTTGAAGATCAAAAAGTCAAAGACTGGCAGTTTCATATGTTTCAATCTAATTCTTAGGAATGGAAACACTGGGGCATCAGGGATGCTTATCCAACTTCAGGCAATACTGCCCATCTCCCAAAGTGGTTGTACCAACCAATGCTCCCACCAGCAGTGTTTATTTAAGAGTTTCTATTTCTACATTCTGTTAAACAAAAACCACTGGGACTCTCTGCTGAACCTCAGCTACTCAAATCTTCTATTCTTAAAGGTCCTTTTGTGTCATAAATTCACAATTCCTCTGTGCTTATTTTCCTCTTAGGAAGGCCTATTTTCTAGTTCTGACTCTTACTGAGCCATGCTTTGGCATAGGAAGGATGTGGTAGGTCCACATGGGACCAGTATGATGGTGGCCAGGGGAATCAAATTCTGAGGACAAAGAACAAAGTTCATTTTTCCTCCAGTGATGATATTGAAAAGTCTTGAGTTTGATTGGTGCTAAAAAAAAAAAAGGTGTCATCTCTACACCTTTATAGCTTTCAATTTGTTCTCAGACAAGAAATGGGACATAAAAGGATAAGAGAGGCTCATCCTTCTTGCCCAGATCCAAAGAAGCTAGATATTTTCAGGCATTGGGGCTGATCAGCACCCATCTTCCAAATCAGGGCAGCACGGGCAGGTCTTTCTCTTTGGTCTTCCACATCTTGGGCCTTGCACAGCCCCTTTGTCCATTAACTATAGTAGGCTGAGTGCCCAGGGCCCACACGTCATTTAGGAGCTCACAAAAATGTTTTTAATCCTCTTAAAAGTCATGAAAAAATGAATTTTTAGATCAAAAAATGTTTTGATTTATGATACTAATATTTCCTCTTTATACCAATGTTGCCATAAAATATAATTATAACATATATGCATATGTGTATATTTTCCTTATCTATCTATCCCTCTATCTATCTACATAAATGGAGGAAGGAGTCCGTGGAGGAAATAGAACCTCGGCCTGGGTTAGAGAATCAGTCCCACCCCGGAAAGTGGATTTTTCATGTTCCTGGCACTCCCTGAATGTAGTTTCCCTTAGAAATAACTTTTTGATGGTTCTGTCTGGCTCAGCTGTGCCTCCAGGTATAAGGAAAAGAGAATCTTGTCTACATTTGAACCAACACTAGAAGGCACAATGGAAGTTCTTTATTTCACTTTAGAGCAGAAGGAGGGTGGGGTGTTGGGGTTCTTGAGATCTGCCTTCGGAGTCCAACCAGGGTGAAATCTGAATCTTTGGACAGCATGGATCGAATCCCTGTGGAGGTGTGGGGGCGGCCTCTGGCAGTGGCAGGATTACGTTCCTTGGCTCCCCAGGAGGATCCCAATATGGACATCTGGGCCCTGGTCAAGGCCAGACCTCCAAGCTGCTTCAGCTCCTGTTTATTTCCTCCTCTGCTCTTCCTCCTCCTGACATGCACATACCCACAGACTCATTTAGGGGCTGGAGTCTGAGACATCAAGATCTTATTTCTTCCAAACGTGTGTCTGTTGAGCTGGACTTCAATGAAATATCGAATGATGAATAGCTGTTTGCTGGCTGGAGGAATTTAGAAAGGACAAGCTATTTAAAGCTGTGTGCAGCATAACCAGGTTGGAAAACAATCTTATGTCAGATGGGGGATAAAGGAATAATTTTGCAAAATGCTATTTATTTAAAATATGAAAAGCATGGACCAGATTTATTTTATTTATATATTTGTATTGGAATTAAAGCAGAGAGGGAAATGGACAGGGAAAGAAGAGAGCAGGGGCTTTGAAGCAGATGCAGGAAGCCAGGGTTCTACACATAGCTCTGCCGCAAATTTGCTGTTATTCATGAAAAAAGCACCCGACTTCTCAGAACCTCAGTTCCCGCGTCTGCAGAAGAGGCAACTAGGTAATCCTGAAGGTCTTTCATAGCTTTCAGATTTTAGCACATAGTAGGTGCTCTGTCAGTAATTTCTGAGGATGAGAGGAGGTCTGGGACTGTGACTAGATCAATGTCAACTGCCTGTGAAATGCGGCAGTCAAGGTGGCAAGCGTACTAACAATGGCAGGCTAAGAAGCTGAGCCCATCTGTAGATGGCATTTGTACTGTCATAAAAATAGCATAACAAGATTATATTGAAATATCTTACTATTTAACTTAATAATTTAAATGTTTGCCTAATGAGGTGGACTTGATTGGATTAAGGCATTCACAATTAATTTTGATAGATCATTTTACACATTGGAGGTGCTTTCTTCTGAATCAGGAGGTGGAACAGAAGTGCAAAATGTTTACGTTCAAACGAGCATGTGATTTTGCAGAAAACATTAATCCCAGATCATGCACACTAAGTCAATTTCGGAAATGGCTTCTAGATATATTATTAGAAATTGCTCTTCAAATATAAAAAGCTCGTAATAGAGTTCTGTCCATTTTTCCTTTGGCTGATGGAAGTTGTTTTATAAATATGCCCATGATATGATGTTTTCTTCATCCAAGCCTTTTGGTACTAATTGCAACTTTTTAAACAGTGTAAGTAGTAGCTGTCACGAACACTTTGAGTCCCATTACAAACACATATATCTGAACAATTTCACATTTAGGGGCACATTCTTTCTTCAATTATTTTTAACTGCATTTTTTCCCAATTTTTTTTCTGAAAAGCACTTCAAGATGAAAGCTGTAGCCTCTTCCTTCCTCTCTTCCCTTTACTTTTCTTTTTTCTTTCTTTCTTTCTTTTTTTTTTTTTTTTGTGGGTACCGGGGGGGTCGACCTCAGGACCTCGCGCGCCAGCAGGCGCCCATGCCGCTGAGCGATATCACCGGCCCCTTTTTCGTATGTGGGATCCGGGAGTCGAACTCGGGCCCTCGCGCTTGCAAGGCAGGCGCTTATGCCGCTTAGCCATCTCACCGGCCCATCTTTCTTTCTTTCTTTTTGATTAAGGGAATTTTATTATGCAATAGGAAAATGGTTCTCCCTTCCACTTTCACGCCCTCAAAAATCAAAGATCCAGAAGTGGTCACATCTGCCCCAGATGAGCCAGGAGTGAGCAAAGGCAAATGGCTTCTGGAAAGGGAGCTTGGGATCAGGTTACGACATCTGTCCTGGAGCTCCTGGAAAGGCATGTTCTCCATACTGTTGCTATCAGAGTAGAATTGCATACGAAAACTTTCTGATTGTGAGTATCCATGGCAGGATACTTCTTGGAGAATTCTTTGAGACTTAGTCTTCTCCTCTGAAAAATGGGGCTAAACTTCTCATACTTCAAACCAGTGAGGGTTTGGGGTCTTATGTGACAACATTTGGTGAGATATACTGCAGTATATTGGCTTGGGACCAAAGGAACACAGTTCGAATCTTGGCAGCTCCTATTAGCGGGTGACCTTTGAGAAGCCTCTGACTCTTTCTGAGGCTCAAATGCGTCATTTGGTAAATGGTGACAATCACACCTAATGGCTAATTAAATGCCACTTTCCTGATGCATGACAGTAGCTCCACACATTTTACTTTCCTCCCTCCACTTTCAGTCTCTGGAGAAAAGTAGTCCTAAATGCAAGGCATTGTTCATTTCATTGTCACTTTGTTCTTCCTGTGTGTTCCTGACAATGCTGTGGCATTTAGCAAGCAGGACCCTGGGACTTCCTGGTATTGGTGGACACTTTTTCAGTCCCCAAGTCACCTGTCCTGGCAGAAGTACCCAAATCTGCCTTCCTCTTCCTGGGAGGTTTAATGAGACGTCATTAAACGCTTCCTTTGTGAGGTGTGGATGACCTCTTAAATTCCAAATGCTCTTGGATGGCCTTCAACGACCTTCATAACTTGCCCTCTGCTTTCTCTTTAGACTTTCAGCTTCTTTCTTTTTTTCACTATGTCCCCTCTGCCCACCCACCCAGCACTCCTCTCTGTCCCAAGGGCCTAACTCTCCATCCCCAGGCCTTTTGCTTTTACTGACTGCAGGTTCATTCTAGGACGCTCTTTCTCTCTTCTAAAACTAGAAAAGGCCTCCTACCCCAGATCTCACTCAAATGCTTTTTCCTACCTTGCTGGTGTAGCCAGCATTATTACTCAGATCCTCTATGGGTTTGCAAGCTGTCCGGCACACATAATATTCTGAGATATATAGATATCACAGGCTTCTTTAGAAAACTGATAGGTCCTTTCATCTCTGACACCAAGATCCTCAGAAAGTAGGCTGATCATAAAGGCTGATCTTAAAATCCTCTCAAGAATTCCACGGGAGGGCCGGTGAGATGGCTCAGCAGCGTAAGCGCCTGCCTGGCAAGCGCAAGGGCCTGAGTTTGACTCCCGGAACCCACATACAAAAAAAGGGCCGGTGATATCGCTCAGCAGCACAGGCGCCTGCTGGCGCGCGAGGTCCTGAGGTCGACCCCTGGTACCCACCAAAAAAAAAAAAAAAAGAATTCCACCGGAGTAAGCATGATTATGACTTCACTTTGCACATGAAGATACCAAGATTCAGAGATGCAAAGTAATTTGTCCAGAGTCACACAGCAGGTGGGTGTAGAACAGGGATTTAAACCTGGAGAATCTCACTTGTGAGTCTGTTCTTCCCACTATTCTAACTCTTTATGCCCCAAATGTCTCCTTTCCTCTTCCAAGCTACCCAAAAGGAAGGCAGAAAAGGCCTCTTTACAGAAGAAGAAACTGAGGCTGTGACAGGAGCAGTTCCTTCCCCAGCTCCATGCCTAGTGCTTTACGGAGCTGCTTACATTTCTGGGCTCTTGACTCTGACTCGGCCTCTGTACAGCAAACCTCACAGCCTCACCTGCTCCAGGAAGCCAACAGCAGCAGGGAATGTGGGGGCCTGGGCTACTGCAACACCTGACAAATTCATGTGCCTCCTGGGGCTCTTGTGAGCCGCCTCACCACAGAGGGGACGAAGAAATGACAAGGGGCATCTCTACTCCCAAGGGATTCCAGTCACGAGAATCTGTCAATTAAGGCTGGAACGATGTCATCTCCTGAAATAGCATTTTAATGAGTGATGGCTCTGGGATAAATTGTTATCTCCTGATCCCTCGTTAGAGAGCTTAATTAGATCCATCATAAAACATATTGATCAATGGCACTGAGCAGGTCTGCAGGACATTCAACAGCCACTGGAACACCCCTTGGCAGAGCAGTCCCCAGGCCCAGAGAGTTGCTGGGGCCCAGGTTCTTTTGGAGCACCTAGGTGCGTTTACCTGGTTCCTCCCTCCTTCTTTGCTTTCACACCTTCTGTGGGCCAGGTGCTGTGCTGACCTCTCCTGCCTTAACTCAGTGTCCTCATCAACTACTGTTATTTCTTCCTTTTGCAAATGGTGAAACCAAGCCTCACAACCCTAAGGTGCCACCAGGAACAGCCCCATCAACTACATTATCTTTCAGGGGCAGTGGCTAAGGTAAGAACGACAAAAGGGAAACTGAAGGGGAGAGCAGACATCATTACACTCCTAAGATATGCATGGCATCGCACTGAACATTCATGGAACCCAACGTGGTAAAAATTTAAATCTGCACTTTATAGTTGAGGAAACTGAGCCTCAGAAATGTTACCCGAAGCAGTGCAGCTGGTTAGTGTCACAGCTGGAATTGGAAGTTGGCTTTGAGGAACTCCAAATCCAAATCCAGACAGATGTGGGTTCAAACTCCAGTCCTTATATGTATACTGTATACTTTCAGGCAGATCGCAGAAACCTGAATATCACATTCTGTGTCTATAACATCAGAGGACCCTGCTCATAGAGTTACTGTGATGATTCAGTGAAACAATTCCTGTGAAGAGTTTAAACAGTGCTTGCCCACCACAAGTGTTCCGTGAGTACAGTTTTTCCATTCTGCCTTAGAGACAACCTGTGTCCTCATCTACTAAATGGAGGTAATAACCTGTGTTCTGAAACAGCCTGTTGGGACGCACTTTATTAGAGGTAAAGGTTCACACTGTATTTATTGGTCATCTTCTTGGCAAGAAGCTCAGCATGACTGCTTACAGTATGGGTAAATCTTATTTGAATTATTTGATTATTGTTATTATTAAAAGAATGCATTAGCACAGATGGTGCTGGGGATGGGGAAATGGATCAAGAGGAAGAGATGGGGAGGGACTGAGAAAAAGACAGCACTGAGGTTTCGGTGGGAAGCAGCAGTGCTGTGGGGATGCAGGAAGCCTCTCTGGAAGTCCCTGCGCTGGTGTCTGGCTGTGTTGATTCAGTGGCCTGGGCTCGGCAGGGCGTGCGTGTATTTGTTTCATATGCACGCATGTAGTGTGTATGTGTGCGTGCACGCCTATGTGTGTGTTGGCCTCATGTACATAAGAGCATGGAACTTTTCACCAGAAAGAACCCTGGAGACTCACCCATAGGCCGTAGAAGTAGGGTGTGTGTGTGTGTGTGTGTGTGTGTGTGTGTGTACCGTTCTGGGTGTGAAGACCAGCTTCCATGAGAGGGTGACTTTCTTCACCTGTCTGCACTTGGAGTTCTTCCTTTTTCATTACAGTAAATGTAGCTTGAAAGCAGGGCATAGCATAGTTTTCCCTGAACATGAATCACATCACATAATTTTTCTTTCAGAGAAAAATGCTGTGAAATAACCTGCAGATGGTGAATCTCTTTTTCTTTCTCTTTCTGTCTTGCTTTCTCTCTCTCACCCTCTGTCTCTCTTCCTTCTCTCTTTTTCCAAGTCTGTCTCTCTGTCTCTGTACCGCTGCCTGTCTCTGTGGCTCTATTTATAGCTTTTAAATGCTTTTATATTTTCACAGTTACCGTATAAAATGTCCCCTTGCTACATAAAATAGCTTGCATTCGGGGCTGTAATTAGATCAGTGTTTCATCCCAAGTTCCTCAGATAATCACGCTGGACATTGTTCCTTGCTCCCATCCCTACCCACAAACACTGCCGCTCTGGGTATCCTGCCCTAACCCTTTCCTGCCTTTCCTTTTTCCCAATCCCTAATGACAATCCTTCAGTGCTGCTGGCTGCTTCCTCTCTGGTTCTCTCCTACTGCTTCCTCCGAGGGCTCAGTGTTCCTCGGAGACCACAGCAGCGGCTCAGAGCATCCTGACCTCTCTCTCTCTCTCTGCGGGCAGAGCAGTCACTCTGTTAGCGAGGGCATCAGAATTTCTGAACGCAGTCCTGAAATTCGTTCCCCAAACTGGCCAGATAAAAACCCACACCACCCAGAGAGGAAGGGGAGCTAGGTCTCTTTTTTGTAAAATAAGGACAGAGGAAGAGAGAGAGAAAGAGAGAGAGAGAGAATTTTTTTCTCACCGATCTGGACATGCGCTAGAGAATATTGTAGTAACAATTAGGGATGGATGAGTGAGGGGTTTATTTCTCACTTGCTTGTCAGGTCAGAAGACAATCTGTTTATTTTCCTGCTACAATTTTATTCAATAAACCGAAAGGATGGGAGCTGGAGAAGAGGGTATGAACAGGATGTGTGCTATCAATTTGTCAAATAAATAATCGTGCTTGAAAACAACAGATTTTATTAATTAGACAGGATGGTGTATTATTACCATTAAAGTGTTATATTGCATTAATTTTTATATTTTACTCGGCTACTAATTACTGTAAAAGATTTCGGGAATGAAGCAAAATAAAATCATGCAGCATTATACATAATGTAAAGATAGCGTGAATTAATTTGTTCGCGCTGTGCCTGCCGAGCGGAGGGAGAGGGACAGGGTGACCAGGCTGCTTCCCTTGCCTGTCCCAGAGCTCCAGCAAACCCCTGCCGCCTGCCTGCTTACGAGCCAGCGGGAGGCCACCCCGTTCATTGGTTCGAGACCCAGTTCTGCCCTGATCTTGCTTTGCACACTTTGCACCTCTCTGAGGCCTCGGTTTCCTCTTCTGTTCATGTAAACACCCTTCTCTGCCGGCCTCACAGGGTGTTTCTAAAGATCTATGAATTCCCGATTTCCAGGGAGTGAACGTGAACGTGCTTTTTTTTTTTTTTTTTCTTTTTCTTTTTTCCCCTCAAGGTTGTGAGAGGAGGCCGAGACCCAGCACGGGAAGAGCAGGGAGGCAGAGGAGTCCAGCGTGCAGATCCTGGAGGGGCAGCTCGGTCAGAATCCAGGCCCCCGGGACACAGCCTGATTCTGAGGGGCGCGGGGTGACTCGGGACACTGCGAGGCCCCGCAGGGCCACTGCCCTCACTGGACACGGGTTCAGAGCTGGCCAACACCGGGTCCCGGCCACACCGCGGCCGAGCCCGGAGCGCTCAGTGTAAGCGCAGACGGGGGGCAGCGCTCGGCCGGGCGACCCAGGCGATCCCCGGGGAGTCCCGGGTACTGGCACGGTGGGGAAGGCGCACGCCCTCGCTTTAATCAACTTCCGCGCCAGCCCGTGGCCGCCGCCAAGTCCCTCAACCCCTCCGAACGGCGGCTTCTGCTTGAATTAAAAATAAAGTAAGTTGTTCGCCAGGCAGTGGATTCCCACGCCGGGCCACCGTCCGGCCCACCAGGCGGCGGGCTGGCCCGCACGAGGGCGCCCAGGGTCCCCGGGGCGCCCCGCGCAGCGCACCGCTCGGGTCCCCGCAGCCCCGCTCCGCCCGGCGCTGCCTGCCGGGTCCGCGCCGACCTCGGCCCGGGCAGCCGCGAGCGTCCGCGCGGCCCACGCCCACCCCGGGCGCGGCTCTCGGCGGCGCGGCGGCCCGAGCCCAGCCACGTTTTTCTCCTGGCTGGGTCCCGGCCGCCAGGGCCCGGCGAGGGCCCACATTTCTCACGACCCACTGCCACCTACTGCCCGCAGCTGGGAACTGCAGGCCGGGCGCGCCGGGCCTCGGGGAAGCCAGCTTCCCAGGCGCGGGTGGATCCCCTGGGCGCGCTCAGGTCTGTCGGCCTGGAGCCCCGGCTCCCGCGTGCGCTGGGCCGCGCGTGGCAGCTGTGTGGAAACCACTCCTCCAGGCCAGCTGACGTGCACTCTTAGGTGCACCTAAGGGAGCTCCGGCTTGACTGCACCCTTAAGCGACAACAGGACTCTGGCAAGCCCTTTGCTCCCCATCTGACCACACCTTGCTGGCTTTAGAGGAATGAAAGTCCTGCCTGGGGCTGGAAGACTGCTTCTGGCTACCCGCAACGGACCAGATGTAGGACTTGTCACTGTTTGTAGCTTTCCCAGGTTAGCCCGCCGGGCCTCTGACCGCGTCTGAGCAGAGCGTGCTTCACCTCCTCTGCTTTCTGGAGCCCTCCTGCCACCCTGTCTTAGAGCATGCATCCGTCAGCCCTGCCACAGTGGTCCCCCATCGCGGTTTCTCCACAGGCTCGCTTGGGGTCAGTTACTTAACCCATCTCCGCCTGATTTGCCTTTTCTTTAAAATAGCAATAATACCAGTATCTTCAGTACGGTACTGTTGAGAGGATTAAGTGAGTGAATTTAGGTACAAGAGTTAGAACAAGCCTGCACATAGCGCCTTTGAGGCACATAGTAAGTGTGTTCTACAAGTTTTAGGGATTATCTATGTCAGCATTATCTGTGTGCCTGTCACTAGATTTCCACTTGATTGTGAGCTCTGAGAGGGCTGAGATCATTGCTGATTCATCCCAGAACCCACAACTCCTTACCTGAAGAAGGAAATAATGTGCCAAGCACTGTGCCCTGGGGTTGCAAGAGTATAAATGAGGGGCCAGTGATATTGCTCAGTGACACAAGCGCCTACTGGCAAGCACGAAGTCCTGATTTCGACTCCCGGTACCCACATTGGAAAAAAAAAAAAAAGAGTATAAATGAGGACCTCTTCCTCTCCCTCGTGGAGTTTATGTAATTTGGAGCAGAAAGAAATAGAGCAAATGGGTAGGTGACTGGCATGCGTGCAGCTTGTGATAATTGCTAGGAAGAGAATAACCAGGGTCTGTGAGTGAATCCTGGTGGATGAATCACGGAGGAGGGATGGGGGTGTGTTCCCAGAGGTTTCTGTGGCGAAGATAAGGAAGCCAAGACTGGAAAGATGAAAAGGAAGAAGTGGTAGTCACCTCAGGTATAGGGAGAAGATTGTGAAGGGGCAGAGACATGGAAATGGTCCAAATCTCAACTGTAACAGAGGTTGCAGGAATGTGTGTACAAAGATGTCAAAACTCATCAAACTGCACTCATAACAGGAGTGAATTTTATAGCATACAAAGTCAACTTCAGTAAAGCTGACTGAAGAAGCAAAGATGATAGCCAAGTGCAAAACTCAAGGAAGCCGGTTCCAGACAGGCATGAGATGATGTGTCGCCCCTGAAGCTGGAAAGCTCTTGTCTCGTCCTGGGCAGCCTCTGTGGATGGAGCCTGGAAAGGAAGAGCAGAGGTAGCAAAGGATGAGGCCAGGGGGTGACATCCAGCACCTGTGGGCTTCAGATTTTATCTAAGTGTGATGAACAGAAACAGCTTTTGATCTGCTATCAAAAGCCCGGTGTTCTTGTCTGAACTTTTTATCTGTGTCCTCTTGGACCAATCATTGTGCTGCTGTGAACATTTTTAAATCTGTAAAATAGGGATAATAACAATATGCAGGGAACTCGTCAAAGAGGGCTGCGGCCAGCACTGCAGAGGAGGTACCTGGTGTGTGCGCATGTGCTTCTGGGATATTCAAAAGACTGCCCCCTGCATCCAGATAACACAGCCTGTATGGAGCAGAGGTTTGGGACCTTTTATCCAGCAGTAGGTGAATGGTGAGGGGAGGAGGAACAGGAAGAGTAGGGCATCAAATCCTCCGGGGTTCCTTGCCCATCCCATACTGGCTTTCATTTTTGTGTTTTTTTCCCCCCATATAGTTTTTGTCTTATAAATTTATTTTTTGTCCTGGAACACAGGTCATGGTTTATAGTTATGCATTTAAATTCTGCATTTATTTGTTCAGTGTCTGACTTTCTGCCCACTGCAAGCTCTATGAGGAGCAGGCTTGTGCTTGTTCCCTAAAGCTCTGTACCCAAGTACGGGCACTGTGGATGGCACATAGGAGGCACTCAAAGAGTATTTACTCAATGAATGAATGAATGAATAAATGAGTGAGTGAGGGAGTGAATGTAAATGTTCATTTACTCAAAAACAAATTAACCATCCCCTGGACTCTTTCTGATCTTCCCAAATATCCCACCCCTCACCTTACTCATACAGCATAAAACGATCATCTCCTAAGCCTTTCTCTTTAGGTTCTCTCCAACATCCTCATACTAAGTTCAGGCCCCCCCAGGAGTTTCTTTCTTTCCTTTTAAACAAACATCTGCACAGAATTCAGAGGAGAAGTGATGGCTGTGTCCATTTCTCACTGGTTTTGTCCCTTGGTGTCATAAGCTATTTTCACCTCTGCAGTAGACAGGGTAGAACCGACTCTTGTTCCCATTTTCCAGGCAAGGAACCAGATAGTTGAGGAGGCTCGTCCTGGGTCACAGCTAGGGAGTGCAGGGGCACAGCTGAGCCAGCCCTCCTGGCTCTAATCCTGTGATCCTCTATGCCCTGCTTTTCTGCCGAACATCTCTAAAAATCCATGTGAGGGTGGTTCTCCAGAGGACAGCCAAGGAGGAGTGATAAAAGCTCTCAGAGACAGTGATGTCCCTGCAGGCATCTGCTCCACTTCCGGTGGCTGTCAGAGCAGATGGAGGGCATTTTACACAAACACCTTCCCAGCTGCCAGGCCAGGTCTCAGGAGCCAGACCTGCTAGGTTTGCATGTTGGTCTCACCAGCTTCCTGCTCTCTAACCTTGGATGATTTATTTAAGTTCTCTGTGCTGCAGGCTCCTCATCAATAAATTGGAGATAATAAGTGATTACCTGGTAGGGTTGCTGTGCAGATTAAATCAATTCTGCCAAATTCTTAGAAAAATGATTTTCCAATAGCAAGTGCTCAATTCATGCTTTTTGTCTCCTTGCTTCTCTCTTCTCCGCAACTCCCTTTCTTCTTCCCTTCCTCCCATTTCTTTCTCTTCACTTCTTTCTTTCCTTTCCTTCTCTATTACTCTTGTTTCTTCTCTCTTTTTTCTCTCTTGTTTTTTTCTTATACTTTCTAAATTCCTGTCACTCCCCTGAGTGTAACTTACCTCACTAAGGTGCACCAATAAATGTTTGTTCAAGCAAGCAAGCAAGCAAGAAAATGGAAAGAAAGAGAGAGCTGATGTTTGGGACAGGATATGAAAAAGTAAAAATAGAACCAAACAAGCTGACCTCATGTTTTTGATGTTTGTTTTTATCTTAACATACAAGCTACTGTTAGAAGAGCTAAGAAGCCCAACAGGAAGCCCAACACTTCTACTGTCAGGTGATGTTACTTTGGAAAGTCTAACAACCTCTCTCGGCTCCCATTTCTGCATCTGTAAGAAAGCAGTGTTGGACTAAATCACCTATCCTTCTCTGATTGTAAGACTTCAATTCCATCAACATGAAACGTGATCTGGACTTTCCTTAACATTTGAACGAGGAGGTGGGGCGACACAGATTGAAGCCAGATCTACTGCATTTCTTGATGGAATCTATTTCACCTGTGGCACACACGGGAGGCTTTGTGGTTGAGCACTTGCTTTGATCTCACCTTGGTGCTGAGTTCTATCTCCTGCTCTGCTTCCTAATTGTCATGAGACTTTGAGCAAACTATTGAACACCTTCAAGCCTGCTTTTCTTCACCTGTCTGGTGGGATTACATGAGGTGATGTGTGTAAGATGCTTAGTTAGCACTGTGATTGACATGTAGTAAATGTTCGTCACATTATTACTGGTGTTGTCATTGAAGTGTAGATATAACCACAGCCTTAACAAAATCCACTTTAAAGCCAAATGATGAATTGCCCATTAATTGCCCATTAATTAATTTTGTTCCATTTAAGCATGCACTGAAAATCCACTATGTATTAGAATTTGGACCAGGTGATAACAGAGAAACAGGTAACCTTGACCTCTGACCCCAAGGCTCAAAGGATCACGTGTAACTTTCAATTCCTCCTCCATTACTGGGACTTTGCTACATTACTTCCTTCCCTAACCCCCTTTCCAGCCCTGCGGGCAGCTGGAGTTGAGTCACAGGAATGAGTTAAACAGAGAGTTCCGTAGGCTTGGAGGCCACAAGGAACAGGGAGTGTGGGAATTTTCAGCTCCATTTCTCATATCCCTGTGATGGAAACTCCAAGGCTATATTCCTATCTAATTAGAATCCAAAGCCCTATTCCTGCATGTGTGATCTTAACAGCCTACCTGGCTCCCTCCCTTCTGCCATTGAGACAATTTGTCCGGGATTATCTTTTCTATTCTATTTCTACACACCATTCTAAGACGGAGCGTTCTCTGTTGGAGTGTTCTTCACACACCCAAACCTATCTCTATTTTAGAGCTCTGTGTAGAGATCACCTCCTCTATGAAGACCACCCTGATTTCACAGCTGGAAATAATTTTCCCAAAGAGAAATTCTTTAGATCAGTGCTTCACAACTTTATTTTGAATGTGAACTTTTGTATGTGAATCAGCCCCAAGATTTTGCTCAGATTCGGATTGAGCCCATGAGAGGGCCCATGATTCTGCATCTCTGATGTCCTTGCCCATGATGGTGAAGCTTCTGGTCTGTGAATTATATGAGGTGTAGCAAGTGATCTCCGAATCTATCTACACATCAGAATCACGTTGCGATCTTGTTGAAACTGTGGATCCTGGAGCCAGAGGTTGAGCTAGCTTTTGTGGGGCCTGAGCTCATTGCACATGGAAAGCTTTTTTTTTTAAGTCTAAAATTTATGAATAAGAAATTGCTAGAGCTCCTCTCAAGTCCCTGAAAGGGGCTGTGCAAGTGAAAGAGCGTCAATATAAACTTCATTAACTTCACGCTAAATCCATCTTTGCCTGGGGCCTGTGTGCGTGCGTGTGTGTGTGTGTTTTGTTTCCGGAAGTTCTCCAGGTGATTTTTCTTCGCAGCCTGTCCCTGGACACCTCCTCCAACCCCAGGGAGCTGCGGTCCTTTAGACACTTGGTCTCTTGCTACTTGTCTGCTTATGGCCTTCTACACCTTCCAGTGCCACAGGCCACGTCAGGCACTGGTTGAGGCCCAGGGACACAGAGCCAATGAAAGGCAAGGGTAGGTTCCTCCTCTCCACGAGCTCCTGATCACTGTAATGCTGGTCACAACCCTGCAAAAGAAGCACCTCGTGGATTGTTTGTCCAAGTGCTGCAGGGACCAGAGGAGAGAACAAAACAACCAGGATCAGGGGAGGCAAGGGCAGGAGGCCTCCCAGAGGGGCTGACATTGGGCTCCTTCCTTGTGGCCTCTTCAAGCCAAGAAAACAGTGTATGTAAGGCAGGCCTGAGAGACCATGTTCTCTTCAAGAACTAAGTGATCAAAGAAAGCCATGTGTGGCAGAGAAGAGGGGCAGATGGTGGGGACAGAGGTCAGGTCTATGAGGTTTGGGCCTGGGGAGGTGACCAGGGTCTCAAGAGTTGGGGCTCATTCAGAATGCATCGAGGGTAATGGGAAGTTTTCAGACAGGGCATCAGGTCTTTTTTCTTTCTTTTTTCTCTTTTTGGTATGTGTGTGCATTATTTTCAACTTCTCCAATTATCATTAGTTCTTCCTACAACCTATCCCATTACTAGATCCAGCAATTTTTTTTTTTTTTTTTAATCTTGAACTCATTCACTACTATTTCTCTTACATTTCTTATTTCAGGTAGTACGCTAAACATTTTACTCTCATTTGGCCCTCCTGCCAATTTGGGAAGGCATATAAAATGATGCCTACTTTTCAGATAAGTAAACTGAGAATGACAAAGTTTAAGGGACTTGCCAGGGTGACAGACACAGAAAATGAGAAAAACATGAGCCCCCAAGGCTTGCATGGTGCCAGGCTCACAGCAGGGGCTACAGGCACTTGGTGGACTAATGGGTGGAGGCTGAGATAAGAGACTATCACTTATTGAGGCAATTTTGGGAAACATGTATCAAAGTATTTGAGGGATGCAGGGATGTTCCATTGCCCTGGAAACCCCAGGTCCCTTCTCCTGGAGGAGGAGCATCTTCCTACGTGGTCCATTGTGTATTTCTCCATCATTCTCTTCCCACATCCAGGATCCTTCCTCACCTTCTCCACCCCAGTTAGAGAGAAGCCACAGTGATAATGCAGACCCCACAGGACTCAGTGAAGGCAGTAGCTTTGACTTGTGTATGTGGAGGAAGGAAGTAGATTTTATCTAGGCCTTGAAGTCCCTCTGTTTCATTATATTCAGTTTGTTTATTGCTGTTAAGAAACATGAGCTTGATTTTTAAAATATTTAGTGAACACCTAATAGTGGCAATGGGAGGCAAAGGGCAGAGTGACTGCGAATCTCCAGGATGCTCTAAGGCCTCTGGAAACCTAGGATTTGAACTGGATACTGACCCTTGATTTTTGTTCTCCTCCTACAGTACATTCCAATCCACAGCACAGCAGGCCGCTCCTTCACGTCAAGGCTCCAGCCTTTCTTCCAGTGAGGTCGGCTTGCTTTTCCTGCTTTCATTGTCAGAAATGATGGTGGTCATGACACTTTGTGCGGCATGTGACAGTGTTTTCTGGATGCCAGGGAGTCTCACAGTAGTACATGGAGACAAGCTGAGTGGGGTCATTATGAACCATCACCTACAGAAGTTCAGAGAAGTTAAAAAACCTACCCCTGCCCCACGGATAGGAAATTTGTGGGACTGAGACCAGAACCCAATGTCTAATGCTTGGTGGGACAATTCCAACATGACAGTACTGATAGGTTGCCACTCTGGCTACCAATCAACATCTCCTTGACGTATTCACTGGGGTTCTTCTGTCATCTGCTCATAGCAGGGTTTTTCTTCTCAACAAGTTATAAACATACATATAAGAAAGAAGTTTGAGCCGGTGAGATGGCTCAGCGGCGTACGCGCCTGCCTGGCAAGCGCGAGGACCCGAGTTCGACTCCCGGAACCTGCATACGAAAAAAAGGGCTGGTGATATCTCTCAGCGGCATGGGCGCCTGCTGGCACACGAGGTCCTGAGGTAGACCCCTGGTACCCACAAAAAAAATGAAAAAAAAAAAAGAAAGAAGTTTGTCTTATTTCGCTTCCCATACATAATTGATCTTGCCTCATTTAGTGAAAGTATTATGATAGGAGGTGCTAAGGATGCAATCATGAGTAAAATAAACATACTTTATATCCTCTGAGGGCAGAAAATCTGATGGAATATCTGGATTTTTTAAAAATCTTTACTATAATTTTAGTTTTGTGTTCTCCCTTTTTAGGGTGCACTGAGATACAGAGAGTAACCAGGAACTTGTTTGGAATGGGACGACTGAGATTTCCATACATTCCCTGAGACAGCCTGGCTCAAGGCTTAACCAACAAGTAGAATATAGCAGATTAAGAACATGATACTTGCACTGAGACCTTAAAATCTCGACTCAGCCAATTCACCTTTGAACTTCAGTTCCTGCATCTGTCAAGTAGGGGCGGTGGCAACAGCTCCGAGTTTTGTTATATTGATTGATGGATAAAAGGCATGTAAATCTCTTAAAAACCTGACCCAGGACAAGGGCTCAGTACCCAGTAGGTGTTGTCATATTAGTATTAATAATTGCCAGATGCAGCAGGAGACTGCAGGCATTTACGTGCCTGATATTTTGGTGGTCTCTTCTTCCCTTTAAGTTTTTCCGAGTAAGTGCCCTACTCCCTCTCACCTGACCCTCCACATTGCCAGAAAAGAAGCCCGCTCATGCCAGCAACGGACCCCTCAAGAGTAACAATGACAGGCAAGGTGTCAGGACCCCAAAGCTACCAACAAGCTTTCGAACCATGCCAAGCCCTGGTGCCCACTGGAGCAACCAAGGAGAAGGGGGTGACTATGGCGTAAACACACGTTTGCTATCATTTGGCTTAGCTGACTGTGTGTTTTGTTAAACAAATTTAGGTTTGGAAAAGATTATTTTTGGTACACTGCTGCATAATTAGATGAATTTTCATGAGTTCATTCTTGAAATAAACTTTGAAATTGTCCGTGTTTTACTGTTTTTTAATCATCTGCAGATACTGTTTTTTGAGGCTTCGCATAAAAAAAAAACCTTGTTACATATCAGTTTAATTTAGATTCAAATAAAATAATTTTTTGAATTTGCAGCAACAAGTCTGTGAAAGTGGTTGTAACTGGTGCTGAGTTGTTTGAGGATCAAGATAATTACAGTATAAAGATAAGAGAGAATATAATATCCTGGCATCCAGTGCCTATTCAGCTAATCCCCAGCCCTTGACAGATGTTCAAACACAGTATTTTTAAAAGCTGACTTTTTAAAAAAAGCAGGGCGATTCACTTATTAGATATAAACAACATGATAAGAAATTTGAAGTCTGACACCCATTATGCACCGTCCGTGCTGAGAAGCATGAAAGACAAGGCAAAAGCCAAATGCGCTGTGCTCATTACTTTAATGGGTGCCCAAGGCAGGGCTGGGAGTGCAGAAACCTTGAGCCCCTGCTTTGTCAGGTGCCCAGGTTCCATCTGTACCAGAAGCAGTCTCAGGGCCACTTCCACAATGCGGTCAGCCTGTGCAGCAGCCTATCTGGTGGCTGCTTGAAGCTGAGGCTGCTGGCAGCCAGTGCCCAGATAGTTTGGTGAGCTTTGAACAAGAGCCACATAGTGTAGGTGGCCCCAGAAGATGGCCAGGCAGGTGGAGGGGTAATGAGCTGTTGGCTCAACGATTGCCCTTGTCACTGACCCCTGCCACTTCTGTGTTCACTCATCAAATATTCTCCTGAGCCTGAGGATCAGCTGGGTGGGTTTAAGGCTGTCTATTGCTTCTTGCTTTCAAACCTCTCACCTAACGGCAGAAAGTTAGTTATAAATCGTGTCCACTGACACATTATTATTATTGAGTTTTGTTGACAAACTGGGCTTCGTTCTAAACCCTTTCTCAGTTCTCACAACAACCTTTGGGGTAAGTATGATATTACAACCACTTTTACAGATGAAGAAACCACGGCATGGCATGAATACACGTGTGATGAAATTATTTCAGACTGGGCATGACGGTGGTGGTGGAGAAACCAGGGAAGGAGTCAAAGCAAGAGTGGGATTCGGGTTGGCTCTGCATGAATGGCAGGGGGAACAGGTAGAGGGAGGCAGGATCAGGACTTGAAGGCTGTGCAAAAGGTCCTCAGCACACTTGGAAGCCAGAGCTGAACTCTGGATGCTGGGGTCCTCTTCCTTTTGTGCCAAATCATTTACCTGAGGTGCCTACAGCTGTGTGTGGAACAGCAATGACTTCCAGTTAACCAAAGGTGTTGGGGAGCTTTGGTGAGCGTCTAGCAGATGTCCTGCTCCTGCCTGTGCCTGGAGATAGAGGCCTGGGCCCAGGGACAGCCATGCTTTAGCAGCAGCAGAGGGTGCTGGCCCTCTTCTGTGTTATTCCCAGTGCAAGTGCATATGGGCAGACCACCTGTTCCATGAGTTCTTGGCTTTCATCTCAGGCTTCAGTGACGCTTCTCATTCCTCTACTTCTAATCTCCATTTAGCATTGTCTTAGGGATTGCTTTATCAGCTTATTACTTTAGAACAACTGCTGGAAAAGATACTCTTTTGGAGAAGGTTCCCTCTTCCTCCACCCTGCTCAGAGTCTGTCTTTCCAACAGATCTTCAGAGATGATTGGTATTCATGGAGAGGGAGAGGAGTCTGAGGGAGGCCTGCGAAGAGCCTCTTGTGGTCCCTTGCCATGGGTAGCCAGGGTCTGACACGCTTTAGAATTTTCATGGGTGCACACTGGATCTGGCTAGCCATCATGTCCTCAGAGCCAAGGTGCTGAGCTGCTGGGTGTGACCTGCACTCCAGGAGTTTGCCAGGCAAGAATTAGCTGAGTGTTTTCTGGAAACCAGATGTCTGCCACCTGTGAGTGACAGGCTGTGTGGAGCTGTTTCGGGTCTTGCCCAAGAGGGCCACCAGGAGGGGCGTGGGAGCACTGGGCAGGGAGAGGGGATTAACTCCTGCATGCCATGCTTATCCTAGCCAGCCCTCATGGGAACACAGGTGTCCCTCTGGTCTCAGTGCTGCACTCACTTGGACGTCTCCAGAAATGCACAGTGCTTCCAAAGAATGGCGATTTCAAGGAACTCGCCAGCCCTGGCATAAGCTGTGGGAGGAGGAGAGCAAGGGTGGTTGCCTGTTCTGTTAGGGACCCCCAAGGAATCCTTGGCTCAGGATGTCCTCATCTTCTGTGGGGTCCTGAAGCAATGACAGGGTCCAAGGCTCCAGGGCCCTGCCTCCCTGCCCTCTGACCTCTTTACGTGCTTCTTCCTGCTTGGGCATTTCAGATTCTCTGTGCTCAGGCCCAGCTTCAAAAGCTTCATGTCTTTTACCTTCAGATGATATTTCCCAGGCTTCAGGGTGTGGCTTTTAGGTTCCAGTACTTCTCTAAGGGTGTCACATAGATTATCTATTTTAATTCTCACCCAAACCTGCAGGTGCGTCAATTGAGGTACACTCATATTCTAGGAATAGCGAAGGCTTGTCCTTCCCCACACTTGGCAGCACTTTCATTAAGGATGAAAATGAAAAGGTTGAAAGACCAAACAAATGCCACTTGAACATTTACTGGTGGGAAGTGATTTTGAGCAACTTTTCTTAGCTTTTGTTCTTCTCTTTATTAAAACAGACTTTCTGGCCCTAGAATAAAAAAGGTATGGTATGTAAAAGTACTTTGATTTGTTATAATAGTGCCCATTTGCTGTTGTTATTGAATTTAATCTAAATATCTGTTGCCTAAACAGGGACAAGTTCTGCTTTTGTGTGTGGCTTATCCCGTGAATCAGAATCCCTGAGAGCAATAAGAAAATTCTGATGTCCTTTTACACAAACAGAATTAGAAGTATAGCATCACATCATTTTCAAAATTGGCTGCCCAGTCTGTGCTTGATCGTCTCCAGTAGCAGGGACTCCCTGCTTCTTGAAGCACTTTAATCCATGGTCACATAACAATCCCCGTGGTTGACCAGTTTGTTCCTTGCTTTGGGCTGAAGTTTCCTGTCTGCTCATTGGACAAGGAAATAGAGCTTCCTTGGGCTGAGCTTCAGCTCTTTTCTTATTAGAATGAAAAAGCATAGATTCAATGAATAACAAGGCTTAAAGGGATTTGGAAATCCTGTATTCTGGGACACTAATTCACAGACTGAGAAAACCCATACGCAAGATACCATCCTTCAACTGGTTGCGAAGGGAAGAATTTCTTTATTCAGACTGCCTGGACTGCTAGACTAAATGATTTCTCCTTGGAGTTTGGTAAGAGGAAAGTCACTTTGGCCTAATGTGTAAAGGGTGATTCCAGAAATACTTCTCCCCAAACAGGTCCTATGGTGAGGGTGAAATTGTTGAAGGAATGGTATGGCTTCTGATTGCTTCAAACCTCCCTGCATGCACATCTTTGGGAAGTTCTTCATTATACTACTCTGGATTTATCTATATAACTTGCTTTGGCCATTGTAATGGTTAATCTTGATCATCAACTTGATTAGCTTGAGGGATGCCTAGGAGATTAGTAAAGCACACTGCTGGACGTGTGTGGGTATCTTGTGGGGCATGACATTCAGGACTATATCTTGCCCCTGACTCCCTTCTTCTTGGGTTCTTCCTCTACTATCTGCTTCTTGTATACCATGAAATGAGCAGGTTTCCTCTCCTTGCCCTTCTACTATGGTATTTTGCCTTGGAGCCTGCCAACCATGGACTGCATCCTTTGAAATCATGGTCCAAAATAAACATCTCCTCCTTTAAGTTGTGGGTGTCAGGTATTTTGTCCCAGCAACAGAAAGTAATAAATTCAGCCACTGTGATGTAAGCAGAAATTTGAAATGGTTTTGTATATTGGACATAACTCCTTTTGCTTTTCTTGCAATCCCATGGCTGCCACCATGTATTTAAGCCTGTGCTACCCTGCTGGATGATGAGTCACATGTAGCCCTGTCACTCTCATGACCCCAACATCAGCTAGCTACCCCCAGAAGCAGAGCCAGGAAGCTGACTGCAGATATATGAATGAACCCATTAAAGACCAGCAGGACTACTTCGCTGAGTCCAGACCAAATTGGAAACTCTCAGAGTCATTAGCTAAATGAAGGGTTGTTGTTCTAAGCCACTAAAATTTGGGGTGGTTGGTTATGCAGATCTTCTCTCAATAAAACTGCATGGTCCATTTCTCTAAACGGCCTGTCAACTCAGCCTTGGAACTGAGCACTGGGTATGGCGTTCAAACTCCCAAGAGGAAGAGGTCTATCAATTAGAGAACTTCACAGGCGCACAGATATACGTGAGTGTTCTGAGGGCCTAAGATTTTGCTGAAGGTCACAGAATTTAGGATTTAAGCTTACCTGATGAATCTGGCTTCAAAATTGAGCTCTAATCTTTTAAAGGAAGTCCACAAAACCTATTTTTCAGTACCTCTTTCGGGTCTGTCTCTATACTGGGCTCCTTTTTTAGGAAGCCTGCTTTGCTACCAGTACACAAGAGTAAGAGGCACCATAATGAGGCTGTCCCACAAAGAAAGAGAGAAGAAAACCATGTCAAGCACTAACACTGACCTCTAATTATTGGTTACTAACTATGTGCTAGATATTCTTCTAGCCCTTGACATGAGTTACCTGATTGAACCCTCACCATAACCAGCTATAGGTGTAATTACCAGTTTCATTTTGCAAATATTTAACTAACATGGCCAAGCAGGTGAAGGTCAAGGATTTGAACACAGGACAACCAGTGTTCACCACTGTATTGTGCTGCCTCTTGATAGGGTCCAGGGGTTAGGAGTTGATAGGGTCCAGGGGTTGCTAAGCTGGGCTTCCTAATACCAGGTAACCTGAAAACCTGCAAGAGTATTTACAAATACCAGGGCCAATTCTTTCTGGTCTGTGCCTGGGTTATTTTCTCTGCTCACTATTTTAAAAATAGTCTCTGTATCTTCTGTGGTCTGCTTCCCAGAGGCTGAGGCTGGAAGACAGAACAACGTGGTCAGCCCTGAGTCCTAGAGCCCATAAAAGAATACAAGCGCATCTCAAGGTATTCTTACCTCTGTGGTAATCAGTGTCTTGGGTCATCTGAAAAAGCTATATCTCATGTGTTCCCTTTCAGTAACCTGAGAAGTCAGTGTGATTATTCCCATTTTACAGATCCAATTAATAAAAAGCAAATCCCAATTGATAGAACTCTGGGTAAACCATATTTTACTATTATTGGATAATTTGGGTCTTTTAGTTCTGTAAACATTCTTCCTCCAATTTTGTTTGCTTCATTCATTTGCTTAGCAAACTCTTTTTTCTATGGAGATAAAATTCTATTAAGTGAAAATTCCAGGGATTCCCAAATTGTTTTATTGACAGAAACTCTGATATAAGGAGTAAGAGGCTGCAGTTCTCGCTCTCAACCTATGGGATCTCGGAAAGCAAACAGGTGAAATGTCCTAGACACAGAGTCCCAGTTTCAATGGCGTGAGTCAGGTCTCCACGATCCATGATGCACTGGGCGAATCTCTAACCCCACCCGCACCGTGTCTTCATGTTCTTGTTGCCCTTCAAGTTCTGTTGGTTTTGTTCAGATGTTTTTAATGAGTTTGTCCTGCGGCAGCCAGGGAATGGCTAACAAGTCTTCTGGGCCCTTAAAAACCCATTAGAATGTTATTTCTTACAAAGTGAAAAACTAACCTCATGCCAGATGCAAATAGGGCTCAAACCATCAGAAATAAAGTTTGATTCTGAAGGAAAATTCCACTGAGACATGAACGTTCTTCAGCTTTGGAAGATAGTCTTTGATGTCGAGTCCGACTCGGCAATCTGATATGATTATTAAGAGCATGAGTGTTGCAGAAGTTGGACTGAGTTCAAATCCACTCTCTGCTACATACTAGCTCAGTGATCTGGGGCAAGTTGCTTAACTGCTGTGTCTCAATTATCTCACCTGAACACACACACACACACACGAGCGTGCATATGTGCAAACTAGGAATAAAAATACAACCTGTCCCATAGAACTATTGGAAGGTTACACAAGAAATTGTAGGAGAAATAAGATTATGTCCAGGTGCAAAACAGCAAAAAAGTGACATAAATTGATCAGGCTTATTTCTATCTCATTTAAAAGAAACTTAAAAATTGGAATCCAGCATTGGCAAGTCACTCCACAGTTGTTAGGAACCCAAGGCTTTCTCTAACTTTCTATTGTACCATCTTTAGTATTTGTTTCTCTTCTCAAATTCACCTCATGAACCTAGTGTTTTAAAATGACTGTCAGCACCAACTCTTAGTCCATATTCTAGACCAGCAACAAAAGAAAAAGTTAGAGACACAGGACATAAAATATTGTCCCTCAAATGAATCAATATCTTTTTAGGAGATTTCTTGGTAGTCCTAACCAATCATTTGTTAGATTATTTGGGCTTCCTTAGCAGCAAAAGGAATTGAGACATGCTGATCTATAGTTGGATACATTGCTACAGAATAAAAATGTGGTTTTTGTTAGTAGAAAGGGAGAGCACAGAATTGAATAGTTAACTAGCAGTCTTTGCTGGAACACTTAAAGTACTTAAAATGTTGCTGGTTACATATTTAGCTGTAAATTTGGTGCCTAAAATAGGAGGCAGCCTTTGAAGTTCAGGGGACTTAAATTAAATCCTACCTCCATCCCTCACTGAGCATGACATTTTGAGAAATTTATTGAATTTACCTATGAGGCTCAGCATTCTTGGTTGTCAAATGCAATTACAAGTGGTGTATTGACCTTTTGGGATTTCTAGAAGAAAGTGAGAATGAGACCTCAAAGGGCCTGGCACGTAGTAGATGTTCAGTAAATGTAAATTTCCCTCTTTCTATTCCACCCCACTAAAGTGCAGCTCTTCAGTGGAAAACAAGGATCAGAGAAGTAACCACCACATTGCCCAGGGAAGTGGGCAGAAACCTCTTAGAATATAAAGCCACACTTTGCCTCTAGGCTGCCTGCTCTCTG
Organism: Erethizon dorsatum; assembly: GCA_028451465.1. Lineage (NCBI taxonomy): Eukaryota > Metazoa > Chordata > Mammalia > Rodentia > Erethizontidae > Erethizon > Erethizon dorsatum. The sequence continues at coordinate 69,684,418 of CM051827.1, read as the reverse complement.
CCCACAAAGTGCTAAAGTGAGTGAAGGCAACCCTGTAATCAAACAATACCAGATACTTTAATTATAGTTTTTTGCCATGATCTGAATCACTGTTTTCATGTGCATTGCTGTGAATTAATCTCATAACAGTGGTGTTAATTCCTTGATGCATAAAGAAGTGTTTTAGCTACAGAGGTATTCCACAGAGAAGGGAATGGAGTTCACATTTAATTAGCTCCTACTCTCTGCCAGGCACTGCACTGAGTGCTTTGTAAACCTTATCTGAGTTTTTCCTCTCACAATAACTCTGCTTGGTAGCTGTTACCATTCTATTTTGTGAGGACATAGAGATTCAGTAAGTTTCAGTAGCCCAGTTTGCACAAATCCCAAAACTGAGATTTGAACCCATGTTTATTTGATTCCAAGGCTCATGCTGAAGCCACCATGTCCTACTACCTCACTGCTCTCTCAGACCACCAAATTAGTCTGTCGCAGAATTGGATGACTGAAGAAGCTAGTAGAGGAAAGAAAAGAACACTGAGCTGGAAGTTGGCTCGTATCTTTGGAGTCTTGGTTCTGGCTTCCAGCTCTGGGACATCCGGGGCCTCATTGTGCTCCGAGGTCCCATTTAGTAGTGAACTTTTAGCCACTGGTCTGAGATCTCCTTTGCAGTGCTGAGTCTATTAGTGAAGAGTGAAAATACATATCCTCATTTCCCTATATTCCAGAAATCGTTTCATCTATCAACTCAACCTGATTTGGGTAATCACAAAAGAAAATAAGATGGTGTGTGTATCTTCACAAAGTTAAATTAACTGGGGAAGAACGGTAGTGGGTTTAGATATATGGATACTCCTTGACTTATAATGGGATGATGCCTCAACAAGCCCTTGGTAAGTTGAAAATACCATAAGTTGAAAATGCATTTAATACATATAGCCTACCAAACGTCATAGCTTACTAACACAGACCTGTAGAGTGTCAGTTATTTATCCTTCTGAGTGTCTGACCAGGAGCTGTGATTTGCAGCTGCTGCCCATATCATGAAAGAGTGTCAGTCAGCATATTTCTAGTATAGGAAAAGATGAAAATTTAGAATTTGAAGTACAATTTCCACTGAATGCATCTCACTTTCGAATTCATATCATTTTTTCTAGATGGGACCATGGTAAAGTCGAAGACTCATGTCAAACCTTGGTAAATCAGGGACTATTAGATTATATAAATTTATGGCAATATTGGAGGTACTTTCTAAAAATCGGACCTAACCAAAACAGCTATCTTAGAGGGTAGAAAGCTTCTCTTCACTGGAGAAGGTTCTGTCCATATGGCTGGATCACCGTGTGGTAATGTTGTGGTTACAATATTGAACCCTTGGGCAAAAATATAACTAAGACCAAATGCACACCTTATTTAGGGATATTAGAAAAGGATTAAAAGATACAGAGATAGCCAAATTGAGAGTATCCATCCTCACATCCTGTCCTCCAATTCTAATCTCTAGGGCCCAAAGTGAGGTAGGTTTTTCCCCAAGTCCCTATCCAAGATATTTTTTACTAATCATGTGTCCTGAAATTTCTGTCATTTTGAACATCCTTACATGGTAGCATCCTTATAAAAACGATTGACTCATTCCTTATACAAGCTTCATGATGTTCCTCAAACGACAAGGACAAGATTCCTCACCACAAGCATATTTTACACACTTTATCCTTTGCCTGTTTTCATCTTTTTTCAAAATTTTTGGCCCAGATTAATTTTCAATCTTACCCGTGGTATTGTTTTCTTAAGAATTTATACTCAGGTTTAAAAACATATGTGGTAAAATCTGTCAGTGTTTTTCCTTTCCAGTTTTGGTGTTTACAACTTGCTTCAGAAACTCTTTCCCATTCTTTGTGTGTGTGTGTGTGTGTACGTGCGTGCGTGTGTGTTACTGGGATTTAAATCCAAGACCTTTAAACTGAACCAATCCCCCAATACTTATTATTATTATTATTACCATTGTTATTATTATTATTATTATTTTATTTTGACACAGAGTCTTGCTAAGTCACCTAAGCTGGGCTCAAACTTACAATTCTTGTGTTTCAGTGTCACAGAGTGCTTGGATTACAGGCGTGCACTATTATTCTGTCTTATTTAGTTGTAGTCACAATAAAGCTAACAAACCATCCCTAAACCAAGTGGCTTTCAAACTGTAATCATGTATTCTCAGTCTCGTGTCTGTAGATTAACTGAGTCCTAGCAGACCTAACCTAGACTTAGTTTATGGCATAGCTTGCATTCAGTTCTGACCCAGGTGTCCCTTCTTCCTGACCCAGTGACCCAGTGCGGGTTTGTTCTTTTTATGGCCATGGCAGATGCATGGAATACTTCATGCTTTGCTCACATCACATCAAGTAATATCCTACTGAAAAGCAAGTAGCAGGGCCAAACTCAATGTTGAGGAGGCAAAGATCATATAGGGAGGGGAGAGAAATTAATATCACACCCTCAAGATTTTCTTAAATTAATCTCATTTTTAAATTGTTTTTAAAAATAGGTTTTATTTGTATGAAATTTTATGTGTGTAAATGTGTATATGTTAGAGATCTAACATTTAATAAGTGAGTGAGCCAGGAGTTGGGCAAGTGAGCTACAGCAAGGGGAGCATTCATCATGCAGAGCGGTGGAAGCCGCTGTCCTCTACTTGCTAAGCCAGAAGCTGGTGCTCTGGGTGGAGGACTGCCTTGGAAATTCCACCCAAGTTAGATAGTTGACCACGGAATGTATGACATGGGTCCAGGTCTAGGAAAGCTTATCAAATTAGTGGGCTTATATTACATCTGTTTTAGAGCTCGGGTTTATGGAGATCCTATTTAGACTTTACATCTGACAAAACACAACCATTTTTACAGAAAGCCTACAGGAAGACAGTACTAATGGGTAATTCCAGGTTCAAATATAAGAAATACAAAGCTAGAAAAGAGACATCTAGATAGGCTTTTTTTTTTTTTTTAAGATATGTTTGTCCTGGAAAGGGTAACAATCAGCGTTCCCTCCCTTCCCACCCCAGATTTCAGAAACTGGGGAGCTGGTGCATGTTTGTAAGCTGGACAGAACAAAGTGGGTGGCTCCTCAGACTGCTAAAAGTTTGGTTCTCCTTCAAATCTATATCCCTAAAATATTTGTTCAACACTTGTGTACTGGGGAAGCTGATCACTTCATGGTGAAGAGTAAACAATTTAGACCATCAGGGGAAGGGCTCAGCTGCTTCTCTACCACACTGAGCTGTTCTGCTTGACCTCAAACTTGCATACTTCCCTTAGCAAAATGAAAGCTCCCAGTTAACCAGACCCACCATTCTCAGGATACAGATTTATCACAGCTCTTTGAGATCATAATCTGTACTGAGAGACTTTTAAATAGGCCTTTGTTTTGGAGTTATCCTGAGGTATATGGCTTAGTTTTGCTGCTCCCCCATGCAGATTGCTGTCCAATCCAATAGTTCTTCAGACCAGAACTGAACCCTTGATCCATCACCAAAGAGAGATGGTAGCCTAAGAAGTCTGAGATCAGCCACAGTAGCCTTCTAACTTGGATTAAAGCTAGAACACACTGTTTATCTAACAGAATGGCTGTGGCAGGAGCTCAACAACACAATAACAGGATACCAAACTCTTCCATTTTAGAGACCTGATTTACATACTTTCCTCGTGAGATTTCATGTACCTCATCCCTGTCCCCATTGCCTCCATGCAGAAGTCAGGTCCATCAGGAAATCTTCCTAGGATGATGTCATTTATTTCTCTTTCTTTTATACCTTACCTTTGGGGGAAAGCAGAAAGATTACAGGAGTAAAGCAAGCATTTGGGGTTTTGTGAGGCAAAGTATGTCAGCCTTCAAGGTTTAAGGAGTTTTGGCACTTTGGGAAATACATCACCAGGCCTCATACCTGCTCAACATGGCCTTGTACCTTCCCAACATATACAGAACTACCTTCGAGGGAAGTTCCCTAAAATACATTTTTCATTCTTTCTCCATTTCTTGAAACTTTATAGCATCCATTCCCTCGTGCTCTTGTGCATCTTGGGCAATTTCCTACAGATCTGCTCCTCCATTGTTTGAGTGGGGCCTTATAGGCTCATCAGGGCCTCTGAAGCCAAAGCTTCCACATTTTTGATATCCTTCTGAGGGCTCAAAAGCAGCCTTGGGCTTAGAATTGGAGTGGATGGGGAATCAGAGAGGATTCAGCATTCACCCTTGGTGCTGAGTTCTCTCTATAGCCCAGGCTGGGCAAGGAGCCCCTACAGGCAGGAGGCTGGGCCTGCACAGGGCCCCGTGCTGAGTGCACATTGTAGTTTCATCACAAATCTGTTTCATTTATTAAGAGTAAGCAATCTAATACTTTTCATTAGGCTGTGGAAATTCTTAACTACGACACTTTGCAAACATACTAGCACTGGCTGAAATAAGAGAAGCAAAAGATTATTTCTAGTTTAGCAACAGGCTATATTTGGAATTAGGGCTTTATCAATAAAGGCGCTGCCGTTAATAGTCTGTCTCCCGGATTCCATTTAAATGATCTTTTCTAGACTCACAGTTATTTGCTTTGATCAAGTATTGGTTAAGATTCTTTCAGTTGCAAGTAATAGAACCCTAACACTTCCCCACTCGGGCAGAAAGGAGAATTTGAATGGGGTTAGACTGAGAGACTCCAAGAGCTCCCACTACACCACCATCATTTTCCTTACTTCTCCCTGCCATTCCTTTCCCCCTCCTCGAATCAGCTCAGCTTCTTTCTGAGTTGGTCTTGTTCTTTCCTCCTATACTTCATTTCCTCCATGTAGCCAGAGATGATGGTGGAGGAATTGTAGCTGCTGATGTCACTACAGAAAGCATCCCACCAAATACCAGAAAGAAACAAAAGCTCTCTAACTTTAGAGTTTGAATACAAAATCTTAGGCAAATTTCCTAAACTGCTCTGCTTAAGATGGTCTCTATTCTTCAAATGGATGATTCATAGCTCTAGACGCACCTTTATTTGGGGTGTTTTATAAAATGCCCATAGCTGAGCCCCATGCCCAGGATTCTGACTCGATTGGTCTGGTCAGGCGTTGGCTTTCTGTAAATGACTCCAATGGGTAATTGAGACTGAAAACCACTGCACTGGACTCATTCGTTCATTTCTCAAACAAAAATTTTTGAGAACCTCACTCTACCAGGCAGTATACTAGGCACTCATAGAGTAGTAAACAAAAGAAATAAAAATGTTCTCATAAAGCTCACACATTGCAGGGAATACAGGCAGTAAACCCATAAATAAATACATAATAGTGCCAATAAGTAAATAAATACTATCCAGAAGATAAAAGCAAGTCCTAATATGGGTGATGGGAAGGAGGCAGCCTTGAGAATCTCAAAGGGAAGAAGGTTCTGGGAAGAGGAAATAGCTACTACAAATGCTGAGAGGCAAGGACAGGATTGACCTATTCCTGGAATGGAAAGAAGGCAAGTGGCTGAAATATGGTGAGTGAATGACATGGAATGAGGTCAGAGAGACAGGTGGCAACCAGCTGCCAAGAGGTTTTGTAAACTAGGCAAAAGGGTGTGGATTTTATTCTACAGGCAGTAGAACCTCAACAGATGTGAAGGATTAATGGAATTTGATTTATATTTTTTAGTGTTTACACTCGCTGCTGTGTGAAGAAAGGACTACATGGGAAAACAGTGGAAAGTAGACAAAGTAGGAGACAAATGCAGTTTTCCAGGTGAAAAATGCTGTTGGCTTGGACTAGGTCAGTTCTGAGGGGAAATGAATAAATTCTGGCTGAGCCTCTTAAGTTGAGTTAGCAGGATGCCAGAATGCATGCCCCTATGCATCCCCACTATCCAAAGAGGGAGAAGAGAGGAAGGTACTTGAGTGAGTAGATACTCAGGAAATATGGGTTGAATAAATGAAACCAGAGTCCAGGGACCTGAAGATGGAGGAAAGTGGTCAAAACTAAAACCCTGACCTTGGCTAGCCAAAGAACAATCTCCATTGGAGGTCCGGCACTGAGCACTGTGCTAGCACATTAAAAAGAGGAGTGGATGGGGACTCACAGTTGGCTGGTTGAAAGTTTATTTAGTGATCTCAAAGCCTTTGTAGAAAAAAAATACATGGGGAGAGATACAGAGAGAACTTTTAGCTCTCCTCCTGGGAGAGAAGTTTGACCTAGGAAGACATTGCATTCCTGTCATGGTAAAGAGAGAATTAACAACTAGACTAGTGCAGGTGTAGCAAGTGCAATCATTCCAGAGAGTAGTAGGTTATTGCCTTGGGAAACCAAGTAGAGACATGTTCTATAACCCAGAAATTCACCTTAATGTATTTTTCAGAGAAAGTTTTTGTATGGGCCCCCAGGACCCTGAACAAGCATGTCCACCATGACATATTTAGAGTGGAGTAATGGCAGTTGTTATGGTTTAGATCTAGAAATTCCCCCCAGATTCTCACGTGTGTGAAAGGTTATTGAGCCATGGGGATGCTATGCTCATCAGTAGATTCATCCTCTGGTTCAGTAGCTGAATCATGCTGTTAGATGAAGCCTGCTCTGAAGTGGCAGGTCACTGGGGGTGTGACCTGGATGGGTGTATCTCCACCCCTGGCTCATCCCTTTGCTCTCTGCTTCCTGGCTGCCTTGGGTTGAGCACATTTTTCTCTGCCATGCACCTCATCTGTCATGTTTTTCCCTTGGAGCCAGCCAAACACGGACTAAAACCATGAGCCAAAATCAACCTTTCCTTTAAGTTGTGGATGTTAGACCTTTTGTCCTAGCAATGGAAAGTAACAAAGACAGTTATCTAAGTGCTCAGCAGTAAAGGAGTGGGTAAGTAAAGTGCAGTAGATGCAAACCATGGACCAACATGCTGTCGATAGAGACATCAAACTCAGTGTATGCAAAACAACCAGGGAAACCTTAAGAGAATAATGTGGAACCAAAAAATATAAGGACAGTGCCATAGATAGAACACAGAATAATGCCATATATGTCAACTGGAAACATACACACCAATGGCATATTCACAAAGAAAAATGCATATTTCAGGGTGTATGCCATTAGAGTAGATGCCAGCAAAGAAAGGGCATGGCAGTAGCATGGGGATTACCCCTACATCCTTGAAGATGTTCACAGCCTAATCTCCAGAACTTGTGAGTTTGCTTTGTTACCTGACAAGGGGGATTCAAGCTGAAGATGGAGTTAAGGTTGCTAATCATCAGACAGGGAAATTATCCTGGATTATCCAGGTGAGTCCAAGGTAATCGTGAAGGTCCTCAGAAGTGGAGAGAGAAGTGATCAAAGGAAGAATGTGACTTTTTAAGAGAGGAGACAGTCCACAGTGTACTAGGGAATAGGTCTGAAGTCACTGACTGAATTTGAAGGGAGAAGCCAAGGAAAGTGGGGCCTCTACCAGTGAGAAAAGGTAGAGGAATATTCTCTCCCAGGGCCTCCACACAATGAACACACCCAGCCAACACGTCCATCGAGCCCAGTGAGACCCGAATTGGACTTCTTAGCTTCAGAACTGTGATGTAACACATTCACGTTGCTTTCACCAAGTATGTTTGTGGTTGTCACAGCAGCAAGGGGAAGTGAAGATGAGTGTAAGGAACTAAAATGCACTGGTAGTGAAAACCAATGTGCTGTAAACTGAGGCGCCTAGAAGACTTCACTCTCCTTGCCCCAGACTCAAAATAGCAGCAGCAGCAACAATAACAGCAGCAATGTTAAAACTGAAGGGAGAGAAAAATAAAAGACACCCTCCCAGAATACAAAACCAGATTCTACAGAAAACAGCAGGTCCGGGAGTGAATGCTTATGGAATTCCGAAGACTGAAGTAGGAACTTTATAGGCATGAGCTCTTCCGTGTCTCCTAGAGAATGGGGTACTATGACAATGATAATGGTGATTATTCCATGAAGCCCTCTCGTCCCTTCTCCTTCAGTGGACATGACTGACCGCCTCTTTAACCTCACAGAAAGAGCCCTTCCCACTCTCTTCTTGCCTTCTCACCCTCACCCCCACTCCCTGCCCTTTGAGTATACTCACAGCACCAAGCACCATGCCTTGTGCAGAGCTGAATCCCTGTAGATGCTTCGGGTGCTCCTGACTCTCATGTTGCCCACCACGTCCCAAAAGAGTCTGCATGAGCAGGTCCATTCATAAAAGAGCCCTGGGACTTCCATGAGCTATTTATTCTAAACAACTTAGAGCAACCCTCAGGGCCCCAGTGTGATGTTTGTGTGTCTAATTTCCGTGAGCTATTGATAAGAGCCCACTCCAGCCAGCTCCCTGTCAGCCTTGACTCCAAGGGCCTGGAAAATGTACTATTTGCAATTACTTGAAAAGAAACTAATTAGCTTTAAGGAGGAAACCATAGGTAGAAATGACAGAAATCAGCTGTTCAACTGTGCTTGGCAAAAAATTAAAAGGCGTAGGCGATCATACCTCCCATTTGTTTCATTTGAAGGGAGAGTAGGAAGAAAGGCATTCCATGCAGCGGGGCTTTCTGCAGCATTTTCCCTGTAGAGAGAGGCCAAGACAGCATCAACAGACCTAACAAGAGAGCATCAGCAAACCTAACAGGGAGCTGAGAAGTCCAGGCGGGCCTTGGAAGCCACATTTGGACTTTGTTCAGAGGCGGTAATGGAAGGCATTCCAAAGGGGGAGTGATGATCCAGTGCCAGGCTTTACCAATGTGTGTTGAGCTTCTGTGATTGGTAAATAAATTATGTGTTCTCCTTTAGAAGTGGCTGCTCTGAATCATTTCTCAAAAATCCTTAAAAACAATACAGTACAAGTTCTCAGAGCCTAGCCTGGCATACAGCAGGCCCATGGTGTCAGTGAAAGAAGGAATCAGCACCTTGGCCGTGGTGGGGAGGTGGGGAGGCCGTCTTGTGTGTGAGAGAAGCAGATGGCAGGGAGCACTGTGGGAGAGTATTGTGACAATCCAGAGAGGAAAGGAAAATGCCACTGTAGCAAGACAGCAGAGAAACTGCTTCCGGATGGGAGTCAGAGCAGTCACCAATAGCCTGGCTGTAACAATAGTAATAGTATCAGTAATAGAAATGCACGTTTATTGAGTGTTTGATCTATCCTGTGTTTACATGCTTGCTACTCTGTTTCCATTTTACTCTGAAGAAAATTGAAATTTAGCACTAGTCCAAGGTCACATAGCTCATAAGTGGTAAACTGATTGTTCCGAGCTCAAAAAACTCTGAGGAAAAGAGTTGGGTGTAAGTAATTCATTTGGGAGTGATTCCAGGAAATAATCAATGGAGATGTGAAACTTAAAATAAGGGAATGGAAAGAAGAAAATAGAAATGGACCCAGCAAGATCTTTTTTTTTTTTTTTGTAGCAGGAATCGAACTCAGGACCTTGCACTTGCCAGGCAGGCCCTTGTGCCACTAAGCCATATGCCTGGCCCCAGCTAAGTCTTTGCCATGTTGGGCAAATGAGCTCAGTCTTGCTGGGGAACCCTGGGGAATGGGGCAGAGCACTTGTTAGTTATTACTCTGACTTAGAGGCAAGGCACTAAAATGTTTACTTACAAATTTCCAATCTGTCATTGGTTGGTGCCACTTTGGGGACATTAACCCTACACCCATCCTGCTTGGCCTGTGCTCAGGCTGATCATGTTCTGCAGGTGCTTGTTAAAAGTAGATCTCAGGGCCAGAGGTGACAACCAAGGGGTATGACAGGGAACCAGCAGAGTCTGACACAATAACGCATGCTCATTCAGTTCAGAAGAGCCCTAGAAACAATTGCTAATTCTCCCTTTTGCTCTCAAAAGTGTACTGCTTTGGATGGTGGTTCTCAAGGCTACTCCTGTTAGAGAACAGTTTCAAATCCTGAACTATGTGTGTCTTGGTCACTTTCTTCCTCCTTGGAACAAAATACCCAGTGCCTGAAAGGTTTATTTTGGCTTGTGTTTATACTCCATGGTCAGCTGGCTCCAAGGCAGGACAGCATGGCAAAGGGACATGGCAGAGGAAAGCTGCTCACGTCATGGTGGCTGGGAAGCAGAAAGTCAAGAGAGGAGCCAGGGCAGGAGATGCAACCTGCTAGGTCCTCCCACAATGACTCACCTCTTCTGACCAGATCCCAATTCTAAACAGCAAATCAGCTTTAATGTCCCATAATTCAATCTTCTCCCCAAAGCCCCACCTAAGATGGAATGAGGCTTGCAGGGGAAATCTGGATGTAAACTAAAACAACGTAGCTGCAGAATCTCTGTATTTTGCCTCCTTCCCACCCTCTGTGAGTGCCCCTGCAGTTTTACTCATCGGGGCCTGCACTAGCCCTGGGCAAGGAAGTAGAGGATGGGAGGATGCAGGCCTGGACAGGCCCTGGATCTGTGCTCCCCAGAAATGACAGCATTTCTCCAGGTAGGTCCTAGGCCACGGCCTCAGTGTTGCACATGGTGTCCATTAACACACAAGTGCTTGGGTCCTGTCCCTCATCTACGGAGTCAGAATCTGTGGGATGGGGGCCTGATACTCTGCATGTTGAATACTCTCTTTGGCTAATTCTTCTGCACAGTAAAGTCTGAAAACTGCAGGCCCAGCAAAACCAGATAATGAGTGTTAGCATTATTTATTTATTTTGAGAAGTACCGAAAGTGGGGTGGATAGTCACAGGGTCTCTGAGCGGGCTTGACTTGTTCAAATCCCAAGTCTGTCACTTGTGGTTAAATGATCTCGAGCAAATTACTGATCTTCTGTGTTCCTCATTGAAAGGACGGGGATAATAATGGCATCTACTTTATAAGGGCTGTTATGAGGATTAGACAAGTTAATCTGTATAAAGCCCTTAGAACAGTGCTGGGCACGTAGCTAACACTTGAAAATGCTAGCTAGTGTTATTACTGACTTTCAGCATTATACCAGGGAGCTTACCTAGGCTGTGATATTAATCCTCACAACAATCCTACAAGAGAGGTATTATTAAGGATTTGGGGCAAATAATTTATCCTAGGCTCAAAGGTTAAACTACAAACTGGCGTGGGGTGGGATATCGTTCCAGGTTTGCTACATCAGCTTCCAAAGTCCTAGCTCTCTGCCTGACATCAAGCTGCCCTTGGCAGGCTTGTTCCCTATATCCATTGCGGCGTCCTGTTTTTTGCCCCAGCCCTGGAGTCTACCAGGGACTACTGGGCATGAAGAGGAGGGAGGCGACATATTGGTAGTGTTGACCTGCTGCATCCTGACTGTCTTGGCCAAGCTGGAGCAGCTCTCTGGGATCTGGTTAGCAGCTAATGATCAGTGGGCTCTGGCTATAATGATCGGATTAGCTGCGCTTTAATCACTGTCTATTGTTTCAGCAGGGAGAGAATTTCACAGCTCATTGACTGCTCTGACTCCTAATCTACACGGAGGAAACAATGTTGCAGCTCATCAAATGCAATCAGCTGCTAATTGAAAGGAAATGGAATTTTACAATTACAGGCCACCTTTCAGTGCTCAGGATTTCTAAGTACTTTTCCCCACCCTCCTCTGCCAGCTCAGCACTGGCAGGAGCACTTGACAACCTGCTAGAGACTTCCCTAAGAGCTGTATTTAGGACCTAGCCCATTTCTCCCCAGCTCCAGAGCAGCAGCAAAGGGAAGCAGTGTCCTCGCCAATTCCTGGGCTGTCCTTCAAGGCTCAGTGCAAGGAGAAAACCTCAGAGTTGGACACTGGGAGAATTGCGAATTGGTTCTGCTTCACCTCCCCCACCCTACCTCCATGATGGTGTGACCTTGGGCAAGTGCCCTTTGCTCTCTGTGCCTCACTCTCCTCTCTGAAATCAAGGTTGACTTTGATGAGCTCCAAAGTTATCAGTTCTGATGATTCTGCCTGCCCTGTCCATGCTGCTTTCCCATGCAGTGGATCACATTGAATGGACACCCTCTTTCTGGCCCAGATACCGGCTTCTCCAAATGCGTCTGGGGTAGATGGTCTTAGGTCACCCAAAGGAATTTTACTGATGAGATTTTAATGGGACAGAAAGCAAATCTGGGAGCTGTCCTACTCATCCTTCTGATCAGACATCTCTGCCTCCATCCCGGTTCCATTTACTCCCTTGGATGAATATCAGTCACGATTAATTCTAAAAACAGCCTCATAGATTTTTCTGGGTTCTGTCTTTTTCCCAGTGAGATTGTGGTGAGAAGGATGGGATGAGGGCGGCCAGCCAGAAAGAGCCTTGCTGCTTTGACCCTGTCTCCAAGCCCCATTTCCAGCCGGCGTTTCCTCTGAGAACAGGACGGACCAGCATCTGCTTGGAGCTCTGGTCTTTGTCATCCCTCAGTAACACTTGTTCTGTCCAGGAACATGTCCGAGGCTCCTGTAACCCTGCAGTGCCACTCTCGTGGTTCCCAGGCTCTGTGGGCTGATCTGATGCATCAAACAGACACCGCTGTCTCACCACTTTTCTTCAGGCAGATGCATTATGGAGCGTCTCAAAAAAAAAAAAAAAAAAAAAAAAACACAATCAAAAATATTTTTTTTGCCAAAGATTCAGTCTCAGTCCTGTTTCCCTCTCTGCATCACAAGGGCAACGTAGCAGGGCCTTTGTCTGACTTGTGGCCTAGAGAAATGGACGACAAAGGAGAAAAAGAAAGGCAGCATTGTGCTGGTTGGGCCTCTCTTCTTCTTCTTTTTTTTTTTTTTTTTTTAATTTTTTTTAATTTTTTATTTTAAAGAGAAGAAAAAACAAAACAAATCAAAAAAAGAACAAATTTTCAAAACAACATAATATGAGGGTAACAATGGTCAATGCATTATGTATTATTATCTTTAAGTTAGTTATTCAGGATACCAGACATTAGCATTCAATTGTCCAAACATTATTGGCTCAAACCTTACTCTTCAATGAACTAAGTAAAATTGGTAGTGTATCTATCTTAACCATCTTATATATATATATATACACAATTTTTTTCCCTTTCCCTTCTTTCTTTTCCCTATTCCAGTCTCTCTTTCCTATTGACCAATTTCTTTTTGATTCACTGTGTCTATTGTACATTTTGGATCTTATTTACTCTTTCATTTCTCATACTAGAGAGACAATACAATGCTTACACATGTGCGTCCGGTTTATTTCACTTATGAGTATTTTCTCGAGTTGCATCCATTTACCTATAAAAGTCTCCAGTTTATCCTTCTTTATGGCTGAATAGTACTCCATTGTATAAAAATACCACATCTTTCTTATCCATTCCTCAGTTGATGAGCATTTGGGTTGTTTCCAAGATCTGGCTATTACAAATTGTGCTGCTATAAATATGGGTGCACATAAATCACTGTGGTACGATGTTTTTAATTCTTCTGGGAAGATGCCCAGAAGGGGAATAGCTGGGTCAAATGGGACCTCCAACCCTAGTTTTTTGAGGAATCTCCACACTGACTTCCACAGTGGCTGTACCAGTCGACACTCCCACCAACAGTGAAGAAGGGTTCCTTTTTCCCCACAGCCCCTCCAGCATTTGTTATTAGTTGATTTCTTTATAGTAGCCATTCTTTCTGGGGTGAGATGGTATCTCAGTGTTGTTTTAATTTGCATCTCTTGAATGACTAGTGATGTTGCACATTTTTTGTATATTTATTTGCCATTAGTATTTCTTCATCTGAGAAATGTGTATTCATCTCAGATGCCCATTTTTGGAGTGGGTCTTTAAATTTGGGTGGTCTGATTTTTTTGAGTTCTTTATATGTTCTCAATAGTAATCCTTTGTCTGAGGAACAGCTGGCAAACATTTTTTTCCCACATTGTGGGTTGTCTCTTCACTCTGTTGGTGGTTTCTCTTGCTGTGCAAAAGCTTTTTAATAAGATGAGATCCCAGTTATTGATTCTTTGGGATAGTTCCTGTGCGGTTGAGTTTTTATTCATAAAGTCTTTGCCTACACCAATGTCTTCAAGGGTTTTACCTATCCTACCTTCCAGCAGATTTAATGTTTCTGTTTTAACATTTAGATCTCTGATCCATTTTGAATTTAGTTTAGTGCATGGTGAAAGATATGGGTCTAGTTTTAATCTTCGGCATGTGTAGAGCCAGTTTTTCCAGCACCATTTATTAAAGAGGCTATCTTTCTTCCAGCGAATGTGTTTGGCACCTTTGTCAAAGATAAGGTGGCTTAGTATGTCTGGGGTTGTTTCAGCATCTTCTAATCTGTTCCATTGATCTTCAGGTCTGTTTTTTTGCCAGTACCACACTGTTTTTATCACAGTAGCTTTATAGTATAATTTCAAGTCGGGGATTGTGATGCCCCCTGCCTTGCCTTTGTTTGGGCCTCTCTTCTTAATGACCTGCAAAGTACAGGAAGGAGGCTGTCAGGAAGGAGCTATGGGGAAGGCCAAGAGGAGAGAGAGAAAAGGTGTGGTCTGATCTAGGACCAGTGGGGGGAACATGAAGGAAACTCCAGAGCTGGAGTCTGCAGTGTAATATGAAAGGGATGGGAGCTGACAGTGAGCCCAGGCTGGAGGCGGAGAGGACTGTGGGGCAGATCCCATCTGTATGTTCATTAGCCAAGGCATTCGGGTTCAGAAAGCCAATGTGGAGGGGACAGTGATCACAGAGGGTATGAGCAAAAGGGCTCCCATAGGAAGTTAAGAGCACTGGAGATGTCAAGGGGCAGTGAAAAGATGCTGCACATGCTCAGAGGGCTGAACAACACTGCCACTGCTCAAATGCCACCATCCTAGTAGATGATAGATGGCTGTAAAGAAACCTGGCGTGGGGTCAACCACTGGAGGTAGAGTGAAGAGAAATTCCATTTGGAATGGGACATTCTGAGAGACCAAAAATGGTCTCCCTATGGTTTTTCAGAGATGCTGTTGGCATTTGGGGCCTTAATTAAGAGCCCAAAGTGTTCTGATTTGTAGACGAGACAAGATGAAGAGGATTCAGGATTCTAGTGAGAGATGAGGATGATGAGAAGCTGACCTGGATCAGAGGTGGCCCTGGGATATCCAACAACATCTTCGTAAAGACTTTATTTATTTCTTTAATTAACCAAGGTATCTTATCTTTTATAGGACTTTTTATTCTTTTCCTGTCTTGTTTATAAGTAGCACTACCATAGACTATTTTGTAGCAAGATAGAGATATACTAAGTTTAGGACACCTGAACAGTACTGTTCAAGACACTATTTTTTGATAATTTGGAAATACTACTGAAACTTTTGGTGGGGCTACCAGATATTTTGAGACACACCAGAGATTTGGTGTACCTTCATTTATTTGGCACACATTGATTAAGCACCTACTGTGTGTCTGACACACATTAATTAACAAAACCAGCAAATTTTCCTGCTCTTTGGAGCTGCACCTAATGAAATATTTATTTAAGTTAGTCAATCTTTATTTTGCTGTATACAATAAAGTGGTTAATATTTTCTACTATTAAGATGTAAACATATTTAAACATATGATATAAAATTTTAGGTGTTAATCTAGAAGTGCCAGAATAGGTACAAATCATTTTAGTGAGTACATAAACAAAAACAGTTTGGAATTGGCCATGACGCAGAACATATCATTCAGAACATGACCTGTCTTATAGAACAGACATTCTGTCTAAATAAGCATTTTCAGAATTGTTGCCCTGCTTCCTCTTGCTCTCTTATGATGCTGAAGCATAAGTCTTTCCCCAGGCTGGAGACAGGGAATGTTCTTTAGCTAGAGCCCATGCTCTTTAACTTTCTCCAGTGTACTCTTACTGGTCCCCTGGGATTACATAGAACTTTGCTACTAAAAGCGTGGTCTTCAGGCAGCAGCGGCAGTAGCACCAGGAGGCTTGTTAGAAATGAGGAACTGCAGATCCTATCACATTCCCCTGAATTAGAATCTGAATTTCAACAAGACTTGCAGGTGAGCTGTACACCCACTAAAGTTTGTGCGGTACTCACAAAGTGTACATCTGCCCTTTATCTCATAAAGAACAGCTTTTCAGTTCTTTGATAGCCACTTCAACGGTTAAACTGAACAGGCTCTACCCAGGAATCCTACCCACACTATTTATTAAAGCATATACTTTGCCTTTTAAAATAGACCATCCTAAACAGACCCTCCGGACTTAGCACATTCAGTTGTTTATGTATATGAACATTCAGCTGGAGTGTACTGTGGAAACCAGGAAGTTGCTAAGAATTCGAGCATTCTAGAGACTCTCACAGACCAGTGTTGACTATGTCACTCTCCTGTTGCTACCAACCAATCTCTCCAGTCCCTATTCCATGTCAGTGTCCCCTTTGTTATACTCACTTCTATTTACTCTAACTTCTGACATCTCATGGTGACTAAGCTGGACTTCTCCTTGTGTCTTTTGATGTTCTGCATTTGCTATTAACTGTTTTTTGTATCTCATGATCAGATATTTAAGTGAGAAGATTCAATTCGTTAGTTCATGACTAGCACACAGATTACCACTGTTTATCAGAGTACTTCTATGAGTTGCTATCAGGCCCACAGATGGCTGTTTTAGGTCTGTACCCTGCCCAGCTCCAGTCAGATCCAAGGATGGTGATTGTGAAGAGGAAGCCTTATAGAAAAGGGTACGTGTGTAACAGGTCAATTCAGTATATTCCACAACTATGTATTTGTTCTTCAGATATTTATTGAGAATGTTCACATAAGACACCATGCAGAGTATGAATCAAAGATGTATACATAGGACATCCTCTCTTGTGTTATACAGTTCAATTCTAGTGAGGGAGGTAAACAAGCAAATAGATGCTTTTATACAGAATGCTGTGATGGACATCTGTGTGGTGTGCTGTGGGAAGGAAGAAGAGATCAGTGGTAATTGTAGGGAGTGAACGAAGACTTTACAGAGGTGAAACTAAATGCATTAGGGACTGCGGATGGCAGAAGCTTTAGGCCGGCAAGTTGCTCGGGGTGTGTTTGTGGGGAAGCCGGGATGACTAGAGTGTAAGGTTGGGGCTTCTTGGCCAGGCTGATTTAGCAAGGTAGGAATCAAATCACTGTGAACTTTGCTTGGGATTCAGTGAAAGAAGTAAATCCCTGAATGACTTCAGCACAGGAATGTCATGGTTTCCTGATTTGGAAGGAGACTGCTTTGGTGGCAGGAACAGAATGGATTGAGATTGGGTGACAATGGAAGACAGCGACCAATTAGGAAGCTGTGCCATGGAATAAAAAAATGAGAATCCAGGCAAAGGGTGGCAAAACAAATATACACGTGCTCCTATTTCTTAACCTGAGTCTGTGGAGGACATCGCTAGTTGACCCTGGCACTTCCCCACTGAGTCCAGATGAAATTTCACAATTCTCCTTGACTTAGGGTACAAGGCAGAGATTGGCAGATCGACAGATAAAGCCTCTTTGCAGCCTAAGTCTAGTTCCATCCACTGGTTGTGGAGATTTGGAACAGGAGAAGGAGACGAGTAATATTTATGATCCCCCTTCCCCTAAAACTATCAAAAAGTCCTCTCAGAGTCGTCTCCGTGACTGCCGCCAGATGTGTGAGCATATCCTCCATTGCTAACGGCGTATACCTACACAGTGCTTGATGGCTTAAAATAACAATTTCATACTTTAATTCTTATTCTAACCCTGCAAGGAAGGCAGGGAAAATAAGTCCTGCTTTTCCTTCTTTATGGCCTAAAACACTGAAGCTGAGAACCCCTGGACTTCTTTAGCACTTCTTTGGGTCCTTTCAGGCCTTTCATCCCCTTCACAGGCATTGGCTGAGAAACTACCGTTCTTAACTGAGTGCCACACACTCAGGGTAGAGCTACTGTAAGAATGACTTGGTCTTGCTTTTTCTTTGTTTTTAATTGCCTCGTATTGGGCTTATCTCAATGTATTTGTTTTATACCTTCTTCCAGATTGCCAGTTCCCTGAGGGTAGTCTGGAAAATATTACCGTTCCTAATCACTGCCTGGTTGCCGCACACGAGAATACTCCACAGAGCCCAAGTGTGCGGCCTGGATTTGCCTAACCTTGGCTGGAACATCAGAGCTCAGGGATCTAGTTGCAGATCAGCCTAGAGGTCTGTTTCTGATCATCCTGGCAGCCGTCCTCATGCCTGCTAGTCATTTAACCTGGCAGAGAGAAAACGCCTACCCCCCAAATAGAGTGTAAAACCACAACCACAACCCACAAGTCCTTGAGATGAGCAAATCCAGTGATCACCCAATGGCAAGTCTGGGTTTGCTAGGAGGCCCTTTCTTACTGCCCCTCTAAGTCTGGGTGCCCTTAGGTCACACTGCTCTGATGAGATGGATGCCACGGGACCATTGACCTTCCAGTTCCACAAATCCTGACAATTTCAGAGCCTCGAGATGACCAAACTAAGTACTTCGTAAGTCTCAGATGATCAAATCACTTGGGGATTTGGTAAGAAAGAGGAGCAGCAGGATTGGCTGGTGGTGATGTCACAGCTATACCAGCCTTGCCTTCTAAGTGGCTGTCTGCCTGTTGGACTAACCTCTACACCATTTGATTTATACATGATATTTTATAATAGACAAAGCGACGCTCAAAGAAATTTCCTTAGCCTGAGCCTCCCACCACCACCCCAGGCATATAGTAATGTCCCAGAAATACACAGCCTGTCATGTGTTATTACTCAGATAAGCTCTGAGATACTTCTTTATGCAGCAGCACCATTTGCGTGCTACCTGGGCATGGCCCTGGGGAAGAGGGAGACAAGCCACTATCATTTAGCTTTCTAAGTGGCATTCTTATCTCCCTGTATTATTCCAATTAAAGTTGGGAAACATGGAACCATAGTGGCCAACTACCCTTTCTAAACTGCTTGGGTAGGAACACAGCAAGGGATATGGAGCCAGAAGTCCTGATCTGTGTCCCAGATCTCTACTCACTGCCTGAATGTCTTGGGACAGTCATACTAGCTGAGTGGCAGCTTCTGTGGAATGAAGGTAATGATGCAACTTGCCAGGTGGATTTTTGACAAGATCAAGTGAAAATGCATTGTAAACAAAAGCTGTGCCAATATTATTTAATAATAGTTATAATGGTGGTAATAATGATAAATTTACATTCCTATTAGCCTCTGTGAAACATCTATTTTATGGAAGGGTATTATCAACATGCAGTCTATGATAGTTGACAGTTCTGCGGAGGATGTTGATGTCCACTGTCATGAATTTTATCTTTCCCCATTAATAAAGGAGGAAAATATTTCTCAGACAGTTCTAGTAAATCACCCAAGTCACACAGCTGTGGAGGAACAGAGATCCTCCGAGCTCAAACCCCGGGCCCTTCTTCATGTGTTCTCCTCAAGGACAAGTCAGGGTAATTGTGGGAGTGACATGGGGGGCAGGGGTCAATGGGGATGAGGCTGCCAGTCCCTACCCCAGATAGCAGGGCTTCTGTTCCCCCATGCTAAGCAAATCCTGGGCCTTGCCCCACTTCCAAGGAGGCACCTGCTCTCTGTACCTGAGCTTCTGCCTTACAAGACAGTGTTTCTCAGCCTCATTGTGCTCAGGGCCCTGGTCCTCTCTGCTGTGGTTACTGCGTCATCTGCATTGATTTCTTTGAAGTCATCCTGTTCACTGGTTCTTTAGTACAGAAAGCAAATGTGTCAAGCTGACCCTTTGTGGTGAAGCAGCTCTGCCCCCTCCTTGCTCATTCTGTGCTCAGGCAACGAGGTCACCTTGCCTTTCTAAGCAAAGGTGTCCCTGGCTTTGTTCCTTCTGTTCTCTGGAATCTGTGTGCTCTAGTCCTTCCAAGTCAGTTTGTGGGGGCCTGGGTGTTGGTGATTCCTGGGTTCCTCTGGAAACCGAGTCTGAGGCAAAGGCAGTTCTGTGCAGATAGTTCACTTAGGAAGATGCTGGGGAATGTGGTGTGATGAGGCTTGAGAGAAATAATAGGGGAAGGTATGCTAATCAAAGATGTGCTAAGGGACAAGCCGCTGTGACATGGGAGTGATGGATGCTCATGCTCCAGGAGTGAGTCTCATGAAAAGAGGAGACTTATGAGACACGTCTTAGATCTACCAACTTCAAGTATGAAGGTAGAGCATGCTTATCTACCATCTTCTTCTTCCATTGGTCAAAGGTGGGCCTCTGCTCACTTCCTGGCCTGCATTTCCACCTGTCCATGCAGATGCTTCTGATCTTCAAGGTGGAGAATCCTTAGGGCAGGAAGAGGAAGATATGTGATGTGCATCTATACAAAGAAAGCACTGTTAAGTAACCCCTGTGAGATGCTGTCAAGGTCCAAGCAGAAGCACTGGAGGTGGGAGTGGAGTAAGACCGGACGCAGAGCTGAGAGGCTGAGAAATAGGACAGGAAGAAGTGTACGTCTCCTGGAGATCACAGCTTCCAGGCAGATGTTCAGCCGGAGCCTCGCTGTGGGCATCTGAACTGACCAAGGTGAGGCCATCGGAGGGCACTGTCCCTTTTGCTCACACTCCCTGAGCTACAACTTGGCGGTACTCTGCCTGACATCAAGTAAGCTTTGACTCCAGGTGACCAGTGCTCTTTATGGTTGAGTCTGACGCCAGGAGCAGCGCGAGCCATTAAGGATTTAATAATGTAATTATAATAAGGCGACACAGTGTGGGGAACAGAGAGCACTCGTCTGCCTCAACAGCGTGCTCCAGGCCTCACCAAGGGCCACTCTTTGAAATGAAGGGGGGTGTTGAAAATGCAGAGCAGAAAGATTGATAATTATTTGAAACAAGCTTAAACATTTGGATTGCTCCAGCCGCCTTAAATCACTCTGCCATATTTATACTTGACTAGTGTTCTACATAACAACTTCCAAATCAAAGACATTTGAAAAATTTCAATCACTGTGTTTTGAAGTGATTGAGAGCTCAGGGCGTGAGCAGTGTAGAAATAAGGCATATTAACATTATTAGCGCGACAAATTTCCTGAAGTAGTTACATTAAGAAATGATCAAGGCCTTAGCCTCTATAAAGGAGAGGCGGAGGCATGTGGCTCAGGCATTTGGGTTTGAAAGGAGCTTAACTCTTTTGATGCTGAGAGGAGATGAGTGGTCTGAAAGGCGATGACTCCAAATAAATTGCGCTGTCAGGAAGAGATCATCTCTCATATCAGGACAGGGGACAAGCAGAAATTGGGGGTGTGGAAGGAGGAAGCAAGGAAACCATAAATAAACCTAACTTTTTTCATAGAACTGACTGCCTGTCAGGTGCTATTCTAAGTGCTTTACGTATATTAATAATGGACACTTATTTATCTCACAATTAACCAAATTCATAAGGGAAATGCTATTACGATCCCATTTTATAAGGTGGAGAGGCAGTGAAGGTTCTATATTTAGACATTGAAAATATTAAGATATTAACCAGACTTGCCGCAGAGTGCTTGCTTTTGTAGGAGGGAAGGAAAAATCATATTTTTGACTCTGTAACATGCCAGAGACATTTTCTCATTTAATCTTTTGAACTTTCCAAGACTTGGTCTTTTTTTCTGTGGATAAGAAGATGTAGGCCCAATCCGATTGGTCAAAGTCATGTGGCTTTTGAGTGCAGATACAGGATTTTATTTTACTTTATTTTATTTTTTGGAATTAGGGCTCAAACTCAAATGTAGCTGTAGTGAGCTACATCTCCAACCCTTCATATATATATATATATATATATATATATATATATATATATTTAATTTTGAGACAAAGTCTCATTAAAGCCACACTTCCACTCTCAGTCCTCCTGCCTCAGCCTCATGTGCCACCATGCTGAGCGCCAAATACAGGATTTTAATTCAGCCCAGTCTTTCCAGCCCTTTAGTTTCTATTTTGCATCTTCGCTCAGGAGTGACACCTGATGTGCAGGAAGAACTTGATAACCGGTGCATTTGAGGTTAAGTTAAGGACATCTCTCCTTTCTACCTTCTGTGATCAGACAAGTCCAAAGGGGAGTATGAAGTCAGAGAGAGCCAGTTACAGTAGCAGACTTGAGGCAGAAGAAGCAGACAGAATTTGACAGAATTAGAAGTCAGAGAAGTTCGGTTCTGAATCACAGATCTTACTGGCTGCATGATCTTAAGCAAGTTAACTTTCTGAGCTTCATGTGAAAAATGGGAAAATAATGGTTCTCTTGCAGATGGATGTGCACATTAGATGAATGAAATTGTGTATGTAAAATGCTCATTACACAGTGGTATACAGAAGGTGTTCAGTAAATATTAGGTGCCAGATCGCCATGAAAATGGATGCTCTTGCTGGGGATATAGCTCAGCAGCGCAGCACCTGCCTGGCAAGCATGAGGTCCTGAGTACGATTCCCAGTACCCCCCCCAAGAAAAAGAAAATGGACATTCTTGACAATATGTTAATTACTACCATTCTAGGGTATTGTGCAGGACCATTGCACCAGTAGTTAGGGCCATACCTCCTGGGGAAAGCTAATATAAAATGTGAATTTTCAACTGACTCTCAAGAGGTTCTTGCCAAGGAACTAAAAGTGAGCTCCAGTATCAACTTGACTCAAAAGGTTAAGTTTCCATAAATGGAACATTCCGGCCCTTCCCACCAGTCTGTCTCCTGAATGTGTCTCCACAGTCACCCGCCTTGTGTGGGCAGGGAGAGACAGGATAGAACCTGGCAGCCACCACCTTAGTTCTGAGACATCTTCCCATTTATCACCTGGTAGGAAGGGAGAAGTTTCCCATCCCTGACTTCTTGTACTATTCCAAAGAAGTTTATGGCAACACTTTGTAATCATTTGGGCTGCCCACTTCTAAACAACCTGGATTTTTAATACTGGATAGAAAATACACAAGTTCTCTGCTTTCCCTACCTCTGTTTTGCATAAGACAAGCTAGGACTTACAACAAAGCTTAAAACTTAACATAAATACTGACACTTTACTTCTAATTTAAACTTTTAGGGATATTAGTCATTATCTCATCTCCTGGTAGGCAAACCGCATAGCTTACCACATTAAATAGCTCCAGAACTCACTGGCTTCTGCTAGTTTCTTTTCTTCAGGTTTTGGCTCTCTGTAGTGGGTGGTTCTAGAATGGATCATACCAAGTTGTGGATTTATGGAGCTCAGAATATTTGTCCCCTCCCCCCTCCACAACAAAAGACAGGTATTCTCATCCTTTGGTACATAGCGTCCTTTAGGCCAGGTTGAATGAGGAGAGAATGATACTGAAGTGCAGAGTAGCTAGGTCGTGGTTGATATTGATAAGAGGTTGGGGTTGTAAAGGCACATTTTGGTAGGGAGAAGGGGAGAGTTTCAGGGGGAGAGGAGAAAAGGGAAAATCAATGTTACAGCAGGTGGTTAGGACATTTGAGAGCTACAGATTGCTAAAGAGTGTGGTTCAGGGACAAGCCTGTGAGGACAGAACATGTCTTAAGGTACAGCCTTTGTGTAATACCTGCTGTCTGTGATAAGCGTGAGCATACCAAAGTACAGTGGCCTCCATCTGAAGACTTAGAGATGAGAGGTGCTGCCTGCCTACCTGCCATCCTTGGCAAATACCAGTGTGGTTGGCTGTATTCCAGTGACCGTAATGAGGTTTTGCATCTGTAGTAGCTGTAAGTGACCACAATTGTAGGACTTGCTGGACTTTGATCAAATTGTCCTGTGTATCACTTATGACCAGTATTCTTGGAGTAAAATGGGATGAGAAGGCAGAGGGCAATGAGGCCTGAATTCTGGAGCATACAGACCCCTCCTCAGGACAAATGAGAAAATGAATGGGAAAGTGCTTTGTAACTACAGGTCTGTCATGTCAGTGCATTTTGGACAGTAAATCCACTCCATGGGCTGAGGTTTCATGAATTCTTAGCACAGAATAACCAAGGCTAGGCCCTTGAATTTTAGCTAAGCCTAGAAATGCAGATGATTTTTCACCTTCAACTTTGTTTCTTGGGGGTTTTGTAAGAAAAGCTGGCTGTGTACGGGAGGAGAGTCCCAGGAGGACGATTCCGAGGAAGACAACCCAAGGATGTTTGCAACCCTCCTTTCTCCCTCATGTGTCACAACTTCAGACCTTTTCTTAGTCGAGCCTTTCCTTGGCAAGCTTCCTGGGTTGACTTCTGTCGTAGTTGGATACTTATTGGAGTATTGGATTCCTATAGCCCTGGACAGAGCCCAGAGCCCGCACTGCTGTTCATGTTTGATCTTCCATTCAACTTTCCGGAAGAAGTTGGCTGAGCTGAGAATCAAAGATTTCTTCACTCTTTTCCTCTTCTCCCCTATGACAGCCTCTGTGCTGGCAGTTTAGCACAGCAGCAAATTAACTCTTCAACTCATCATCAGCTCAGAATTTCTCACATCCTTGCAGAAAGAGCAGCACAAGTGAGCCTAAGAGTTCACAGGAGGGGATTTTTATTAGCTTGAATGTACCTGCAGTTAAATATATCATTCAGTTTTCATCTGCACCAAGGGGACCTCACAGGGGATCTTGCTTATTCTGGCCAAGTGATTTTGTTTACTGGACAAAAATCTGAGTAGGGAGTTTTCCCATAAACACAAAGAACTTGGATGCTTACAGTAGAACTTCTTGGTTTCTGAAATGAACAAACTGGAGAGCTAAAAATTTTTAGCAAATGACAGGCTTTCCAAAAAGGAGGCATATTCCTCTACACAGAACACATACATGATCAGAGATTTTTATTTTCTACCGATATAATTTAATTAATACTCTACTAATTAATTGTGTCACTTTTCCCTCCTCTAGGCCTCAGTTCACTAATTCAGCCCATCATTTTGGAAAGAAGTATGTCTAGCACTGTCCTGGTCTGTCCTCCTAAGGCTTGAGGTCAAGAGCCCTGTTCTTTAGTCCTACATGTGCGTGTACCTCATCTGGGGTCCTGTTAGACTGTAGACACAGATTAAGTAGGTCTGAACTGTGGCCTGAGGTTTTGCCTTTCTTACCAGACTGTGTGATGCTAATGGTTGTGAGAATGCACTTCGAGTAGGAAGGCTCTGGAGGACCAAAAGAATTCTCCCACGTAGATCAAGAGAATTTCCCATAGAGGTTAGCATCAGTTTAAGTGGAAAATTATAGGTAACAGATAGAAATGAAGTTATTCTGGTCGAAGGAGGAAGACGTAGTAGAAATCCTTGAATATGTCCAGCTCAGCCCTCTACCTCTGACCCTACCTTTAGCCTCATCCGCTAATGAGAAAACCCACCCAGGACCTCTATATTTCCACTAAGACCACTGCATGTGCAGCACGAAGCAATGAGTTATCTCTGGGTGTGCTTCATAGATTCTGTGAATAAGGACAAGAAGGTGAAGAAATGTCACCAATATTTTAAGGGAAGGAAGGAACATGGCCCATGGGATGGGTAATTTTAGCTGTCAGCCACAGTACCAAGTAATTGATCAAACACAGCCTGGATGATCCTATGCAGGGATTTTCTAGATGAGATTATCATTGAAGTCAACAGGTTTTGAGTACAGCTCAAAGATTTCGTTCTATAATGTGGGTAGTCCTCATCTAATCAGTAGAATGTGAGAGAAAAATTCCCCAAGGAAGAAGGAATTATGTTCCCAAGGCACCTGAGTCAATATCAACTCTTCCCTGGGCCTCTGATATGCTTCCCTAACCAGAAGATTTGGCGCTTCTCAACCCCCACAGGGTCATAAGACAGTTACTTAAAATCACTCTCTCCGCCCATATCCTATCAATTCTATTTCTCTGGAGAATCTCAATTAATACAGTCCCTTCAAGCACAAAAAGTTTATTAAAGTGTCCAGTTTTCTAGCTTTAAGGGCCAGTGATCATTTGATTCTTCAAATATGAAATTTGTGACCTGTGGGCTTGTGTGTGGCCCTTGTAAGTCTTGAATCTGTGGAGGCCCGCAATTGGCTGTCTGCACCCCTGCCTCCGCTGTAGTGGAACACAGAGCCATCCTAGGCCTGGATATTTGGGTGGGTGTCTCCACTCCATAATTAACATCTTGGAACCTGGGGCAGGTCTTTTTGCATGCCTGAGCCTTGGTATCTTTCTTCATTTTGATAGATCAACGTTTTCTTTTTTTTTTTTTTTTTTTTTTTTTTTTTTTTGTGGGTACCGGGGGGACGACCTCAGGACCTCGCGCGCTAACAGGCACCCGTGCCACTGAGCGATATCACCGGCCCCTTTTTCGTATGTGGGTTCCGGGAGTCGAACTCGGGCCTTCGCGCTTGCAAGGCAGGCGCTTAAGCCGCTGAGCCGTCTCACCGGCCCAAGATCAACGTTTTCTAAATGATGTTCTGGAGAATATTTGGATTCTTTGGGAAAAGATCTTCTATTGCCAATAAGACAGGAGAATGCTGTGTGCACCATTTCCTTCTTAGACAGTCACAGTGCATGTCCCTTTTGAGGCCTGTGAAGTCTTGCAGTAAAGAAGCCTACTTAATCCCTCACCATGCAACTTATCTGATGGACAAATGCTGACATCAGTTAAGTCTAGTGCACACATATTTTGAGAAATGTGATGTTGGATGGTTGTCATGGTCTTCTTCAGCCCTCAGATTATATATTCTTTTCATATCATTTAAAGATTCTTAGATAAAGCCAAGAGAAAAATTGGTCCCAATCTTTTCCATAATTCCTGAGGGGTGCCCTGCTTTTTACCTCTAAAATAGGAATGTTGATTGGGTTTACCATATTGGGTTGTTATAAGGATTAAGTTAAACAAGGCATGCAAAGTACTTAGAAGAGAGCCTAGCACCTAGTACCTAGTAAGCAGCCAATAGCTTTTTTTTTTTTTTTAACTTTGAGCCAAAAATTATTGCATTTGAAGTGTTCAATTCTAAGAAGAACTCGGGCATTCAATTCTTCAAACCAAACCCAAGTCATTTAATGCTTAGATTATTTCACCCTGGGTGAAGGGCAACTTCCAGGCATTTGGAAGCTCTGACATCTTTTTGGCAACCCAGGAGCCTTCAGGAGCCAAACTACTAATGATTTAAGCATTAATAAACCCAGAGATAGGTCATTTGATTTTCTTTTAAATGCAGATCATAAAAGAAGGAATAATATTTGGGTCAAGATGTACTAAGAGTTTTACTGAATCTGAAGGCTTTGGAACATTTCCATAGGAACTGAACTAGGTCTAGCACCACATTGCATTTTCTGTACCTCAGGGCTTGGAGAGGGCATAGTTGAACCTTGGAAGATATCCTACATTCTTCCTGACCCTGAAAATACTCCAAAATCTTATGCTTGCAAAGTACTTTCAACCAGTCCAAGTATTTCCACATGTATATTCTCTCTTCAACCTCTCAAAACTCACTGGCTTAAGAAAGGCAGATAAAATTGCCCATTTAACAGATGTGCAAACTGAGGTCCAGAAAGTTTAGATGATTTGTTCCAATTTCCAAAGTGAATGGGCTGGGCAACCTGAACCAAAAGTGCCATCTCCTGACTCCCAGGACTGGACTCTGTGTACTGGACCTCACCCCTGCACAGGTGATTCACGGGTAGCAGGGACAGAGCTTGGGATCTGAGCAGCTCTCGTGTGAGATGCAGCAGATTGGTATGCAAGCTTGGTGGGCTCTGGCTAATCTTGCAGGGAACCCTTCAATCTGAATAACAATCAACAAGATTTTAAAGAAATTTGGGCCAATTTCCTGGAAGTCTATGATTAATCTAATTGCTGGGTTTTCCTCTGTTTTTGTCTCCCACTGTTAATTTCATTTATTTTTCTCTTTCTTCTTCGACACAGACTGCCTTGTCTCTGTATGCAGTTTTGTCACTGTTATTATTTGTCCGTGCATAGTTTATCATTGGCAATGCATTCAATGGTATTGTTGTACTCTATGTTTGGGGAAGGAGAATCTTTCAATAGAGACAACATATTGCAGCAGAAAGAAAAAGCACTGGGCTGAATTTCAGACACTCTTTGTCGAAGTCTAGCTCTGTGGGTACCTGCTAAGCTTTTCTGGTTTTTCAAATTGGCCTATGATTAAAGAGATCTCCCTGTTTCTCCTGGCACCTCCCTCCACTGAAGAGTATCTGGTATTGCTTGAGAAACTCTAGGTTCAGAAAGTTATAGTATCTCTGTGTTATGTGCTATGCTGCCAGCTGTTGTGAATAAAGAAAGTGGTTCAGAAATAGAGTTTGGTCAAATATGATAGAAAATGCCCCTTTTTAGCAGAGAGTTTCAGTTTTCTAGAGGATGCACTAAAGGGGCAGGGATGGTGAGGATTTTCTCAGAATCAAGTTGGCAAAGGCATTCCAGCACTGGGCATAAAATTAATATGCCGGAGACAGATGGGTAGTGAAGAAAAATGTCAACAATGGCTATGGCTGTAAGTTCTACAATAGAAGGCATGGATGGAGAAGGCAACTTCTAGATTATCAACCAGGCAAATCAAGAGTGAAGCCAAGTTTGCAGTTGCCTGTTTGTGTCACCTGGCATGTCCATAACTTGGAAGAGCAACCAGCCATTGACTCCAGACATCGGAGCCACAGATGAGCAATTGGTCTGTCATGACATCAGACCCATGGGTGCTGCAGTGTGGCATTGATACTGGACATTCAAGAAGAAGAGAGTATGAACATACTATTATAGCCTGTCACCTCTGGTCACATCTCCATAACCTGCCACCTGTACACTTCCTTCACACCTCATGAGGTCCCTGGAAAAATATACCATGAATCCAGCCAAAGTCTTGGTTCTTCATTTAGTCTGAATCCTATTCAAAGTTTAAAAGGGCCCTGTTCTTGACTGTCTTCGAAGCTTAGAGATGCCCTTTCTCACCAATCACTTGCCAAAAGGCTGGAGAGATAGCAAGTACTTAGTAAGTAACCCAGGGCACAATAATTTCCCTTAATACTAGGCCCCATTCTTCCTCACCCTGCTTGGATAGTCTTGTAATAATTATTTACTTTATAATAAGGACCAGCTACCTAAATTATAAGGCCCAGGGCAAAATGTAAATGTAAGGCTCCATCTTACAGAAAAATCATCAAGAATTTAAAGACAATAAGAGCAGTGCATTAAGCCAAGCATAAAGCCTTTCTAAGCACGGAACTATGTAGATGCAAGTCACATGGCCACAAACACAGTCCTGTTTATAATTATAATTGGGATGTGGAGATTTTATGTGATTTCTCCAAGATGACAAAGTTAACCAGCTGAGGGTCTGTCTTGCTGCAGAATCTGAACTCTTGTCCACTCTGCAAAACAATCTCAAGCTACATAGATGGGTAGTGGATGGGCCGTCCAGCCCTGCAGTATTCCCTTGTGATAAGCAGCTCCGAGAGGAGCCAGTTGATCCTCCTTCAGGGCCTCAGCCTGGCTGCAGTGTGAGCACCCTTGGGAGACACAGTGCTTGGTTAGAGCTCAGGCCCTTGTGCTCAGGATCCAAATCTGCACTTTCCAGGTCTAGTGGCAGCAACTTCACTTGCCTCATCCAAAAACAGCAATAGCTGTAAATGCAACAACAACAGGAAGGAGCAAGCTTGTATACCAGCCAGTGGCTGCTCAGTTGCACCACAGATCTCCTCTAACCCCAATGAAAAGAAGTTCTTGACCAGACCTCCACACCTAATTCCAGTCTATGCTCCTTCTGGCCTTGTTGCTCCCAACTGCCCTGCCTTTGCCCATACAGACTGTGAGTGAAATTGTGTAGCGATCTTCTCTTCATTTCCCTGGGACTTTCTGTTCCATGTTTCCCATTTCTCTTCCACCTTTTGTCCCAGGAGCCTAGAGATCTCCGTCTGCACATCTCCGAGTTGTTGAGGTGTGGAAGCACCCTCTCATCATCTGGGAGTTTGCATTTTCACCTTCAGATGTCGAAAGGTTAAGGCTGTCACCAAAATCTCTCCTAACTGGACCTAGGGACATTTGCATAGCTGACACAGGGCACAGTCGCAAATTGGCCAATGTGTGAAGTCACCGAGGCTTTGGACTGGAAGGAGAGGGACATGTGGCCCATAGTGGGAAGCTTTTGATAGGATCAGCCCTGTGTTATTCTGGGAATGGAAGACACAGCAAAGAATGATAAAGCCGTGCCTCTTCCCCTCCTGCAGCTTATAGTCTAGCAGACAACGCAGACAGGGAACAAATAGTTTCCCAAACAATGACTTAATTATACTTGTGAAAAGCAATGGGAAACCCCACATGATATGAAAGTGTACAGAGATGGCCTGACTTAGTCAGAGGGTCAGAAAAGTCCTGAATAAGTGACAGTCAAGCAGAAAGCTCAGTGAAGAATTAGAGTTTGGCAGGGAATGGGATGAGGGGTGGCTGGAGGGCCTTCCAGCAAAACAGTGACCCTGAGCCAGGAATGTGACTGGCTTTTGTCTCAATTATCATTAATTGTTCAGCCTGATCAGGGTGGAGAACACTCACTTGAAACTGTGTCACCCTTATAACACTTCTCGCATGCCTGAGCAGCCAGTGAACTCACAGCAGTGACATGGAGAGTGAAGGAGGGAACACATGTAGACTGCCTAGCATGACAAGTGGCATGTCACAACCATCAGGAGTTCTTGCTGCTGCTAATGTCGTAAAGTGGGAAGAAGCAAGCTTTGCAATTGAAATGGCCTAGGTTTGAAACCTGGTTGTCTTCACTAGTTTTGCAATGCAGAGCTTATTACTTAACCTGTCTTAGTAACGCTTTTATTATCTACCAAACAAGGATCATAGGGTTTACCAATGCAGAGGTCTAGGGTACAGTTACTCATCGCCCCTTCCTCTTTATTTACTTTTTGTTTTTACTCTGTGTCACCATCTGAGAGAATGAGAGTCTTTGCACGAGCAGGAGACCATCTGCTCACACCCCTTCTGCAGACCATGGATACAGCCCGGGATGAAGTCTCTTTGTCCCCCACGACATCTGCAAAGCCCTTTCATGTGCATCCTCTAAGAATGGTCTCAAGAAGGGGCTTGCAGGTAGGAGTTATCATCTGCTCTTCTTGGAGAAGATAACAGAAGTTCAGAGAGGTCCAGGTACTCCTCCAAATTACAGAACTTTGTAGCTAACCCAATCCTAAATCCCAGCCCCACTTAGGAGTGCATATCCATTTACCAACTAGAATTAAAAAAAAAAAAGAAAAAAAAAAAAGATGTTGGGGTTTATATGCAGAAAAAATTAAGTGAGGTTCCTTGAAACAATCTTTTAGTAAAGACCAGTTTGGGGTAGATGCAGATTAAGAGTTGGCAGGAGCGGAGAGGAAGGGGGTGTGTGTCAGGTGGGACTAATTCATCATAGTCAGGAAAAACTGGGCCCTGGAGAAGAGTAGAAGGGCTAAAAGTGCCTGCAAGGGCAGGCAGATCCCCTGAATTTTCTGCTACAAGGAGTAGATGTAGGCCCCAGACACTCCCCAGGCTCCTCCCTCCCTCCATCCTGGCTCCTGGGGGCTCTGTACACCCTCCCACCTGGGCTTCATCCAGAGCTGCTCTGCTCTTGCCAGGGGCTGAAGTGCTGGTGGCCAGCTCCTCCAGCTCGCCTCTGCTGGCCTGCGTGCGTCCTAGCCCACTCTGGATATTAGAGCATTCTCTCATTTGAAAGGCTCCTTTATTTTTAGTGCTAAATCAACAAAGCTGTTACTGTCATTTTCCATCAGACCGTCATCTTCCACGGATTCAAAATTACACTCAGCTGCAAACTATTGACACTCCTCTTAACAAAAAAATGGTTTTAATAAATCTTTACATTAGCCTATGAGATAAAAAAAATCTTTACCATGAAATATACAAGTGTATAAGTGTTTTATGAAAGTTTTATTAACTTTACAAAAGAAAAATTGGCAGTGGACCATGAACATCCTGTACTCCTAACACGTGGTTATAAATTACATGTTCTT
Organism: Erethizon dorsatum; assembly: GCA_028451465.1. Taxonomy (NCBI): domain Eukaryota; kingdom Metazoa; phylum Chordata; class Mammalia; order Rodentia; family Erethizontidae; genus Erethizon; species Erethizon dorsatum. The sequence continues at coordinate 69,652,706 of CM051827.1, read as the reverse complement.
TCCAATAACATCTGAAAAAGAGACTGTAATTTAAATTTCAAAACCACTTGGCATACCTACTATATAGTGCTGACATGAAGTAAAAGGAGGAACTAGAGAGGCCCAGACAAAGAAGGGAAATATAAAGACGTCCTTAGCTAAAAAGCTGCTGATGGGTACAATCCCCCCTCCAGCTGGACAGGGATCAAGTACTTGCTTGTCATATCATTCAATGCACTGTTCAATCTGGGATTCTTCCTTTCAACAAAAAGAGAACTTAAGTGCTAGTAATCATCGCTTGCAGAACTTTATCTCCCAGATACCTTCTTTATGTCAGGATTTCTCAATGACCGCTGCCGCTGGCGGAGAGATCAAAGATGTTATTAAACACAAATGCAAACCCCAGCCCGTGAAGGAGGTATGAGCTCCCTCCCCAGGATTTAAGTTTACCTCTACCTTAATGATTTTTCATTTTCTGTCCCTGCTTCTTAGACTTTTAAGTAACTTCCTGGAGAGTCTGTCTAGTATGGGGACTGGGGTCCAGCATTAATTTGCGAGTGAACTTGTGAGTGTCAGGAGTGGCGTTATGAATGGCATTTGGAGAAGTCCTCCAGAAGTGAACGGATGGTAGCGATCTGACAGTAGCCCAGAGTGTTCACTGCTTTCTACCAGGGGAGAGCAGCTATCTACCAGGGTCCCAGCGGGATTCTGCTTGCCTTCTAGGCAACAAATTTGAACAAAGGCATAACCTGAAAGTCATGCAAACCTGGATTCAAAGTTCGATTTTTTCTCATCACTAACTGTGTGGTGCTGAGCAAGTAACTTAACCTCTCTCTTCTCTTTGAGTCATTTTGATAATGCCCTGAATGACTAAAGCAGTTTTCAGGCTCACCATTTACACAGCCTGATGATATGGCCTGGAGGTCATCCTTCCAGATCCAAGAATCAGTGTCTATTGAAAATGGTGGTGGTGAGGTAGAAGGAAGATTAGGCATTCTTCCACGATGGCCCTGCAAGCATCCTCTCCCAGGGCCTGCTGTTTTGCAATGTCATTAAAGTGGTGAAATTTCCATTTTTCCAGTGATAAAATCTCAGCTTCTATAAGGTGTTCAGGAGTTGGGAGTCCCAGACCACACAGCCCAGCTAAAAACAATGCTTTGAAACCCTCTTGGTAGGGGGTAAGTGGCACTGCAAACTCCAACAGGTTTTCTGGGTCTAACCCCAGGGATCAGGGCTTAGAAAGAGTCCCCCAAGACTTTCATTCCACAAGAGGAAGGATTTAAATGGATTTCTACTCAGTAGAGGAACATTTTCATGTTTCTTATAGAAACACTGGGTAGGGACTATTGCTAATACACCTTCCTCTGCCTGGCACCTCAAGGTGGTTAATTTCTGAACTTATTTTCTTAGCTGCTAGATTCAGTTATTGAAAAAGAGGAAGAAAGCCCTACACTGGAATGACCTTGCAGACTGGACTATGTGGGGATCTGAAAGGCCCCATTTCCCATTATAAGAGGGAAATCTGTGCCCTTAATGGAAAAACACAACAACTTTGGACCAAATAAATTATTTTCTTCCAGTTCAAAATAAGTGACGGTCCTTACAAAGTAGAACTTGCCCTCCTTCCAAATGTGTTGAAGGAAATGACATGTGTCTTGGATGCAGAATTACAAGAATATCATGTTAATCTTCACAGGGTCACATCACGCTGCTGAGAAGGCAGCCAGATGATGGGGGTGGGGGTTGCTGTTCAGGGTCTGAGAACAACGCTGACTACTTAGAGGTCATACTCCGGGACCCGGCAGGAGCCAACAGTGGTCAGCAGTGCTCCCCAAAATTCATTATGTGAGAAAAATGTACCCAGAGGTAGATGCTGAAGATCTGAGAATCAGTGAGAAAAGTTCATTTGGACTGACAGAACTTGATTACTTTTGAGCCTGGTGTGTTGCAATGGCCTCCCTGACTTGGTCTTCAGAATATTAATGGATAGTTTGAGGAAAAGAAGCACCACGGGACAGAAATGTACCTGAGAAGGCTACTCCCTTCCTCATGAAATAGCAGCTATGACAGCAATGACAACCACAGTCATAAATGTGGATAAAGTCTCCTGTTTATTAGTGCTCACAATACACAGAAACTGGGTTGATATGCATTATCTGAGTTATTCCTCACAACAGTCCTCTGAAGTGGTGCTACGAGTTCTGATCTTTGATTTGCAGATGAAAAACCCTTTGGAACAGGGAGGTAAAATGAGCTGTACAAAGGCACATAGCCTGACGGTTGTACTAAATCTGACTTTTCCCTTTCCGTGGCCGGGTCAAACTTGACCTACCTGCAGGCTGGACCTTCACTGGGAGTGACATCCCAGACCTCGTGCCTTCTGCTGTCCCATTGCAGGATTTGGCCACGCGTGGCCAGACTCTCAGTGGCAGGTAAGAAGGGATCAGACACCAGTGGGAGCTGCCCTGAGGCTCAGTGTTTGTCAGGGAATGTGACCTAGAGTTATGTGCTGACATCAGGGGCTCCTGGTGTCTGGGGAAACCTTGTACATGAGAATATAGCTGTGATCCTAGGTGGGTGGGACACAGAGTCGGGGAAACCAGGCTGGTCGTTTAATCCAAGAGGTCTATCGAGGGGCAACAAGCAGCCCTGCCACCAGCCAGGGAGGCAAGTGAGAGGAAAAGGCCAAGAGTTGGCACAGGAACTCATCCTGGATCAGGATGGCAAGAGCAGTGAAAGCCCCATGTCCTGGAAGGGGGATGGTGTCAGGGAAGATAACTGTCAGAGAGACTTGAGGCCCAGCTCCAAGGCCAAATCTCAAGGTCAAACCCAGAATGGGCGCTGCAGGGTTGGAATGGTGTGAGCATGGGGCCACTGATCCTCACTGAAGCAGGAAGTCAGCAAGCAGAAATGTGAAAGAGTGGCTTGTGCCTAAGTCGTGGACTGCGAAGCTGGAACCTCACAAAACCCTGAACTCGTTCACTGACACTCTCCATCACTCCCTTCTCCTTCTTCCCTCAACTATGAATGCATTTATTCCACAAGTAATATCTGAGCAACTCTTCTGAGGAAGACATTAGTATAAAGATAAATGTGACACATGTGCACTCCCAGTCTCTTAGGTGACAGAACTTTAATCAGATGTGCACACTAGGAGAAGGATACAGTTGTAAGTTAGAAGCAGGGCTACAGAAGCCAGGGGAGGAAACACTGGATTCAGCCTGGAGCCATCTGGAAAGGTTTTCTGGAGGAGGTTGGAGATGGTTCAAGAGATTCTTAGAACTTCATTTTTATTGAGGTAGACACAGGGTGATGAGGGAGGTGGTCAAGATGGAGGGGACAGCTTGAGCAAGGGCATAGAGGACAGAGAGCATATGGCCCATTCAAGACTAACCTCGGAACCTGGGTGCAGTTGTGTGTGGTAAGGAAGGAGATAATTCTCATTTCCAGAGGAGGAAACAGGCTCATGTGCCATGAATGGAGGGGATGTTGGAGCTGGAGTCCAGGTCTCTCCACTCTCAGGAGCGGGATGATGTTGCAGAAGATTCTTCGCTTGCACACAGACCTGACAGGTTTTCATAGTCTCTTATGCCCTCACTGGGCTGAGCAGCCTTAGGCAACTGCTTACTTCTCTGAGCCTCAAGATCATCATCATGAGAGGAGGGAAGGCATGAGGGAGACCTCAGGAATAGGTAAGAACTGTAAATGGAGAATCATTTGAGATTGCACTGGAACAGAATAAATTGTTAGCGGAGTTTTGCCATTTCTCTTTGTTCATTTTTAGGGGGAGAATTAGAGTAACTACACATGCCAAGGAGATAGGAACAGGTTTCTGGCAGGGAACCAAATTAGTGTGGCTGGTTCAACAGGCCAGGGAAGAGGCAATGGGGATGGCAGTGGCTACAAACATGCTATGCAGAAGAAGGGGAGTGTGTGGAAAAAGTAACACTTATTAAATACCTAATGTGTGCCAGGAATTTGACTTACATCATCTCATTCAATACTTACCACAGCACAGTGTCACAGTGTGTGGTCTGGAAAGTGTGATAGCTGGATGGGGAGGGAGGACTGATGTTTATTCAGTGGAGGCTGGTAAGCACCACATTTGGGAGCTCACATATTCTGTTTACACACACATGCACATAAACTGAGTTTACATACATACTAATTCTGAGAGAGCACTGCCATTCCTGTTCTGAGGGCTTGGAAGTGAAAACTGGAAGGAGTTTAAAGATTGCTCAAGTCTCCACTGCTGCAAATTGGCAGATTCAGGATTTGAACTCAGCTCTTGGTGGCTCCAAAGTCAGTATTTTCCATCTTGCTGGTGTCAGAAATGAGGAGGAGCAGCCTGGAAGATTTTCCTTGCCACACTCACTCACTCATTTTCAGGACTTTTCTTTGCCCTCCTCTTGTCATCTTAGGCACCAAATCAGTCAGAGACTCCGCAGCTGGCAACGGCTTCTCCCCCTGTCTCCAGCCTGCTGAGAGCCTGGGCCTGGTTAGCAGCGAAGATATTAGCTTGCCTTTCTGCTCTCCATGTTGGGTGGGGGCAGCAAGGTGGGTGGGAGCTGGGCTTTTGCCATTAGGAAGAGCAGGAGGGAAGAACATGACCTTGTTTGAGATGCAAAGCTCAAATGTTAAACTCCAATTCTCTCCAACACAAGTTTTCAATTTACTATTTTCAACACTTGATCTCATTCTGAAGTGAAATGTGACCCTGAAGCCCAACATATAAATAACATCAAAGAGATGCTGCTTTTGTTGAATTGGGTGAGGGGTGGTCTGAGGGCCTGACCACTGAGGATGTCCACCCTTGAACCACAGCCCAAGACCTCAGACCTTCTTTGAATGCAGATTGAATACCATGGATCTGCAGTGTGACTCTGGATCCAAACTGGCCAATGTATAGATAATAGCAGCACAGAAAAAGAAAAGAAGCAGTTTTGTCAAGATGCCTATGTTCCTGGCGGAGTGAGATTCACCATGTGCCCTGGACCTAGTCATGGCTCTTCAGAGGATAAAAGAGAGAAGAGCAAACTCACACCTGTTGAGCACTGAGTAACAGGTATTTTGTGTACACAAAAACATGGCCCCTGTTGTTTTATACAAAACCCTGTGAAGTAGAACTTCTTCATCCTATGCCCCCTTCTTCAGATGACTCAAACTCTGAGAGGTTAGGTACCATGGCCCAAGGTCACACATGCAGTGGTCATCATGGGAATTACAATACACATCTTTTTAAAGAAAGGAATGTGTTGGCCCCAATCTAAGTAGTATTTATCCTTTAGGAGGATGCAGAAAGTGCCCCAGATCTGCAGAACCTCTGGCCCTTCCTCACAGCACCAGAGATGCAAAAGGGACAAGATCCCTGCAACACGATGTCACACTGAGAGCACTGGAATGGGAGCCAAGAGATTTTCTAGTTGTGGCTCTGCCCCTGATTTACCAGAAAAGCGACCTCCTTGTCCGAGTCTTTGGGCTCGAACGAGGAATGGGGAGATAGATAGGACAGTCCTTGAAGTTTCTGTGAACAGATGAGGATTTTGTAGGGTTGACTCTGAATAAGACCGATTGCTAAATCAGTTTCTAATGAGTTAGCATCATTCTATTTCAAAAAGTGCAGAGCATGCCACAAATAAAATGCATTCACATACACCTCCTGTTGGTTACAGAAGTCGGTGGCAGGGAAAGAGCCTAGGAGTCACAGCCAAAAGAACCGGGATGGATTTCTGGCTCCAGCATTCGCTAGCTGTGCATAAATTACTTAACTTACCCTTTTTGATCCTAAGTATTTTCCCTGTAAAAAAAATCTCATCCAATAAAATCAAAATCTGAAAACGTGCAAAATGTCCAATGCAACCTATCAGATAGCAGATATATGATACATATAAGTCCCCTTGTCACTCTCTACACAGAAAAATAAATCACTAAAAGTAAATGACAGTTCCTAAAAGAACCTCCTACTCAACCTTCTAAACTGGGACTACTTGATGTGTCTGTCTTTCAGCAAATCTTCCTTGGGCCTCTACACACAGCTAGCAATGCTTTCAAGTTATCTGGGAACTTTGTACTTACTTTTATTACTCCACGTAATAACCTTACTTACATGTTGCAATTTCATGTTTTTATGTTCGTCTTCCCCAGTAGACTGAACTGCCTAGTAGGAGGCTGGCACATACGAGTTTGCTCTACACATTTGAGCATTTAAAGAGCTGTGTTTATAACCAGTAACCTCTGACTAATACATGCCACAAGGCAGCCAGCATTCCTTGATGTCTGCAAAGTAAGAGGGTTCCCACCCAACACCTGACAATTCAGTGGAGCTGGTCTTCAGAAGAGTCCTGTGTCATTAGACATCTTTTGTGAAAAATAATTTTGCAGGGTCATCAAGAAAATAACTCTGTGTGTGTGTGTGTGTGTGTGTGTGTATAGAAAAACTCTGGAGACATATTTTGGGCACTAAAATTCTTGGGTTTTCAAGGAAGAGGATTCACTCTTTTTGATAACTACACCCAATATGATGGAAACATAATAAAATGCTAAACTCCAGGCCAGAATTTTTTTTTTTTTAATTCCAGGCCTGCTGGAGAAAGGAAATGCTCCATGTCAGTATTAATCTGCAGAGAAAAGAGCAAGAACTTTTCAGCTCTACAGTATCCCACCAAGCTCAGTGCTGGGCCCTGGGGCAAGCATGTCGATGGGTGAAATGGAGCTGTGGGTAACCACCTGCAGGTTTGCAGTAGGGACAGGTGAGGTTGTCCTCTGCAAGCTTTGCAGAGTGCTGGCACACTGCAGCTCCTTGTCCCAGTCCTAAGTCACCTCACTGAATCTTCACAATGCTCTATTAATATGTGAAAGTCATCTAAAATTAACAGGTGACTGGTCTTAAGTTAAACTAACTTAGGTCTGAGAATGCCTTTGTACCTTGAGTCTTTAAGTAACAAATAGCAACCTAACTTATTATGTAAACAAACTGAAACCGTAACTTAGTAGTTTGTTTTGTTTTGTTTTCTTTTTTGTTTTTTCTTTTTTGGTAACAAGTTACTGAATCTGAGCCAATCAGAGCAGCGACACTTCAGCCAATCACAGGTCACCAACTGATCAGGCCAGTACTATTGAGCAAATGTGGCTGGCCAAGCTGTATCTGGCCCTCACTACATTTTGCTGGCTATAAATTCTCCCTGCCTGAGCTCTGGAGCGGAGCTCTTGTGAATCGTTCTGTTCTTTGCTCAGTAAAACTCTTAAATTTTCCTTTTAACTGTTGCCAGTGTGTCTAAGATGCCCCAGAGGCAGGCAGCAGAACTGAGTTGGAGGGCAGGAGTGTCGGACTCCAGGGTGCACGTGAACTGTGTCCAGCCTTCATATGGGAAGGCAGAAGCATCTTATTTCGATCTTTCTCTTTAACTCTCTGATGGACATGCCACAGATTCCTTCCAGTCAGTGCTCTGGGCACTCCCATGGGCTCCACTCCCACTGCCCCTGCACCCTTATTAAGCCATCAGGAGAATGCCTGGCTCAGAAGACAGGTCCAGGTAGTATTTTGTCAGACAAATCCGACTTGCTCACTGCAGAGGCTGGAGTCTCCCCTACTCTGCTTTCCCTTCATCATACAATGTAGAGGGGTGGAGGGAAAAAATAAGCCACAGTGACTGTTCTGGTGCGAGGGCAAAAGCAGCGGTAGCTACAGGGATGGCTGCTTGGGTGGCAGGGAACCCAGGCTGCAGGAGGAAGCCCTGCTGTGGGAACAGCCTCGGCCCAGCCACCTCACCCCCAGCCCTTCCCTTCTGAAAACCACAGGGCCCCAGAGCCGCTGGGGATCCACGTGTAGTGGACTCAGTGGGGTGTTGCCCACCTCCCCTCAGGACCAAAGCACTTGCAGCCTCAGTTCACATGCATGGAAGTTGGGACCTCATAGTTACAGGGGGCAGGGTGTGTCCCACCCAAAGTCACAATTCCTCCCTGAAGGCACAAAGCCCATACTCACTTGAGACAACTTCGAAGGACCATCCCAGCTCGGGAGAGCCACAGCATGGGATAGCGGGGGCCACCGTCCCTCTGGTTTCTCCTGCCGTCTGCTCTCAATCTTCTCAGGGAATACTTGCACCTAGTGTAACAATCTCACATTCCACTTCCAAGGAGCTACACCTAAGGCCAGGGAGACTTCTGGTCTGGAAGACTGGAAAACTTAGTTCTATGCCCTGTTTTGTTCCCGACTTTGTGAACTCAGACAAATCTCACCTTCTCTCTGAGCCTTTAACTGCAAAATGAGCAGATTCAGCCTTAAACTTCTTTTCGGCCTGGACTGTCCTTAAGTTGGGCTGAGACAGGAGCTCAGGGTGACCATGTAAAATCCAGTCTCTCTGGAGTAGGGGATCATACATCCCTGTTTCCCTGTGACCACTGCAGTGATTCTGTTGTCTCGTGGTATTGTTAATAACGTCCCTTTCACGCTCAGAGCTCTCTTGGGCAGGATGATAAATTTTTCGGGTTGTCATTCTCGAGCCACACAGGATGTGAAGAATGGAAGGGGACTGGGAAGAAAAAACCTGGAGTAAAGTCGGGGGGTCCAAAGTGCAGTTCCCTCTGTCTCTTCTTCTCTCCTTGACCCTGTCACACCACGTAAAGCCCAGGCCTGCAGGTGAAACAGCCCCACCTGAGTGCTCTGTGGTCCCTTTGTTCCCTGGGGCCCACAGATGGAGGACACCAGGCAGAGTCAACCTTTATGGGGGCAACAAAGAGTTAATGCAGCTCCTAGGGCGTCAGACAACAGCCTCATCAGCAGGCCCTGGTTCTGATTAAACAGCTGTGCGCACGGGAGTATAGATGTATGTGTGTGTGTGTGTGTGTGTGTGTGTGTGTGTGTGTGTGAGTGTGTGAGTGTGGGGAAGGTGCACTGGTAACTAAACATGTCTGAGAATGTGTGTGACGTGTGTGTGACAGCACTTCTGAGTGATGCACAGGAGCATGCAGGTGTTCTGTGTGCATTAGCAGATACATACAGGAAGGGTGCCCACATGAAAACCTGGGTTTGCAGTAACTAATACATGTACATGTAGGACAGTGCATACGCATATGTATAGCTGTGGATGAGCATGTAGCCCAAGTATGTGTGTGTGTGTGTGTGGTATGAAGCATTTTGAAAATTACAAAGTATTTAAAATAACAGTTGTGATTACAGTGTGTAGTGTGGACACAAGTGGTTGGCTGTGCATCTGTACACACAGGTCTGTGTGGAGAAGAAGCTGGGAAGGGCAGTGAGAGTGATGTATGTGGGCACGTATGGGGCAGTAAGGATGTCCAGAAAAATCCTCTCATTCTACAGGGGAGGGAGCTCCTCACTCCCTCCTGCTGTGTGACTTGCAGAGCTGGAGTGACTGGAGTCTACTTCCCTGCCCCACTGCTACCGGCCTTGACCATGGGACTTGCTTAGACCAATGAGATGTGAATAGAAAGAAAGGGGTGCCAGTGAGAAGCCAAGATCTCAAAGGGGCACTTGTACTTCTGTCACCTCCTGGAAAGCCTGCTCCAGGGAAAATGTTGCCTGCCCTTTCTGGGAGACTCCTGTGGGAGCCCCTGAGAGCCATGTGCATGCTAGAGTCAAGCTCAGTGGACCTGAAGCCTGGAGCAGAGCTGCCCCTGGCACTTACCAGCCGAATAGCAATCCTTCTGCACCTACGTGAGCACAGGAACAAATGTTTGTTGTAAACCACCCTAATTTCAAAGCAGTCTGTGATGGAAGGAGCTGGTTGTCAGAGCTGGCATGACTGCAGCTTTGGATGTGGGCCCTTAACTACATTCCTAGGCTTAGCTGAGGTCACCTGAGGAATAGGGCGCCATCCTGGAGATGGTGATGGAACTGGTTTGGGCTTGAGAATCTCTAAAATATCCCCAGATGATTTCAATGTGCAGACAAGGTTGGGAATTGCTGCTACATGCCATAGATGGAACGGAAACATGGGATAAGGGAGGTAAGGACAGGCTGGATGAGGCTTAAAGTGTCAAGCTAAAGAATATGGGCTATATTCTGAATGTGACTCGGGATCAGTGAAGAGTTTTAACAAGAGCCAGGTCTATCTTAGTCACTTTCCTGTCACTGAGACACGATACCTGACACCACAACTTAGGAGGAGAGTCTTATTTTGGCTCATGTTTTAGAAGTTTTAATACATGTTAGTGAGGCCTAACCACAAAATAGCATGGCAAAGGGTCTGGGTGGAAGAAAGGTGCTGCATCATGGCCTCCAGGAAGCAGAGAGAGAAGGGAGGAGCTGCGGAAGTAGATCTGCGCTTCCAGGTCATGCACCCACCTCTTCTCTGACCTGCCTCTTCCCACCAGACCTCACCTCCTCATCTCACGTTTAGCTCTAGGACCCCCATGATTCAGTCACCTTTCAAAAGCTCTACCTATGAGTTCCTAAAGCTTTGCGGGGGGACATCTAGATATAAACCATAACAAGGTCATGTTTATATTCATGTTTTAAAAGAATCATCCAGGCAGTTGCAGGGCATTGCAGAAACCTGCCCTTCCTGGGGCTGGATTCCAGGGTTTTCTCTGCCCAACAAGGTGTGGGATATAGTTTTATACCTGGGCTTTATTTGTAGCTCAGAACCCATTCACAGATGTCCAGTACACACTCATGTGATTCCCTAGCTGCTACTGGCTGTCTTAGAAGAGGAAGAAGAAAAAGAAGGAGGAGGAGGAAAAGGAGGAGGAAGAGGAGAAATAGCTCTTCCCAGCAACCCCATAGCTGCTGCAAAAATCCAGGCATTTTCACTTTTTATTTGAAAAATTATAGTGTTGTCTGCTCCCCTGCCACATCTTCCTCCATTCTCCTTCCTCCCATCAGCACAGCCAATCCTGTTGCTGCTTTGCTGGTGAACCACCCAGGTTCCTACTGCCAGCTAAGGCCTAGATTCACACTCTTCCAGGGGCCTGAGGTCCCTGCTTTCGCAGCCTGTATCTGTCTTTTCAGCTTCATCTTCCACTGCAAACTTTCAGGGCCAGTAACACAAACTTGAACACATCTGAGGTTTTCCTCTGTGCTTTCAAACACATTGAATCTCTGCCTGGAATGTTCTTCCCAGTCTTTTCCATGTTTGAAAGCCATACCAGAGCTCACAGCCTACTTAAGGGCCTCCATCGCCCTGAAACCTTCCGCGAGTCCCATGACCTCAAAATGACAGCTTCCTCCCTCAGAGGCCTGCATTTTGTCCTTGGTCACTCTCATTTGCCATGTGGCCTACTGATGTCTATGCCCCCTCATGCTTTGTGAGCCACCATGGTCTGAAATCTGAGCCATTCTGTCTCCTCCAGGATCTCTGCCCCCTGCAGTGCTCGGCAGGCAGGAAGTGACTGTGTGCTTTCTGAGTTAGCTTGAGTTCCTTGCCCCATGTCTGAGCTGAAAGGACAGCAAGGACAATGGACCTGGCTCTGTGTCCTGGAGAGTCTTCCCTCAACCTCCTCTCCCTCTTCCCCACCAGATCCTGCAGGAAGCTTTTCTTTGCCCTCCCTGAGTCCTCAGAGGGAAATATGTCCCCTGGAATGGTTTTGTCTTTTTTTATCAGGACTAGAGCTGGGCTAGTGACAGTTCTCTGGTCCACGGACCCAAGCGCCCTCAAAGGTCACAAGCTATATCTTGTTTATGTCTGTGGCTCCTCATTTTCCTGAGGCTTCTCATTTCTTGACAGTGTCACAGAGCAGGCCTGCTGCCTAGGATGTGTCTGGAAAGTGGCCCGCTCCGTCAAGGGTAGGGAAGAAGAGCCAGATGCTGGTGGGACATTCCAGGCCAGCCCGTGGTCAGTCTGTTCTCTAACTTGAAGGCTGGGTCTGAAGCTGGGGCTAAGCATGGTGGTAAAACACAGTCTGGAGGGTAGGGCGGAGCAGGGCAGAAGCTTAGCTGTCAGCCACTTTGCTTCTGCTTTGATTACCTGTGATGGCTAGCTTTTGAAAATTTAAATATTTGGTGTATGTAGAAAGATGGGAACAAAAGAAAGGGAAAAAAGAACCAAGAGTCCTTGCTATATGCCTGATGCTGGAGAATAGCAAGTGCAAAGGCCCTGAGATAGACACACACTTAGTGTGTTCTAGAAATGCAAAGAACACACTCCACTGCAACTGGAGTAAACTGGGCAAGTGGAAGTGTTGGGAGGTGAAATTAAGAAGGTAAAGGGAGGCAAATTTATGTAAAGCTACGGTAAAAATTCTAACTTTTATGTAGAGTCAGCATTTGAATTTTGAGCATGACCTGATTGAATTTCCCAAGGATCTGGCTGCTTTGGGGATCACAGTCTCCCCGTTCCACTTTGATGCCCTTTCTTCTGTCTTTTTTCACCTGCTCTCTAACCTCCAGTGTGGTGCCTCACACTGAGTAGACTTCAGTAATTACTTTGTGAGCATGCTGACCAGCATTGCCCCCAGCTTTCCCTTGGGCTCACTGTAAGTGTTGAGGGCATTGTAACAGTCACCCAAATGGATATCTTGTCTAGGAGTGCTTCTCTTGAGGACCTGTTCTCCAGATGTTGGATGGATACAAATTGGCATATGGTGCCTTCTACAGCTGGCAAAACACAGCTGCATACAGTGCTCTGTACATCTGGTACCCACATGTTTAACCATGGACTTGATACTGAGCCAGATATCTGTGAACATGCTCTAGGCAAGCAGCAGAAATGGGAAGTCCTAAGCACTAAGAAAAGGTGGTGAGTGTAAGTGGCTTTCAGGATGGCCTGTGGTCATTTTCCCAGAGGGACCTGCATGTCCTTGTCATGGCCATCAGGCAAGACTTCAAGCCCAGGGTACCCTAGTTCCCCCAAATGTAAGTTCCAGTTTCAGTCTGCAGGAACCTAGGTGTCTACTTCCCTCAGCCTCCATTTCTTCATCTGTAAGACCGGAGATGCCTAGGCTGGAAGAATCTAAAGTCATTTGGCTGAAGGGCCTCATCACACAACTGGGCGAGTGTGTGGCCTTGGGTGGATCTTTCCTTTTGCTGGGTCTTGGTTCTCTACAAATAAGGTTCATTGCAAGATCTTTTCCTCCAGGCTCCAGGAAAAAGGAGAGAAGTGTCTTTCATTTCTGTTGGTTTGGAAAAAAATGATATTTTTGTTTTCTCTTTTGTGTCCTCCCCACTTTGCTTATGAAAAAAGGCCACTTTCTTGAGTGAAAATGGAAACTATCCAAACAATTAATATTGTAAGTTTTAAATGCTACATTATTGAAGCCTCCCCCCATGCTATTCTAGTATAGGCATGGGCAGATTCACAGGGGTCTATTTTAAGCATGGGAGTCTCCAGCATACTTTAGGGACATTCTTTAAAAGACATGACAACAAGTGAAATTCCCAGATGTTTGCTCAAGGCTCTCTGAACCTCTTAGCAGAGACTCTGAGCTGAGTCAGGGGAGAAAGTGCCAATTAGGCATCTCTGGGGGAGGGATATTTGGGTTGAAATGCCTCACACCACTCTGTAGCAACGGTTCCCAGAACAAAGGGTGTTTCCTGCCTTAGAAGGAGACTTGAAATTCAAAGATTCCTGAGAGAGAGAGACCACTTGGGAATTAAGAAGAAGGAATTGCTGGTTGTAGTGTTGCATACCTGTAATCTCAGTTACTTAGGAGGCTGAGGCAAGAGGATCACAAGTTGAAGGACAGCCTGGGAAACTCAGCAAGATGTTTTCTCAAAATAAAAATATAAAGGGCTGGTGACGTAGCTCTGTGCAAGGCTCTGGGTTTAATCCCCAGTACAACAACAAGAGGAAGAAATTGATGGCTGACAGGAAGCTTGCCTTTTACCTCAAACCCACCTGGTCTGGTGTTTCTGTTTGACATCTCATGTAATTCTCACATATACCCTTGGAGGGAGGTATTATCATCCCAGCTTTGCAGGTGAGGAAACCGAGACTCAGAGAAGCCACCCATCTAGGAGGTGATAAAGCCAGGACCTGCTTGGACCCAAGCTAAGGCCCTTTTCACTTCCTACCCTGCCCAGGAGGGCTCACAGAGTAGCTATGCCACAAGCTCTGGAGCTGGTCTCCTTCAGTTTAAAGACCTTGGGCAAGTTACTGAAACTCTCTGTGCCTCAGTTTCCTCATCTAAAACAGGGCTTATAACTAGCTACTGCAAGGATTAAAAAAGACAGTGCACCGAAAACCTCAGGTGTGGTAAGTATGTACATGCTTGCTTGGCACATGGTAAGAGTTACACAAAATCAACTCTTACCCTGGTTACCCGGACTCAAACTGCAGTCATTGGCCCAGGAATATGGAGAAGTGGTGGAATTAACCTGGACTTCCCCTCTGTCCTCTTCGGCATCCCTCCCCCATCCCAATCTCCTCTGAGATCTGACGCCTCCAGAGTTCTTGTCTGCTCCACCGCCCCCTATTCTCCCTTGTGATCTTGCCTCCCCAGTCTTCCCTGTTCCTCGTATCTTTAAATGCTGAGCCTGAGCTTGTAAATTCAGTCACCAGACTTGCTGCTTAATATCTACATTGACTGAGAGCAAGTTTCCTAAGATTTCAGTGGCTTGGTTTCCACATCTGTAAAATGGAAATAATAAAAATACATCTCTCAGAGGACTGTTCTGATAATTAAATGTCATGAACATGCGCAAAGCTCTTGGGTGATTAGTTGCATGTTCAATTTCAGCTATTATTACTATTTTTCACTATTTAAAATGCTAAATTTGATTTCCTTCTCTAATTTCCACCCATGAGTCCCATGATTATAGCGTTAACTAAAATTCTGCACTCAATTCCTCTCCCCCACGAAGCCTTCCTAGATTTAGCCTGTCTCTCCCCTAAATTCCCTGTGGCAGCACCCATCAGAGAAGGCTGGACATTTTGGACCAGTGTCTACGTGACTTTCCACTTTCTGGGGAGTAAGTGTCTGCTCTTGCTCATCTGTAAGTGAGGGGCTGAATATCCTTTCAGGGTCTGGATCAAGCCAGAGGTGTTTGCTTTGTTTTTTACGGTCACAGGATCCTGAAACTTTGATCCTAAAGAAATGCAGCTTTAATGGAGAGGGGTATTAGAAATCATTAAACTAATCTCCATTGTCCTGGAGAAATCATAGAGTTCTACAAAGATAACTGATTTTCCCACAGTCATAAATGCATGGGGAATCACTATGGTAGATTAGAAAGACCCAAAGATTTGGGATCAGAGAATAAATCCTTGAATTTAAGTTTTCCTATGAATGATTATGACCTTAGGCAAGTCATTGAAACTCTTTGTTTTCTATCTCTATTGATTGGTTACAAGAACATATATTTTGCACACTGTTATATTTAATGAGCTGACAGAGATTTTAGGGCACAGAGTAGGATAACGATTCTTGTTACTCCATAGGGTTGTGATATACTGGGTGGGATAATTTCCCTTCCACTGTTTCTGGGTAATTTGCTTTTCCCTAAAAAACTGGCTCGTAGGAATGTCCTACAGGGGTTTGGTAGCTAATCTCCACTCAGAGCCCTGGCAGTCGTCCAACACTCAAAACCCAAGTCCCCACACCAGCCCTGTAGGGTTGCAGTGGGCAGGGGCAGGGCCAAGAGGTGGGTGCAGTGCTGTGTCTGCACCCATCTGGTTTGGTTCTCATCTTTTTCACAAAAAGGATGGGATGCTCCCGTCCAATATACTCTATTTTGTGTCTTTAAAAACAATCTACAAAATCTTTCTTTGGATATTCTATTAACACTAGTAACTGTCACTAGGCCAGATCCACAGTGGTGGCCAAAGTAAATGTCCTCTTTGAGAGGTGTTTCCAAACTCCCTTACTGTCAGTGGTTGGCTGGGAAATCAGGTGGCATCGGCTTAAGGGAAATCTCTATGCTGGGCTTCCTTTTCTTTTCCTGGGTGTGCATAGCTGTGGGTACCTTCTTATTCACCACCTTCTCTGTCACAGAGACCCACACTGGGGGAGATGTTGACTGCAGGTAGACCTATTTGAGTAGCTTGGCGCCTTTCCCTCAGCAGAGGTAGGCGAGGCTTCTAAGTTGGCAGGGCCCAGGCATCCCAGAGTTAAAACTTCGACTCAAGTACATTTGGAAGGTTCCAGAACCTATATTTCATTCCTTCCAATCTGGGAGATGTCAAGAGAAAAATCTAGATTTGCTTTCAACTATTCAAGATTTGATGATACTCCTGAAAAATATGAATCTTCATACTTCCGAGTGGCAGCTGTAAGTGAGGGTCCACTGGAACAGTTCATTTATTCCACAGAAGGATGAGGCTCTTTGTCGAGCATCCACTCATGCTCAGAAATTAATTGGAGACTACATCAGAAAGGAGTCTTTGGTTGCATGTGTCAGTGTAAGGGAATATATTAGAA
Organism: Erethizon dorsatum; assembly: GCA_028451465.1. Lineage (NCBI taxonomy): Eukaryota > Metazoa > Chordata > Mammalia > Rodentia > Erethizontidae > Erethizon > Erethizon dorsatum. The sequence continues at coordinate 69,636,410 of CM051827.1, read as the reverse complement.
GGAAAACAGCAGAATCGGAAGAAAGTTGGAAAACCAGGCTTAGAAGTAGGCTACAACTGGAAATAGAATGTAGAGGTATATTTCTACAGCAGGAACAATCAGGTCAGGGATCTTCAGAAATAAATGAATTCTGGCCACTTGTTTCATCTTTGCATTATTTACTCAAAAATAATAGACTTCACAGAAAGCATCAACAGATCAAGCTTGGCCACATATCTGCCCCAAAGTCTGGAAGAGAAGCCTTCAAGGACCCCCTTGCCCTCCATGATGGGGAAGCAGGCATTTACACTTAAATTTCCACCAAGATTGCAAATGGAAAAAGTGGTTTCTTCAAGAAATGGAGAACTTTTTGGAATGGAGAATAGAAGCTTTGCAGTCCCTTTCTCCCAAAACTCCTCTAGAATAATGTGTGTGCATGGGTGCTTTTTAACTCTCAATCATTCAACAAACATTTTGTGAAACATCTACTCTATGTTAGGTATGTGTTAACAACTGAGGATACTAGGGAGGCTGAGACAGGAGGATTACTGTGAGTTTGAAGCTAGCCTGGGCTACATAGTGAATTTGAGGCTAGCCTGAACTACACAGTGAAACCCTGTCTCAAAGGAACAAACAAGCAAACAAACAAACAAACAAACATAAAACAAAAAAAATCAAACCAACTGAGGATATAGTGGTTTAAAAAAATGTGTAATGGGGGAGATACCAAAAATGGTACTTATAATGCAATATAGAACATACACACATCATTTGAGGCTGTTGAGACATACACCTGAACTTCCCAATGTGGCCCGGCAAGGCTTTCCACAGAAAGTGACATCGTCTACAAATTTAATCTGTAGAGCAATGGAAATAGAAATGGGTTGTTTGCAATGATAGGCATGTATGTATCTTTCTCTTCGTTAATAAATTCACTGAACAAACACTTACTGGGCACCTACAACATGTGAGACTTTACATTCAGATGGGTTGAAAAAGATAACCTACCACGATGCGCGTAAAGGACAGCCATAACCAAGAGGTGACAGTGGCTTTTCTGGAATATTATTTTCTCCTCGTTTATGTGCATCTCATTTGGTAAAGGTCAGATTCCGCTTCAGCCACAACCACTCAGGAAGAGATGAACCAGCCCAGGAGACACAGGAATCCCTCTGTATCCTGCTCCCAGATGAATTTTGGAATATTTTGTCCTTCCTGGAAAACTGATCTCTCCTCTTATTGTGCTTCAGAGCCAGGATGCCATCTATTGGAGGACTGTGAGGGGAAAGAGAAAGGGAGTTAGGGGAACAATATTCCTCCTGCTTCTTTTTTTTGCTGCCCAGGCACAAATCTCTTGAATGCAGTCTCGGGTTTGAGCCTGTCCAGATGGATTCAAAAGTCCAGGTGCTGGGTACTCCCGCAACACACAGCTTTGGACAAGATCTTCCCTGTCTCAATTCCCTTTTGCCCTCTGAGAAATGACACTTTAGACCCACAATTGCTGGGTACCTCCCATTCTTTGGGTCCCTTTGGCCTTGGCTTCCTCACCTGCTCCAGGCTCTCTGGGCTGAGTTTTCATCTCAGAAACTGCTTTCTTCACCTCCCTGGAGGTGAAGAATCCCACAACAACCAAATCTCACTTCTTAGCCTCAGAACAGCATCTGCCACCTCCTTGGAGTCTCACGCTTCCATGAAGCAGCAGAAGTGGGGTCCAGTATCCCTTATTACATCTCACCCCTCAAAAATGTGTTTTTTCTCCCTGTGGCAGCAAAAGTCTTTAGAAAACTTCTAGAGAGCTAGCTTTAAGGACAGGTAAGGATCTATATGAGGCAGGGGAATGCCTGCAGGGAATGGCCCTCATCCTCTGCTACCTGATGCCCTGAGGACCCCACACAGCATTTAGCCCTACTGGGGGATCTTTGAAAGAACCCAGCAAAGCCCCACTTGGCAGAAACTTTTCCCTGTCTGTGCTCTCTTTCTGTGTTCTGACAGGTGCTTCTCTGCTACCCTTGGTACCCAGCTCCCAAATAAGAAAACAGATCACTCATCACAGGGTAATTATAGAGCAGCTGAAAGGCCATTTAGCTACTGTGTGATAAGCAATAGACTATTTTAATAATAACCAATTGCCATACATTATAGTACATCATTTGGCATTTGATGATCTACTGGGGTCTCACCCGTTCCTTCCCTTGTGGAGCGTTTCACGGCTGTTCACATCTTCCCCAACAAAAGTTGTGTTGGTTTCTAATTGAAACACTATTTTTAGGGAAGAGTTAGGAAAAGTTTGTAGAGGTGATACAAATTATATTTTGCCAAGCAGAAAGATGTGCTCTACCAAATGTCTTTTCTGACAGCTCTGCCGTTACATAGCACTCAGCAGGATGGAGAGTGAGATTTGTTTCTTGATCTGCATTAGCCTTTCAGCATTAAGGGAAGTGTAAACCAGGAGACCCACCCACGCAGCAGACCCATGAGCAATTCAAACTGACACCATGCTCTGCTGACCATTCCCTTGCTGAGATGAGCCTGGTTGAGCTTGAAGTCATGGGGTTCAGCATCCTGATACTTGGTCTTCCGAGGATGTTAGAGCAGACCCTGCCCAGGCCCCCGTTGTTGTTCAAGGGGCCAAGAAAGATGGCCCTCTACCCTCCTAAGATCTGCTCAGCCTGTGGCCCTGGCTTGGGCTCCTCTCTTTAAATGAATTCATTCAGCCTCCTTCCTAGGGCACGGGTCTCCATCTCTACATTCTGCAGTGCCTTCTGCTTTATAAAGCAGATATGGCTAATTCATCAGGTGATACCATCACTGCTACATCCAGCCACTTTTGCCACATCCACTCTGCCCATCCAGGCTGCCACCATCACATACTTGGATTCAGTGGTTTCCCTGCTCTCACCTTTCCCACTGACTACCTATTCTCAATACAGAAGCCAGAGGGATCTTATTACCACTGTATTCTGATCATACCTCTCTTCTCCTTGAACTTTCCTGATGACTTTCCATCAAAGCCCAATGTAGTGGGTGACCTCCAAGCCCCCTCCTTCAACAGTTACTTTGCTACCCTTCTCCCTTCACCTCCTCCCTTCACCAGTTCCTCTTGCTCACTCCATTCTAGCCACACTGACCTATTTTCAATGTCTCTGGACACAATGAAGCAGTGTTATTTTGAAAATTAAAATCTTTAGATCATCCGTGATGCTTTTTAAAAAGAAAATAAAACAAGTTTTATTCTTACTTGTGTTATTCTCAAACGTTATTTTTAAAATAAAGTAGGATTTAGACTAAGATTTTGGGGCTTTGAGGTATTTTAGACAAAGATCACATAGTTGTAACAGAATCCCATTACAATTAGGACCTAGCAGCAAAGGAGGATCGTAAAATAAAGACAGAGTCATTTCATACGATATGAAGACATAAAGTGCTTCCAAGCTGAGGGTGGACTGAATTCAGGAAATGGGGAAACATCCAGATCAAAGTGGCTGAGCATTTGTGTTGGGGATGGACAAGGAAAATGTAGGTGAAGGGATTCTTGAGTATTTAGGATAGCTGCAGAAAGGGGTGCGATGAGAAGACAAGCAAGAATGGTCCTGGAAGAAAATAGCAAGGGAGGTGAGGAGCTACAAAAGATAGAAACACAGAGAGTGAGAAAAGGGTCACCAAAGGAGAGACTACAGGGCTGTGGCTTCTCATCTTCCAGCTGGAGACCAAAGACACCATGCATGGTAACTGGAAAAAGGAAGTAACACAGCCCTAAGGCCAGCTCAAAATCTCCTACCTGAAGCCCAAACGACACATGGTCCTTCATCACATCCCTACAGAAAATTTTAAAAAATGGCCACCAGATACCTGTCTGTTTTATTAAGTGTTAACCTCCATGCTAAGGTCAGTGAATGATTCGTAGACGTATAAATTCCTCTCTTCCAGCAGCTTAGAACCCAGTGAGAAAGAGAAAGCACACACTGGTGAATTATTTAAACATCAGTTAAAGAGGGAGCTTGTGGACTGGAAAGAACACATGCATTTGGTTCATGGCTCCCTGACTTTTAAAATGCACCCTAAGTAAGTTTCTTAAACCTACTAAGCTTCAATCTCCTCGTTTTAAAACCAGAAATAATAAAAACAGCTAACACTATAAAGTAGGTATTCAATAAATATTAGCTCTTTTGAAATGCAAACTCATTATGTCATGGATTGCCAAAACAAATACAACAACTCAAACAAAATGAAATCCTCAAATAATTCAGAGAAAGAGAAATTCAAGGTCCCAGGACAACAGAAGCCTCGGGTTGGTTTCTCAGGGCAAGGATGGGTCTCGAGCCACCTGGATGGTGAACGCTCTGTGTTAATAGGACTGGGCCACAGGCAGCTGCCCAGACATTTGGTCAAACATCATTCTGAGTGTTTCTGTGAAGGGGTTTTGGGTAAAATTAACATTTGAATCAGTGGACTGAGGAAAACAGGTTGTCCTCTCTAATGGGGATGGGCCTCATCTCAGCAGTTGAAGGCCCATAGAACAAAAAGGCTGACTTTCCAAAAGTAAGGTAGTTTCTTCTGCCTGGCTCCCTTTGAACTAGGATATTGGCTTTTCCCTGCATTAAGACTTGAACTGAGAGATCAGATTTTCCTGGGTCTCAGTTCTGTTGGTCTTCAGACTGGAGTTAACCTCGGGCCTGCTGGGTTTTCAGTTGGCCTCACTCACCCTGCATATCTTGAGACTTACCAATCCCATAATCATGTAAGCCAATTCTTTATAACCAACCAACTAATCAACCCTATTGGCTCTGATTGTCTGGAGAATCCTGACTTATATATCACCCTTGAGGAATGGGTTATGTTTAGATAGAGGTAAAGAAGAAGAGGGAGGTAAGAGACAAGAGAAAATGGAAAAGTGAAAATCAACTGGATGTGTTCCCCAAAATTGGAGGAAGGCTGAGGCAAGAAGATGTAAATCTGAGGCCAGCCTGACTGACAGGGAGACCTTATTTCAAAATAAAACATAAGAAAGCCTAAGGTTGTAGCTCAGTGCAAGCCTTGGGGTTCAGTCCCTAGACCAAAACACACACACACACACATACACACACCAAATTCACAAAAAACAAGTAAACGAATAAACTATTATGGTTTATATCTAAAATGACCTCCCAAAGTCTCACGTGTTCAAAGGCGGGGCTTTTGGAAGGTGATTGGGTCTGGGGGCGCTATGCTCATCAGTGGATTAATCATTTGATGAGCTCATGGCTGCATGTGCTGCTCAGGAGGTAGGGCCCAGTTGGAGTGGGTGGAGCATCTGGAAGTGTGTTTTTGGAGCCCATGCGTGGTATCATTGAAAAATAAGGCAAATATTTAAATTTTTAAAATTATTGTAATAAAAGACATGTTGCCATTAATCTCCTTCAAAACACTCCCCCTTTCTTCAAACACATTTACCTCATCATTTTTACCACTTTCTGAAGCAGTTCTAGAAGTCCTCTTTCATGAGTGTCTTTATTTGTGCTGTCATGGCTACCTCAATGTTCTCAATTCAAAATATTTACCTTTCACGGTCATTTTGACTTTGGGGAAGAGCCAGAAGTTACACAGTGCCAGAGTCAGTTAACTAGGTGAATGATGCCATATTATAATGTTTTTACAGGCCTGCTTTTCCATTGGATGGCATTTGTCAGCAGTATTTACTGTATTTTTTTTTATGTGGGTACCGGGAGTCGAACTCAGGACCTCGCATTTGCCAGCAAGCTCTTGTGCCGCTGAGCAATATCACCGGCTCTTTTTTTCCTTTATGTGGGTTCCAGGAGCTAAACTCAGGACCTCGCGCTTGCTGGGCAGGCACTTATGCCACTGAGCTATCTCACCGGCCCCACTGTATTTTTTTTATCATACCTCATAAAGATGCTAACCAAAAAGGACTTCCAGAACTGCTTAAGAAAGTGGGAAGAACAATAGGATAAGCATGTCCAAAGCAATCAGGGGTACTTTGAGGAGATTAATGGCAACGTGTCTTTTATTGTAATTATTTTTTTAAATTTAAACTTTCATGGTAATTTTTGATCACACCTTATATGTCCCTCTGTTCTTCTCTTTTTAGCACTGCTTCCTGGCTGCCATGGATTGAGCAGCTTTCCTCCACCAGGCCCTTTGGCCTTTGCCATTTTTGCTTTGGAGCCAGCCAACAATGGATTTGAATCTTCTGAAACCATGAGCCAAATAAACTTCTCTTCCCTTATGTTGTGGGTGTCAGATATTTTTTCCCAGCAACAGGACAGCTGACACACAAATAAACAACAACAGCAAAAATTAAAACAAAATACATTACAACACTGGAGGATTCTGACTAATATCAGCCAACATTTACCAAGCACATATCATGGGCCAGCCTCTGCTTTGTCTGCCTGCATTTCATGTAACCATCTTAAGAGTCTTTTTTTTTGAGAAATTACCCTGTGTTGGTTATCTTTCTGTTACTATAACAAAATACCTAACATAATTAATTTATAAAGAGAAAAGGTTTATTTTGGCTCACAGTTTGGGATGCTCTAACTCATGATTGATTATCAGCCCGTTGTTTTGGGCCTGTAGTAAGGCAGCACATAATGGCAGGAGCCTATAGTGGAGCAAAACTACTCACACCATGTCCAGAAGAAAGAGAGAGCAAAGAAAGGGCTGGTGTCCCAAGATTACCTTCAAGTGCCTGCCTCCAGTAACCTACAGACTTCTCACTAGGCTCTACCTCTTAAAGGGTCTACCAACTTCCAAAAGCATTATCCTGTGGGGCTAAAGCTTTAACACACTGGCTTTTGGAGGACATTCAAGATCCAAACCAGCAGGATCATTGAATGCAAATGAACTCCCATTTTACACATGAAGAAAGGCACAGAAAAGTCAACATTTCCCAACCTCTGACAAAGAATAAATGGCAAAACCAGGGCTCAGACCCCAGTAATCTGACTCCAGAGCCTCTTCATCTCATTACAGAATAGTATTTAGTAAGGTTGTATGAATAAAACTATAAAGTTGGCACAAGCACAGGTGGCCTTAGATGCCAGGCTGAGTGGGTTAGGTCACTGCAGACCCTAGCCCTAGGCCTAATGCTTGAAAAGGAAACTGAAGCTCAGAGATAAATGACCTTAAATCTCTCTTCAGCTGCATCAGTTCTGCATCTTGCTTTAGTCAGGGTCACTCCTCTTTTTGGGGTTTCACTGTGCTGTGGACCTCTCCTAGGACATCCTCAGAAAGCTGAGAGAGAGAGAGAGAGAGAGAGAGAGAGAGAGAGGACGCTGTTCTGGCTCTTGTTCATTCACTATCTCAGCCTATGATGGACATTTCAGCTCCCTCTCCTCCCTCTAGTTGCCCTCCTTTGCTCATGGGCTTCTCTTTCTTTGAGACCCTTTTCCAGCTCCTATTGTTCCAATTTTTCCACAAAATGTACTTGGTACCAATCATTTGTCACCTCTAAACAATGGCTGGGGTTAGTCCTGCCCTCCGCTTCTGGTACTTGAAATAGCCACACTTGAGGATGTGAGGTGACTCTGCATGGCTTCCTGGTCACAGCCTGGGCCTGACCTCAGGGTCTAGCACCAAGTGGCTTCCATGCCTACTACCTGGCCTGACTTCCTGACCACTTCCCTCCAACCTGGGAGCAGGTGTGACACAGGAACTCCATTTTCAATCAGGTCAAAGTACATTTCTGTCTGCTTTGGTCTTTCCTTGTGGGTCCTTCTTGTGTCCTTTTGATGAGTCTGACATGGCTTCTGAGTTACTCCAGAAGTGAATATGTCTCACAAGCAAACCATGAAAGCCTTTCAAACATTCAGCAATATGGATTGACCACTCACAGTGTCAGGAGCTGGCAATACAATGATGAGAAAGACAATAAATACCTGCCTTCATGGGGCTGAGCATGTCAGCTCCATCATAAATAAGCAACCACTATCTGGTGGTCAAGACAGGGGAAATAGCAGTTGCTAAAAGGAAACACAGCAGGGATATTGAAACTTGGCCTGGACTTCAAGGATGGGCTGGGGCCCCCTATGAAGGGATCCTTGTGTCAACAATATTTGAGCTAAAAAATAAATAGTTCTCTAGGAAACAGTGAGTAAGTATGACTGCATGTGGTGGGGCTGATAGGGAAGGGCTAGGGAGAATTTGTAAGTAGAGGGAACCATGAGCAGCTGATAAAAGAGGATGTGAGGGAACCTGTCCTGATATGGATAGAATGTTGTGTTGATGATGCAAAGATTTCAAAGGAGATGAGACTAATAAAGCTGAAGGTGCAACCCAAAACTGGACTGTGGAGGACCCCATAAGTCACTTTAGGGAGTATGGGGTTGATGCTGTAGTTTTATGGTGCTACTAGTGGTGAATGGCATGATTAACTTTGGAAATCAGACAAAGAAGTAAGTGTGGTAATAGGGATGTGGGCAACACTAGGGATACAGAGAAGGAAGTGTTCATTGCTCCTGATTTACAGGTCACAACAGAAATTCACTCGTGGGCCTTAGGACCTTTCCCAGAATGCGTTCTTGATTCGGCACCCAGAATGAGACCGAGAACTGACACTTCCCTTGACCCCTGTTAATGACTTCCATCTACCTGCCTGAAGAACTGCCAGCAGCTTTCAGATTTAGTACAATCTGCCGCTGTCCTGCTTCTTCCTGTCACTGACTGCTGACCTGGACATTTCTCTCATATGTCCAATGAGATACTCTTGCTCTGCCATCATGGGTTAAACCCCATGCCATGGCCCCACCACAAAACATAGGCAGGTTTCAGATGCTTGCAAATCTGCTTCATTCTATAGCAATTTGATCCCTGACTTCTGATAGTATTACTTACGTCACAGCTGGTATAAGAAGGTTAGACCATGGCAGGGGCACAGGGATGTGCCCTTAGAGAAACATCCCTCTCACCATGTCCTTCATGGATTCTAGCGTACCAGCTGTGTATTGAGCAAGTTACTTAGCCTCTCTGCTCTCCATTCCTTCATCTATGTATGGGGATTATAAAAAGAACCACTTCTCAGGCTTCTTGTAAATATTCCATGACACAATACATGTGAGACTTCAAAAAGTATCTGGTGTACAGGAAAGTCAGGCACTATTGTTCCTAAGAGCAGCCCTTGCTTCTTGGAACAATGGAAATTATCTTAACTATCCTAGGAAGTAACGCAGCAAGCAGAAAAGACCAAGATTTACCAAGTCAAGGAAAAGAAAAAGTAATAGAGTTCCCCTCAAATAAATATAAATTAAAAATGTCCCCATAATTGAGTGATAAAAATGCTGTATGATACAGGCAGCTGCTCAGTTGGGGCTCAGTTGTTCCATTACTGTTGGCTTCTTAGTTTTGCAGATTCCTTAGGTTTCTCTCACTGTGAACATCTGAGCTTTTAGATTGCAATCGAACAGAGTTGGAAAACTGACAGCCATGCTCTAGTTCTGTGTCCTTGGATTCCTCATCTGAAAAGTGGGCCTAATCCTACCTACTTGGAAGAGCATACAAGGAAGGGCAGTGTCTCTCCAAACTGCCTAGCATGATGTGGTGAAGTGACAGAATTCTGCTTTCTCTTGGACCTCAGATCTACATGCACACTCAAAAGATGCATTCTGTAGGCAAAAAAAGACTAAGATCACCTGGGCCTTGAGCAGGCTGAATTCCCAGGAAGTGATATTTGAGAGAGAGGGCACTGAGGATGCCATCTGTGTCCATTTCCTTGGAGGATATTAGGCATTGTCATCCTCGGGGCCACGTCCTCTCCAGGACTGCAAGGGTCAAAGAAGCGCACAAGGAGAAACACAGGCCTCCTTCAGTGTTCCACATCCTGCTGCCCCCGAGCTGGGCTGCCAGCCCAGGAGTCATTAGCAGGTGGCAGGGCCGATTGTGGGGCCATCAGTCAGAGGAGAATGGCTGCTGCAGTTCCTGGGATACAATGGGGCCCTGAGGAGCCATTGGCAGTAATGATGATGGGTATTTAAGCAAATGAACTGTTAATGACCAGGCAGAGGTGAGCTGCCTCCCAGACCAGCTGGAGCCCAGAGTTAGCAAAGGAGGGTGAGGTAGGAAGGAAGAGAAGAGACAGAGGAAACAGCCTTCATTTTCTTCTTAGAAATCTGTTCCCCTAGGGAATCTTGGTTGGCCATGGGGCCACACCTGCTTTATCTGTTATCTACCACCCTATGCCCACCATCACGTGCACAAATTATTGCTGAAACTACTGGTGACCCCACCCTAACCTATCCTTTTAGCTCAATCCTCCTTCCCACATGGCAAAAAGGAAACTTGTTGGAACTCCATACCATCATGAAAAGAACTGCAAGATGCTGGTTAGCTCGTGAAGGTCTGGTGGGTCCTGGGTGATTGGGGCTGAGTGCCAGGGGAGGTAGAAGTAGTGATGTTAATAGCCACATTACCTACTGAGAGATTATCACAATAACAACTGGGTATGGAGGGGCAAATATGTGCCAGCCATTGTTCTAAAATTTTAACTAACAATGTTTAATGTTCAACAGCCCTTCGGGTATAAACTGATGTACCCATTTTACGAAGGAAGAAACTGAGGCTCAAAGAGATAAACTAATCTTCCCAGAGATTAGGGAGTCAGCAGGTTTGTACAAAACTGTGTCCAAGGGGAAAGCAGAGAGAGAATACTTTCATCACCCAAACCACAGTGTAGGGAGAGTGAAGGATACTGGAGTGCGGCCTGAGAAGACATTGGGCTTGGTACAGGAGGTGGAGCCAAGATCAAGGGGTTGTGCACTTCAGATTTACAGAGTCTGATGGTGAGGAGGCAGTGGCCTCAAGATCCTGGAGGTGGACATGCTTGCCCCAGCCTCTACATCTTTAGACTCTTGTTTTGCCCATTCAAATTCACAGTAATGAAAGAAGATGTCATCTGGTAAAAAGCATCAGCTCTGCCCTTAGACAAGAACCTGCCACATCCTTGCTGTGTGACATTGGGCAAATTAACAATTCTGACCTGTAATTTCATAATTATTCTGTAATTCTACAATAAATAAACAACCAAATCAAGCTGGGAATCAATTGGTACAGGAAATACTGGTATTGGTATTACTTCCTGGCTTTGATTCCTGACAGCAGGGTGGATTTAGTTAGGTATTTAATCAGTTTGACCCTCTGTTTCTTAATTTGCAAAATCAGAATAATCAATTCTACCCAGAAGGGTCATTTTAAAGATAATAAGTGATGTAAATAAAATATCTGACACAAAACTGGTCATCAAAAATGGGCACTACCATTAATCTTGAGTGTCTATTTGCCTGACCCAATGCCTGTTCTTCCCATAGCAATTTCCTTCCCTGCCACTTACCTTCTATCTCAACTTTAGGGTCTCTCTTTGCACTTTCTCCAGGAAGGCTTTGCCTGTCATGTGGCATTGTATCTCCTTTGAACCTGAACATTTCAGTTAGCTGGTGATTGCCTAAACGCGTCTCGTGTTGTCCTCTGACGCTTTATTTGTTGGTTAGGTGTCACTCTGGAACTATCCCAGAAGCCTTTCATTGGTTGGGTGAATTTAGGCACAGGCTTTTCCTTCTCTGACCTTCAGCTCCCCATGAACAGCTGGACATTTGACCTAGAACTTGATCTTCTTTCTCCAAACTCCAGGATCTTCCAGGACTCCAGGCTGTTCCCAAGCACAGCCCGGACCCTTTCTTCTCCCATGCTGTGCTCACATCATGTTTCTGAAGTGCTCTTAGCACCTCTGCATCTCGTGCTGTGCCATTTTAAGTGATGTGTCTGCCCTGAAGTTTCCTGAATCTCCTCCAGTAGAGATGGTTTCATTCTTGAAATTCCAAAATGGTTGGTTTTACCCACTACGCCATGTGGCTCTTCCTGGACTTCACCTATACATGCCATCTATAATTGCCATCCTTTATAGGAGCCAAGGTCTCTAATCACAGAAGTGCTCAACGCTGGGTCTCCTGCTCTCAGGCTTGCCTGGTAAGAACCCTGAATCTCTGCCCTGTGCAGGGACTACGAACGGACTCAAGGATGAACTATACAACCCTTAACAAGGAGTTTATACATCCAACTCACCACCCTCTGCTAGAAGGGGGCAGATCTAGCTGGGCATTCCTGGGTTTTGCTTTCACATGGATATAGAAATCTATGCACCTGCATCTCATCTTCCTCTGTTCCCTGATGCCCTTTCCATAAAAAGATTATCTCTATTTCATTCCATTTTTTTGACACCTGTGCTAGGAGCTCTAGACCACAACAAACTCCCTATCTCCAGGCACTATATTTTTCTTCTGTAGTAACTGGCATCTGTTCAGGTGAATGAGTGAATATTTATTAGACCTCTGCAGATTTTGGTCACTTTAATTGTTTTCTAGTGAAACGTGCCCATTGCTGAAACCAGACCTTGCTGGCCATTTATCAGGTTGACTAAGAGAAAGGGAGCTGCCCAGGGATGGGAGTTCAGCAGGTCCAGGAAATTTTGGCTGCAGAGAGAAGTCACACCAAAGAAAAATGAGTCCTTAGATGGTCATCTGGAACTGATGGATTAAAAGATAAGCACCGGAGTTGTGATCTCAACACCCAGAATCACTGGACCAACCATTCTCATAATTAGATGCAAGTGGCAAACATTTAGTACTTTTTTTAACTTTTAAAAGTGCATGGAGCAAAAGCCATGGGAAATGACAAACGCCATTTTCAAGGGGAAAAAAAGAGCTTGGGAGGAAGAAATAAGCAATATTTACTATCTAATAGATATTATGCACTTCACATAAATTGGCTTCCTTATTTGTTTATTATTTTTTGAAGAAAAAAATTCAGCATAAATATTTCCCTAGAAGCCCAAAATAGAAAAATAAAAAAGATAGCAGAACAGCTGGCTTATCGAAGCATAGGTGAGAGACAGGGAAGCCCACATGCTCCTTCTGTTCTTTCTTCACTCAAACCCCCACCAAATTAGTACTAAGAGTCCCCGAAGTCCCTTTCCTTGATTATCTCAGTCCTGACAATAATTCTCCAAGGATATTATGATTTTTCCATTTTACAGATGTGTTAAGTGAGACTCGTAGAGGTATAGTCGCATGGCTGGGAATTGGAAAGCAGTCTTTGAAATCAGTTCTCCTGGTCTCTGAAAGCCCGGTGCTCCTTCCATACTGTAGTCCTACTAAGGTGGCCAGAAGAGGAGAGACTCCTAGAGCCCAGAGTGAGGCTGGCCCTATAATCCTTATGACAGGTAAAAGGGCCAAGGAAAAGAGAGATATCGGAGAAGACCAAGTAATAGTCTTTTGCCTGAGTAAAGAGGGTAGGGAGAAGAGAGGCAAAAGGGATAGGAACCCACCTTGTTTTATTCAGATGGCCCTTTCTAGGACAGAGGTTCTGCATTTCCTGCTGCCTCCCCCGAAGTTAGAATGTCGTCTCTAACTTGTTCATCTCCATGCTTGACTGCTCCTCAGCCATCAGCACTGGTTGCACGGCTGTCGCCTGCAGGGAGGAAGTCCTCAAAACCACAAGGGCTCTGAATGTAAGAGTGCCAGCTGCTGGTAAGGAGAACGCTGAGGCAGCCCCTGATGGAGAACCCATCAAAGATGACACGGTGTCTGAAATACCATTTTGTTTGTGGACATGTTGAGTGTGAAAAGTGCCAAGGTGCAGACAGAAGTGTCCAGCAGCCTGGCCAGGGTGGCCAGGGTAGAGTAGAGTGAGATGCCGCTCCCTTTGCTAGTCCTCTGTGGTCCTCCTTTGCCTCACTCACTGGCTTTCCTTGATCTCCAAATTAGCCAGCCTGCCTGCGTAAATAAGTCTGCCAACAAACACCCCGGTTCCTGAAGTTCAGCCCACGTATTGCCATCTCACTAAGCCCATAGTCTTTCTTCTATTTCAGAGTTCCTGCTCTTCATAGGAGTTTTCAGAAAGAAGAAAAATGAAAGCATTAATTCCACACTAATATGGCTGTGTCCTAGTTGGAGACTGTTAGCTGACAGATTTCCCAACTTCTCTTTCTTTAGAGCCAACTTTCGGCCAGATGTGTCCATAGGGTACAAGTCTGGACATGATAAATGAAAGTTTCTTGTGAGACTCCTGGGAAAGTTTTTGATTTCCTAACCGAGACACTCCTCCACCTTACCACTTACTCCTGGCTTATAGATGTGATAGAAAGAGTTGCAGCAGCCATAATGCAACCATGAAGGAAAGAAGAGAATTTGAAAGACTTCAGTCCACATAGAGTTGAACAGCTAAGTTAATGCTAGCAATTGCTTGTCTCTAAATAGCTTTTTGTGTGAGGAAGGTAAACCTAGATGTATTTAAATCGTTATGGCCGAACATTTGTGTTCACTTAAAACCAAATGCATTCCTGAATACCTGCATGGTCTTACATGACCTTTACCAAAAGGACCTTTTAAATACTGCATGGTCTTACATGACCTTTACCTTTACCCTTGGGAATAGGGGTCATTATTCTTCTTTTTAAATGAGAAAATTAAATTTGGGAAAAGGTAATTATACAGCCGAAGTCACTAATCTTGGAAGCAACAGAATTAGGATTTAATTTCAAGTATTTTCCTCTACACACATGAACCCATACCAAAAAGAAGTTAAAATATTAGATATTATATATCCTATCTATATTATTTTTACATGTATACTTACATATGCTTTTATATATTTATATATGTATTTCTCTCCTTTCTCTTTCTCTCTCTCACACACACACTTTTTTTTTATTTTAAAGAGAAGAAAAAACAAAACAAATCAAAAAAAAGAACAAATTTTCAAAACAACATAATATGAGGGTAACAATGGTTAATGCATTACGTATTATTATCTTTAAGTTAGTTATTCAGGATACCAGACATCAGCATTCAATTGTCCAAACATTATTGGCTCAAACCTTACTCTTCAATGAACTAAGTAAAATTGGTAGTGTATCTATCTTAACCATCTTATATATATATACAATTTTTTTCCCTTTCCCTTCTTTCTTTTCCCTATTCCAGTCTCTCTTTCCTTTTGACCAGTTTCTTTTTGATTAATCATGTCTATTGTACATTTTGGATCTTATTTACTCTTTCAGTTTCTCATACTAGAGAGACAATACGATGCTTACACATGTGCGTCCAGTTTATTTCACTTATGAGTATTTTCTCGAGTTGCAACCATTTACCTATAAAAGTCTCCAGTTTATCCTTCTTTATGGCTGAATAGTATTCCATTGTATAAAAATACCACATCTTTCTTATCCATTCCTCAGTTGATGGGCATTTGGGTTGTTTCCAAGATCTGGCTATTACAAATTCACACACACACTTTTAAATCTCATTAGGTAATTTCTTTAGAGCCCATGGTAACTCTTTATCTTGGGCCCATGATGACTTATTTCATAGTTGCACATCACTCTCGGTCTGCTGGATACAAGTAAAAATCATCCTAGAGAAAATGCAGATGATTTGGAAATGCCACGCTGTCTTTTTTTTTTTTTTTCCTGTGGGTGTCGACCTCAGGACCTCGTGCGCCAGCAGGTGCCCATGCTGCTGAGCGATATCACCGGCCCTTTTTTCGTATGTGGGTTCCGGGAGTCGAACTCGGGCCCTCGCACTTGCCAGGCAGGCGCTTACGCCGCCGAGCCATCTCACCAGCCTGCCACGCTGTCTTAACATGAAGAAAAGAGAGTCTGTGTGCGGAAGGTGGTGCGCAGAGCATCAAAATCAGTCAGTCGGGAGAGAAGCAGGACAATGCAAGTTGTGGTCCAGCTTTGTCTGATGCTACCTCATCATCAGTGTTCTTTGACAAAGCTAAGTTGTGCCAACTATAAAATGGAATTCGTGGGTGGGAAAGCGTGTGTGTGTGTATGCGCGCGTGTGTGTGTAGTGGAGGGATAGAGACATTATGTGATGTTTTAAATCATTTTAATATGAAAATATTACATATATATATACACATATATATTCTTAGCCTAAGGAAATACGTGTCTATCAGCCAACAGCAGCACTTCTACCAAATTAACAGATCCATTGTTGATTTACTAACTGTGAAGATGAGAGAAGTGTTGGAGGATGGAGATGCGAAAGAGACCCCAATCAGCAGAATCCATAAATCTTCTCACAGTCACCAGGGTCCATTCTGTCATGCTGAGGGCTTTGGGCTTTGGCTCAGGAACTCAAAGTGACTCTTGGTTCTGGTGTAGACAACTTGCTCTTGGGAAGCCCAGCTTCATGATGTCACTCCACCAGGCCCTGGCAGGGTACATCTTCTTTCAGTACATCTTCCGCATTTTCTCAGAGGCTACCATGCCTTTTTCCTTTTTCAGTGAATTACGGTGCCTACTGACTTAGTCTGTATTCTGGGGCCATAACAGAATACTTGTGATTGGGTAATTTATAAATAAAGGAAATTGATTGTTCGGGTCGAGAGGCTGTAGGTCCAAAATCAAGGGGCAAGCATCTACTGTTGGCCTTCTTGCTGTGTTCATGAATGCAGGGGAGTAGAAGAGGAAGAGAAATGAACTCTGTTCTCACAGGGTGGAAGAGTATTGGAGAGCAAACCCACTCCTGCTGTCCTTTTAAAAGGAGCATTAATCTACTCTTGAGGACCTCTGCCCTCATGACCTGAACACCTCCCACTAATCCCTGCCTCCCAAAACAATTACTGTGGGTATTAAATCTGCAACACGTGAACTGGGAGGGTGGGAAGGGGCACACTGAGACCGCAGCACCTGTGCTTTCAAATGTACAGAGGGGGAGCAATCAGGCCCTGGTGGATCAGGAGCACCATCTCCCCACAGTGTTTGGTGGCTAGGAAGGGCTTCTGCGTCTGAATCAGGTTGGGCTGGACAATTTCCTTTAGACCTTGTGTGTCCTAATTTTATACTGAGCCTGGCCCGGCCAAGAATAAGCCTCTCACAGGAGCTAGTTGTTCTTGGATTACCCTTTCTTAAAATCAAAATGTTTTCTGTGATTATATAAAATATATTGAGATTAACATGTGGTGTTTAACTGAATAGCCTCAGGCTCTTGGCTTCCCTTCATTGCTTAAACTGCCAAAATAAATTCCTACCCACGGATGTCCTGAGTCTGTCTGGCTTGCTTAGAATAAAAACATGGAGACAGTTGCTGCTACAGAGCAGATTCTCCCACATTCATAAAGGAAGCTCAAAACTCTTCCATGCAAGGGAGCCCTGAGACCTCCAAAAGGGGAGTTTCTTTCTTTGCTGTCCTATTTAAAGCCATTACCTTCCCCTATGGGAGAAAGTATTCTAGGACCAGAGCACACTTTTACTTAGGCATCTCAGCACCGTCCTTCATTGCATTCAGTAAATACCTAATAGGCAAACATGTTACTTACTTAAATACTTGTCATGCCAGCCACGGTGCTAGGCCATGACAATCCAATGGTGAAAGAGACAAAGAAGAAACCTCACCCTCGGTTTATACTCTATAGTATGCACTTTGGCAGCCTGGCTTCTTTCTTCTACAAGGTGATTGCTTTGCCTGCAAAGAACAAATCATGGAGGAAAACACCTGGTTACTTAACCCATGAGGGTTTCAAATTTAAATTTATATAACATTGTTTGAAATTCCATGCAACAGACTCTGGGCTATAGGCAACTTAGCATATGTTCAGAGTGCTCAGTAGATGTCTGTGGAATTGGATTATTTGTTAACGTCATCACAGCTGTGACAGAGACATCAGTCTCCCCCATTTTCAGTTGAGATGGGTGTATAGAAACTTTCCCAAGTCTTAGAGCCTCCTAATGTTATTACCGTTGTCACCATTACTGCTACAGTGTATTATTATATTACCACTGCTACCCCTACCACGCTACAACATTACTAATCCTCCCAACATCACCATTACCGCTACTAATACTCTACTACCATTACTATGCTACTATTGCCACTATTATCACTGCCGCTACTATAATATTATAATGAATACTACTATCCTTGCACTATTATTATTGCTACTATTACTATCACTATAATACTACTTCTCTACTACTACTATCCCTATTACATCATTACTAGCAGCTGAAATGTATAGGGCTATAAGTGCCAAGCCTTGTGCTAAAATTTTATAAGTATTAATTGATCTAAACATGCTAATAACTCTATCAATTAGAGATTGTTGTCTCTCGTTCTAAGATGAGACAATTAAGTGATGGTTACAGAGCTAGAAGTGACAAAATCAGGTTCCAACTCTCCGTGGTCTAACTTTTAAGTCCATGTCTCTAAACACTCTTAACCTCCTCTCAAGGCCCAGGTATATCTGATTCCAAAGCCAAGCTCCTGGCCATGGGATTTTTAACCACTCTGGTGTCCAGGTCCAATGAGACAAGAGGCCTGGAGACTAGACCTGGCCCTGGTATGGCTTCAGGGACTCCTCCACACCTGTCACAAGGAACATCTTACAGTTAGTTTGGGGTAGCTGAACATGAAAGTTAGGCTGGGGAGGTGACAGCCTCTAACACAAAAGGGAGGGCAAAGCATCCTGGGCAGAGCAGAGGCCCTGTGAGCCTCAGACTGCTAAGCCTTAGGAACTGCCTTCCATTCTGATGGCAGCAGCAACCGAGCTAAAGCCCTGCTCCATCCACACCCAGGGCAGGCCGGCAAGTGCCCATTCTCCCAAGACAGGAGGGACTGACAACAGACATGTGGGCCACACACTCTGTGTCCTCTTGGGGTCACACTTCACACAAAACATTCATCCCATCCCTGAACCTGGGGCCACTGTGGGGGCCTAGCTATGTCAGCCCTCTCCCCGGTCCCACAATGTCTTTATTCCCTATTAACAATGTTCCACCAATAGGGCAAGACCAGTGACTCATGCCATATCTGGTCCCTGTCTCTTTTCTCTGCTTGCAAGCCCTTTACACATTCTGGCTGATCCGCCTCAATTCCCCTTTGCCCCACTATGAAACCTCCTACTATGCTGGCCATCAGCACACCGTGCATCCCATTAAAGCTGTTTCTACTACTCTTTGGGGACTCACCTCTGCAGGGCTAGGCTCACTGAGGCCCCAAATTATTTTGTTCATCTTGGTATCCCTACAGTGTCTAGTCCAGCGCCAGCCTTGTGAGAGAGACTAAACAAATGTGAAGACAAAAAGGAGGGAGGTGAGGAAGAGAGGGAATAAGGAAAGAGAAGAAGGATGGGAGGAAAGGTGACTTAGGTATTTAGGGGCTATACTTCTGAATTTTCCTAAATCCAAGCCCCAAATCATGTAAACACCAGGTTCCAGCACAGAGACCAGAGGAATTCAGTTTTTGTCATAGAAACAGGTCCTTTACCACACTCTAGGGGCTGAAGGAAGCAGATTGCTTCCTTCATGGAGCTGGAGGACCTCACTGGAATGAAAGAGGAGACAGTGGTAGCAAAAGGACATGAAGTTTCAAGTTCAAGAATTTTCTTTACAGTCCCAGCAGGTTTCCACCTTAGGTTATCTTTTAACCTCCCTGCACCTCAGCTTCCCACTTCATGAAATGGGAATACTGTCCCCTCCCTCCTGGGAGGGCTGTGAGGATGTAACTAACAACACAAAGCATCTGAACAGATTGTAGGAGCGGGAGCTTTCCAGGTGGGCATTATTTCTTATCCTGATCAGAGTCTGCACATTGACGCTATTGTTCTTACCACTGGAGTTGTGTTCTTGTCCTCACCAGCCCGGACCCTCACCAAGGGGTGTAGGTCCCTCTGCCCCAGACAGTCTGGCCCTGGACCCACACCTGCCCTTTCCTCATGCCTCTGCCTGGCCACCTCAGATGAAGAAGTCAATCCAGGGTGCGTTTTGTGTAGCATCTGGAATTCATCTGAGCTGACCAAGGAGAAGAAAGAAGGAAGGAGAAGAAGGAGGAGACAGAGCAGCAGCAAAAGCCTCCTGGGGAGCGAGTCACTCTAGAATAGTTCTTCCTGTGCTCTGCTGAGGCCTCGTCACTGGGGAAAATGCCGGAAAAAATGCTGGCTAATTTCAGAGGCTCCACGTTGGTGGGCCAAAATCCCAGGGAGAATGAGCAATTATGATTTCCATCTAAGCAACATATGCTGTTTGCTGGCCTCTTTCGAACAGCTGTAGGTTAGATGCTGTTAAGATTGGTCTCCTTCTCTCCTCCATATTTCAGAATTCAAATTAAACTAAAATAACAGCACCTGCTGAACAAAAACCCCATTGGAAATGTGTCCTCGTACACAATTACTGCAGGGAGGCTGGTCACCATTGTTACCCGCCTATTCTTCCTGAATGGGAACGACAGCGAAGTTTCCCAGGCAGCTGCAGCAATTCAATTGTATAACTGGAGCTGGCCCGACGCCAACCCTCAAGAACTCAAGTGGCACCAAAAGATACTATATTGATTTGCAATCGAACATAATAGGCCATCAGCTTAATTATTACTGAAGTGACAAGGTTCTGGGTATTTCATATTTATATTTCGGGGCCTGTGAAGGATGAATGTAAATCTTTTAAATGCACGGATTTGCATATCTTCAGAAGGGTTGAGTGCTCTTAGTACATTCATAGCCTTTGAAAGACCAAAAGGACTGGCTATTGAACTCAGGTTGCCAGATCCCACCGGCATTTGCTTGGATGAAGAGACAAAAGGCATAAAATGGAAATTGCCTTTCATTTTTTTTTTTAAAGCAGAAATAAAAGCCCACTACTGAACTCCATCAAGCTCAGAGTTCTTCGGGGGCCTTCTAAGGGAAAATGGTTATGGGTCTCATTGGGACAGAGGCAGTTGGTCATCGAGTAATGCAACTCATGACTTCTTGGACCAGTAAGATGTTCTTTGTTCTCCCCAGCCTGTTCCTGGCCCCTTCGAGCTCTGGTCAGTGGAACGTTCTCAGCTGCTGTGATGTGGGCAAGGGAGGGATGAGGAGAAACAGAGGTTCACTCCCTGAAAGCCCGCTGCACATAATTTGGAAACCAAAGACACACAGATAAATGATCTCATTTTCCACCACTCATCCTTAAGATGCCCCCTTGCCGTATTCTTTCTAATAGGACCTGTCACCCTAGCAAGAAAGTTCAGAACCATTCAAAACTTTTCCCCATCCTTCACCCTCTAGATCTAGTAAGTCATTGTAATTTATAGGTTCTTCTTCTGAAGTCCCCACTGAGTTTTGTTTTATGCCCACATTTATTCCTTCTGTGGCTGCCCCTGTCAGGTCTCATGAGAAAGCCTGCACCCTGGGGAGACTATCCTGTAGCCGAACTGCAATTCATTCCCTACCTGGCCAGCAAAGGCCTTTCTGAAAATGCTAGAATGTGGTGTACTCCTGCCTAAACCCTTCAATAGCAGCTGTAGGGTGAAATTCGAGCCTCTTAGAAGTCTGGCTTCAGCCGTCATGCTGTTCAACTATTCCTTTGGTCCACACGTCCACCTGTACACATGGCATTTCAGCCCACTTTGCCTAAATATCTTGTTTACCTTGTCAATATGAAGGCAAGAACCATCCTCCAAGATTTCCCTTAACACAGCATCCCTTCTCACATCTGACCTGCGTCCCTTCCTCAGCAAGCACCACACTCTGTTCACATGCCCATTATGAGAACTCATCACATGGTGCTTTACTTATTGGTTTACACATTTACTGTCTTCACTGGGAGGGACCCAAAGAAATGGCCCTTAAATCTTTTCATTCCCATGACCTAGGTCAGGGCCTGGAATGTAGGAAGTTCCAAGAAGTCGTGAGTTGAGGAAATCTTCATCCCTAAGAAACATCAAACATATATTGAATATCTATTTTATGTGAGTTATTATTCCAGGCACCAAACCAAAAATAGTCCATATGGGAATCCAACCCCAAGACAAGGACACTGAAGTAAGCATAGTAGTTAGTGCTAATACCAAAAGAATAGTTTAAACATCAAGCCCTCCCCAGACACTTTCACAAAAGGAAATTTGTGATGTAGAGTGTTTAGGAGAAAGTAAGAGTCAAACTAAGCCTGAAATCTTAAAATCCTGCAATTTAAGAAGTGACAGAACCATATGAATTCACCTACCCTGATTCTCACATTTTATAGATGAGCAAATGAAGAAACAAAAAAGTAAGATTCACAGGGCTTTAGGAGTAGTAGGAATTCTGACTCCCAAATCCCTATGTCTTTCCAATCTGCAATGAGATAGATAGGAGTTGATTGGACATGTAATGGGGAGAATATTCCAGATAAGAACCCCACACCGCCCTTACCACCTTCAGTTACTTCAATATCACACTCTGGCCACCACTTCCAGCCACTGCTGTCACCACCTTCCTGTCTCTACCATTGTGGTTGTCTCTCGGACAGCCACTGTTTCAGCCCCTTCCTGCCACCAATCTCACCATTTTGATTCACATCAAAGAGACCTTTTGGTTTAGTGGAAAGAGAAGGCATTTCAATCTTGTGTCCATCACCTTCACTACTTTTATTCCTACCTCTGCTCTACTCTCTCTTCCTGCACCATGTCCACAGCTCCTTTCAGATCCTGGGCTCTGGCACAGAGCTATCCAGGCACAGCCCAGGGGGCATTGTGATGCACTGTAATAATCTCCCCACTCCAGGAAGAATTTTCATTCCTCTGCGTAGTTTGAAGTTATTTTTAAGGGAGTCAGATCAAAGAGGATCAGGGTGGGGGAATTGGGGAAAGAGAAGAAGCAATGAAAAAATTGGGAAAATGAAATTCTCTCTACAAACATAATGGGATGATAAGAGTTAAGATGGAATATTTGAAGGGGGTGGTTCAGGGAGTGGGAGATGGCCAGCTGTCTCTACCTCAATTAGAAAACTGAGAGATGTCCTCCAGGATGCAGCTGAATCCCTCTTTTCCTGACTCCTTGTGTCCTTGCTCATAGGCTGTGGGTAGCCCCCTATTGATATCTCTGCCTTATTTGGGATCCCCAATTCAACCCGTTTCTCTGGCTTGTGTCGTTTAGGATGGGCCCGGCACCTCCATTGGAATCACCAGGACAGAAATCCCAGGGCTGGCAAAGACTCAAGCCCTGAGTCCTCAGGCAGCAGCATCCGCATGAGAGCCTCTCCTGCTAGGCTGAGCACAAAGGAAGGCATTATCCTGAGAGGAGGAGAGGAGTCACTGAGGACCACCTGCTCAGGCAATTCTGTGATAAAAGGAACCTGAGACTGGAAATTGGACAATTGTTACTAAGTAGCTGAGGACCCAGCTGAGTGGGGTTTTCTTTAATAAGGATAATAGAAGCCAGCTTTAAAGGCAGATGGAGATTTTCCAGAACCTAGGGGTTTGCAAAGAAAAACAAGGGAGAGAGCTAGGCTCTGGAAAGGACGTGTCTTCACACCCTTGTGGCGAGCAAGGAGTGGAGGTCTTTTTACAGGCTTTGGAAGCACTTTACATGTGTCGTCATTTATATCTTTTCCTCCTGTTAAAGGCATGGTCTTCGTGAGCACTTGAAAGGTAGGGATCCCTAAGACTTTGTGAGGGCTCCTAGGAATTCTTATGAAGGACTAAACATTTCATTGCTTCCAAAACTGCAGAGAAGGTAAATCATAACAAAGTCCTTATCTCCATGGGAAAGATGTGTGAAAAGCTGATTAAGTGAATTTAGAACTAGTTAGTACATAGAATTCGTTGAGCATTTGCCAAGTGCCAAGTACCATATTAGGTTTTCCATACTTTGTTTCAGTGAATCAACTTATTGCCTGTTTATGGATGAAGAAAGTGGCTCTCAGAGATGGCTGGTTCATTTGAGCCAGGGTAGCCTAGAAATATGTGTCACCTTCACTGTAGTCCTGTCCCCAGGTTGGGATGGAGCAACCCACGCAGGTTTACAGTGCATCATCTTCCACCATGCATGGATCGATACCCAAACAAGCTCCCAGTCACAGTCACACACTAAATACCACATGTACACATGCTTAGGGTGTGCACACAGGCACACACAACCCTACAAGTACAAACATGCCCCCACATCAGGGCCACCTGCAGGAGGTCTTGCCTATTTCCACCTCCTGTCTCCATCTGATGGATAGAGCACTTCTCAT
This sequence comes from Erethizon dorsatum, assembly GCA_028451465.1. Classification (NCBI taxonomy): domain Eukaryota; kingdom Metazoa; phylum Chordata; class Mammalia; order Rodentia; family Erethizontidae; genus Erethizon; species Erethizon dorsatum. The sequence goes on along the minus strand of CM051827.1, from coordinate 69,612,472 downwards.
CCTGCTGCTGGAGTTTGAGGAAAAGGCAAGGATGCTCTGGGATAGCACTCTAAAGTCCAGTTGAATGAACCGTCTTGTCTCAAGAACACAGATGTAGAGAAGCCAGCAGAAAGAGCCCCAGAAATCTGCAGGCCGATTTGCATTCATTTGCCCAGCTTTGCTCTGCGTCAGTAGTGTGGCCTTAGCGAGTCCCTGAACTTCTCCAATCCCCAGTGCCACCACTGTTAAGATGGAAATAGACACTCCCATCACATGGCGTTGCTCTGGGGGTTGCCAAATCCTGAGCAGAGTTGGTACAGAGTGCCTGTGCTGACCAGCAGTTGGCCCCAAACCATTTTGCCACATTCCCATGCTGCCACTTTCTGATGCCAAAGCCATCACCATACCCTGTCAACAGCCCCCAGGGAAAAGAAGGTGGCAGAGAGTCAGGGGGGTTGAGACCCTCAGCTGCTCCAGAGAGGCAGGGCTGACAAGGCGAGGATTGTTTTTCTCCCCTGGTGTGAAGCATGTTGACTTGCTGTTGATAGATGGTGGGATGATATTAATTAAAATGCAGGCAGGTGTGAGGGCGCCTCTTAGAGCAGCACATTCCCTGGAGGAGGGGAAGGCATGGGGCTCTGTTTTGTAGTCCTAAGTGGGAAAAGAACATCCTCTCCCCCTCTCCCCTTCCTGGGAGCAGGTTAAAGGGTCTGGATTTCCCCGTCACTGGCACAGGCAGGTCATAGGCACACTGGGCTCCAAGTAGAAGCACAATGAGGTCCTCCCATCCCTACAAGTGAGATAACAGGAGTGGCACAGTCTCTACGGTCCTTCCTTGTGCCACAAGATCTGGAAAGCTCCTGACTTTGGAGAGTGTGCTCAAGGGAGCCCTTACCTTTCCTGCTTCCTTCCAGCTCTGCATCTGGCTTCAGGACACAGGGCTGGAGTGTAGAGGGCTTTCTGAGAGGGAAAGTCAGGTGGTCTAAGGCAGAGCCCCAGGGAAAAGCTGAGCTGCACACACCACAAACCACAGTGCAGGGTCTATGCCCAGGGGCTCGGTGACTGGAGTTTTGAAATTGGAAGAATTTAGAACTAAAGCAAGAGCTGAGGAAAAACAAGAAAGCTAAGCACAGAGTCACTGCCGCACATAGCCATGTGCAGGCCCCAATTCAGCTTTATGGTCGGTGGGGTCTACATGCCTTGTGCCTCACTCCTTTTTGATTTCCAAATTCCTCCCTCTTACCTTTTCCTATAAGAATTAAGTGGTTCCCAATGACTCCTAGTTCCAAAATGCTGGCATTGGAGATGGCAAAGATTATTGAAGATCTCAGCAGTCAGGCAATGTGATGAAAATGGTAGAACTGAGATTTAAACAATCCATTTATGCAAGCTGAACCTAGAGCCATTCTTTTCCCTAAAAATATTTGAACGGGCATCAATGAGATATAGCAAGAATGCATACCTCCATTACCAAATGTCCACCAACCCTGCGAAGAAAAAAGAGAGAAAGAACAGCGGAAGGAGAAAAGATAAAAATAAGGGCTGTGCTGGAGAGCTAGGACCTGTTGGCATCTGAGTTGACAACTCAAACCTCAGAATTTAACCTTCAAATTCCTGTAGCTCTGTTTGTGGATCTATAGAAAGTAATGAATGTGATTATGAAAACTTCTTTCCTCTTCCTTTCCTGCCTTCTTTCTTCTCCCTTTCCTTCCTTCTTTCATTCCTTCCCAACATCCCTCCTCCTTCAGCTGCAGAGATAATTTGACAATCTGCATTTGGGGTTCTTAAATATGTGTAATCATTTCTCCACCATCTGACCTGTAAATAACAGCTTTAATGAGGATTGTTGGGAAACATTCCCTAGGGATGGCAATGAATTATAATGAAAATTCAGTCACCCTCTCCTGGGGGTCTAACAGCTAGAACCGTTATCATTGAGGATTATTTTGGGAATGTAGAAGAATTGACAAAATGAAGCAGTAGCAGAAGTGTCTGTATATTCAAAACGGCCCTCGGGGTGCTCCATCTCACCAACACATTTGTTGATCCATAAAAATTAAACTCCTAATAACTCTATCAAGATCTCCCACGTTTTTACACTGTAATCCACAATGTCATTATAAACTATGCATCTGGAAATAGTCAATTTAAATAACCAGGTCAGTGTTTCCAAATGTGATTTTTCTTTGAAATTCAGGGATCTGTTTTATAGACTTTATTTTTTAGAGCAACTTTAAGGTTCACAGCAAAATGGAGCAGAAAGCACAGAGATTAGAGATTTTCCATATATCCTCAGTTCTGCATGTGTGCAGCCTATGTTCAACATACCTTACCAGAGTGGTACATTTAGTGTACATTTGGGTTCATTCTTAAAGTTGTACATTCCATGGGTTTTGACAGATACAAAAGTGACATATATCTTCCATTATAATAGCATATAAAATAGTTTTAGTTCCTTAAAAATATGCTGTGCTCTCCCTATTCAATCACTCCCTTCTCTAGCTCTGGATGCCATTAGTCTTTTTAACTGTCTCCATAGTTTTGCCCTTTCCAGACTGTCATATTGATAAATTTGTACAGTATGTATTCTTTCCAAACTGGCTTCCCTCACATAGTATTATGTGGTTCAGTTTCCTTTGTGTCTTTGCATGGTTTCACAGCTCATTTCTTTTTAGTGTCGAATAATATTCCACCACTTACATGTACCACAGTTTGTCCATTCAGCTGTGGACTGAGAGACCAGCCTCTAGAAGACATCTTGGTTCCTTCCCAGTTTTGGCAGTTATAAATAAAGCTGCTATAAACATCTGTGTACAGGTTTTTATGTCAATAAAATTCTGGGCTCTTTTGGCTGGATCAAAAGTAGAGCAATTGCTGGATCATATAGTTAAAGTATGTTTAGTTTTTTCGGAATCTGCCTGAATGTCTTCCAAAGTAAGTGTACCATTCACTTTATATTCCCATCAGCAATGAATGAGAGTCCTGTTGTTCTACATCATTGCCAGAACTTGGTGTAATCAGTGTTCTGGATTTTGTCCATTCTCATAGGTCTGTAGTGGTATCTCATGTTCTATTTTGCCTTTCTCCAATGACATATGACATGGAGCACGCTTTCATGTTTATTCGACATTCATAGGTCTTCATAGGTTAGATGTCTGTTGAAATATTTGGCCCATTTTAAAAAGAAGTTGTTTGTTTTCTTACCATTGTGTTTGAATAGCTTTTTGTACATTTGGGGTAACAGTCCTTTATCAGACATATCTTTTGCAAGTATATCTTCTCCCAGTTTGTGGCCTGTGTTCTCATTTTCTTGACATTGGCTTCTGCAAAGCAGAAGTTTTTAGTTTTAATGAAGTCCAATTTATTATCACCTTTTTCATGGATCTTGCCCTTATTGTGTCTAAAGAGTCATTGACAACCCCAACAGCATCTAGATTTTCTGCTAAGTTGTCTTCTGAGAGATATGATTTTAACATCAAACTTTTGATGGAAGACCCTACTGTTTCCTCATTTTAATCTCTACTTCCAAGGTCAGATATTGTCACTATACTTTAGCGAGTGGCAGAAAATTAAACAAAAGAAAAGCCAATATTCTCCTGATTCTGAAAACTCTGAAAACAGAAAATTTTTTCTAGTTCCTTTGGTAACAAAACCTTACCTGGCCGGGGAGAGGGCAATCATCTTTATCCCACTTAGCATTTGTATTTTCATGTATTTGATCATGTAACACATGGTATGTGTTCTTATTAACATTCTAAAATAAATTTTTGAGTGGAATTATGACTACATCTACTCCCAAGGGCTTAAGACTTGGATTTGGACTATGTGATCTTCACAGAGAGGTGAAAGGTTAGTGAGTTCTGTGGAACAATAAATAACAACAAAGGGACATCTCAGCGTTACTTGCATTTAACAATCATGATACCCACATGGCTTTTTTTTTTTTTTTGTGGGTACCATTGGTCAATCTCAGGACCTTGAGCACCAGCAGGTGCCTATGCCGCCGAGCGATATCACCGGCTCTTTTTTCATATGTGGGTACCAGGAGTCGAACTCAGGACTTCACGCTTGCCAGGCAGGCGCTTATGCCGCTGAGCTATCTCACCGGCCCCCCACATGGCTTTTTATAGATCTAACCTTTTCTTTTGTTTCTTCATTATTTTTCAAATATCTTTTGCTTTTGATTTATAAATAGTTGATTTAATAATAAGAAGGTAACCATTTTAGATGGCAAAATATCCTTACTTTCTGGAATTAAACTGAAAAATTTGGACTGACCTATGTATACTCTAAAATAATTTTAGTAGTTGTTGGGACTAGTGCTAATACAAGTATTAGTAGTGAAATTAGGGACAGTTGTTGCATTGACTTGTTCTCTTAGTCTATTTGTACTGTTATAACAAAGGACTTGAGCTACATAATTTATGAAGGACAGAAATTTATTTCTCTCAACTCTGGAGATGGGAAGGCCCAAGATCAACATGTTAAATAGCAGGTATGTTTTCTGATGAGGGCTGATTCTGCTTTCAAGATGGTGCTTTATTGCTTTATCTTTGAGAGAAGAGGGAAGCTGTGTCCTCACACGGAGGAAGGAAGTAGGCAAGAGCTGAATGATTAATGAAGATTTTTTTATAAGGGCCTTAATCCCATTCATGAGGTAGGTGTCCTCATGGCCCAGTCACCTCTTAAAGGCCCTACCTTTTAATAGCATCACATAGGCAGCACTTGAATTTTGCAGATGACACACTCAAACTATACCAGTTGTCTTGAGGAAAAGAAAAAAAAAAAAACTAATAAGAGAGTTAAGAATTTGCATTACTCCAACAGAGTCAAACTTTTAGAGGAAGCATAAAAGCACTGGGTCTGGAGCTGAACCATGAAGGGAAGAAGAGGTTCAGATTAAGCAGATCATAGTGGATTGGCCATGTTCAAGTACAGCTAGTCTGATGCTTGTCTAGAGTGGTTTACTCTTTTTTTTTTTTTTTTTTGTGGGTGCCGGGAGTCAAACTCAGGACCTCGCGCTTGCCAGGCAGATGCTTATGCCACTGAGCTATCTCACCAGCCCTAGAGTGGTATACTCTTGAGAGTGGTGGTGTGATCTGAGCCATCCTGTTCCCCATCATGGTTCTGCTCTCGGCAATATATAAGGCCCTAAGATTCTGTGCATTTTACTCATGTCCAGTGTCTTCCAAACAGGATACCACACTCTTTCCAAGCATACCTCACATCTTCAAAATTTAATAGATTAAAGAAACATCAAAAGCACATAAAAATACTCACTGGTACAAATATAAGGGGATTATTCTTAAGAATCAGAATCAATATTCCCTTATGAAATAGATGCATTCCATTAACTAAGAAGAAACTTTAAAATAAATAATCCATGTCCTTAGGAAGATTTAAGAGGACAATTTGTCTATCAAAACAGCATCATCTGAGATCAGAAAAGAAATCCTAGATTTAAAGTGTGGTTAAGAAATATTTAAGACAACCACAATAGAATAGTGGGTATTTGATTAAATATCACAGATAATTAAATTGGCATAGAATAGAGAAATTAACCCCGAATTCAGAAAAAAATAAAACAGATGGAAATGATAGGCAAAATGATGATAGAAGTGAAGGATCTATTGATCTTGAAGATATAATCCATTTATAATAGGACTTTAGAAAGTAGTTTATGGTAAAACAAAATAAGACAGATATCTTCCTTGCACAAAGGAAAGATTTCAATCTATAGAATGTAAATGCTAACCCAGGTAGAACTGAGAAGAGGAGACAGGCATTTCAATATATCCTAGTACCATGTTTGAATTTCAAGGTTAGAAATATCTGAAGATTTCTGTTCAAAACTGGCAGATTAAACACATGCTATTAGTTTTACTTCCTCTTGAAATTTCATGAACATCAAATAATGTTTAAAGACAAAAATTGAAAATGACAAAGAAAAATAAGATGTAAAAAAGTAGTAATGAAATATGAGAAGCTGAGAGGTATATGGACCAGTGTAACTGACGCAGCTGATGGAGGAAAACAGGGACATAAATGACCAGCAGGAAAAGCCAAAGTCTCAATTTCCCCCAAAGAGCACTCCAGCTCATCAATGGCTCTGTGCTTAGAAGAATGGGGTGGATGGTGTTAAGAAGCTGCAATAAAGATTGATTAAACTCTTTTCAGAATGCAAACAGCAGAGAAAGCATGCTATTTAGAGTTTTGGAAGTACTAGAGTTTTAGAAACATCGCTAGAAACTTCCAAAGTAGTTGCCTACAGTAAATGGGAGAGGGATGCATCGTATTATTTTGTTTTGTTTTGGATTACAAGTCTTATAGAATTATTTGGTTTTTTAATTTATCACTATGTACAGATTGGAAAAATTAAAGCCCAATTGAAAATTTTTGTACATAATTAGGAGAAAAAGGTAAAATCTGTATTTTAAAAATTAAAAATAATTTATTTGGTCACACCCTCTTTTTCTGCAAACAATGGAGCAATGCATATAGAATTTTGAATGGAAATTGTTATGATCGAAATTTCTAAACCACAGGGCCGGTGAGATGGCTCAGAGGCTTAAACGCCTGCCTGGCAAGCACGAGGGCCTGAGCTCGACTCCCGGAACCCACATATGAAAAAAGGGCCGGTGATATCGCTCAGCGGCATGGGCGCCTGCTGGCGCGCGAGGTCCTGAGGTCAACCCCTGGTATTCACAAAAAAAAAAAAAGAAAAGAAAAAAGAAATTTCTAAACCAGGAAAAACTGCCCATATATTAGGTTAGGAAAAAATGATGTAGAAAATACAAAAAGCACATGTATTTACTAAGAAAAAAATTCTCAAGCAATTCTCTACATGTCTGAGAAATTAAGATAAATGAAGCTCTTACTTATTGGGGAAATGTAATAAAAAAGAAAAGGATGATAATGATGGTAGCTTTTCAGACATAAATATTAACATCTTAATAGTTATAAAAGGTAAATACAAAGTTTAATGCCAATTTAAAAAATCATTGAAGGGATAGAGAGATAATGATTATGAAAATAAATTTTTAGTAGCTGGATCTATAAGCCAATATTCTCTCACAAAAAATGTATGATATGATGGAGAAAGAGCTAGTAAGAGCATGTGGGGTTCAATGTTTCAACACATAGGTCTTTATTTATGTACTAGGCCCTGTGTCAGACAGGAGAGGTCAAATCCCTCTCTTCCTTACTAGGGTTTACTAGGGATTGTGAGTATAGATGGTGTAAGAAATCTGTAGATAGGGCACGGTGAGATGGCTCAGCAGCATAAGCACCTGCCTGGCAAGCGCGAGGGCCCGAGTTCGACTCCCGGAACCCACATACGAAAAAAGGGGCCGGTGATATCGCTCAGCGGCACGGGCGCCTGCTGGTGCGCGAGGTCCTGAGGTCGACCCCCAGTACCCACAAAAAAAAAAAAAAAAGAGAAGTTCTAAAAGTAGTTGAACTAGAGAAGTTTATCACATAGAGATAAACTAAGGAAACATAAAAAAGGCAGAAATGTCTATGGTACTATTAGAGCTCGAATGAAAATTCATGTAAGAACACATAAAGGAAAAATTGAAATAGAATGTTCTTTAATATCACTTTAGCAATACAATTTAAAATGAAGTTATTATAATTACTAATGTTAATAACCACAAAAAGCTATTAGGATTATAAAGAGAAATTGATGAAAATACAATTGTATTGACGTATTCAAAGACATGTCTCATTTTTTTCATAGTACAAATAGTTGACAAATAAATGAAGTAAAAAATTAAATTGCTTTAACTGATCTAAATGGAGAAATGTCCAAGCTACAAATAGAAGATGCAATATATTGTAAAGTTCACGGCTGTTGCGGCTTATATCTAGATGTCCCCCCAAAGGCTCATGTGCTCATAGGTGGGGCTTTTAGGAGTGACTGGACCATAGGTGTGTGACACTGGATCACAGGACTGTGATCAGTACACTAGTTGGTTTATCATAGTTCTGGGCTTGGATGGTGGATTTATTGAAGAGGGAGGACCCACCCTGCATGTGGGTGGCACCAACCAATAGGTTTTTAGCCTGGATGAAATAAAAGGGAAGGAGAAAAAGTCTTCTTTCTGCTTCCTGCCTGTCCTGTCATGGACTGTTTCTCCTCAGCAATGCCCCTCTGCCATGCTGTCCTGCCTTGGAGGCAGCCAACAATGGGCTGAAATCTCTACAAACTGAGCCAAAGTAAGTTTCCTCCTTTAACTTGTGGGTGTTAGGTATTTTGTCCCAGCAAAGAGAAAGTAACTAAGACAATGTCATTTTCATGAATATGTTTATATCTTAGACCATAAAGAAAACCTAAATAAATTTTCCATGTTTAAAACTATACATTCTACAACTCTAACAATGCAATGCAATAAAATTAGACATTAACAGAAAAAGGTAGAAAGGAAAAACTTAAATTTACTTGGGAATGGAAAACAAGAAATCCCTCTCCAAATTAACTTCTGTGTCAAAAAGGAAGTTAGCACTGCTTTCTCAAACTATTTTAAAAGCAATTATAGTGCAACAAAAATATAAAAATTTAATGGGTAAATAATAGAAAGCACATGGTTTATATATTGGTGAACAGTGATAAAAGAACTAAAACAAGCTGTGAATTTAACTTAAAAGAAAAAAAATGTAAGTAGTAAATAAAACTTAGGAAAAGTGGAAGAAAGATAAAAACTTAAACAAGAAAAAGGAAAACAGAATTGACAAATTCAACAATTTTTAAATTCAATAATATTGACATCTCTCTGGCAATGTAATTGAGGAGGTAGAAAACAAAAACGATTGACAGTAGGAAGGAGAAAGGGGGTAAAACTAGATATACAAAAAAACTTAACTAATAATACTTTACCTAGAAGAACAAAATAAGAATTACTGTAAAACTTCTCAGAAACCAGCCAATCAAGAAGAGATGGCAGTAAAATATTTACAGTGTTGAAAGGAAAAAAGAAACCATCAATCTGGAATTCTATGGGCAGCAAAATTATCCTTCAAAAGAGAAGGGGAAATAAAGACTTCCTCAAACAAACAAAACTAAGGGAATTCACTGCCAGCAGAAACCTCACAAAAGAAGATATACAGATGGCAAACAAGCATATGAAAAGATGTTCAACATCATTTGTCAGTAAGGAATTGCAAATTAAAACAATAATGAGATACTACTATGATCTTATTAGAGTTGCTAAAATCTAAAATATTAACAATATTAATTATTGGCTGGGATGTTTGTGAATATGGTACATTCAAATTGGAAGACAGTCTGGCTGTTTCTCACAGAGCTAAACATTGGTTCACAGTACTATCCACCAACCATACTCCTAGCTATTCACTTAACTGATTTCAAAACTCATGTACATGCAAAGATGGGTGCACAAATGTTTAAAGTGGCTTTATTTGTAACCTCCAAGAGCTGAAAGTAACCAAGATGTTCTTCAGTTGATGAATGAATAAATAAATTGTGGTACATCCATATGATGGAATATTATTTAATGATAAAAAGAAGTGAGATATCAAACCATGGAAAGACATACACAAATTCTAAATGTATGTTGCTAGTAAAAGAAGCCAGTCTAAAAAGGTTAGGTATTAATCCAAATAAGTAACATTCCAGAAAAGGAAAAAACTATAGCCTGCAAAAGATAGATGTTTGTCAAAATGAGGGGTAAATCCATAGGGTTGAATAGGAGAAGCATAGGAGACATTTCAGGGCAGTGAAACTAATCTGCATAATACTTTAATTATGAATACACTAAATTATGAACTTGTCAAACTCATAAAACTTGATAGTGCAAAGACGGAATCTTAATGTGTGTGAATTTTCAAAGTCATTGAGGAAATCAAGAAACCCAGGATGGCAATGCAGAATGTGATGAAACAATGTAGTTTGCAAATGTATTTTTAAAAAACTTTACTGAAGGGACTAGGAAAAAAATGTGCTGACCTAAGTAATTACGGAAATAAGTGGAGTCTATAAGACTAAAGGCAGAAGAAACTGCACAGCACTGTCCTCTAGTTGATAAAATTGTTTCCTTACTCGTATGAATACAGTGGTGATAAGTCATGTTGTATGGATCCTTGATAGGACGTGATGAAAGTTACGCTTTTCCTTTGGGGTCTTCTTCTCCATAACTTGTAAACCCCAGTCTAATCAGGAGAAAGGCATGTGACAAATCTTAATAGAGGGACATTCTACAAAATGCCTGACCTGAACAATACTTGATAATGTCCCCTGCTCCAAGAGGCAGATAAGAAGATATAATAACTTAATATAACATGGTCTTCTGGATGGGATTCAGGAAGAGAAAAGGGTCAATATGTAAAAACTAAGAAAACTGTAAAGAAATATGGACCTAATAATGGAGTTAATAACAATGTATCAATATCAGTCATTAATAGTAAACATTCCATACAAATGTAAGTTAATAATAGGAGAAACTGGGTTGGGGTAATTAAGCACTATCTATACTATCTTAACAATTTTCTATAAATCTATGGCTATTCTTTAAAAATAAATTTTATTAAAATCAGACAGGATAGATAAATCACCATAGTAAAAATTCAGACTCCTAGAGACAACAGTTACTCAGTCTGTGAAACTTTAATATTTCTGTGTTCTAAGCATATTTTCACATTGAAATAAACTATTGGAAATGTATTACTTTTCTCCAGAGCAATGATAAAGGCATAAAATCTCTCAATTCCTTTTATGAAGCTAACACAGACTTGATAAAAACTTAATAAAAATAAAACATACACCACAAAGATACAACCATACATTCTACAGAAAAATTATATTTATAAATATAGTTACAAAATCCTATAAAACATTAAAAATCAAACTGGCATTTAAAAATAATAAGCCATGGTGCTATAGACTGAATAATTGTATCCCGACTTCCAATCCGTGCATTGAAACCTACTCCAAATGTGAGAATATTTGGAGGTGAGGCCTTTAGGGGATAATTAGTTCACGAAGACGTGGCCCACACGAATGGGATTAATGAATTGTGAAAAAAAAAAAAGAAGAAAGAAGGCAAGAGAGAGAGAGAGAGAGAGAGAGAGAAACGAGGAAGTGTCTCCAGGGAGATCTCTCTTTGCTTCTGCCATGTGAGGACACTGGGAAAAGACAACCCCATCCTGGACTAAAAATCAGGCCCTCGGGGCCGGTGAGATGGCTCAGCGGCGTAAGCGCCTGCCTTGCAAGAGTGAGGGCCCGAGTTCGACTCCCGGAACGGAACCCACATACGAAAAAGGGGCCGGTGATATCGCTCAGCGGCTCGGGTGCCTGTTGGCACGCGAGGTCCTGAGGTCGACCCCCCCGGTACCCACAAAAAAAAAAAAAAAAAAAATCAGGCCCTCACCGGATTCAGACTGCTTGCACCTTGATATTGGACTTCCAGCTTCTTTTACAATTTAAAATTTTTAAATACTTTAAGAATCAAATGCATTGTGAAATAAATCCCTATAATTAGAGGGAAGTTAGGGAAAGTCGAATGGCAAGCTGAGACAGGTACGGATAATATTTACTTTGAAAAGAAAGTGATCTTATATTTTATCAGAATCCTTTTGTGTAGTTTTTTTCCAAAAATTTCCCCTGCTCCATATCTTCACCATATTATAACATGTGTGTCAAAACAGTCACTAAACCAAAATAAATTCTGTAAATATTATAGAGGAGATAAAATAAACACTATTTATTGATAATTAAGTTTGTCTGTCTAGCAAAAACATGAAAATCATTTCAAAAATGATAAAACTAATACAAATATTAAATAAAATGTCCAGTTACCAAATTAATATAAAATCAATGGTTTCTCTGTATAATAGAAATAGCTACATAAATATACAGAAAGAAAATATAATCACATTACCAATAGCAACAAAAATATGAAATAATGAGGATGGATCTTAACAAGAAGTATGAAAAGATAGAAAATAGGAAATAGGGAGATAGATGTTTTGCAAAAGGGAAGGGGAACAAGAGAGGGAGAAAGGGTGGAAGGAAGGGAAGGGAAAGGGATAAAAAAGAATAAAGATGTGTTGGGTACACGTACCAATGACCCAAGAAAAATGTAATCATTATGTAAAGTAAACATGTACCAATAAAAATAAACATTTAATTAAGAAAAGGAGTAAGACAGGTCTGTCTTAGAAATATTACAAACTTAGGGACATAAAAGATGTTAATAAATCAGAAAGCATTACATGCTTCTAGATTACAAGCTTCATTATTCTAAAAATGTCATTTTTCTCCAAATTAATTTATACATTTAATGCAATCCCAATTAAAATTTGATGAGATTTTTGTTTGGAACTTGACCAAATGATTCTAAAGTTCATTTAGAAGAATAATTGTGTTAGAATAGTCATGAATAGACCAAGAAAAATGAGTAATGAGATTGACTACCACTATCAGAAATTAAATTACCACTGTGGTATGGTACCAAAGTTGTCAGACAGAGCCATAAAACTGAAAAGAAAATCCAGAAACAGAGTTAAGTATGTATAATAATTTGGTGCATATTAATGGTGGCAGCATAAAATATTATGGAATCAGCTATTTATTAAATAGATTATTCAATAGACTATGATGGGGGCAAGTAGATTAACATTTGGAAAAAAAACAATTCAAGCCTTATACCACAATATATATAAAAACAAATTCCAAATGTCTCAGTTTTTCTTGGAAATAAAAAACCATTAAAATACCAGAATGTACAAGTGTTTATGTAATATAGTGGTGGTGAAAGATTAAAATGAGTAGACTCTGGCTGAAAGAAATAGATTAATAATGTCTTCAACTATAGAAATTTTCATAATTTGTGAATAGCAAAAACAAACCCTGACCTACTTATTTGCCTTAAAGGTAATTAATGTTGTTAATTCCACAAGCAACATTAAAAGACAAACCGTGAACATTATTTGTAAGAAATACTATAAACAAAGATTTTATGTCCTTAATCTGTAAGAGTTCATACAAATCAGCAAGATAAAGAAAATATTCCAATAGAAAGAGGTCTAAGGACAGATCGGGCAATTCATAGAATATGTACATACAGTTTTAGCATTTTAAAAAGTTCTGAACTTTATAGCTATCAAGGAAACATAAATTAAAACATCACTAAGATGCCATTTCTTGATTACTAGGTGGAAAAATGATGAAAAATATTGATAGTATCCAGTGTTGGTGAGGGCATGAGTAAACAAGAATTCTCATATACTGTGGTGTGAATTCAAATTAGTATGACAAATTTCTAGAGAGTGAATTGGCAATATGTGATCCAAATTGAAAATCGGTATATCCTTAGGTGTAGCAAATCAATTTGTAGAATTTAATCTAGGAGTCTAATAGAATAATTGACACCAGATGCATGTTCAAAGATGTTCTTGTCAGTATTAGAATGGGAGAAATTAGGAAACTACATTAATGTTTGAAACTAAGACTTTCATTTAATATGTTATGGTATCTTGGCAAGTGGAATACCATGCAACTGTTTAAAACGATGATGGCTTATAGACTTTATGTATCAATTCAAAATAAATTTTAAAAACCTGAAAAAATGATGTGAGATCTATATTCATTGCATAATATCATGCTTATAAAATATAAAGTGAGAAAATTGAAATAAAAGTATTTTGTATGGTATAATATTGTTTCTCTATACATGTGTTTGTGTATATGTGTTTGATTATAAATATTATCTCTGAGAGGACTTTTCTTTTTCTCTGCATAGCTGTGGATGTGTGTGTAAGAAACTTCATCTATTTTACTAACCCTCTGTAGTACACTGTGTCACACGTAACCTTAGGAAAAGTAGCTTATCTGTTTCTCAGTGTTGTCACCAGTAAAGTAGTATTCACTTTATGAGTTATTGTAAAAAACAAATGAATTATGTTTAAAATGCTTAGAATAGCACCTGGCATGCAGTAACCTCTGTTCAATAATTTGCCCTTGTCATTATTACAATCATCGTTATTACTGTTATTATTCTAAAGTGCAAGAGAAAAGAGGAGAAGAATTCCAAACAACAAAACAAGACAAAACTTTGAGCGGCGGGAGTCTTGTAATTCCTACTACCTCATATGCCATATGATCTGCAGGACGCAGGAAGGAAATCCATACAGAGGCCGGGAGGGGCATGCAGAGTGGACTGATGTATCAATATTGCTCAGACACCCCGAGGGACTCCTATAAATGGACAGGTAAGATGTGGGGTGCTACATGCATGGGATGTGCATGGGGGCCAGAGCAGTGAAATTTTCATGATTTTGCTAGCAGACCTATAGGCAGTGGAACCTGAAAAACTTGTATATATAGGTAAATTAAAGCACATAAATATTATGTGTTAAATTCTCTATTTAGGAAAATAGACAAAGTCTTTAACACACACTTAAGTCCTTCACAGCTAATGCTGCTCTTGTGAAGTTTGACAAAAAGTTCCCTGCAGGCAGTACTATGGAGTTCCACCAGAAGATCACCCAGAATTGGAATAGCTGGTGCAATTTCATAATGATCTGTTTTTATTTTAGGGAGTTGCCCCTCATAATGCCTAAATGGAGCCCCTGACAAAGAAGCAGTTCCTTCTGCTAAACCTTTTATTCCTTAGAGAAAGAGAGTGACATTCAGCAGCAGCAGAGGGACAGCAGGATCTCGTTCACCATGTTGATTTCATATTTACGTGTGTGTGTGTGTGAGATGAATGCTGGGCATGATTTACTTACTCCAGAAAGTGTTGCCTGTAATGTGGAGACACAGAAACATTTCAAAGGAAGAGTAATCACAGCACATGCTATTCATCTTCCGCGCCCTCCCAGAGCTGTGAGCTGATTAACTCTTGCCACAGCTGACTGCTGGGAAAAGCTGTCAGCTCCCACCTCCACATGGCTCCTCTTCCTAGCTCCTCACCAGCACTTGCTTCCCTGATCCCTCACACCGTAGTTCTACTGCTGAATCCCTTTTGCTACCGTTAAGAATCAATTCACTATGTTTTCTATGACAAGATGCATTGCCCACCCTCACCAAACCATTGTCACTTGCTATCCTTCCTAGAAACCGGTACTTTTATGTTGGTTACTAGTTAGTTGTCTTGTCAAAAACAAACCTTCTTTTTCCACTTGTAGGTAGGATTATTCATTCCAGAATCCAACTTCATTTCTTTATCTTTAGTGCTTATTAATTCCCTTGGTGCTAATACCAATATTTTTTAGACCACTGTAATCCTTAACCCCAAATGGGGGTCAGAATGTTCTTCCTGCTCCATTGAAGATTCCCAGACTGTCCAGGTAGCTGGAATCTTTTTGCTTATGAGCACAATTCCTGGGATAAGCTTTGTCTATCTTATCCTCCATCACTCTACTTGAAATCCTTGCTCTGTTCTGTTGTTTGATTTGCCCTTTGAGTGTCAGCTAGTTCATAATGGAGCCAATTTATAGACTTGTGAGAATTGTTACCTTAATACTGTTTTGGAGATCTTTTATGTGCTGGTCACTATTCTAGGTACCAGAACCATAAGACAACAAAATATACAAGTCCCAGCCTTCATGGTGATGACATCTATCCATTATGGTTCTCCAGAAGAAGGGAATCAGTAGAAAAATATAAGTATTATTATGCAAGGGAATTTAGTATGTAGGCTCACAGGATCAGAGACAGAAGACTCCACAGTGGCCTTCTGTGCACTGGAGAGCCAGATGATCCAGTAGTTCCTTAGCCCAAGAGGATAGAAGCCACAGAACAGGAGGGATCAAAGAAGCAGCACCTGTCCAAGGTCAAAAGCCTGGAAGCTCACTGTAGAGCTGCTGCTTCAAGTCTGGACTGGAAAGCTGAAGAAACTGATATCCAAAGGCAATAGGGAGGACTGGAACTCTTCCAAAATGGGGACATTTTCTTCTTTTCCCTTTTGTCTCATCCAGGCTAAAAGCCTATTGGTTAATGCCACCCACATCCCATATGGGGCTTCCCCCACCCCCAGTTTGCTGGACTGCATATCAGTCATCCAAAGACACACCCAGAGCTGTGCCTCACTGATCTGCCTGGCTTTTGTCATACCACATAATGGTCACAACATCCTAGTAGAGAACAGAGATATTAAATAACTTGTAAATATGATCACATCAGAAAGATACGTGCTATGATGAAAATAAAACGGTAATAATTTAAGAAGTGGTGGGGTAGATAAGTAACCTTTAATAGAAGTGGTGAAGGAAGTGCTCTTTGAAAAGACAGAACATTTTCACCAAGACTTGAAAAAAAAAAGAAGTTAACTATGAGACGGTCTAGGGGAAGTAAGTTCCAGGGGAAACAAACAAAAAGTCAAAGCTGTGATCTGTGAATGAGAGGAAGGTGGTTAGATTCAGAGAAAAAGAGGCAGCATAGCTGAAGCCCAGAGTAAAGAGGAGAGCAGATGGCAGGTCCATTTGGAAAGGGCAACTGGGACAGGTCACATAGGGTTTTGCAGGTAATGGAAAAGAATTAAGTGCCATGGGATACCTTTGGAGGGTTTTACATGGAGAAGTGATGTGTCTGATTCACCAGCTACATTCTGACTTTCTTTTCCCATTCAGCCTGGGAGCCATCATTTTCAATGCCCTACATCACACCTTTGACAGTAGCCCACTTTCACATATGGACAGCAGGAAAGATGGGTCCCATTCCATCCTGGATGACACAATGCTGTCATCATTGCTCATCAGTCACTGGGGACCATTATCCATCATTCACTGGGGCTCACTTGGAACTCTGTTAATCTTCAGAGAGGAATGTAGGCAGAGAGAATTGAGATGGAGGAATTTAAGAATGTGGGTAGGAGGGTAGCTGTAAAGGAAAATCATGGGCAGGTCTATGGGGATTACCAAATTGCCACAGCCCAGGATGTACATCTTGGGCTGTAGGCTCAGACAGGCCAAGGAAGGGCTGCAGTGAACCCACTGCTCCAGCAAGAAATTAAAGCAGTTGACTTTCACTGTACATTTTCCAGAGCTGCCCCAATTCTATGCTCCATAAAGATGTCTATGTTCCTGCCTTAATAGTCAGGTCACATTTACTTCTTGGCCTGATCTCAGCTGAGAGCATAAACAGTGAATGTAAGGTAGGAGTGGGTGAAAATTTGGTTCTACTGAGAACTGGATAGACTGCAGTTTTTAAATCAGAATTTTCCATGTCAGGACTAGAAAAAAATTACAAAATTTCTTGCAGCTGGAACCTGGTCTGCTGCTTTTCATGACTTAATTCTCCACAAAGTCTCTGCAGTCATAAGCTTTTGAAGACAACCTACGGGAAGTTAGAAGAAAATGAGTAACTTTTCTGAATGTGTGTTATGTGTCACACTTTACACTAGAGATTTTGCATATATTATTTTAGTGATCTGCAGTAATTCTACAAGATGGGCAATGTAAACTCATTTTGTATATAAAGATTTACAAGCTCATATATTAATAAATTTTTAGAATAGGCAACTAGCTAACAGCCAGCCAGTAAGTGATGGGATGGAGCCAAATCTGAGCTTGAGGGCAGGACTTCTGAAGGATTTCGGCCACCCGGCTCTCACATCTTTAGTACTGCAATGTTGATACCTCTGGTTGGGTACTCTGGCTGGTCAGAAAGCAGAGGGTGTTCTGTAGGCCTCTCTCTGTTACTGTTTGTCTTACTATTTAAAAATCATTATGATTATTTTCATCATATTTAATTTTCCATATATTTATGTCTTATCTCCTCAAATTATGATCTTCTTGAACATGGTGACATCCTCTTTAAAACTTTTTCCTTTGCTAGCAATGCTTTTTCTTGAGTGAGGCACAATGTTAATTACCGATGGGTTGACAATTCCTGCTGCGATCAGTTCATACAGCTTTAGTGGTACATCCGGGGCATAGGGGAAGGGTCTAGAACACATAGAACTCTCCCCAGAGAGTATCTAGCCTGTTGCAGACTGTGTAGCAGTGGAGTTAATTCAAGATACACATTGAATGTCCAACAATCCTATTATATTCCCTCCACAGGAAGGAAAGTGGGAGAATAGCATGAAGGAAGGGAACATGCCATCTTAGTTTACTATTTTCTGTTCTTTTACTATTTTTGGACTTCTTTTCAGAACCTGTTTTAGGTCTCTTGACCTCGCATTAGTCCTGCTAGATTCTGGGTACACAAGAGTTTTTCTACAATATTCTTCTCTATGGTAAATGCTTGCAAAACAGTAGAATTACGCTCCTATGTGTCTCACCACGAATTATTTGTTTGAGAAGTTTGTTTCACATGAATATAAATCTATTAGAATTTAAAAGCCTTTTGGAAATAGATTTTTAGCCATAAAAGATGTGTGTACTTTTTTGGATAGAAACCAAAACAAACTTTGTATATTTTCTGTGTATAATAGTTAAGTGACTTCAAATAGTACCAGACGGTTTGTTTTAAAGACAATTAGGATGTTTCCTCTTATTCTTGGTACTGAATTTGACCTCTTATTATTGCCCACCATATATATACCACTGCAATTTATTGTTTGATTAGTTTTTGTCTTATATTTGTATTTGAAAGAACATTTTTATAGTTTTGTTTTATAAATAATTGTTCAGTGTTATACTTTTCAGAAGGTTGTACAAATACCATCCTAAATTTTGTGCTCAGCTTTTTCTACCTACCAGCCACCCTCCATATCAAAACTCCTTCAGTTTTAGGCTAAAAATTAATTCAGAATCGCAAGAAAGATGAAAGGCAGAGAGAAGTCCCGGATGAAATATAAATGCCTCCTGCATCCTGAGCATGACTTCACAGTTGCCGGGGCTGTGAGCTCACAGATTTCTCTCTGTGAATTCAACCACAGGGAGGTCTGGGACCTCAGTCTTCTGGTAGATGAATCTCAGCCATTATAAGAATCATTTCCAAGGAAACTGAAGGCAAGAAAAGACAAAATGCCTTGAAATGGCTCACATGTGGAATTGGCCCTCCACACGGACAACTCATAGTCCCACCTGCATTGTAATGAAGAAGCGCACTTCCAGAGAGGAATAGGGAATAGTTGGCCAAAGTTACTCTGCAAGTTAAAGTTAAAAGAAAGTGAACAAGTTAGGAAAAACAGACACCAGGGAGCCAGG
This sequence comes from Erethizon dorsatum, assembly GCA_028451465.1. NCBI lineage: Eukaryota > Metazoa > Chordata > Mammalia > Rodentia > Erethizontidae > Erethizon > Erethizon dorsatum. Next base: position 69,593,380 of record CM051827.1, on the reverse strand, counting down.
AAAGTTTTTAAGCAGACCCAGGCTTTAGAAAGACGTTGGACTCACTTAGTCACTTAAGTATTCTGTGTTTCTGCACCGTCCCCCTACGGCTGGAGTCTCGGGGCCTGCTCTGTCACACATGCAAAACCAATCTGCTCCCGTGACATGGAGCATGAAAGTTCATCTCCTAAAACTTTACACCCTATTGAAAGAATATAATAGTGTTAAAGAAAAGCTAATTCTGTGATCCTTTCGCATCGGGCTACAGATGGGATGCCATTTTCAAGGGACATTTTTTTGCCCCAGTTCCCATCAAATAGCTCCTGAAATAGGCATGATATGGCCCCCTTGAATAAAATAAAATACCTTATTTAATTGCCTGAATGACACTCGGGATTGTGCTGCCAAAGCAAGTCCAAACAAGCCCAACCAGAAGCAATATTAAAGGGGGGAAACTCAGCTAGGAGACAGTTCCAGCCCCGGCTCACACCGACTGCCAGCCCAGGCTAATCGAAATGAAATCATGGCTGGGGAAATGCAAATGAAATCTGCAAAGGAGATGAAGAGAGAAGAAACCATTTCCCAGGGTAATGAGCTCACTGATTACAAGGATGGCACCTCAGCCTGACCTCCAGGACTCAGAGAGCCATCATACTCAGGGGACAGAATCAGGGACAAGTAAGGCAGGAAAAGCATCTGAACAGTGACATCCACCCACTCTGCTGATAGGCCTGCTCTCTCAATATACCCCTCAGAGCTCCAGAATTCTGGGCCCAGTTTGGCTTCCTTTGTGTGTTTCTTCCATTTGCATGAATTTGTAAAAGATCCATTGCTTTCTTAGTAATTGTCAGAACAGTAGCTTTGAATCTTTCAGCAGAGCCCAACTTTACATATTTATCATCCTTAACCAATTACAAGGACACTATACTGTCTGTGTCATCTATTTCTGGTCTCCAATGGGCTTAAATGAAGAAATATATTATCGTAAACCAGGTGGTGATCTTTCCCCAGCGGATATCTCACAAGAGCTACTGCAACAGAATTATATTGGGAAGATTTGCAACCAAAATGCACAATACTTAACATATATCTGTGTAAAGCTAGTAAATGTAATCATTCTAGCCTTCTTAGAATAAGGGAAATTATGGAACATCGTCAACAGGGGCTTCCTTCCTCGGCCTTCCTTATCCCTCCTCACTCCTCCAATCCCAAGGCTCTTCCACTGTCACTGATCCAGAGTGAGTATTTCAGCTACTGTCATATTTTGGACAAGAATTTGAGAACAAGTACTGTATTTGGGAAAGTAATCGCAGAAAATATTAAATGACTGAGGGAGTAAAACAATGAACCGAAGAGAGCAATAAAGTGTGTGTTAGCAAGCAAATAAACCAGACTTAGCCTCTGAGTAGCGTATCATGTTTGTATCAAAGGGATATCACAGGAAGATCTGAGATGGAGAATCACATTGACAACCCAGCAGAAATCCCCGACTGGGAAGAAGATACGAAGATTGCTCCAGTTTCAGGCGCTCTGCTAAGAGGCCAGTGAGGGAGCTCCAGTGCATGTTCTGAGGCAGCGCTACATCCACCCACTGGGAGGAAGGTGCCCAACTTTCATTCACACAAAAGTGCTCCCCACTCATACACGCGCCTAGGCAAAGCAGGCGTTTGTTATAATTAGCATAAATCTAGTGCCATATTGAGGCATGACAATGTCACCTTATGTCCCAGGTACATATAGTAACTAGGTTTGTTAGAAATGAACTCTTTCCAATGTGGTCAGTGGAGAGAAGGAAATGAAGAGTCCAGGATATTTGCACAACCATAAAACATTACAGTCCTTGCCACTACCAGAAAGTTTTTCTATTTTACCCAGGGTAGCCAGAGTGCAGAAAGGAAGAGTTATTAATGCAAACAGGAGGGGCAGGTACAGTTCAGGTACAAACCAATAGCAGAGGGAGCTGGATTTCCCAGATCAGGAACAAGGAGGTCTGAGGAGATGCATCACAGACACTCCAAAGTGACTGTGTGCTGCTGAGGGTATTGTGCCAAACCACAGAAAGAAAACTCCCACAATTCTTTTCTGCACATGGATTTTGACAAAGGATAATAATAATTTATTGAAGTAGAAAAGCCCTGAAATAGAAGTCAAGAGGCAGGAGTATTCCTAATGTAGCCTTCAAATTTTCATAACCTATGAACCAAAGATTTCTTATCTAAACATCAGTTCTAAGGAGACCTCAAGATGGCGGATGAGTAAGAAGCAGGCAGCAAAACTCTCTCTAAAAGTTACCATTGGAACACGGGAATATAGCGACCCAGAAAGCGCAGGAGGGGGGGAGATGCCTCCCCGAAACCCAGAAAAGTTCTGAAGCGCAATCTGGGACCCCCGGCACCAGTGACGGGTGACTTCCAACAAAGAAGAAGGAAAGAAGGAGCAGACCGCGCGCGTGCACCTTCTAATATCCCGGGAGTTGGAGCGCCGGCGGAGGCTCAATTCTACGGACACACGGTGGCAGCTGGCGCCCAGGGAGCCCCCACGGAGGATCCTGAGACAGCGGCGGGCAGGGGGGGAGCGGCGGAGAACGGCGCTGACCGGCGGTGAGTGTCTCTCAGCCACAGCTGCCCCGCGCCAGAGAGCGACCGGCCGGGCGCCATTGTGGGGGGTGTGGCGAAACTCAGAGCGGCTCGGAAACTGCTCTGGGAACTTGTGCTCCGGACAGGGCAGCACAGGGCCTCTCAATTGAGCCCACGAAAGTGTGCTGAGGTCAGCAGGCGAACGAGACTGGACTCTCAGCCACACCTGTCCCGCGCCAGAGAGCGACTGGCCCGGCGCCATTGTGGGGGGCGTGGCGAAAAACCAGAGCGGCGGGAACCAGTGCAGGGAACCCGCGCTCCGGACAGCACGCTGAGCCTCTCAGGCCCAGGGATCGTGAAAGGGCGGCGAGAGCGGAGGCGAGCTAGACTGGTCTCTGCCTGAAAGTACGCGCCTCTGCTCACCACCCAGAGGGCGCTCCTGGCTTACTGGGACGGACCTGCACAGAACAGGACTTTGTCACAAGGTACCTGCCTACAACAGAGTCAACACCTGGAACTGATTCTTTTTATATTTTTTATTTTTATTTTTTTTTTTATTTTTATTTTTATTTTTTTTTTTTCTCACTGATTTGTTTTTTTGTTCTGGCGAAGGGTTTTTTTGTTTTTGTTTTGTTTTGTTTTGTTTTTTGGTGGGGTTTTATTTTTGATCTGTCTGTTTTATTGTTTTTATCTTTGTTTTTGTTTCTGTATGTGTATTTGCTCTTTCCTTCATTATTCTCTCTGGTTTTTTATATGAGTGTAAACAGCGCCTCTAACTTCTTTGTGATTGTGGTTGTGATCTGTTCTTCCTTTTATCCCTTCCTTCTCTTTTTACCACCTGTCCTCTGCACTAGTGTCCCAATTTTAGTGGGATCCCTCTTGGTCCTCTAACCTTACATCTAATTCCTTCCTCTTCTCCCAATACTCTATTTCCTCCTTAACTCATCTTAAATTTAAACTCCTCAAGGAAAAATTGACATACATAGGACTTGTATACTGCATATAATTTTTCTGGTGTGTTTTAGATTTTGTTATATAACCGCAACTCTATACAGCTAAAAGTGGTAAATAACTGGTTAGCTCAGTCTGTCCATTTTTTAGAGCTGTGTTTGATGCTTTAGTTAACATTATAGCCAAATGTGAAATAATTGTTCTAAACATCTTTCCTTCCTGATATTTTCATGATTTGAGATTGACTAAGGGACACAGAAAATACAGTGGCAACAGTACCAAAGAATCAAGGACTGGGCCAAACAGGGAGCAACTTCGCATACCCAACGAATTGAAGAGGTAGGATCTGGCAGAAAGCTCAAAACCTAAAAGCAAGCTCCACCTTGGAAGATACTGCAGAGAAGTAGTCATCTTCTAAAGATCTTAAACACTAGCAATAAAGTAACCTACTATAGGTAATTCTGCAAACATCACCCCAGGAATTAAAGAAAGAAAAAATGAGACGACACTTAAAACAAGAGTGCAAACCACACACATCCAATTCACCAAAGGCAAACCTAGGGAGCGAACGAGGTGGGACAATCCGAAAGCCAACCCACCTGGCCTATCTGAAGTTGGTAACAACATAAGCAACTTGAATAGAGGGTTAATCTAAAAACACATGCAGAGATTCAACCACAAAAATGTCCATTGTAGCACTATGTGTATAGAACACCAACTAGACATGATCAAAAAAAAACTTCAGCCAGACATATTATAGTCAAGATCCCAGAAATTCAACAGAAGGGCAGAATCTTAAAAGCTGTTAGGGAGAAGAGACAAATCACCTATGAAGGAAAACCCATCAGAATCACAGCTGACTTTTCAGCACAAACCCTCAATTCAAGAAGAGCTTGGAATGATGTATTGCAAGCTCTAAAGGAAAATAATTTTCAGCCCAGATTGATGTACCCTGCAAAACTATCTTTCAAAATTGATGGAGAAATAAAATACTTTCATGACAAAGAACATCTGAGAAAATTTATGACCACCAAACCAGCACTCCAAAACGTTCTGAAGGACATTCTAGAAAGAGATAGGAACCCCAACAGAAGGAATCCACCAGGCAGGGCAAATAATTAAATAGCCGGAAAGCGGAAAAACAAAGAGTGGGAACCAACAACAGGAAAATATCATGACAAGTCAATACATATCAGTTTTAACCATCAATGTTAACGGTCTCAATTCACCAATCAAAAGGCACAGACTGGCGAAATGGATCAAGAAGCAAGATCCAACAATATGCTGTATACAAGAAACACATTTAATTCAGAAAGAAATTCATAGACTGAAAGTCAAAGGATGGAAAACAATACTCCATGCCACAGGAACCCAGAAAAAAGCAGGGGTAGCTATTCTTTTTGCAGACAAAGTGAACTTCAAGCCAAGAAGGATTCAGAGAGATAAAGACGGTCATTACATCCTTGTAAAGGGAACAATCCAAGAGGAAGAGATAACGATCATAAATATATATGCATCAAATACCAATGCACCCAGCTATATAAAACAAGTACTAAAGGACATGAAAAATCAAATAAGCACTAATACAATTATATTGGGAGATCTCAATACTCCACTGTCACAAAAAGATAGATCAACTGGACAGAAAATCAATAATGAAATAGTAGAACTGAACCAAACTTTTGAACAAATGGACTTAGTAGATGTCTACAGAGTGTTCCATCCCACAACATCAGAATACACATTTTTCTCAGCTGCACATGGGACGTTCTCCAAAATAGACCACATACTAGCTCATAAAACCTGCTTAAGTAAATGCAAAGGAATTGAAATTATCCCATGCATATTATCAGACCATAGTGCAATGAAATTGGAAATCAATGGCAAAAGATCCCACAAAAACTCCCTAAACACATGGAAATTAAACAGCATCCTCCTGAACAACCAATGGGTCACAGATGAAATTAAAGAAGAAATTAGTCACTTTCTACAACTGAATGATAATGACAGTACAACATACCGGAACTTATGGGATACAATGAAAGCAGTCCTAAGAGGGAAATTTATAGCATTAAACACTTATATCAGGAAAATAGAGCAAGCGCAAATAAACAACTTAAGGGTGAACCTCGAGCTTCTAGAAAAAGAAGAGCAGGTTAAGCCAAAAGCCCGTACAAGGGAGGAAATTATAAAGATCAGAGCAGAAATTAACGTATTGGAGAATAAAAAAACAATACAAAGAATCAATGAAGCAAAAAGTTGGTTCTTTGAAAGAATAAATAAGATTGACAAACCCTTATCCAACCTTATTAAAAAAAGAAAAGAAAAGACTCAAATCCATGCAATTGAAAATGAAAAGGGTGATATCACGACAGACCCTGCAGAAATCCAGAAGATCATCTATACCTATTTTGAAAATTTATATTCTACTAAGATGGAAAATGCAGAAGAAATGGACAGATTCCTAGATTCGTATGAATTACCAAAGCTGAATCAAGAAGATTTAAAAATCCTAAATAAACCAATATCAGCCAATGAAATTGAAGATGTAATTAAAAACCTCCCAACAAAGAAAAGCCCAGGCCCTGATGGATTCACTGCCGAATTCTACAAGAAATTTAGAGAAGACCTAACGCCCCTACTTCTCAAACTTTTCAATGAAATTGAAAGGGAAGCAATACTCCCAAATTCATTCCTGGAAGCAAGCATTACCCTGATACCAAAACCAGAGAAGGACCCAACTAAGAAAGAGAACTACAGGCCAATCTCCCTAATGAACATAGATGCAAAAATCCTTAATAAGATACTGGCAAACAGAATCCAACAAATCATCAAGAAGATTATACACCATGACCAAGTTGGATTCATCCCAGGGATGCAGGGATGGTTCAACATACGTAAATCAATAAATGTAATACAGCATATTAACAGAACCAAAGACAAAAATCACATGATCATCTCAATAGATGCAGAAAAAGCTTTTGACAAAGTCCAGCACCTTTTCATGATAAAAACCCTACAGAAAATTGGAATAGAGGGTCTTTATCTCAATCTGGTAAAAGCTATCTATGACAAACCAACAGCCAATATTATACTAAATGGCCAAAAACTGAAAGCCTTCCCTCTAAAATCAGGAACAAGACAAGGATGTCCACTGTCCCCACTCTTATTCAACATAGTTCTGGAAACTTTAGCCAGAGCGATTAGACAAGAGAAAGAAATAAAAGGAATAATGATTGGAAAGGAAGAAGTTAAATTATCATTATTTGCAGATGACATGATACTCTACACAGAAGACCCCAAAAACTCCACTAAAAAACTGCTAGATTTAATAAGCAAATTCAGTAGTGTAGCTGGATACAAAGTCAATACTCAAAAGTCAATAGCCTTCCTGTACACAAATAACAAACTTACTGAAAGAGAAATTAGGGAAACAATACCTTTCACAATAACATCCAAAAAAATGAAATACCTAGGAATCAACCTCACGAAGGATGTAAAAGACCTCTATACTGAAAACTACAGTACTCTGAAAAAGGAGATTGAAGAGGATATCAGAAAATGGAAAGATATCCCTTGCTCCTGGATAGGAAGAACCAATATAGTGAAAATGGCCATACTTCCAAAATTGTTATACAGATTTAATGCAATTCCAATCAAAATTCCAACAGCATATCTCACAGAATTAGAGAAAACAATCCTAAAATTCATTTGGAATCAGAAGAGACCTAGAATAGCAAAGGCAATTCTGGGCAACAAAGGCAAGGCAGGGGGCATCACTATCCCCGACTTGAAATTATACTATAAAGCTACTGTGATAAAAACAGTGTGGTACTGGCAAAAAAACAGACCTGAAGATCAATGGAACAGATTAGAAGATGCTGAAACAACCCCAGACATACTAAGCCACCTTATCTTTGACAAAGGTGCCAAACACATTCGCTGGAAGAAAGATAGCCTCTTTAATAAATGGTGCTGGAAAAACTGGCTCTACACATGCCGAAGATTAAAACTAGATCCATATCTTTCACCATGCACTAAACTAAATTCAAAATGGATCAGAGATCTAAATATTAAAACAGAAACATTAAATCTGCTGGAAGGTAGGATAGGTAAAACCCTTGGAGACATTGGTGTAGGCAAAGACTTTATGAATAAAAACTCAACCGCACGGGAACTATCCCAAAGAATCAATAACTGGGATCTCATCTTATTAAAAAGCTTTTGCACAGCAAGAGAAACCACCAACAGAGTGAAGAGACAACCCACAATGTGGGAAAAAATGTTTGCCAGCTGTTCCTCAGACAAAGGATTACTATCGAGAACATATAAAGAACTCAAAAAAATCAGACCTCCCAAATTTAAAGACCCACTCCAAAAATGGGCATCTGAGATGAATACACATTTCTCAGATGAAGAAATACTAATGGCAAATAAATATACAAAAAAATGTGCAACATCACTAGTCATTCGAGAGATGCAAATTAAAACAACACTGAGATACCATCTCACCCCAGAAAGAATGGCTACTATTAAGAAATCAACTAATAACAAATGCTGGAGGGGCTGTGGGGAAAAAGGAACCCTTCTTCACTGTTGGTGGGAGTGTCGACTGGTACAGCCACTGTGGAAGTCAGTGTGGAGATTCCTCAGAAAACTAGGGTTGGAGGTCCCATTTGACCCAGCTATTCCCCTTCTGGGCATCTTCCCAGAAGAATTAAAAACATCGTACCACAGCGATATATGTGCACCCATGTTTATAGCAGCACAATTTGTAATAGCCAGATCTTGGAAACAACCCAAATGCCCATCAACTGAGGAATGGATAAGAAAGATGTGGTATTTTTATACAATGGAGTACTATTCAGCCATAAAGAAGGATAAACTGGAGACTTTTATAGGTAAATGGATGCAACTCGAGAAAATACTCATAAGTGAAATAAACCAGAAGCACATGTGTAAGCATCGTATTATCTCTCTAGTATGAGAAACTGAAAGAGTAAATAAGATCCAAAATGTACAATAGACATGGTGAATCAAAAAGAAACTGGTCAAAAGGAAAGAGAGACTGGAATAGGGAAAAGAAAGAAGGGAAAGGGAAAAAAATTGTATATATATATATATAAGATGGTTAAGATAGATACACTACCATTTTTACTTAGTTCATTGAAGAGTAAGGTTTGTGCCAATAATGTTTGGACAATTGAAAAAAAAAAAAAAACCTGGAAACAGCCAAAATCACTGGTGGTGAAGATGTGGTTAATTAATCCAATTAATATTTGAAAGGAGTCTTTAATAATACATAAAGGTAATAGTAAATACACACAGCAGAATACAAAGACAGCATACAAAGCAAGGGGTGGGAGGAGTGGAAGAGCTGAGGGGAAGGTGCCAAAGCATTAACATTTTTTTTGCCTCTAGATAGTGGGATTATGAGTGATTTCTTTTTCTGCTTAAAATTTTTTTCTTGTGATTTTTGTAGAGTTAAATCTCCTGCACAATCTGAAAAAATTAGCATCCTCAGAAGGGGCAGCATCAAAAGTACTGAGAAGGAAAGCAAGAGACTTAATGATAACTTATATGCAGATTATAACTAATTCTGGTTGCCATTATATTCTGTTGAGTTCATGTGGGGCATTGTTTCTGAATGCAGTCAGCTATGAGAAATCTGTAAAAACTGAGTGTCAATCTATAAGAGGGAAGACCTCTCATGGAACGATGGTGAACTTACCTAAATATTGCTTGACATGGTGGACTTCTCTGGGACCCCAGTTTGTGTCCATCTGTCACTTAGCCTACTACAGTTGCAATGTTGACATCTAAGCTGTGTTTTACAGGATGCGTAGGAGCTCCTCTGTTCAGTAGAAAAGTAGTGAGAAAGAAACACGTCCAGCAGAGAACTGCAGGTACGGATGTGGGGGCGTATAAAAAGGACTTTGGGGAAGGAGTAAGGAGTGCAGTGGGACTATATAGGATATACAGTTTAGAAAATGGAATGGGAGTGAGGAAAGTGAAGCTGAATAGGTCACTGGGGTAAGGTAAAAGGAAAGTTGCAAGTCCCACTTAAAAGCTTGGATGCTATCATCCCGGTGTCAACAGAAGAGTAATGGAAGTAGAGGTTTATGATAGTTATTTACATTCTGTCCTGAACTTTTATATTTGCATCTCACATTTACCCTAATTTCCTTTTTTGTTTTTTAACCTGGCTCACTCTTTTAAAATTAAATATATATATTTTAGCCTCATCCTAAATAATATGTCATAGACTTGATGTACTAGTCTTATGTAATATAATAACATATCTATTAAAAATAATTCACCTATATACCAGCTTAACTCATTTTGGACATATACTGTTACCATTCATTCATTCTTCAACAATTTTGAATATGTAGTACATGTCAAGAAATGGAAAAAAGTAATCTCATTAAAGACAATTACGGCATTATGAAAACACCATACCATTAAATGACTGTATTAATAGTTTGTAAAGAGTCTTGTAGAAATATTGTGAAATATGGCTTATAGATAATAAAACTGGAGCTGGGAACACTGTCAGAAGGCTCTTGCAGTGGGTTAATATGATGAAACAGGATGAAGGTTTGATCCAAGGCATCCACAGAAGAAAATGAAAAAGGGGACATTTGTAACACGTTTGTATACAGTACGAATCAACAGGCCTAATGGCCAGATTGGCACACACTGTGTTCTGTGGGGCAGCGAGGAAGGTGGAAGTCTGGTGAAGTTCACATCTTCTCTTCTTCCTGGACACCCCGTGTCCAGCTTAACCCTCTTGCCTTGCTGGAGAAGGTGGAGAACCAGCAACTGCTTGTCATAGACCGTTTTGCAGTTAAATTTTCAGTTTTTTTGGGCCGGTGAGATGGCTCAGTGGCGTAAGCGCCTGCCTTGCAAGCGCGAGGGCCCGAGTTCAACTCCCGGAACCCACATACAAAAAAGGGGCCGGTGATATCGCTCAGCGGCACGGGTGCCTGTTGGCGTGTGAGGTCCTGAGGTCGACCTCCCGGTACCCACAAAAAAAAAAAAAAAAAAAAATTTCAGTTTTCATTTCCACCCCATCAATGAAATGGACTCATGTAAGACTTGGAAATGAGTTTAAGAGGAGAATTATGGCAGGGAATCACCTGTTTTTTCTGGAGCGCACCTTAAAGTTCACAGCATGGTGTGGAAGCTTTTGCCCAGGCCCGAATCACTGCTGTGTGGGTATGATCCTAGGGCCTGCAGTTGGTCTGGTGGTTTCCTGATGTTGCTTCTTGCTGAACAAGGCAACACAGGTAGAAGTTCTTTTAGTGGGTCAGCTTGGTATTGTCAATCTAGAATCATTTCTGGAGGCCACATCTAGATCCTGCTTTTCCAGCCCTTCTAATTATATTGTGAACACTCAATTCCTTGAATTAAATCCCATTCTTTTTTAATTTTTATTTTTATTTGTACATGTTTACAGTACATAATGATTAGACTCATTGTGGGAAGTTGGTACATGCACATAACATATCTTAATTACTTTTGCATCCCCTTTCCCTCTTCTTCCTCCCCCTTGCCCACTTCTTGATACTCTTTCCAATTGCAAAAGATCTCTCTTGTTCCTATTATCTTTTTTTTATTTGCTCTTTAATTTACTTACACTTTGGGTTTCTCATATAAGAGAACCATGCAATATGTAAATTCCATTCTTTTAAAAAATAGCTAGAATAGTTTCTGTTCTCTTCCCCCGAACCCTGACTTATACCACCACTCAAGTCACATTTAGTGAAAGACTGTCTGACACAATTCAAAAAATGTTTATGTGTCCATGTATGTGAATATGTGTGTCCTTGGGATTGCCTGTCTTAAACTTCTTCTTATTTTCATCACATATGTAATGTTCTGTATGTAGCAATGATCATTAAAATTATTTTGAAGAAATCACTACTTGTCTTTTTAGTTCTGGTATCAAAAATAAACCAGGATCACATAAGAGAAAATATTCCTGATTCAAGGATATCATTGAGTCAAGGATAGAACTACTGGCTGGAAAATGATGTTCACTTCTTTTATTTAAGCATTGCGGTGACATTAGATTGAACCACAGTGGAGGTGGGGAAGGACTTGTAATAGACTTCAGTCTCTGTGAGTTCTGCCATGCATCTCTTCTAGGAGGGAGGAAGAGGGATTTTCTGAAGGGTTGTGCCTCTTCCATGAAGAGCTTGTCTAATGAGCCTGCAGTTGCCTGGGGCAGAGGCTCAACACCTTGGCTGCCTATTAGAATTCCCTGCTGGACCAGAGGATCTGCCCTGGGAATTGCCCTCATAGATTCTGACATAGTTCATCTGGGAAGGGTCTAAGAATCACTATTTTTAAAAAAGTCTAACGTAGCAGTGTTGAGAACCAATGACCTAGTATTCAAGTGTTTTGCCATGCAGCCAGGTGTGGTGGCATATGCCTGTAATCCCAGAACTGGGGAGGCTGAGGCAGGAAAATCACCACAGGTTTGAGACCAGCCTGGGTTACATAGTGAGTCCCAGGCCAGACTGAACTACATAGCAAGACCCTGTCTCAAAAACAAAAACAGAAACAAACAAATGAACAAAATATATATTGCCACTCAGGCAGTCATACAGGTTTTTGTCTTGTTCTGTTTATGGTTTTTTACATCTCTACAGCATTTATATTAAATCTATTTGCTTTACTATTTGTGACATTTTACATTTACAGGTTTTCTCTTTTATTTTTTCCTTGATCAATTTTTTCAGAAAGATTTTTATTATTTTTTAGTTTTGTTTATCCTATAATTTAGCCGAACCTCACAGATTTCAATAAATAGCTTATTTGGCATCACTTAGCTCTCATACTTTCTAATTCTTACTATGACTGATTTTATGAACCATGAGTTATTTTTCAAAAATGTGTGTATATGCTTATTTAAAGTTTATTTTAAAGTCTATTCATATGGGTGGTTTATATTATCTTTTTGTTCTGATTCCCCCCCCTTAATCAACACCTCCTTAATTTTTAACCCCGCCTCCAGACCCTGGAATCCACATTCTACTCTCTTCTTTTATGACTTCAACACTTTAGATTTCACATATCAGTGAGATCATGCAGTATTTGCCTTTCTGTACCTGGCTTATTTCATGAAGCATAATGTCTTTTGGTTCATCTATGTTGTAGCAATGGATGGTATTTCCTTATTTTCAAAGACTGGATAATCTACACCTATACATATATCTTATCTAAATTTGTTCACATTTTCTTTGTCCGTTCATTTATCAATGGACACTTAATTTGATTCCATGTTTTGGATATTGTGAATAAGGTTGTAATGAACATGGAAGAAAAAATATATCTTCAAGAAATTACTTCTTTTCCTTTGGGTATATGTCCAAAAGTAAAATTGTTGGATCATATGGTAGTTCTATTTTTAATCTTTTGAGAAGTTCTATATATTTTCTCCTTAATGGTGGGGTCCATTTACATTCCAAACAACAGTGTACAAGTGTTCTAATTTCTCCACATTCTCACCCGTATGAAGTGATATTTTAATCTCCATTTGATTTGCAATTTTTTTATGATTAGTGGTGTGCATCTTTTCATACACCTGTTGGTCAATTTTATGTCATTTTTAAAAAACACCTATTCAATTCCCTTGCTCATTTTTAACTGTTTTTATTTGTTGTTTGTTTTGGTACTGAATTCCCTATATATGTTGGATATTACCTGTAATGATTGATACATTGTGTCAACTTGAGGAGTTTAGAAGTTTAACTAAGTGACTCAGCAGGGAGCTGAGTAGAGATCCTCATTCTGTGCAAAAGGAGGGCACCGAGATGGTGTGAGTGCTACACCTGCCAAGGGGGGGATAGCCTGCTTACAATATAAGGGAGAAAAAGAGACTCTCCCCCTTTGCTTTTGTTTCTTTTGCTGTCTTCTGCCACCTTGAAGTGTTGCCCCTCACCAAGCCACCCTGCCTTGGAGCCAGCTGATTACAGAGTGAAACTTCCACTAACTGTGATCTAAATAAACCTTCCCTTCCTTAACTTTGGTATCAGGTATTTTGTCCCAGTGATAAGAGAAAAGTAACTAAGAATTTGGTACCAGGAGTGGGGTGGTTTTTGTGACTATACCTGACCATGTGGTTCAAGAGCCTTTGGGAATGGCTTGTGGGAAGTTTGGAAAGGTTTGAAGATGCCGGTTGAAAAAGTAGAGCTGGAATGACTTAGGCTGTTCTGTATGGGAGATTCTGGTCAGAGCTCAGAAGACCAGAAGGCCAATAGAAATCGTGCTGGTAAAGACAAGGTTCAGGAGGTTTCTGCTGGGGAAGAAGGACTGCACTGGCTGCTGGACTCCAGATGATGTGTGTTATGGCTTGGCAGAAAGTTTGTCTGCATTTTGCTCAGGTCCAGAGAATTTGCCTGAGACTGAGATTAAGGGTGGCAATCTAATTAATCTGGCAGAATAAATTTCAAGGCCGTTGAATGTAGAGGCTGTGGCATGGCTGCTGTTGGGGGCTTTTAGCCAGATCTATGTTGAGAATCAAGAGCAAAGAACCCAGTAGGATGATTTAAAATGTTGTGAGTTTGGCCAGAGGGGAAGCGCCAGTAAAGCTACGGACTGCAAAGATAAAGCAGAGGAGATCTTGATTGCTGAGAAGAAACAGGAGAATATAAAAGATGCCCTGAGGGCATCACAAGAAGCAGCAAGTCTCTACCCTTTGCAGCCTCAACACTGCAAAAGTGAAAGACTTTGCTTTGAGGAGAAAGCTGCAGAGCACCATGTTCCAGAATGGTGGCAGCATATAGAATTTGTTCCTCAGAATTAGATTCAGAGTGTTCAGCAATCCAGGCATTCAACCCTTATAGCCAAGAGAGACGGAAGCCTGGCTACTGCTCCAGGTGGCAGCAGACCTTGGCAGCATCCACAGGCTGCTTGTGTTAGGTGCATGCAGAATGTAAGAGTTATGGGGTTAAGGTGGCTTCCACCCCAATTTCAGAAGGCCTGGGAGGCCAGGCAGTGTGCCCCTGAGAGGGCAGTGTGTGAAGCTCTGAGGGTGAAGGTAAAGGTGCAGTGGAGACCCCAGAAGTTTGGAAAAGCCAGGAATGTGGATCATCTAAGGAAATCTGCAAGGAGGGAGCAAAGTGGTCCTAAGAGAGAAGCCATGGGAGCTACAACCATCAGATGTGCCACAAAGGTGAAGTCACTCAAGCCCTTTGGAGCTCACAATTTGCCACAGATTGCATCAGATGCTGAATATGGAACTACAGGACTTAATGTTTGCCCTGCTGGGTTGTGGACTTGTTTTGTCCTTCTGTATCCCCGTTTGTAGCTTTTAAAATAAAAATGTTTATCTTGTGCCATTGAATGTTGGAAGTGTTTAACTTTTCATTTGTACATGGGCTTGCAGCTAAAGGGTTTGCCTTACATCTCAGAGAAGACTTGGGACTTGGACTTTTCAGCAATTCTGACACTGTTAGGATTTTGGCAACTCTTAGAAATGGGCTAAATGCCTTTTCTATAAAGGGATGTGCATGAGTCTTTGGGGGGCCTGGGTTGGAAAGTTATGGTTCTAATGTAATATAATAATGTTGATGGACTTAGTGCTGGTTCTTGAGGATTGTTAAGCCTGTGTTATAATGTTCAAGTTGTGAAATGGTAAGAATAATCATGTCTTTGTATATGGAAACCAGTTTAAAGAAATGTGTCTGATTACCAAGTTGAGAAGGGGTGGATTGTAATGGTTGATACATTGTGTCAACTTGAGGAGTTTAGAAGTTTAAGTGACTCAGCAGGGAGCCAGGGTCCTTACTTTGTAGACATCCTCATCCTGTACAAGAGGAGGGCAGGGAGATGGTGTGAGTGCTACACCTTCCAAGGGGAGGGGGCTAGCCTGCTTACAATATAAGGCAGAAAAAGAGGCTTGCTCCTCCCCTTTGCTCTTGTTGCTTTTGCTGTCTTCTGATGCCTCGAAGAGTTGCCCCTCACCACGCCACCCTACCTTGGAGCCAGCTGATTATGGACTGAAACCTCCACTAACTGTGATCTAAATAAACCTTTCCTTCCTTAATTTTAGGTGTCTGGTATTTTGTCCTAGCAATGAGAGAAAAGTAACTAAGACATTAACCCCTTACCAGATGTACAATTTGTAATTATTATATTCCATCCTATATGTTGTCTCTTTATCAATTGTTTATTTTTCTAGGCAGAAGCTTTTTAGTTTGGTGCAATCTCATTTGTCTACTTTTGCTTTTGAGCCTGTGCTTTTGAAGTAATATCCAAAAAATTCATTCTGTAGACTGATGCCAAGAAGTTCTTCCTCTATGTTTTCTTCAAATATTTCCATAACTTCAGGTACTACATTTAAGTCTTTAATTTGTATTCAATTTTGTATATTGAATATGATAAGGGTCCAGTTTTACTCTTCTGCATGTGTATATCTGGTTTACCCAACATTATTTATTAAAGAGACTATCTCTTCCATATTGTGTGTTATTGGCGCCTTTGCAGAAGATTAATTAGTAAAAAAATGCATAGATATATTTTTTGGGATCTCTATTCTGTTCCATTGGTCAATAGTGTTGTTTAAGTCCACTATATCCCCCACTGATTCTCTGTCTGGATAATCCATTGTTGAAGGTGGATTGTTGAATTCCTCTACTACTATTGTATTGGTATTTTCCCCTTCAGTTCTCCAAATATTTGTCTTAAACATTGAGCTTCTACAATGTGTGGTGGACAGGTTGCTGCCTTTGTTGTATCCTTTTTTTTTTCAACAGTGTTGGGAATTGAACCAAGGGCCTCACACACGCTAAGTCAGTGCCCCAGCATTGGGCTACATTCTCAGCTTTTTAAATTTGATTTTTTGAGACAGAATCTGTAAGTTGCTTATGTTGGCCTCGAATTTACATTCCTCCTCCTTCAGCCTCCTGAGTAACCAGGACTGCAGGCTCATTTGTTATGTCTTTTTGATGAATTGATGTCTTTATTATTATATAATGACCTTATATGATTCTTTGTATGACAGTTTTTGACTTAAAATCTATCACGTTTGATAGAAGTAGTCAATCCTGCTTTCTTTTGGTTACAATTTGCATAGAATATCTTCTCTATCTGCTAGAGTTTAAATGTTTGTGTCTCCTCCAATATTCATATTGAAACTTAATCCTCAGTACAACAGTATGAAAATCAGGGCCTTCGGGAGGTCACTGAGTGATGAGAGTTCCACTCTCGCAAAAGATATTACTGCCTATAAAAAGGCTATGGGGAACTACTTGGAGCCCCTTTGACCTCCGAATCTTCTTTTATGTGAAGACATAGCAAGCATTTATTTCTTTTGCCCTTCTGCCTCATGCCATGTAAGAACACAGCAACAAGATGCCATTTATGAAGCAAACAACAGTCCTCAACAGACACTGACCCTGCCAGCACCTTGTTCTCAGACTTCCCATCCTCCAGAATGTTGAGAAAATTTACTTCTGGTCTTCATAAATTACTCAGTATACTGTATTTTGTTATAATAGTGCAAACAGCCTAAGACAGCATTCTTTTGCTTTCCAGTTGTGTGTTCTTCAAGGTAAAATAAATCTCTTATAGGCAGCATATAATTGGATGAGTTATGTGGTATCTATTCAGCAACTCAATATTCTTGATTGGAGAATTTAATCCAATTATATTTTAAGTAATTATTGATAAGTAAGGACTTAGTGCCATTTTGCTAATTTTTTCTGACTTTTGCAGTTCTTTTGTTTCTTCTTTCTGTATTTCTTTGTTATTTGACAATTTTTGTAGTAGTTTACCTTGACTTCTTTTCCTCTTCTAGAGGTTTTTCCTTTGTGGTTATCAAGAAGCTCTGTAAAAAAAATTGTATGGTTATAACAATCCATTTTAAACTGGTGACAATTTAACTTCAACCATATATAAAACTCTATACTTTAATTTGTCCTCCTCCAAGTTTTATGTTATTGATGTCACAATTTACATCTTTTTATATTGTGTATCCATTGACAAATAATAGCTTGTATAGTTATTTTCAATACGTTTTTCTTTTTTCTATACCAGAGTTAAAAGTGTTATATATGCCAGAATTACAGTATTAGACAAACTGAATTTGACTGTATTCTTACCTTTATAGTGAGTTTATATGAAACATAGGCTATCACATTATTAGTTAGCATATTTTAATTTCAATTTGAAAAACTCCATTAAATATTTTTTGCAAAGTAGTCCTAGCATTTGATGAATTCTTCCAGTTTTTATTTATCTAATAAAATTTCTATTTCACTTTCCTAGGTATAGTAATCTTGGTTTTTTGTTTTGTTTTTCCTCTTATGGGTGAATATATCATTTCATTTCATCCTGGCCTGCAAAATTTCTGGTGAAAAATACACTGATAATCCTGTAGAGCTCCCTTTTGTGAGTTATTTTTCTTCTGCTGCTTAAAATTCTCAATTTCAAGATTTTTTTTTAACTTTTGAGAATTTTATTATAAGGTCTCTCAGTGAAGACATCTTTATATTTAATCTACTTAGAATTTTTTGGGATTCATAGAACTAGATGCTCATTCTCTTTATAGCTTTGGAATACTTTTTGTAACTATTTCTTTAAATAAATTTATATTTTTCCTTCTCTTCTCCTACTGGGACTTCCATAATATGTACACTGGTTTGCTGTATGATATAAACTTTCTTCACTCTTGTTCATACCTTGTCCTTTTTATTCCTTTAAATGAGTAATTTTAAATGATTTGTTGTTGAACTCATTGATTCCTTCTTCTGTTTGATGAAGTTTGTTTTTTAAATTATCCATGGGATTTTTCAGTTCATTCATGATGCTCTTCAACCCCAGAATTTGTTTCATTCTTTCTTAATGTTTCTATTACTATTGAAAATATCATTTTATTCATGTATCATTTTCCTGATTTTATTAATTGCTATGTGTCTTCTTGTGTAGCTCACTGAGTCTTTTAATATGATGAAATTCTTTTTTAGGAAATTCAGAAATCATATTTTTTGAGGGTTAGTTACTAGTGCTTTATTCTGTTCTTTTGTTTCTGTAATGCTTCCTTATTTACTTATGATTCTGTGGTATTGCATTGGTGCATTTGAAGAAGTAACTACTTCTTTCAATCATTATATACTAGCTTCTGGCTTCAGGCCGAGCAGGCCAGATAGACCAGTCTGCAGGTGATATTCCTGCTGGAGTCTTCAGGTTGATTGGCCTTGGTGCCAGGGTTAGTGAGAGAGCAGGTCTGATGTCTGAGTCCATGGAAGTGAACCTGGAGTCTGGGTCAGTGGGTTTGGCTTTGAGCTTCAGTCCACTTTAATGGGTATGCTCCTTAGCTCTGTGAGACTAAGTGTAGAGTGTAATTCTATGGGCGCCAACCTGGAATGAGTGCTATGGCTTAGATATGATTTTTCTCCCAGAGGTTCATGTGTTGGAAACTTAGTTCCCAAAATGGCAATGTTGACAGTTGTCAAAGCCTTATTGAAGTGGGATCTACTGAGAGATAGTAGGTCTTGGGAGCGGGTTTCTATAAATGAGACTGGCAATTCCTGTGAACCTCACTTGCTTTCTGTCTTGCCATGTGACCTCATTTTCTTATGCCAATTTTGTACCAGCCCCTCACCAGAGCTTAGTAGTTGGCAATGCCATTCTCTTGAACTTTCAGAACTGTGAGCTAAATAAACCTCTTTTACTTATAAATTACTCAGGCTCTGATATTTTGTTACCTTAACACACAATGGCCTAAGACACAGGAGTCTGATGGTCTAAGCCACAGGGCTGTAAGGGCTAGCCTGGATGCTGGCTCTTGGGGGCCAAACTGGTGCCAGATTTCACTGGAGTGGGCCAGATACTTGAATCTATGCTGAAGTGAAGTGCTAATTTCACTCTTCTAACCCTAAGCAGAAGATATTACTTTTCATGCTCTGCTGTGTAGTCTTTGGGGAAGGGTTACATGGCTAAGGTAAAACTATTGCTCCTACCCTCTTTCATGCATCTTTTTTATTTATGTACACCACCTAGGTGTGGTAATCTTTGTCTTTTCTTTCAAAAATACAGTTCTATTTCATAAAAATGTGTTATGATAATTTAGAAAGAGTTTATTGCTCTTTTAAATGATGGATATATAAGTATTTAGAAAATATTTCAGATTTAGTTTCTAAAAAGACAAATATCAATTTGCCTTATCCATATAGAGATCCTTGTTGGAGTCTTTAACAGTTTGTAAGAGGTAAAACACTTCTGACATCTAACGTATTATTGCTGATTGACATGGAGAACCTTAGAATCTACAAAAAATACTGAAATTAATAAATGCATTTAGTGAAATTACAGGTAAAATAGAAACAAACAGAACTAAATTGCATTTGTACATGCTAGCAATAAAAATATAAAAATAAAATTTAGTAATTCCACTTACAGTACTATCAAAAATGTAAAACACCTAGGAATAGAATAATAAAAGATCTGCAGGACCTTGTCATGAATACTTAGAAAATATTACTAAAATAATCAAAGATTGTCTAAATAAATGAAGAGACATGTTCATGGATTGGTATAGTTGATATTGTTAAAATGTCAGTTCTCTTCAAATTGATATGTAGATAGAATGCAGTCTTTGTCAAAATTTCAGAAGGCCCTTTTTATGCACATGTGTGGAAATAGACATACTTAACCTGAAATTTACATGGAAATGCACAGGATTTAGAATCTTCATCAAAAGGGAAACAAAATTGGAGTCATTACTTTATCTGATTGTGTCACTTATTATAAAGGTAAAATAGTATGGTATAAGCTGTAGTTTAGAAAAATTAGATCAACAGAACAAAAAAGGGAACTTAGAAATAGACACACGCATACACAATCAATTGGTTTTTTAACAAAAGTAATTCAATAGGAAAATGATGGCCTTTTCTACAAATAGTCCTGAGCAACTGGATGCCCATTTAGAAAAATAATAAGCCGGGACCCCTCTTTCATATCATATTCAATACTAAGTAAAACTAAAATTTCAATGTATAAAAATTAAAATTATAAAACTTCTAAAGAAAATTTAGGTAAATCTTAGCAATCTTTTGTGTAAACACAGATTTCTTAGACAGGACACCAAAAGAAGAAATCAGAAAGAAAAAAGTAAATTGGACTTTGTTACTTCTGCTTTTCAAAAGACACCATTAAAAAGCAAGTCAATGAGTTGGAGATGTAGCTCAGTGGTAGACCACTTGCCTAACATGCTGAGGCCCTGGGTTCAGGCCCCAGTACTGGAAAAAAAAAAAAAGTAGGTTAAGTCACTGATGGTGATAACATTTCATATAGCTAATACTTCACAGAAGAAGAGTAGCTAAAAAGCAGGTACAAAAATTCTAGGTTTCTTTAGTCAGCAGGGAGGTTCAACTTCATACACAATATATTGGTTTGTCATTGAGGACACAGAACAACAGAAGGTCTCATATATTGCTACTGGGAGTATAAAACTTCCAGTAATCTTGGGAAATAAATGATTTAGTGTTTTTCTAATAGTTAAGAATACATTTATTCTATGATTCAGAAATTTGACTCTTAGGAATTTACCCAAGAGAAGTGAAAATATATGGCCACAAAAAGCCATGTGTGTGAATATTCACAGCAATTTCATTCATTATAACTACTACTATAAACAGTCCAAATATTCATCAAAATGCATGTATAATTTTTATAAGCTCATAGTGTATAGTAAGTTGCTAGTAAACAATAAGAGTATAGTAAGTTGCTAGTAAGCAACAAGTGCATAGTAAGTTGCTAGTAAGCAATAAACCAACTAGTTGGTTATCTATGCATGAACATGAATGAAATTCAAAGACATGTTGAGCAAAAAAAGCCTGACACAAAAGAGTACTTCCTTTATAATTCCATTTACATGAAGTTCAAAAGTAGGCAAAATTCATTTATAATGAAGAAGTCAGATAAGTGGCTGCCTTCAATAGAGGATGCATTAGTGAAGAGTCCAGGCACACACTTTCAGGAAGCATTCACATTCAGCCTCCTGACTGAGGCCTCCTAACTTTGCATCCTTATTGCCTCATTCACCTCACCTTATTACAGTTCTGATTTGGAGGAAAGAGAGGAAAGAAAGGTGGCATACTGCAAGAGGCATGAGAGAACATTCTGGGTAATAAAACATTCTACATCTTTGTTGGGGTGAGGGCTTTAAGTGTACATCTATCTATGTCAAAGCTTATCAAATGGAACACCTAAAATATTTGCATTTAACATATGTAAATATCAAAGGTTAACTTTAATTAATTAATTAATTAATTATTTAGGTTTGTTGAAACAGGGTTTCACCATGTAGTTCAGTCTAGCCTTGAACTCATTATGTAGCCCAGGCTGGCCTCAAACTTGTGGCGATCCTCTTTCCTCAGCCTCCAGAGTGCTGGAATTACAGGCGTGCACCACCACATCCAGTTTAAAAGATTGATTTTAAAAAAGAAATATTGCCAAAATAATTTTGAAGAATAGTAATAAAAGGTCTCAATCTATCAGCTATTAGTATTAATAACAAAGTTACAGTGGACTAATTGGGCAATGCAGCAGATTGGAGAGCTCAGAGATACATTTCAATATTTGGAAACCTCTTGTTGGACAGAGAGGATGATACTTAGAACATTGGTTATCTACATGAAAAAAACAAAGTTAGACCATAACTCATACCAAACTGAAAATAAATACCAGATTTATTAAAATCTAAAATTGAAATATCACAATGTAAACTTTTAGAAAAAATGGAAACCTGTAATACAGAAATGAGAAGTCTTTTCTTTAAAAAGATAACAAAAGCTCTAAGTCATGGGGAAAATTCATATACTGGATTACATTAAAAATGAATATGTCCATATAACAGAGTACTTTGTAAACAAAGAGAAGGGACAAGGCATTTAATGGAAGTAGTTATTTGCAATGCCTAATAACTAATTAATTTTCAAATTCTAGAATTCATAAAGAATCCCTACAAAGCAATAATAGACAAAAAAATGGGCAAAGTATCTAAACAGACAATGAAAGATCGTCAATAAACTTAAGATACTTAAGCTCAGTTAAATTAAAATACAAATAAGATACTTTTGTTAAGTTGGAAAACTTCAAAATAATCTGATACTGAGTGCTTGTGAAGGCTTGTTGGAAAGCACAGTTAGTATTAAATGCTGAAAGGAATGTAAATTTGTATACTTACTCTACAGAAATTTTTGCTGTTTTTATTAAAACTAACAATGTGCATACCTTTGGGTCCAGCCACTCCATTCCCAGTTATTACCTAGATAAATAATCGTAAAGATAAGCCCTGAAAACTCACATTAAGGTTTGTAATACCATTATTTGGAAACTGAAAAATTAGCAATAACCCAAATATTTATCAAAACAAGAAATGAAGAAATAGATTGAAGGCCAGGAGTGGTGGCACATGCCTGTAATCCCAGCACTCGAGGCTGAGGCAGGAAGATCCCTGCAAATGTGAGGCCACCCTGGGCTACATAGTGAGTTCAAAGCTACCCTGGACTACACAGCCAGACCCTGTCTCAAAAAAAAAAAAAAAAAAAAAAAAAAAAAAAAAAAAAAAGATAGATTGAGGAACAGAGCTGCCATGCAGCATTCAGGTCTATGTGAATCTACCTGGGAAGACTTCAGAAAAACACTGTGGAGTGAAAAAGACAAATCACAAATTTGTACAAATATGATTGCGTTTCTACTCCTTAAAAACATGCGACATAATGCTATAGAGTTCTAATGCATACAAAAATGTGCAAGTACATATTTTTTAAAGGTGAAAAGAAAACAAAAATCAACTACAGTAGTCCCTTTCCCTCATCCTCATTTTCACTTTTGGCAATTTGAGTTGCCTACAATCAACCACGGTCCAAAAATATAAAATGGAATTTCCAGAAATAAACAATTCTGAGTAGCATGATGAAATCTCCTGGCATTTATCACTCTGCTCCACACAGGATGTGGATCTTCCTTTTGTCCACTTGCCTGTTAGTCACTTAGTAATCCTCTCAGTTATCAGTTTTCAACCATTATGGTATCACTAAGCGCTCATGTTCAGGTAACTGTCCTATATTAGCCTAATGCAATGTCACAATAGCTTTATCATTCCGCTCACTTATTCATATCAAGTAGGCAGTGAATTGCCTCACATTATAAGAAAAGTAGGTTAAGCACAGGACAATAAGATATTTTGAGAGAGACAGAAGAGACTCCATATTCACATAATTTTTCTCCTAGTATATTTTTATAGTGGTTCTATTTCATTATTAGTTATTGCTGTTAATATCTTATGTGCCTAACTTATGAATTATACTTTATCATATATTTGTACAAATGGGAAAGCATAGCATATATAAAGTGTTGTTATTAACCAAGGTATCAGGGGTCCTCTGTTTGTCTTTGAATGCATTAAATTTCTGGAGCAGGAGAAGGGCTCAGAATTAAAAGGAGAAGGGCTACAGTGAAAAGTATCTAAATCAAAGGGATATGGAAGTAAAAAGAAGCAAAAAGTATTTCAAAATGCTATCACTCTTAATTATGGTCAGAGTAGGAGGAATTTTTAAAATTGCTTATATTTTTATATCTTTGTCATTAAAATCATTTTAATCTAAAGTGCTAAGAGGCCAGGACAGGTAGCTCATCTCTGCCATTTACTGTGCTGTGACTTAAACAATAACTTTCTCTCTCTTCACGTTCCCTCATTAGGTCACTCAAATGTGTTTTGAATATGGGTTTTCATCTTTACCCTAAAGTTGAGATTTCTCCAATTCTATGGGCCTGGGTTAAATCCAACATTTTTTCTTTAGCTAAAAGAAAAGACAAACTGTGATGGGGGAAAGGGGAAAGGAAGGAAGGGAAAAAGAAAAAAAATATATTTATACACAAGATGGTTAAGATAGTTATACAGCTAGTTTCTCTTAGTTCATTGAAAAGACAGGTTTGCGTTAATATTACTTGGACAAGATTTCATGCCTATATCTTGTACTCTGAATAACTACTACGAAGATAACAATACGCGATGTATTAATTATTGTTACTCTCCTACTAGTGTGTTTTGAAACTCTGTTTTATTGTTATTTTTATTTTTTTTCTCTTTAAAATAAATAAATAAATAAATAAATAAATAAATAAATAAATAAATGGAAAGCCTCCTGATTAAGCCAGGGGTTAAGGTCATCTTCCAATGAAAAGGTGATAGGTTTCGTCTTACCTTCATCATTATAAAAGTCTACACATTTTTTTGTCTGCTATCTGGCCTAACTCCTCATATTTTGTCTTTGGAATAAACCTTTCTACCAGCATCTTACATCCCAGAGAGGGTTTACAAATAGAAGTAGAAAAGTCCAAAGTGAATTAAAATACCAGGCTCTTGACAGAAGAGAAAAAAATAGCCCCTGCTAATAACCTGATTTGACGTCTGATTTATGTGGCCCTAAAAGGACAGTCATAAAAAATGTGTAAGTGAAGGAATAACACCAAGTGATTTACAAAGGCCCTGGGAGCATGGGTGACAAAATGCAGTGGGGAGGTAGAGTAATAAATCTAGCGGAGGAAGCCAGGCTTGATGCCTTCCCCTCCAAGGCCCAAGCACTCAAGGATTCTCCACTTGTCGCACTTTTCATTCATCCTTTCATTCAGCAAATAGTTCCTGAGTCCCCTAGCCATGGCCTGCATGGGGCAAGACGTGGTGTACTTTTGTGTCTATGATAGAAATAGATGCCCAGAGAGACAGAAGACACAAGATATGACCCAAAGTGCCTGTTTATAACCTTTGCCCCATTTTTTGCTCTTTTATTATTGCTTTGTAGGAATTTTTTATACTGTTTGAATCTTGAACCTCAATTTGTTATTAGGCATTGAAAATAACCTCTCTTATCTGATAATATAATAAGCCAAAGAGCTAAGGTAGAGATAAGGTGTATCCTATGTGTTTAGTGGAAGCAACTAATGAGATTTAATTTTAACAAAAGAAAATGCTAGGGAGAAGTGATCGCTAATTTTTTTTTTTTTTTTTTTTTGTGGGTACCGGGGGGATGACCTCAGGACCTCACGCGCCAACAGGCACCCGTGCCGCTGAGCGATATCACCGGCCCCTTTTTCGTATGTGGGTTCCGGGAGTCGAACTCGGGCCTTCGCGCTTGCAAGGCAGGTGCTTAAGCCGCTGAGCCGTCTCACCGGCCCATGATCGCTAATTTTTAGTATCTCAAAAGCTTCACCAACAAGAGGTAGAAAATTTATCACCAGCAGCTATCAGGACCAATGAGTTTAAGGAAAGCAAATACCATCCACCAATATTTATTGTACACCTTCTAAAAGCCAAGCACTGTTAAGATGCAAAAGACTGACGAGGTACAAATCCACTACAAGTTATATGTTAGTGAGAAGAGACTAATAATATGCCAAATAAATGAACAGATTATTTCAGATATCAGTATGTCTTCTATTTGCCTAGAGCAATATAATAGAGTGTGGGCAAGGACAAGAGAGAGGAGAAAATTATTTAGGGAAGATGATTAGAGCTATCTCCCTGAGAAAGAGACATATGAGCTCACATTTGGATAAGAAGGGTCTGAACTTGTGAAATCTGGAAAGAGAGAGAAACAGAGAGCTAGAAAGGAAGAACAATAAGGACGGTGGTGTCAAGAGTGGAACAAAGGCTGGAATGTGTCTTCAAAGCAACAGGAAAGCCCACTGGGATGTGGTGAATTAGTAAAGTGGAGAAGATGAGATTAGAGGCACAGGCAAAGACGAGAATGTGGAAATTGGAGGTCTTAGCAAGGAGTTTGGATTTCATACTAGATGCAATGGGACCAATTTATAAGGGGCAAATGAAAGATGAAGTGAATGTTTAAATTAAAAAAAAAATTACAGTTAAGGCACATTGCCAGGAGAAATAGTATAAGTGTGTTCAAAGCAAGGAAGAGTATTTTGAGGGGGATTAATGGCAATGTGTTTTTTACTACAGTAAATTTTTTAATGTAAACTTCACTATATTTTGTGATCATACCTCATTGATTAAATATTTATGGCACATTCTGTCAAATAAAAACATTACAGGGCCAGTAAGATGGCTCAGCGGCATGGGTGCCTGCTGGCGCGTGAGGTCCTGAGGTCAACACCTGGTACCCACAAAAAAAAAAAAAATTACAGTGTGTCCCCGTCCACCTTATTCAATGGATCTGGCACCATGAACTTCTGGCTCTTCCCCAAAGTCAAAATGACCATGAATGATAAATATTTTGAATCAATTAAATCATCAAGGCAGCCACAACAGCATAACTAAAGACATTTACAAAAGAGGACTTCCAGAAGTGCTTCAGAAAGTGGCAAAAATGGTGGGATAATTATGTTTGAGGTGATGGAGGGTATATTGGAGGGGCGTTAATGGCAATGCGCCTTCACTGTAATAAATTTTTAAAATTTAAACATTCACAGTGTATTTTGATCAGGTTGAGTGGACCTTTGGTGCCCTGTGCCATACCCCCTTAGCCCACATGTGAGCGATCTCAGATGTAGCTGGAAGAGCAGCTCCCATATACAGCTTCGGAGGAAGCACACTGCCAAGTTTCAAGATACAAAGCTACAGTAGTTAATGTCACCTGTTGTTAGCCTAGAGATAGCCAAATAAACCAGTGGAACATAAAAGAAAATTTAAAAAGTCTTGCACATACATGGTCAATTAGTTTATAGGAAATGTTGTACTATAATATACTACAGAAAAGCAGAGTCCCAGATGGTGCAGAGGTAAATGGGAAAAGCGAAACCATAAAGCTTATAAACGAAAAAGAGAAGAATATTTTCATGGCCTTGAGGTAGGCAAAAAAATATTTTTTGAGGATACATAATACACAAAAACTGAGGACAACTGTCACACCGGGATGTTTCAAATGAAGGATTCTTTAAAGATGCATTCAAAAAGGGTAAAAGAAAACCATAGAGTAGAAAATATTGACAATATACAGTCAGCCTCTATATCTATGGATTCTGCATTCCTGGCTTTAAGTAACTGTGAGTAAAAATATTTGAAGAAAAATACACCTACACTGAACATATGCAAACATTTCTTTGTTATTCTTCCCTGAACAATACAGTATAGCAACGATTTACATTGCAGTAAATACTGTAAGTGATCTCGAGATGATTTAAAGTGCATGGAAGGATGTGTGTAGGAAACTGCCATTTCATGTTAGAAACTTGAGCATCTTTGTATTTTGCTCTCTGTGAGGATTCTTCTACAGATACAGAGGCACAACTGTATACTAACAAAATATTAGTATGTAGAATATGTAAAGAATTTGTATAAGACAAATAAATAAGAAAAAGACAATCCAATAGAAACAGACAAAAAAAGGCTTAAAGAGGCACTTCACAAAAGTGTCCAAATGACCAAAAGAAGTACTCAACATCTTTACTCATTACAAAGAGGCAAATTAATACTCTAGTGAGCTACCAGCATATACCCACCAAAATAAATTTAAAAATTAGAAAAATTTATGATAGTAAGAGAGGGGGAAGGGAGAGGAGAAGGTAAAAAGAAGTGGGAACAAACTGTCAATTTCAGTTTCTTCTTCTATTAACATTGCTGGTATCAAGGAAGCATTAAACAGGCAGAGCTGTACTGTGTGAGTCAGCTTTGCATCACTGTGACAAAATACCTGAGAAAAACAGCTTAAAGGAGGAAAGAGGTATTTTGGTTTTTAGTTTCAGAGGTGTCGTCTATGGGGGCTTGGTTCCAGTGTTTTTGTGCTGAGGCAGAACATCATCATATGGAGCGTGTGGTGGAACAAAACTCCTCACTTCATAGCAGTCGGGAAAGGGAGAGAGAGAGAGAAAGAGAGACAGAGAGAGAGAGAGACAGAGAGACAGAGACAGAATGAGAGAGCCAGAAAGGGGCCTGGGACATGATACAGTCTCCAAGGGCATACTAACTACTATCCACTCCCTTTAACTAGGGCCACGTCTTAAATTTCTATCTCATCCCAGTAATGCCACCAAATTATGAGTCAAACAATGAATCAATCCACCAACTGACCCTTCATGATCCAATCACTTTCCAAAAGCCTCCCCTCTGAACATTGCTGCACAGAAGCCCAAGCCTTCAATCCACAAGACTTTGTGGGGCATTTTGTATCTAAGCCATAACATGTACAAAGGCCTTGTGGTAGCAAAGGCCACAGTAAGTTCAGGAAAGGAGACGTGGCTGGAAAAAAGAGAATCGGGGAAAGAGAAGTGATGTGGTTGGTTGGGGTTAGGGCCTGAGTAGAGCATGCAAGGCCCTGCAAGTAAGGACTTTGAATTTTCACCTGAGAGAAAATATTTGAAGAGTTACAAGCATAGACTAGGAATAATATGGTATTTATGATTTCAATTTTAATTTTCTCTTTAATCATCTCTCACACGGTCTCTGTGTGCCTCATTTAATTAGTCTTTAATTTTTTAAAAATTTTATTTATAATAAATAGGATTGGGCAGCTACCTTGTATCATGACTCCCACTTCCAGGGAGTGTCAAGTCCTGGGAGATGGGCCCTGCTCACCCATCTTCATCGCTGTATCTCCTCCAGGCTCAGGCCTGGGCCGGCTTCTTTTCTCACTCTGCACAATGTCCTAAAAACCCCAGTCATACGCAAGGCTTCTGTTCCCACCCACATGCTGACATTGAGGTGACTGAACTTCCTGGTTTGTTCTGGACCAAGTGGTTCCCTACTATATGGGACTTTTAGTGCTAAAATCAGGAAAGTCCCAAGCAAACCAAAATAGTTGGTCATCCTATGAGTGACTACTCCCATGTGCATAATTTTACAAGTTTATATGTTCAGTCAGTGCTAGATATTTCCACTTTATTATCTTTTTTGGTATCTTAAGCTTAATCTACACAATCCTGAACTCATGTGCTCTCCCTAATTCTTCCTCCTCCTCCAAGTTCCTCTTCTCAGTGAAAGGCACTCCCAGGCACCTTGCTGCCTAAACCAACCATCCCCAACATGTTCTCTTCCCTCCACCGTTACAGCCAACCAAATCAATCTCATAGTGGATCTTTCTGCCTGGGCAGCAACAAACACAACACATCTACTCTCAAGAGGCTCACATTGAAGGTGAGGAAAAACCCACAATAAACAAATAAATTCAAAGGTATTTACTATGTCAGTGCTAGGAAAAATACAGCAGTATAATGGAATAAGGACTGAGAGTGGAGCAGAGTTCTTATACGATGGTCAGGGAGGACGTCTCTTACGCTGAGACATTTGAAGAGAACCTGGAATAATGATAACTATAGCAAAACTAACAACAATGAAGGAGCAAGCCAGACCACGATTTAAGAGAAGAATGTTTCCAGCAAAAGGAAAAGCAAGTGCAAAAGCTCTGGACATGGTGGGAAAATGGCAAGAAAGTCAGCATCCTTGAATCAGAATTGCAGGCAGAGCGTGAAAAAAGATGATATTGGAACTAACAAGGCCAGATTATTTTTGACCTTGTGAGGCATTGTTAGAACTTGTACTTAGTCTGAGTGAAATGGGAAACTATTGGATAGTTTTAAAAGAAATGTCATAACATAAAAGCTTTAGCAGGATCACTCTGCGAAGGACAGCAAAGGTGAACAGGGGGATAGTAATTAGGAAGCTATTGCAATAGTTCAGGTAAAAGATGATGGTGACTTAGACTAGGATGAAAAAGGAGGTGATGAGGAATGATTGGATTGGATATATTTCCAAGCACAGTAGACAGAATTTGTTAATGAATTTGATGTTGGGTGGATCATAAATAGAAAAGTGAAGGATATCCCCAAACTTATCTTAATTATATTCAAAAATTTCCTCTGTAACCAGTCAAGCCCAAGCCACTATCATCTCTGCTTGAATCTTTGTATAAGCAAATGGCCTTTTGGTTGGTCCATCTCCAGCCTCTTTCCCATATCTCAATCATGCTATGCAGTACAATCAGATGTTTTTAATAAAAAATCAGCACTGATCGCACTACATCTATGTCCATTCCTCTTCAATAATTAAAACTAGAACTGTGCTTCTCCTTTGTCACAAATATCATCAGCTATGAAATTAACTATTAAATCAGCTGTTAATTTCAGTTTTCCCACCAAAATATAAAATCCATAAAAGCATCAACTGACCACCTTTGTATACTGCTCTATTCCTAGCATCTAGCGTACTACTTTGGTTAGAGTAAGCATTTGATTTTTTTTAGGTAAATGATTGAATACTTGAAAATTGTGGTTCATATATAAAGTCAACAGACCAATAATCTCAGTTATGCAAAGACTCACACAGTGTTCGACTCATGCATTCTTCCTGAAAAATTACTTCAAGATCTACTCCAGCCAGCTGAAAAAAATGAATCAAAATTTAAAAGTCATAAATAGTAAAGTCATGGTGTGGAAGAATTGGTAACGAGCAACTGAGAGCGTTTAAGCACATAATTTATTCTAAGTAACTGTGGTAAATATGGTTACAAAACAGAATGAAAATTCCATAAATAATTCTTGAAAGAGAAGATTCTTAATTTAAAAAATTAACAACTGGGTAGAATTATCATATTGCACCAATTAAAACTGGTGGCAGCAGGTAAAATAAGGATGGCAAAAATTCATTGTCCATCTTCATTGAAGGTGGCTAATTACTACAGATGTGTTCATACTATAGGTTCAAGAATATGTTTTTACAAAAATAGCAGTAGAAGCTTCTGCTTCTGGCTATGACAGAATACCTTTTATTAGACAGACTCTGCCACAAAGAATAACTATAAAACCTGGATAAAAGCTAAAAACAAATTCAATTACTTGAAGGCAAGAGACAATAACCAAAGCAGTGAGGAATGAGTGTTTGATCTAAGAGAACTGACAGAAGAGAAACCCGCTGAGGCTCCATAGTCCTTACTGCTTTTCTGCAAGTGGTTATTTTCCAATCTGGGATACAGGACAGAGCCACTGAGTAGAAAGTGCTGCACTAAGGCTTGTAGCAGTTTCATTATTCTGGAAGACAAAAATTAGAGTCTTTGTGTCTTAGTCACTTTCCTAGTCACTGGGACAAAATACTTGACACTTGCTACTTAAAGGAAGAGTTTATTTGGTTCATGGTCTATGTTCAGCTGGTTACAAGGTAGAAATGAAATGGTAGAAGGGGCTGGGTAGAAGGAAGCCAGGCATATTATGGCAGCTGGGAATCAGAGACAGAAAGGAGAAGCAGAGGGAGATACATGCTTCTAGGTCATGCCTCACTGACTTACCTCGTCTGACCAGCCCTCACTTCTAACCGCAAGTCAGCTACAGCGCCCCATAATCCAATCACAGGAGGCTTTGTGGGTCATTTTAGATCTAAATCATAACATCTCAACTATTAAAGTAATCAAGATTAAGAGGGCAAGCAACCAGAAATAAAAGAAACCTCCAAGGAGTAAACTTGACTTTCCCTTTGAAGAATTTGCTGAAACTTAGCTACACATATCACAGTTACAGAAAGAGGCCGAAAACAATGAAATGGGGAGAAAGTGACATCTAAGGACTGAAATGCTAAGCAGATATTTGTTAGCAGTTTCATTGTCCCCGAAAGACAAAATTTGGAGGTGAGACATACCAAGGAACCCTTAGGCTTTCCACGAGACAGTTGAAGAACCACACTCAAGGATTAAAACAAGCCATAAATTAACACACCCTTGCAATTCCTGAAACTCACCTTCAAGTAATTTAATGTGTGATTAGACAAAAGTGATTTGATCATACTCTGCTTTACAAACAGGAGGATTCAAGAATTAGAAGAGAGATCTATAGAATTGTGAAGTGAAGCACAGAGAGAAAAAAGCGATGAAAATGGAAGTTATTGACACAGTACAAGAGATATGGTAGAAAGTCTGAAAGAGGTCTAGTGTAAAAGAATGTATAGCTCCAGAAGGAGCGGGAAGAGAGAATTTGTATGAAGCAATATTTGTAATAATTGTGGCTAAAATTTTCAAAAAAGAAGAAAGCTACCAACCACAGATTTAGAGTTTCTATTAACCACAATGAGCACATTTTTTTACATAAATATTAACCAATTTATTGTAATAATCAATAACAAAGAGAGATCCTATAGGTACAGTTTCAGAAAAGAAAACGCAACCTGAAAAAGTAATCATGATCATATATATACCAAAAATGTAACTTTCAAGTACATGAAGCAATAACTGGAGTTTCAAGATAAAAGTGCATAAATTAACATTGCAATGGAAATTTAACACAGCCTTTTGGGAAATTAACATATCAAATATTGTTAATTACATAGATTAGGTTCAACTATAGTTGGAAGTAGTTAATATGACAAAATTTATTTTTGAAATAATCCATAAGAAAATTTGAAAATGTTCCATAAGTGATAGTCAACTGTGGATTGTTGAAGCATATATTCTGTTGCCTTTTGTCTCACAGTTTTGTAGACCTCCACAATGAGCACATTTAAAACATGCACACACACAGAGACCCACCTCAGACAAGAGCACCAAGTTCTCATGGAAATAAAAGAAAACCAGAAGAGATATGACATCTTTAAGTGCTTAAAGGTGAAGCTGTCAAACTAGAATTCTATAACCAAAATAAAAGCAAAATGAAAATGTAAGCAAATCTGAGAGAACTCATCACCCACAGACCTGCACTGTAAGGGATGTTAAAGGCAGATCTTGAAACAGAAGGAAAATAATACCAGATAGAAAACCAAATCTACACAAAGGAATAATGAGTGCTAGAAATGGTAAGTACATAGGTAAATGTAAGACTTTCTTTTCATTTAATTTCTTTAAAAGATAATTGACTGTTTAAAGCAAAACTAATTATATATTATAGGATAATAACATATGTAAAAAGAAAATGTCTGACAACAGTACAAAAGATAGGAGTAAATTTGAAGGGCATTCTTATAAGGTTAGTACATTATGTATGAAGTGATATATTTACTTAGTCAATTACAATAAATTATAATTCCTAGTGTAAATCTAAAAAAAAATCTAAAAACAAATATACACCAAAACAGTTATAGCTAAAAACAGAAGAGATAAAATGGATTTTTTTAAAAAGTTTAAAATAAAATGGCAAAATATTGATCAAAATAAGACATGACAAATAGTAAATCTGTAACAAACTCATATGCAATGATATTAATAATTATATTAAATCTAAATGGAATTAGCATTCAAATTGAAAGGTAGAGATTAACAGGTTGGTTTAAAAGCAATATTGAACAATATATAAATTTTAAATATCAAGACAGTAGCTTAGAAGTAAAAGATGGAAAATTATATAGTATGCAAACAACTAATCAAAAGAGGCAGAAATGGATATTTTAATATCAGATAAAGCTGAAGTTAAGACAAATAACTATTACCAGAGATAAACAGGGACATTTCTTAATGATAAAAGTGCCAATCCATTAAGAAGTCATAACAATCCTAAATGATTATGCATCGAATAACGAAGCTTCAAAATGCATGAAAAACGACTTGATGGAACTTAAAAGAAAAATTGCAAAGTCCACAATTACTGCAAAATTTTTAATGGTAACAGTCACTGATTGAATAAGAAGAAAAAATTTAGTACCAATATAGAGTATTTGAAAAGCACTACCATCAAAGTAGCCTTTGCACTACTAGTAGTTTATGCAACACTAACTGTAACAATTGCAAAACACTTTTTTTGTTCAAATTTGTACAGAGTAGTCAACAAAGTATATGATATTTGGGGCCATTAATAAATCTAAGTAAATTTCAAATGACTGAAATTCTTCACAAATGTTGTTGGATTAAAAATGATTGAATCATAGAGCAAGAAGATATCTGTAAAACCTACAAATATTTGAAAATTAACACATTTATATATATTAAAAGCATTTGTAGATAAATGGATGTACCTCAAAATCATAATATCAAGTGAAAGAAATCAGACACACAAGTTTAAATATCACTTAATATATAAATATATATAAATGAAATATATATTAAAATATATTTACTTAAAATATAAATAAAAAAACAAAATAAAAGCTAGATAATAGAAAGCAGGGAGATGTTTTTCAAATCAGAAGAGGAACAAGAGATGGAGAGGGGGAGGAAAAGAAGGGAAAGGATTTTTATAAAAGAGTTGAAGAAAAATATGGAAATAGAGCATTTGCAAATGAGAAGAAGGAGTTGAAAAGAACAGGGAGGAATGGGAGGGAAAGCAGACCGAAAATAAAAATTAAGATGTGTTATGTACAAATTCCCCATGATAAATGTAATCGTTAAGTACTGCAAATATGTAGTAATTTTTAAAAGAATGGAAAAATAATGTCTCAAAAGTCAAAGAGGAAATCGCAAGTAAAATTAGAAAATATTTTGAACTGAATAGTAATAGAAACAAAACATGGAATTTGTGGATTTGATGCAAGAAGTACTTAGGCATCCGCATTTTCATTCTGTTTTAGAAAAGAAAAAAGATGAAAATCAGTGATCTAAGTGTCCAACTCAGAAGATGGAAAGAACAAATTAAACCTAAACTGAGCTAAAAAAAGAATACCTTAGCAATAAGGATGAAAATATAATAGAAAATGAACAAATAGTAAGACGAAATTATTTTTTTTTTTTTTTTTTTTTTTGTGGGTACCGGGGGGTCGACCTCAGGACCTCGCGCGCCAGCAGGCGCCCGTGCCGCTGAGCGATATCACCGGCCCCTTTTTCATATGTGGGTTCCGGGAGTCGAACTCGGGCCCTCGCGCTTGCAAGGCAGGCGCTTAAACCGCTGAGCCATCTCACCGGCCCAAGACGAAATTATTGAACCAAAAGAGTAACCAAAATAATTCTGAAATGAAGGACAGAATTGAAAAATTTGTTTCACCTCATTTCCAGAACTACTACAAATCTTCAGCTATTAAGACCTACTGGTGTGTTCATAAATAAAGATGTATATAGATGAATGAGACACACTAGGGCTCAGGAATAGACTCATCCATGTGGCAGTTGAGTTTTCACAAAAACACCAAATTAATTAAATTGTAAAAGAATAGACTTCAACAGATGGATACTGGACAAGTGCATACCCATGTGGTGAAGAGCAAAACAAACAAGCAAGCAAATATGACTTTGACTTTTACTTCACCCAATATAGTAAAGTCAATATGAACCATAGGCCTGAACACTGACACAAAAATATAAAACTACATATTGGAAAAAACACAAAATAATTTTTTTGATCTTATGGTAGGCAAAGGTGTCATCAAAAGATACAATGTGACCAAAGCATATGGTAAATCTTTTAAACAAAAAATTATTACAGTAAAAGACGCACTGCCAGTAAACCCTCTCAAAACACTCAGCGTGCTCCCCCTCACTTCAGACACATTTCTCCCGTTGTTCTTGGCAATGTGTCTTTTACTGTATGAATGCCCAATAAACAGGAAAAGATGATGAACGGTATTAGTCATCAAAAAAGTGCAAATAGGAGAAAGGAGCATGAAGAAAATATGGATAATAGGTACAGGGGTGGAGTTGGACAGAAAGAATATCTTCTAATGTTCTGTAGCACAGTAGGATGACTATGGATAAAAACAATTAATTAATATTTCAAAACAGCTGGTAGAGAGATGCTATAATTTGGAACTTGAGTCTCTAAAAGCCCATGTTTAAGGCATTATTCAAGTATAGAACTATTCAGGAGAGAAGAAACTTTTGAGAGGGGCCTTCCTTTAGTGATTAGAGGCATCTCCTTCAAGGGAATTATGGGACCCAGACCTTCTTCTTTCCCTTTCCTCTTCTAGCTATGAAGTTGAGCAGTTGCGACTCGTCATGCACTTCCCACCGTTGTTCTCTGACACCATCTCTCCAAAAGACTAAAGGCAATGAATCCACTCTGTCATGGACTGAAAAGTCTTAAGTTGTGAGCCAAAATGAACTCTTTTTCCTTATAAGTTAATCATCTCAATTCATTATGATTAGAAAGCTAACACAAGAAGAATTTGAATGTTCTCAGCACAAAGAAATGACAAATGCTTGAGATGATTACCTCAATTTGATCTTTACAGATTGTGTATCAGCACTGAAATATCACATTGAGCCCCATAAATATGTACAATTATTATGCATGAATTAAAATTTTGCTTAAATAAAAAAAATTGCTTACAAACATGGTAAACTACAACAAATCACAAGTAGATAGGACTAGATGCCTACCAGACTGACTAAAATGTAAACAGCTGTTAAAATCAAATGATGGCAGAGCTGTAGAGCAGTTAAAACTTCCATATAATATCAGTAGAATTATAGAATACTACAATTACCTTTGAAAAATTTAATTGTCTTATTCAGTTTTATATATATATTTACGACCAAGTACTGTAGTTCTACTTTTCAATATTTACCCAAGGCTTGAAGATGACAGTTCAAAGCACCTTTATTTAAAGTGGCCTAGATCTACATCAATAGGTGAGAAATTAAACAACTTTTGGTATATTTGTAAAATGGAATATAAAACCTACCAATCCACACGATAATGTGGATGAATCTCAAACTTACTGTGTTGAGTGAAGGAAGGGTAAAAACATTTAACCATCACGGAAAATAACCTAAATGGTGGTTGCCTTGAAACTGGGTATTTCCTACAAAGAAGCACGGAGATAATTGAAAATATTTAATGTTTTGATTGCAGTGATGGGGAGCATGAACATTCAGACCATAGCACAAACTAACTTTAAAGTAAACAAGTCAATAATCTGAGCAACTACCTTAAGAAGATAGAAAGAGCAAATTAAACCAAATTAAGTAAGAAAATAGAGGTTGCAGATGTATCTCAGTACTGGAGCATTTGCCTACCATGTGCCAGGCCAGCCATTACTTCAATTCCCAACATTGAAAAAATAAAAACTTAAAAAGGAAAGAAAAGAAAGAACACAAAATCACAGATCAATGAAATGTAATATAAACATGAAATCAATCAAAAGCTGGCATTTGGGGAAAAGATAAACACAAAAACTAGCTAAACAGATCAAGAAGAAAGAAAAATTGGAGTTTACCAATTTAAAAAATGACAGAAGGGTCATTACAGATCCCAAAGACATTAAAAGGACAAGGGCATATAATGAAAAAATTTAGGCCAATAAATTTGACATCTTTGTGTGACTTGGAAAAGCTCTATGCATGATGCAAATCCTCAAAACTAACACAGATGAGAGGAAACAGCCGAACAGCTTTCTACCTTAAATAAATTGAATTTGTTATGAAGATTATTGGACACTCCAGATTCAGATGGCTTCACTAATGAAAATCTAGCAAACATTTAAGATATAATGTCAATCCTTCTAAAACTCTCTAGAAAATAAATAAAAGAGGGACAGTTTCCAATATATTTTATGAGGCCAGCATAACTTTGATGCCAAAATCAGTTTCTAGAAAAGAAAATGACAGAAAAATACATCTCATGAATTTAGACAGAAATTTCTTGATAAAATATTAGTAAAATGAGTCAAAAAATATGGAAAACTAGTGATATATCATGATCAGTGGGAATTTATTTTAGGAATATAAAGCACACTTAACATTAAAATAATAACAGACTAAAGGAGATGTATTAATTAAATAAAAAATCAAGTGGTAAGTTAAATAGCTGCAGAAAAACCCATTTGAAATATTCACTACACATTCATGATAAAATCTTTCAGAATACTAGAAATAGAAGGGAACCTCCTCAAGTTGGGAATGTGGAAAAACCAGACCTCTCACATATTTCTGCTAGGAGTGTAAAATAGCACAGTGTCTTTAGAAAACAGCTTGGTAGTTTCTTATAAATTTAAACAAACATCTACCCTATGACCTAACAGTTTCTTTCTTAGGCATTTACTCAAAAGAAATTAAAACTTGAGGCCATACCAATGTTTATACAAGAATATTCATAGAAGCTTTATTCATAGTCCCAAACTGGAAACAACACAAATATGTACCAACTGTGAATGCATAATAAATTGTGGTATATTTATATAAAGAAATAGTACTGTGAAACAAAAAGAAACAAATCTCTTATCCATAAAACAACACAAATGAATTTCACAGACATAGCCCTAAATGAAATAAGCTGGAAAAATGAGTACATAATGTATGTGATATATAAAAATGTACATAAATGCATATAACATAGAAATATGTTTAAAATTTCTAAAATCAGTAAAAATATTCAACTAGAATAAAAGAATTTAGACAAGATTGAATTGGGAGTGGTACTGGTGATGTCTGGAGTAATGAAAATATTTTGTATATTGATACATATATACAGATTTATATCCGTTATATTGTTAAAATTCCTTCACAATACTTAAAAATCGTGCATTTCATTCTATATCATTTATAATTTTAAAAATAAGAGGAAAAATCTAACATAGCCACAGTAATATCAGACAAGGAAAAATTTTAAGGTAAATATAATACATGAAATAAACATAGACAATTAATGACAAAAGCCAAATTCTGGGTGAAAATCTAAAAATTCTAAGCCAAAGGTACTTATTAGCATAGCTTACAAATTTATAAAGAAAAAAATAATATACTTCCCTTAATCAAATATAGAATATCTTTTTAAAACCTGCAATAATTAGCATGAAAAGTATTTTAGAGAAATGGAATGTATTTTAAACAAAGCAGGTAGAAATTGTAGAATCAAAAACAATATAATAACTGAAACTAAGAACTTAATAGGTGGATTTAACAATAGGATTTATTAGTCAACATTATACTGGAGAAATAAAATTACAATTTTTTTTTTTTTTTTTTGTCTTATGGGTACCAGGAGTTGACCTCAGGACCTCATGCTTGCCAGCAAGCGCTTGTACCGCTGAGCGATATCACCGGCCCTTTTATTCCTTTATGTGGGTACCAGGAGTCGAACTCAGGACCTTGTGCTTGCCAGGCAGGTGTTTACGCCGCTGAGCTATCTCACCGGCCCTAAAATTACAAATTTTAAGAGAATGTTGAATACTTCACCATTAAGTATGAAGTTTAAAAGGAAACATTTAGCAGAGCTAAAAGCATCATGCATACCTTCAAAATAACCATACAGAAAAATTAATGAAAGAGAGAATGATCCAAGAGAAACAGAAAAGAAAAGTCAAATACAATAAGCATAACAAGACAAGAACAAATAAATATATCAGTTATGACAAGAGATATAAATAATTTAAACTTTCCAATTAAAAGCAGATGTCTTCCTCGACAATATTTGCACTATAAAAATACTGGCAATATACATGTCCAGCCACAGGGAAAGGCTGAATGGGTAGTGTCTCATCCCTTCAGTAGAATATTATGCCATATTCAGAATTGGTATCAACAAGCACTTTTACTAGTATGGGAGATACATATGTTAAAATATTAACCCATAAAGGATTCACAGTTCTTATATAACATCGAAGTATAGAATTTAATAAAAACATGGAAGAAAAATACCAACTTAATAGCAGATTATCTATAGGTAAGAGAGTTATTTTTGTTCTATTTTTCATTTATCTTTTCTATAAAAATACTGGATTCCTCAAATAGGAATGTGCTACTTTAATTTTTGAATTTTTTTTTATTATACAAGCTATACATGAATATACTGGTGATATAAAACATAATACATAAAATTTCCCCTTAACATTCTGACCTGCAGTCTTTCAATTCCAATCCTGTTCTTTTCTGCAGGAATAATCATTGTAATTTTTGCTGCTTACAGATCATTTTCATGTATTCCTTTGATAATCAGATGTAGTACCTAATCAAAATACAAAAGGTAAATTTCCATCGCTATAAAATGAGGCTAGTGACTACATGGATGAGATGCTATGACAAAAATGTCCACCTATGAAGAGTTTGAGTTAGGTGAAGGCGATTCTTCCAGTTTGGGTTCTACTGTATAAACTGCAAAGAATTCACCGAGATACAAAGTGACTATGGCACAGCCCAGCTGAAGCTGTATGGGTGAAATTAGGATTGGCCAGCATCCACAATTTTTGGTGGGATGTGATCAGTACAGAATAGGATGAGAGCCTTCCTAGCTGGCTGCGAGCAAAATTATGACACTAGGGAAACGTGGAGATAAGCAGTTCAGCAGATAAGAAGGTGGGAAGTAAAAAAGCAGTAAGAAGAGAGGCCACTGGAGATGCCAAGACCAGGTTCCAGAGGACTCGAATGTCTGGATGGGAGGTTGGAATGTGCTTCCTCTGAAATTCTCTAGTCATCAAGTCATCCGTGACTGAGTCCTGTCTGAGGTTTAGTTTTCTGGTATAAAATGGGGATATGGGTTATGTGAAAATTAAATTAGATAAAGAATGTGAGAATGATTGGCAGGATGAATTATATCACAGTAGAATGTTGAACGGGAGACATACACTCATCCTAAGCTTGTACCCCAGGATGCTGCCTTGATGGCTTCCCTGTTGATATTTCTGCAGATCACACAAAGCTCAAGCCAGCTCACTGTGACCAGAATATGTTGGCACCAGTGTCTTTGGGAGGTAGTAAATTCAATTTTCTGAGGCCCCAAGGCAGATGTGGTCCCTGCATTTGTAGAGAACTGCACATATGGTTTGGTGTGGTTTCTTTGAAAACACAATTGCTGTACACTTAATCATTTCTTTTTTCAAGGAAAACATCACATTAGCTACTGTACATGGGTATGTAACTCATCTCTTTTAATTAGATGCTAATTAATGACTCACTAGCTTTAATCATATCAATCTGGTAATACTATTTATGCCCCACAGAATAATGAACTACTTTATAAGAAATGAGCGTGGCACATGTTGACATAGGAATGCATCCAGCCATAATTCGCTCTGGGTAAATATCCCACCCAGACTTGGATTCTGAACAATTTACAAGGCTATGCTCACATGCCATGTGGGGGAGAGAGGCAGAGACAACCATATGGTGCGAGAGAAAGGAGGGAGAGGCAGAGAAATGCCACAGGAGATTTCTCCTAAGGGTGGGCCCCTGTCCTGGTCAGTTTTCTCCTGGAAGTGAACTGGAGACAATTCTGTATGAGGGTGTCCAAGAGTTTTGCTCTGTGTATTGTGCCTAAAGAAACTAGTTCTTGGTGAATAAGAATGTGACCTGATTCTGCTAAGTCTTGGGTCCAAGTCCTACTGGGTCCAGCCAAATTCACAAGGTAAGAATAATGATGAGATAGGATGGAACCAATATGAGCATAAATAAGACAATTCTCTGGTTGTTCCCAGTGAAGAATGGCCAGTAGCCAAATTCCGTGCCCAAATAAGTACAGTGACATAGGGCATATCTCAGGCCTATTGGCTTTCAGAGGCATCAGAGTCCAAGTCAGCACCTGGAAAGGCCTGCAGCAAATGAGGCAGGGGTGGGGGAGAAACCAAAGCAGTAATGACACCAGAAGCCCAAGGGTGCAATCATACCATGACTGAGAAGCAAACCCCTGCCACCATCTGGGAGAATAAAGAGCCATGTTCACCCCAGGCAAAGGGGCTATTTGA
Source organism: Erethizon dorsatum (assembly GCA_028451465.1). NCBI lineage: Eukaryota > Metazoa > Chordata > Mammalia > Rodentia > Erethizontidae > Erethizon > Erethizon dorsatum. Next base: position 69,551,389 of record CM051827.1, on the reverse strand, counting down.
GAAGTGGCCAATATAGTAACAGTGAGTAGTTAGCAAGGGGTTACTCTATGCCAGGCAGTTACATGCAATGTCAAATGGTGCATCACGGAATAGGTACTCTTGTTCCCATATGACAGATGAGGAGATTGAGGCTCAGAAAACAGCTACCTAGTGCTACATGGACAGTAAGTGGCCAAGCCATAGTTCACACTCAGCAGTGTTACAGAGCCTGTTCTTGCACACTAGACTCTACTCCCGACTCTCTCTCCCTCTTCTACCTACCCATCCCTGCACTGCTTCAGTTTTGCCAGGAGCTCCAGGCTGTGTCGAGGCTGTGAGTGTCTCAGCAGAGCTGGCTGGGAAATAAGAATTATTCACAGGGAATCAAGGCAGAAATCCACTTTATAGCCTAGGATAAATTAATGAGGGGAAAGTGGTAATTTGTTGACTACCCAGGATTCTTAATACAAGTAGAGTGCTAGCCCCATTTTCTCAAGCTAATAATGAATGTTTTGTGTCCACATTAGGGTCACTGAGTACTCGGACAGTGGATTGAAGAGTAAACACCAAAGTTCTTACAAAAGCCTATAAGGCCCTTCATGATCCGGGTCTTGTATCTTTCAGAGATTGCCTTCCTGGCAACCACACTACTGATTTTGCTGTTTCTTTAATAAACCAAACTCCTACCCCAGGACCTTTGCATTTATTGTTGTTTTTTTTTTCTTTGTCTGGAACTCCTTCCTCCAGGTTCTCTCTATATACATAATAACTGTGTTAAGCTAAGGACCTTGGTAAATACAGTTAAGGAGATTTCTCACAGCAGAACCAAAATCAAAGGATAGAAACTGGAGAGAAGCAGATCGCCACTTAGCCAGAACTGTGAAATAATAAAGTGAGTTGTTTCAAAGTAGAGTAGTTCTTCTGCAACTGAAAATGTACAAAGGGTGATAAAATATATGTGAATATTAAAACTTTAAAAATATATTACAGCAAGTGACACATTGCCATTGATCCCCCTCAAAATACTCCCATTGGAAGAGGCTAAGCCTCTCTCCTAGTCCTCTCATGTCTGACCTCCTGGGGTGTGAGACCTGTGTCCTGCATCCTGCACATTCTCAGTCCTGGTCATTCATAGGCTGCTTGCTTCAAACTCTCACCAACTTGACTGTGCACTTTGATGGCTGCGCCCCAGAATCTTTCTCTCCTGGTTCCCAAGTCTACTCAGGAACTGGAGAGAATTTGCTATACCCAAGCATGGCCTTGGTCCTGGTTCACCAGTGTCCTCCTGGAAAAAACAGTTATCCTGCCACTTTTTTCTCTACTAGTTTTTGCTGCTTCCCTGGCAACTCTCCCACTGCCCCCTTCCCTGATTTGTCCCAGGTTTCCCTTCTAGCATGCCATGCGGTATGCCCATAGAGTCTTGTATTCTAACTCCTAGTGGAAGTTAGTACTGATGGTATTTTGTACCTAAGAAATGGAAGAGGGAGGAATATCACAGGTTTTATAGCCAAGGTATGTTTCAGTGCTCAGAGAGTACATAAGACAGGAAGGGATTTAGGAAGGCTCTGTAAAAAGAAGTTATTTGAACTTGATCTTGAAGGATACCTAAGGATTCACCAACCAATGAGGAAAAGATCGTGTTCAGATGGCAGGAGTTACTTGTACAAACATATGGCAGCAGGTATGTCTCCTTATCCCCTCCAGTGCATATTTACCTTTCTTTTAACAAGAAGAACATAATTGTTCTTGGAGTGACCACCCCTTCACCACACTCAGTCCACATTCCATGGGTTGAGCTGACTCTAAGGTTGGTTGGGACCCCAACCTAATTAATTGGGCATCAGATGCCTCCAACTGTCATGATTGGTTCAGGGATTGGCATTGACTTGATGTGGACCAGAGAAATAGTGCTCAAAAATACATTCATGCATTTTTTGTACTGCAGAAATTGGAATAGAAAGGATATGAGCAAGGAGTGCAGACATCACATCATCAAGAGAAGAGATTACTAGGAGAGTTTGTGGACAGAGTCGACACCCAGGGAGAAGAGCCCAGAGCTGAGTGGGACCCAATTTTGATGGCAAAGTTCATTGCCAGATTTGGCCCTCAATTTTGTCTTTGGGAGAAGGAGATATTAAGAGTGTAATAAATTCTCACTTTTCCTAAGCCATTTTGTGTCAAATTTTCCTCTGTTTGTAACCAAAAGTGTCCCGACCATTATAGGGATGGAAGCAAAAAATCATCATGTGTTCCACAACATTACCAAAAGTTAACTTTGAAGGACATAAAGAGCATCCCCTCTGCCTCGCAGAAGGGGAGGCTGAAGCTCTGGGAGAAGGGCTCCTGAGTCTACATTTAGGGAGAGACGGGAGAAAGGAGGAAAAAAGCAAGAAGACCGCCAGCCTGAGAAGGAAGAAAGGGAGAGCTTACCATTCTCGTTAGGCTTATAAGCAAAGGGATTTCAAACCACAGTGCCCAGCTGGCTAGTAAGATCCTGACATCACCTGCTTCCTTATAAGATGGTCCCATGACTGTTCGGTCAGTCCATGGCCAGTAATGGCCTGGTGGCCAACCTTAGCACAACAGCCAAACACTCACAGGTCTCTCAAGCTTTCGAATTTGCTTTGTGTAACTAGGATGTGAAATTACAGACCTCTGCTTTATAAAACTGGTTTTTAAATTAGAAAGACCCTCACACAAATCCTGTATCGATGCTTTTAATAATATATATTTTTAAAACTGCAAATGGAGAGCCAGGATAGCTTTCGGAGCTCAATGTGGTTTTTTTCCCTCAATAGATGGATAGACAAGTGACTTATGCAGATGCGGTATATACATTCTGCACAATTTGACCATGGTTAAAGGGTATTTATATTCTGATGCAGATAAAATTGAACGTGTCAACACTAATGCATTTTTCGAGGAGAATCACTACTTTCACCATAATTTCCATGGAAAATTTGTGTGCACACGCAGTAATAGACACATTTATAACATCAAAAGGATTCAATTTTCTTTTCAATCATACCACAGTATGAATCGCTTTTCCTATTGAATTTAACAATGAGGCACATTACCAGAGTCTAAAGGATGGGACACTTCGTCTTGCTCTTATGAAAGTACGTCAAACAATGGGTAATACATCACACAATGTCTTGGGTTAACTGAGCCTTTACACAAGCTGCCTGCTAATTTGCTTGGGCCAGCAGAATGTCACTTTTATTTAATTTTGCCAATAAGATCAGCAGGGATCCAAACTCTGTTTAACTCTCAGTTATTAAAAGAGGTTTTTCTTGTTACACGAAGAACTCATTAATTCATGTCTCTCCTAATTCAGAATTTGAGGTCTTTGGAACAGGAGGTGGGAGGTGCTTAATCTCCACTATGAAGGAAGCAATTTCATCCTGCACCCAAGCTTCCTTGCAGATTGCTTAAGCTGCAGCAGAGACAAAGTCTTTCTGTGGCTTTAGAAGAATTTTGATGTGTTAATTACACATTGTTCTCTGGGTATGAGAGAAGCTGATCTGAAGAGCTCTTACGTAGGGAGGACTTTGTTAACCAACCTTCATTAGTTCCTCATCTGTTGTCCACCTACTCACCAACCCTACATCCATTCATTTATTCAGAGTTTACAAAACCCTTCTGTTTGTTGGGGTTTGAATTTAGGTCTAGGGCTACAAAATGGAAAAGTATATACCCCACTCAGAAGATTCCCATAGGCTAATGGGTAGACAAACAGTTTGTGCAGAATTTGTTCCATTCATCCTTATCCACACCCCAGAACCATAAGATTCATCTTCTACTCTTCTTGACCCCACTCTATGTTCTGCAAGGCTGCTGTACCTCTTCAGTGTTTTGTTTTGTTTTTTCTGTTCATGTGTTTCTGGCTGGGTTTGGTCAATGGGAACACAGAGTGTGGAAGGACAAGGTTATCAGGAAATTTGCTCCTAGTTCTCCTCCAGACGAGATATCAAGGATTGGCTGAGTTCTCCTACCAGAAGCCACAGTTTCTAGAAGGTACCTGCTCCCTTTCTTACCCCTGCAGACCTCATGTGACAGGAATTTCCACTGTTATAATTCTGAAGTACTGAGCCATCTGTGCATGGTTCCCTCTAAGTACTAATCAGGCCTGTGCAAATGGTTGCTTTTTGTTCAACTCTCTTTGAATAACTCACTGTGCTGACACACATAAATCAAAAATCATGCAAAATAGTAAAAGTGATCCCAGGATGCTGGGGTCGTGGGGTAGAATGCACCAGTGATTAGGGGAGTTTCCTGGGGCCATTCTTATTTTGCTCTGAACTCTAAATAATCAAATTGCATTTGCTTAAAAGACAAATCAATAATTTAGACTTCCTGGGCCGGTTAGATGGCTCAGCGGCGTAAGCACCTGCCTTGCAAGTGTGAGGGCCCGAGTTGGACTCCCGGAACCCACATACGAAAAAAGGGCCGGTGATATCGCTCAGCGGCACGGGCGCCTGCTGGTGTGCGAGGTCCTGAGGTCAACCTCCGGTAACCACAGGAAAAAAAAAAAGATTTTCAGTTATTTATATTTAAAATGATTATGCTCAAATGAGTATTGAGATTTGGAACAATGGGATCGGCCTAAAGCTCGAAGAGATTTTGTTCTGCCGAGGGTGTCTTTTCCAATCACTTGCTTGTGTCAAAAACTCACTTAAGGTTGACTGGGAAGGAGAGTCACGTAGTAATGTGGGGCCTGGCTCTCTGAGAAGGATCTGTGTGGTTGGACACGCTGCCTCTTCTTACTGTGCTGTCCCCCTCATCAGAGTTTTGTGGTGGAGATCTGTTGGCTCAACTCTGCCACTTTCAAAGGCACATGGATTTCGTACAGTAGTCAGTTTCTGAAAATGTGTTTCTATTTCTTCAGGCGTGTTTGCTCATAAATTTCATCATAAAATAATTTAAATATAAAGAATTATTTTTCACACGGACAACACTTTTACTAACAAATGTTTTCAGTTTGTTGATTATTGGAAAATAAAGTTGAAGATTTCTATGCAAATTAGATTAGCTTGACAGAGACAAAACTACATAAAATATATTACAGGTATATTTAGGATTAAGTGCACACACTAATCTGACAAATATATACTCTGGCTTTTTTGAGATTCTGAGAAGCCCCTTAAAGAAGTTATATCAACAGCTAGATGGGTAAGTTGGTCCATGATATGTTAATGTGACTTTTTTGACACAGGACAAACTTTAGAGTAGTCATATGAAAGTTACCTTTTGGAAGGGTAATAATCTGACACGAACCCAAAAGCCAACATAAAATATTTACGTTTTTATTTGGATAAAAAAAATGATCACAGATGCCCTGATAATCTCAAGTGACATTAAAGAGTGTGTCAGGGACCATGTGCCTTCTGAGCACATTGCTTTAGAATTTAAAATAAAAGAAAAAAATATGTCCAGATGGTTATTTTCTGTTGAATCAACTACTTTGGGTAGCCGCCCCCAACTGCAGCATGCTTTTCCTCTTTGGAAAAGTCCTAGGGGGCTCCTGAGGCGTCCTTTCCTTCTCCCACATCTGGCTTTCACTTCTCCAGGGACCATGGCGGCAGCACACACAGGGATCAGGATCAACTGTCAAGTCAGGTGCCCCGCGAGGTCTCCTACAGTGGCTCTCACCACTGTCCCCAGCTCCATCTCATACTACTCTGCACCTCACTGAACAGTCCCAGCCACTTTAGCTTTTGTGCCCTTCACTGATGGGACACCCCAATGAGTCATGACCCTTACATGTGCTACTTCCTCTTTTCTGGAATGTCCCCACCTCTTTCTCTGGCCAACCTCTGTTTACTTTCAAATTTTATTTTAAAACTGCCACTCTCTCAGGGCCATTCCCATAGCTAGCCATTCCCCCAACGCTGCCTCTACTCTCATGGAATCAAATTTCCTTATTTTTTACTCCCAAAGCACCTTGGTTTTGGTTCTTCATAAAATGTCACAGTCATCCTTTGTAAAAATGCTAGTGTGATTTTGTGTTTAGTGCTTCCATCCCTCACTTGATTATAAAGATGACCTATAATCATGTCTGTCTTGCTCACCCTTCTTTACCACATAGCATCAGTAAATAGGTGCTCAGTGATTGAATTGGTAAGGTCACTTTCTTGTGCTCTGTAGCCAGCCTCTACCATTCTGCTTACAACTGCAACCCCTCCCCAGATACTGAGGGGCTGGTTGAAGAGTAGTATTTCTGTTTCAAGTGGGAAGAAGCGTGTCCTACATGTGCTGACTTCACATGGTTTGGGGAATGCCAGGACACCCTCTTCTGTGTCAAGGCTGACCCATTTGGGAATATTTCTATTTCCTCCTTTTCAGAGAGGACCAGTTTCCTGTTTTCTTCACGAATCTCTTAGGCCCCCTTTACTGACATGTCAATCTCCATTAAATTCTAGGAAAGAAAAGTGAAAAAACTAAGGTTTCAGGTTTGTTTTGGGTGGAAATAAAAGTTTTAATGAGAAACAGAACAAAATATATTACTGAAACAGCACAATACAACGTAATTTTTTTTTAACCAGTTGTGTCTAATGAGGCCAAAGGGAAGCAGAAAGGAAAGAAGATAAAATTAGAGAGTAACTTCCAGTGCCTCCTGGCAAGACAGAGTAAAAAGGCAGAGTGGAGGGGTAGGAAAAAGATGGCAGATGAATAAGAAGCAGGCAGCGAAACTCTCTCTAAAAGTTACCGTTGGAACACGGGAATATAGCGACCGGGAAAGCGCAGGAGGGGGGGGAGATGCCTCCCTGGAACCCAGAAAAGTTTTGAAGCACAATCTGGGACCCCCGGCACCAGTGAAGGGTGATTTCCAACAAAGAAGAAGGAGCAGACCGCACGCACGCACCTTCTACCATCCCAGGAATCGCAGCGCGACAGAAGCTCAATTCTACGGATACACGGTGACAGCTGGCGCCCAGGGAGCCCCCACAGAGGATCCTGAGACAGTGGCGAGGCGGGGGAGTGGCGGAGAACTGCGCTGGCCGGCGGTGAGTGTCTCTCAGCCACAGCTGCCCCTCGCCAGAGAGCGACCGGCCGGGCACCATTGTGGGGGGTGTGGCAAAACTCAGAGCGGCGCGAAAGAAAAACAGTGCTGGACACTCGTGCTCTGGACAGGGCAGCGCGGGGCCTCTCAGGCCCACGAAAGTGTGCTGAGGTCAGCAGGCGAACGAGACTGGTCTCTCAGCCACACCTGTCCCGTGCCAGAGAGCGACTGGCCCGGTGCCATTGTGGGGGGCATGGTGAAAATCAGAGCGGCGGGAAACCAGTGCAGGGAACCCGTGCTCCGGACAGTGCGCTGCGCCTCTCAGGCCCAGGGATAGTGAAAGGGCACTGAGAGCGGCAGGCGAGCTAGACTGGTCTCTGCCTGAAAGTACGGCCCTCTGCTCACCACCCACCAGAGGGCCGCTCCTGGCTTACTGGGACCGACCTGCACGGAACAGGACTCTGTCACCACACGGTGCCTGCCTACAGCAGAGTCAACACCTGGAACTGATTCTTTTTATTTTTTTCTTATTTTTATTTTTATTTTTTTCTCGCTCATTTGTTTTTTGTTCTGGCGAAGGGCTTTTTTTTTTTTTTTGGTGGGGTTTTATTTTTGTTTTGTCTGTTTTATTGTTTTTATCTTCGTTTTTGTTTCTGTATGTGTATTTGCTCTTTCCTTCATTACTCTCTCTGGTTTTTTATGAGTGTAAACAGCGCCCTAACTTCTTTGTGATTGTGGTTGTGATCTGTTCTTCCTTTTATCCCTTCCTTCTCTTTTTACCACCAGTCCTCTGCACCAGTGTCCCAATTTTAGTGGGATCCCTCTTGGTCCTCTAACCTTACATCTAATTCCTTCCTATTCTCCCAACACTCTATTTCCTCCTTAACTCATTTTAAATTTAAACTCCTCAGGGAAAAATTGACATACATAGGACTTGTATACTGCATATAATTTTTCTGGTGTGTTTTAGATTTTGTTATATAACCGCAACTCTATACAGCTAGAAGTGGTAAATAACTGGTTAGCTCAGTCTGTCATTTTCTAGGCTGTGTTTGATGCTTTAGTTAACATTATAGCCAAATGTGAAATAATTGTTCTAAACATCTTTCCTTCCTGATATTTCATGATTGAGATTGACTAAGAGACACAGAAAATACAGTGGCACAGTACCAAAGAATCAAGGACTGGGCCAAACAGGTAGCAACTTCGCATACCCAACGAATTGAAGAGGTAGGATCTGGCAGAAAGCTCAAAACCCAAAAGCAAGCTCCACTTGGAAGATACTGCAGAGAAGTAGTCATCTTCTAAAGATCTTAAACACTAGCAATAAAGTAACCTACCATAGGTAATTTGCAAACATCACCCCAGGAATTAAAGAAAGAAAAAATGAGACGACACTTAAACAAGATGCAACCCCACACATCCAATCACCAAAGGCAAACCTAGGGGGCAATGAGGTGGGACAATCCGAAAGCCACCCACCTGGCCTATCTGAAGTGGCAACAACAAAGCAACTGAATGAGGCTCTGGAAAAAATTAAAACAGAAATAATCTCACAGATAACTACAGAGATAATGTCCACAATGAAGACCATGCTTAAGGACACTATAGCTGATACAGACAAAAAAATAGATGAGCTTAAGAAAACTATAGAGGGCCGGTGAGATGGCTCAGTGGTATAAGCGCCTGCCTTGCAAGCGCGAAGGCCCGAGTTCGACTCCTGGATCCCATATACGAAAAAGGGGCCAGTGATATCGCTCAGCGGCACGGGTGCCTGTTGGCGCGTGAGGTCCTGAGGTCGACCCCCCGGTACCCACAAAAAAAAAAAAAAAAAAAAAAAGAAAACTATAGAAACCATGAATGCTCAGCATAGGAAAGAAATGGAATCCATAAGGCAGATTCAAGCAGATATCCAAGAGAACAAAAATTCCATTGAAAGTATTTGTAGCAGATTAAGCCAATGCGAGGACAGGATCTCAGATATAGAAGACAGGCTTGCAATTAGTGATCATGAAAAGGAAGAATTCTTAAAAACAGCAAGGGACCATGAAAAATCAATTCAGCAGCTGCTAGATGACTCAAAGATAAACAACTTAAGAATAATTGGAATAAATGAAAAAGCAGGAGATAGCATCAATGACATTAAAACCTTGTTCAAAGACATAATCAGGGAGAACTTTCCTGGAAGAGAAAAGGAATTTGATGCCCCTATAAGTGAAGCTTTTAGAACACCAACTAGACATGATCAAAAAAAAAAAACTTCAGCCAGACATATTATAGTCAAGATCCCAGAAATTCAACAGAAGGGCAGAATCTTAAAATCTGTTAGGGAGAAGAGACAAATCACCTATAAAGGAAAACCCATCAGAATCACAGCTGACTTTTCAGCACAAACCCTCAATTCAAGAAGAGCTTGGAATGATGTATTTCAAGCTCTAAAGGAAAATAATTTTCAACCCAGATTGATGTACCCTGCAAAACTATCTTTCAAAATTGATGGAGAAATAAAATACTTTCATGACAAAGAACATCTGAGAAAATTTATGACCACCAAACCAGCACTCCAAAATGTTCTGAAGGACATTCTAGAAAGAGATAGGAACCCCAACAGAAGTAATCCACCAGGCAGGGCAGATAATTAAATAGCAGGAAAGGGGAAAAACAAAGAGTGGGAACCAACAACAGGAAAATATCATGACAAGTATAAGTCAATACATATCAGTTTTAACCATCAATGTTAACGGTCTCAATTCACCAATCAAAAGGCACAGACTGGCGAAATGGATCAAGAAGCAAGATCCAACAATATGCTGTATACAAGAAACACATTTAATTCAGAAAGAAATTCATAGACTGAAAGTCAAAGGATGGAAAACAATACTCCATGCCACAGGAACCCAGAAAAAAGCAGGGGTAGCTATTCTTTTTGCAGACAAAGTGAACTTCAAGCCAAGAAGGATTCAGAGAGATAAAGACGGTCATTACATCCTTGTAAAGGGAACAATCCAAGAGGAAGAGATAATGATCATAAATATATATGCGTCAAATACCAATACACCCAGCTATATAAAACAAGTACTAAAGGACATGAAAAATCAAATAAGCACTAATACAATTATATTGGGAGATCTCAATACTCCACTGTCACAAAAAGACAGATCAACTGGACAGAAAATCAATAATGAAATAATAGAACTGAACCAAACTTTTGAACAAATGGACTTAGTAGATGTCTACAGAGTGTTCCATCCCACAACAACAGAATACACATTTTTCTCAGCTGCACATGGGACGTTCTCCAAAATAGACCACATACTAGCTCATAAAACCTGCTTAAGTAAATGCAAAGGAATTGAAATTATCCCATGCATATTATCAGACCATACTGCAATGAAATTGGAAATCAATGGCAAAAGATCTCACAAAAACTCCCTAAACACATGGAAATTAAACAGCACCCTCCTGAACAACCAATGGGTCACAGATGAAATTAAAGAAGAAATTAGACACTTTCTACAACTGAATGATAATGACAGTACAACATATCAGAACTTATGGGATACAATGAAAGCAGTCCTAAGAGGGAAATTTATAGCATTAAATACTTATATCAGGAAAATAGAGCAAGCGCAAATAAACAACTTAAGGGTGAACCTCGAGCTTCTAGAAAAAGAAGAGCAGGTTAAGCCAAAAGCCCATACAAGGGAGGAAATTATAAAGATCAGAGCAGAAATTAATGTATTGGAGAATAAAAAAACAATACAAAGAATCAATGAAGCAAAAAGTTGGTTCTTTGAAAGAATAAATAAGATTGACAAACCCTTATCCAACCTTATTAAAAAAAGAAAAGAAAAGACTCAAATCCATGCAATTGAAAATGAAAAGGGTGATATCACGACGGACCCTGCAGAAATCCAGAAGATCATCTATACCTATTTTGAAAATTTATATTCTACTAAGATGGAAAATGCAGAAGAAATGGACAGATTCCTAGATTCGTATGAATTACCAAAGCTGAATCAAGAAGATCTATAAATCCTAAATAAACCAATATCAACCAATGAAATTGAAGATGTAATTAAAAACCTCCCAACAAAGAAAAGCCCAGGCCCTGATGGATTCACTGCCGAATTCTACAAGAAATTTAAAGAAGACCTAATGCCCCTACTTCTCAAACTTTTCAATGAAAGTGAAAGGGAAGCAATACTCCCAAATTCATTCCTGGAAGCAAGCATTACCCTGATACCAAAACCAGAGAAGGACTCAATTAAGAAAGAGAACTATAGGCCAATCTCCCTAATGAACATAGATGCAAAAATCCTTAATAAGATACTGGCAAACAGAATCCAACAAATCATCAAGAAGATTATACACCATGACCAAGTTGGATTCATCCCAGGGATGCAGGGATGGTTCAACATACGTAAATCAATAAATGTAATACACCATATTAACAGAACCAAAGACAAAAATCACATGATCATCTCAATAGATGCAGAAAAAGCTTTTGACAAAGTCCAGCACCTTTTCATGATAAAAACCCTGCAGAAAATTGGAATAGAGGGTCTTTATCTCAATCTGGTAAAAGCTATCTATGACAAACCAACAGCCAATATTATACTAAATGGCCGAAAACTGAAAGCCTTCCCTCTAAAATCAGGAAGAAGACAAGGATGTCCACTTCTTCACTGTTGGTGGGAGTGTCGACTGGTACAGCCACTGTGGAAGTCTGTGTGGAGATTCCTCAAAAAACTAGGGTTGGAGGTCCCATTTGACCCAGCTATTCCCCTTCTGGGCATCTTCCCAGAAGAATTAAAAACATCGTACCACAGCGATATATGTGCACCCATGTTTATAGCAGCACAATTTGTAATAGCCAGATCTTGGAAACAACCCAAATGCCCATCAACTGAGGAATGGATAAGAAAGATGTGGTATTTTTATACAATGGAGTACTATTCAGCCATAAAGAAGGATAAACTGGAGACTTTTATAGGTAAATGGATGCAACTCGAGAAAATACTCATAAGTGAAATAAACTGGATGCACATGTGTAAGCATCATATTGTCTCTCTAGTATGAGAAATGAAAGAGTAAATAAGATCCAAAATGTACAATAGACACAGTGAATCAAAAAGAAATTGGTCAATAGGAAAGAGAGACTGGAATAGGGAAAAGAAAGAAGGGAAAGGGAAAAAAATTGTATATATATATAAGATGGTTAAGATAGATACACTACCAATTTTACTTAGTTCATTGAAGAGTAAGGTTTGTGCCAATAGTGTTTGGACAATTGAATACTAATGTCTGGTATCCTCAATAACTAACTTAAAGATAGTAATACGTAATGTATTAACCATTGTTACCCTCCTATTATGTTGTTTTGAAAATTTGTTCTTCTTTTGATTTGTTTTGTTTTTTCTTCTCTTTAAAATAAAAAAAAGGCAAAAAAAAAAAAAAAGAAGATAAAATTAAAGGTGTGTGTAAAAAATCCATGCCTCTGAACGCAAGTGCATGCATTTTTTTTGGAGGACGGTCTGGGGAAATCCATCTCCGACTGAGGACAGCCTTCCCACTGTCTTTTAAAAATATTCTGAAGAAGCCTAAAAGTGTTGTTAGAGAAAGAAGAATTTTGATGAGTCAGCTTTTTGTCCCTGTAAGGAAATACCTGAGAATACAAAATTAAGAAGGAAAAGTTTACTTTGGCTCATAGTTTCAGAAGTTTAGGTCCATGATCGGCCAGCTCCATTGCTAAAGAGGTGTAGAGAAGCAGAACGGTTTAATTCTTGGTGGCCACTGGCCAGGAAGCAGAGAGAGAGGGAAAGAGCCAGAGACTGAAAGTGCTGGGAATCAGATACAGTCCTTAACATCATGCCCCCATGATTGATTCACCTCAACTCAGCCTCAATTCCTGTTTCCATCATGTCCCAATGATCCCATAAGATTATGACCTCATCAATGGATCAGTCAATCCACTTGCTAAAATTAGAGCCCTTATGATCTAATCATTTCCCCCAAAAGTCATCAGGTGGCAACCAAGCCTTCAACACGATGAGGCTCTGCGGGGACATTTTGGATCCCAACAATAACAATGAAAGTGACATTTATAAGAGAATAGTGATGAAGCTGACAAAATCCTGGGAGCAGAGTTAGATCCTGGAGTTCACTGGAAGGTGAAAATAAGTAACTTCAAGTGACATCCCAGGAGTTAGGCATGAAAAGAAGAGAGAAAACTCATCTTGTGAGTAAACACAGAATTACAAGGATCTTACAAGGGAATGTTTCCTTAGAGGCAAGGAAGGCGAGTGTGGAAAAATAGAGATCTATGGAGATATTAACAAATAAATGCATCTCAACCAAAGAAAAGGAAAGCAAACAAAGAGAAAGAGGTCTCTAAGTCCAACCCCCTGCTTGAGGGGAACTGAAAAAACCAGAAAAGTAAATGATTTGTCTCCCTATTCTCTATTGTTGGGATTTGGAGGAGGGCTCAAAAAGGCTGATGCATGTATTGGGTGGGGAAAAAGCTTCGAAAGGAAATGTGGCCATGAAACAGTCGTGTGTATGTGCACAATTAGACATATACATACATATGGGATACGTAGATATTTTTCGTGCAACCTCACAGGCGTATGCTTTCATGTGTGGTGAGGTATGTGCATGTGTTTACTCACAGATATCTGGTTTTTCTTTTTCTATATGTGCATGCATCTGCATGTACTAAAGGAAGTAACACAAAAGCCAGGACTTTACAGGATTTCTTATACTTTAGTGATAAGGGCTGATAATAATATTGGTTACCACATGCTATTTCTTTATTGGGATAAAATTTTTGTGTCCCTTATCTTATTTAATCCATAAAATCCCATGAGATTCATATTAGAATCTATATTTTGCTGCTAAATCTTCCAAGTCCCTTTAGAGCTATATGACTTTTGTGTGCACATAGCAGGGTGAGGATTTGAACTTAGACCTCTCTGGCATTGTAAGTAAAGCTGAGAGGACCTAAACACCAGTCAACGTGTGGCACAGGACACACTGCCTCCTGTGCCCAGGGCAAGTGTGGATACCAGCCCTCCTCTAGGCGGCTTCCTGAGATACCCACATGCTGCTTTTAAAACTCGCAGGCTATGCCATCTCTGTCCAACCAGAGCAGAGCTCCGCTGAGCAGTGGAGAAGCTCCTGGAGACAGGGACCCCCACTATTTCATTCTCTATTGTCCCCCAAGAACCTCACACAGTCCCTAATACAGAGAAGGTGTTGAGTAAATATTTATTAAATAAATGGATGAATGAGTACATAGACAGTAATGCTTGCCTAAACTATAACCTATTTTTAAAGAAATATCATCTAATATCTTTTAAGTACTCATGGCAACTAGCTAACATATGAATTCCTTAGGGGACTTGCTTTAATTCAAAAAGATAAGCATAATGTGTGATTAGCATATCAAGCACACTCAGAGCAGTCACTTTCCCCTCCAGTTCTTGTTTATATTTCTTGTTAGTTTCGTAAACACTTCCTTCAGAGTTAGAGCAAACATATTTCCATCTCGCCCCTGACCAAAATATCACTTCTCGTTTTCCAAGGCCCGGGCCATGGTGGTTTTTCACTACAGACCAGAGGATGCCCTGCACAGCTACCCAGGGTCAAAGCCAAGCACTATTCCTGCCATCAGCTGTCTGCTCCCAAGCCACCAGATATGTGGGAGTGGTTCTAGTAGCTCTGTCCCCTTGGAAAAAGTGAGGAATTTAAAATCAGGGGGTTTTCACAGGATACAACACCTTGATTTGCCACCACGGGAATTTCCACTTACCTCCCTGCATTTGGAGAAAAGAAGCTGATTAGCCTGGCAGAGATCAGAATGTAGGAGGCTGGCAGTGAGCTCAGAGGCAGCACTAAGCTGGCAGCCACAGACTCATGTCACAGTGAGCTCCTGATGTGGCTTTGGGTCAGCCCTGGCCAGAAGGGGAGCAGCCTGACACTGGCTTTCCCAAGTGACCAGAGGGATGCAGGAACCAAGAAAGGATAGAGAGGGACAAAGGAAGGAGCAAGGGCCCCAGGTCGTGTGGTGGTGAACAAGTGTTTCAGACACCCTTAGCTGAGAACTATAAAATGAGTCAGATGATAATAAAACGTAATTCACACCAAGGATGGAGTGAAATCACATAACCATTAACCTCATTCAGGTCATTTTTGGCCTTGGTTATGAAAACTAACTATTCCCTAAGCTCTCTCAGCTTTGCTCCCAGTACAGTTTGCAGGAATATGTTCTAAGCACTGCTTTCCAGCAGGTATGGGCCCTCTCACGTCACCTCACTTCAGCCTGGAGCCCCGCTCTGAATGTGATGGGGTGGGAAGAGCTGCAGCTGCTCTGAAGGCGGGCAGGTCAGGTCTGACGTGGGCTCAGGGCCCACAGGCTGGATGGTGACAGGCCACAAGGTTTCACCTTTCTGAGCCTTAGAGTCCTCATTGGAGAAATGATGAAAATAACCCCCAGGTATTCATTCATTTATTCTTTCAATAAACAATTATAGTTTATTGTATCAAATATTGTCCTAAGTGCCAGGCACATAACTCTACTCTGTTTCAAAGGGGCTTAGGTTCTATTGAAAAATAAACAAGTAAAACAAGCAATAAAGACAATATATCATACACCTGTAATTCCCACAGAGGAAGAAAGAAAAACTGGGGCAATATAGAATGATACTTAGGAAGTTGCAATTTCCAACAGAGTTCTTAAAGTAGGACCATCTGAGCAAATGGCACATATTAGCACAGATCTGGGGGAGGAAATGGAAGAAAAATAGGGGAAAATGGAAGGTTGCAGGTGGAAGAAGATGGAAGAAAAGTAGGAGGCTTAAAGGAAAATATGGAGAAGGGAAGGAGAAAGATGCTGAAAATGAGGTAAAGAGATATTCTTGCACATGAAACAAGGAAACCTTTGCCCCTGCTAGGGAAGATGTAGTAAGATAGAACAAAGTTGCCACCAGGGGACACCCATGAGCCTCACCTCCCAGGTAGAGAGCAAGAGTTGAGCTGAGGGCTTAATTTAGCTCAACTGACAGCAGGGTAAAAAATCATGGGCATAACAAGCAATTGGAGAAAGCAGTGATATCTTGGATGAAAGCCTGGTTATAGAAATCTCTCTCCCCTCATCATCATACTGGATCCTACAAGACTTCAGCTGGAAGAAACCCAGCTATAGAAAATCAGACAGGCTCCCAAAAGAGTTCTTTCTGTTAACCATAGTGTGAACTTTGATAAATAACTAATCTCTCCGAGTCCTGGTTTCCTCATCTGTGAACCTGTCTTATATGTCATAAAGTTAACGTGCAAGAAATGAAAAAGTGTGCTTGTAAGAGTAGATATAGATTTCAAGGCCAAAGATACTCAGGGAACAGACCATGAAAGAAAAAACATCTCTTCTGAAGAGTTGGTACAGTGAGAGAGGTGGAAAGATATTGAAATGCTTTAGTTGGTGATGAGGAATAGCAGTATGGGATGGTCCTAAGTCCTGGAAAGAAGAGAATGAGAGAGAATAGGGGGTTGAAAAGCATCAGGAACATACGTATCCCAACATTTAGATAATACTGAGTGAGGAGAGAGGAAATAATTTAGGAAGGCGAGAATGCTCCAGAGTCAGTGACTGCTTGACTGTAGATCTGCTTAACCGCATAATTATTTCACTATGTATATGTACAGCAAAACAACATGCTGTATATCTTAACTATATAAGCAATTTTTAAAAAAAGTCAAGAAATACAGAGATATAAGGACTGACTGGATTTGGTCCCCTTTCAGGGGCATTCTTATGATAAGCCGTGTCTCTCAAAATAAAATGAAAGCCTTGGTCCCCAGTTAGTGTTAAACAAAGTTAAGCTTTCGTCCTCTCTCCCACCTGTCACTGACAGAGGACTCCCATCCTCAGTCTCCAGTTAGCCAAGGGCTCCCCTCATTTCTCCTGGGTTCCCGTGAGAGCTCCATGTCACATCATGGCTCTTTCTGTCAAAGCCTCCAAGCCCTTTCCTGAGTCCCTTCCTCTTCCAAGGGCCTTTCATCAGACTGCAGACCAAGCTCTGAGTTGGAGATAAGGTTGGCTTCATGTTGACAGGGGCCAGGATCTGGCCTATGTAAAGATGAGGAAGCCAAGGAGACTCAAGGATGTAGCAGAACAGAACAGTTTCCTACAATCAGCAGCAGACGGAACCCTTGAAAAGGGCTGGTTACACTCTGCTCGGGAGTGTTGGTCTGTCCCTTGAAGGTGTAGGCCAGCTCTGTCTTTCCACACTCAAAGCTTTGGTGAACACAACTCTGGACTCTCTGGCTTTCTGTCCCATCTTTGTCTCAGATCAGCTCTGTTGACACTGAGCAAAATATTAGTCTCAGAAACCTCAGTCCCTTCATGTTTAAGATGAGGGATTAAGGTTAACTAAGATGATCCCAAGTTTTGGAACCCCCATTAAATCTTCTGTTTTAAATTTTCTGCTTGCAAATAAAATGTATCTACTAGATAATAATTTATTTCTTTGTTTTAGAACTCAAAGGTAGCTAAAAATGAATTGTTCAATTGGATATTGAGATCATATCATTGTGATCCAGCACACAGCAAGTCTAAAATCCTACAACAGTACTTAGTGCTTATGATCAGTGTGTGATAACCAGAGTGGCCACAATTATGTGATGTCTTTCCAGCCCAGAGTCAAGATTCTTGACGATTGCTATTGGTTGATTGAGTGGGTGAAAGGATGAGTCAATGAATGATTTAGTGATGAAACGCATGAAGTCATAGCTTGTATGATTTGAAATCAGAACACTGGATGTCCTTTCCCTATCTTTGTGTTTTTGTCTAAATGGGTACAGGGTTGCTCTGCTGGTAGCTAAGAACCCACAACTGCATAGCTCTTCAATTTAGCATTTTTGCTTCTGGAAGGATACCTCAGACCCCAAGCCAGTTTAGCCCTTGGCTTCATTTTTCAGTGCCAGGATCATGATTCAACTCTTTTCCAGCATTCTGAGAGAAGGCCTGCAGAAGACCCCTCTTCCTCCTCTTTTTCCTCCTCCTCTTCCTTCTCTCCTTCCTGTTTTCCTTCTCCTCTTGTCTATTTTCTCTCCCTCCACCTCTGGCCCAGCTTTGCCTCTCATCCCTGTCCTAACTGCCCACCTTTTAAGTCCAAACATGGCAGACTCCCTGGAAGAATGAGCACATGGCTGCTGTTGTCCCTGGTGCAGTCAACTCATCATTCTCCCTGGTATTATTAATGCTTGGGCTCAGGTTGATGTGTTTCTGATTAATGAGGCATTTGTTCTGCGTGACAAAATAATTGAAGAATATCCTTCTCATTCCAGTGAATTATATCACAAATTTAATTATGAGGTGACCTCCCTTGGTCCCAGGCAGGAGAGAACAAGGTGTCCAAGTCTCATCTGTCAATTGTCTTCCAGGCCAGCTTCGAGGAGATGTCTCATTTGAGAGTCTGACATTAAGAGCCTCGGATCTCATGCATCCTTTGCTCTTGGCCCTGCAATCAGAATTATCCAGTGTCCCTTGCCTTCCTCATAACCCATCATGTGGAACAGCAGGATTAAGGAGAAAGCATAAGTTTTGCTGTCTGACAGATTTAGAATGAAAATCTGTGTGCTCTTGAATAAGTCACTTAAGTTCTCTGAGTTTCCACTTCAAAAAGCCACAGCTTTGTTGTTAGGGCTGTTTGGAATAATGCAGAACCAGCTCACAGCAGGACCCAGTCATTAGTGGGTCCCTTCTCTTACTTTTTCTTTTTCTCTTTGGACCTAGCTGAGAGTTCTCATGGCAGAGAAACTTCCTCACTTCCCTATCCTGAATCAAGTAGCCAGGAGCCTCCAGTCTATGCAGATCACAAAGCAGGCCAGGGCAAGGGCCAGTGGACACCTGAGATTGCCCAACTTGGGGTCGACAGCACTGTGAGGACATGTAGACTTAGTCTTCCTTCTGGGGCTTCAGGAGTGTGGTTCTCATGTGTTCACAGAAAGGAGGTTCTATATACTTTAGAACAGCCCCTGGATGTAGGTTTGACCAAGGAGCATTAGGTCCATGCTCTTGGCACAGCTGAGGGCTAACGGGAAGGGTAGGGGGATAGTTTCAGTGGTTGAGCTCTGGGGCAGCAGGATCAGTGGAGCAGAGAAGTCCCAACCTCATGTTCATCAGGACTATTCCTCACTGTGGCACTCTCTGGAAGCCATCTCTTTCATAGCGCAGGTTAAGGAAATTAACTTTCATAAATCCTCCAAGCACCAGGCAGTGGGCCTTGTGGACCACGAACTTTTCACCCTTATGACAATTCATGTGCCATCTTGTAGGAACAATTTTTCTTCTTTTGTAGATGCGGAGTCAGAGTACCAGAGAAGTTAAGTCACTTGCCCAGGAAATGGGTAGGGTTTGAAATCTGCAGGTGTTTCTTAGAAACTTCTTTGGAGCTGCGCACTCTTCAGAGACCCCTGTCACTTCACTCATGATGATCCACCCCTTATGTCTTTATTCGCCAATATCAAAGGGCTTCCTCCTCCTTCTTTGCTTTTCCATCATGGAGGAATTCTAGGAATTGCATAAAAAACTATATTTCTTAAGCAAAGTGACCAGAATTCTAAGAGAACTATGGTTCTTAAGGTAGCTAACATGTGTATGTGGTGTGCTAAATGCTGGCTGTGGCAGAATCACAACACAAAGACTCCAAGACTAACTTGTGAGGAAAGGGAATGGGGGAGAGGAGCTGAAAGACCAACCTGAAGGGCAGTTGTACAGGTTAAAGGAGTGGTAACTAGAGCTGAGAATCATCAGAGCGGAATCCCAGCTGCATCTTTTACCCATTGTACATTCTAGATACATTATGGGTGCAGCAACTTCTCCATTTTTGGACTATGAATATTCAGAGTCCTATGTCATCATGGGATTCAAAAACATACCTTATAGTGCTCAGCACAGAACCCGTGCACATTAAGTCTTCAATACATTAGCTTTGATTATGATTTCTGAGAATTTTGTTGTGACTCAATGGAGTAGCCTGGACATGGGAAAACCTGCAGGCTTGAGTTGGGTAAAATGAACTCAGGCATGCCTCACCACGACTTCCTATTCTAAGGATGCTGGGAATGGGAATAAGGTTATTAACAGTATAGAATTCAAGCCTCTGGAATACGGATTTAGAAATTGATATCCATCTTAGGGAAGTTTGCTATCTTTGTCCCATATACTTCCTCTACCCTACTTCCATTTTCTCAATAAGGATCGGGCTTACTCAGATACTTATGCTACAAACGCTCTGCTCAAGTGGAACGTTTGAGCACTGAGTCTAGTGACAGATAGTGGTCAGCAGGCCTCAGTGGGGTGGCTGGAAAGGAGGACAGATGTTGGCGATGCTAATTGATGCAGACCACTGCCTTCCCCACCTCTGGGCCCATTCACTCGGGATCTATATTGCATCACAAATAGATTCTCATGTCCTGTCTTCAAATTTCTTCCAGTGCCCCCAGCTTCAGAGGGAGGCTGGGATTTGTTGAGGAACATCCATCAAACCCCTGGAATCACTTCTGTTCATTTCTGATTGGATTCATAAATTTGTTTTGCCACAGCTGTCTCATTCAGAGAGTTGATAAGCTCTTCCTGAATTCATGAATTTGGGAGGAAATGAGCCAAAGGGACCAAGGAGCCCAGATTTGAACTGAACTGTGGTGTGTTTGTCTCCAACTTTCGTTAACATTTTCAAGAGAAAGTTTACAGAGCTGTGAAAGGGACCAGCATATCGCTGAATCAGAATATCTGCACCAGGCGTGAACCATTTAAAACAGACTATGCAAAAATGAGCAAACAGAATCAGACTTAAACCTAGTTTTTTTCTAATCTGTTTGCATGTTCATGTCTTTGCCGAAGCAACTAATGAATTTCATTCATCCAGTTAGCAAATATCAGACACTGCCCTAGGCATTTGTTGTGTGTGAGGAAATAATATAAACAAAAGTCCCTTCCCTTGGATGGGTTTGGGGTCTAAGTAGAGCTTAGTTTTTTAGTAATTTCTGAGTAGAAAAGGGAGGTGTAGGGGTGTGTGTGTGTGTTTAATATCCCAGATGCCCTCATCAATTCCTTACCCTTTCTAGAAGTTACCACCACTTTTGATTTTTTCTCTCATGGCATATTGGAGTTAGCAAAAAAAGAGGTGATAATCTGACTGCCCTTCACAACCTGTTGATATGGTTGCTAAGCACAGACTTTTTGAAAGACTCTAGAACTACCAAACCTGGATTCCCAAGAGTGGAGCCAAAGAATCTTTATTTTAAACCTGCACCCTAGATCTTCTGATACAGATGGACAGAAACTGGTCAAAAGATTGGGCATCCAGGGAGCAATGGGGTGCTGGAAAGCCCAAAGATTCCAGGAACACAGTCATGGATTTGCATCCTAATTCTACTGTGTACAAACAGTGTACTAACACTCATATGTTTCCAAGTTCCATTTTTTCATCTATAAAATGAAGATAATAATACTTAGCTCATGGTAGCATTTTAGAAACTAAATGATGTAATATATTTTGTGCAACTAATCTACCATCAGTAGGTGATGGGAGCTTGGTAAATTCTTTCCTAAACTTACCCAGAGGAAAATCCTGTTATTTTATAACTAGGTAATATTCTATATGCAAACTGTGTGTGCGTGTGTATGTGTGTGAGACAAAGAGAGAGAGAGAAGAACAAAAGAATGTATGAAGATAGATAGATAGATAGATAGATAGATAGTGCCAAAAATGTATACACACTTCAGGAAAAGAAAAACTTGTATAAATATTTAATACTAAATTTATTGAGCTATCATGAGATTAATACAAGTTACATTTGGCTTCTACATTTGCAAGAGGTGCTCAAAGTGGTGGCCATTAGCTTTCAGATATTTATTAGTACTGCGAACTGCTGCTTGGGTAACCTTGGTCATTGAGATTGCTGCACATGCATTTTCAATTTGTTCTCTAAAGTCCAGTAGTGTAGTGGGTTTTCTGCAATATACAACATCCTCTAGGGTCCACCATAGGAGGACAACACCATCTGTTGAAAAAACATCATACTATTTTTCTTCTCCTAAAATGTGTACTGTGTATTCATTTTCTCTCTCTCTCTCTCTCTCTCTCTCTCTCTCTCTCTCTCTCTCTCTCCTCTCTCTCTCTCTGCATGCCTGTGTGTTACTTGGCTGATAAATCATGAGACACAAATATTCTGATTTCATATTGGCTCAGTATAAGCCAATATTCTCAAGTTATTTGCATGAAGTCAGAACTTTAGGGATTAGCTGGTTAGTTTTAACATCTGACCAATATTTAAAATGGTTCATTTCTCTGTATCATTATAGTCCCTAACCAATTACTTTGATTAGCATTAAATTTAATAATATGAGCATCATGCATTTGTATGTTACTTTATAATTTTTAGAAATATATTCACATATCTTTGGATCTTCACAACTACCCTGGGAATTAATCAAGGCAGATATAATTATGCTAGTACTGCAGAGGAAAACACTGAAATTTATAGAGGTGAAATAATATGACCAAGTTCCACAGATTATAAGACAAACTTTAGATTAAAACCCAAAGTAGCCTAAGGCCAGAGTTAATAACAGATCGTGTCCATTAGAGATCTAGACCATATAATAAAGAGAAACCCTATCTGCTATACAGGGCTTCCAATTTTACTGAGTGCCAAGAGCTGCAGACCATCAGAGCCCAGATGCTTATTTTCTGAGAAGGGAATGCTCATGTGTGTGTACCATAGCAATACAGAAATTTGGTACATAGAGAATTAAAAAGAAAGAAAAAAGTATACAAACTATAAGGAAATTCAAGTAAGTGGTACTAACTCTTCTGAAAGCCATCTAAGCTGGGTCTGCTTTGAATGGGGTCACTTGTGGTGTAAGATCAAGCTAGGCTGCAAACGGAGCTGCTAAGGGGCAGGTGCCTCTTATTCATGATTTCTGTGAATGGAGCCACGAGTAAATGAGTGGCGTCCTAATGATGTGAATAAAGGCATTTAACAGTTCACAAGATTACTTGAGAGGTAGAGTCAAGATATGAGCTGAGTAGATATTGGAAATATGGGCCACTAACTCCGAATATTGGAGTCCAAAAACTGGTACCAAAACTTTAAACCAAAGAAGTATGGGTAACTTGGGGACTCAATAAGTGGGAACATGTCTAACAATAGCAGATCATGCCAATGAGCAGATTGCTTGTGTTTTGAAGGACTGAAAGAAGCAAGAATCAGTAGAACAGGCACAATTCCTTTGCTGCCTTCATTGAAGGAACTATTTTAACAGCCAGTGAAATAACAGTTATAAAATCATGGCAAAGTATAGCAGTCAAGGGAGGGATTCAAGGAGCATTAATTGGATTTTTCTCTAGTGTCATGATGAATGATACTGAAAAGAGATGAATGATATAAATGGACATGTGAAATGGACCGTTTATTGAACATGCATGTGTTTTAAATTCATAATCTCACTCAAGCTTCAAGACAACCCTATGGAAGGTGCCATTTTTATTACCATTTTACAGATACTGAAGTTTAAGTTGGGAACAATTAAGTCACGCAGCTCCCAGGAACGAAGACCTCCACCCAGGCCTCTCTCTACTGCTTTGGAAGGTTTGTGAGATCCTACCCTCCCTCAAAGGTTGAGCTTAGTCTATCTGAAGAAGGTGTTTGTGAGCTGGAAATGGATATGCATGGGATGGTCAGAATCCCCTTAAATTCTATTAGAAAAAAGGAAAGAAGGGCTGAAGACTCAGACTACAAAATAGGAAATTTCCTAAAACTGGGACAGAAGCTGAACATCAGGGTGAACATAGGCACAGGGCTGTGTTCCAAGAGCAAAGACTGGTAGCTGAAAATGGAGCCCACGGATGGAGGTCAGCTCAGATGTAAGAATCATGGTACCAGAACCCCAAGGCACCCTGCGGCTGCTGCTATTGTCTCCTTGCCTCTCACATTGGATTCTAAAGGCACTCTTCATGGCTACTGACAGGAATCTGGGCAAAATCTGAATATGACTGCAGAGCCTCCCTCATCTTTCTGAGAGGACCAAAGTTAGCCAGCCTGTATGCAATCAGGCAAGAGAGGAGAATGACTTACCTGAGTGCCTTGTCTTATCAGGGATCTTAACGGAAATTACTGAGGAGCTCTGGCTACCTGAAGAAGCAGGCTCAGCAAACTCATTGCACCTGCTTCTTTGTGTTCCTTCCCCAAGTTCACAAGTCCAGAATTATGAGTGTGACTGCCTGGGCTGTATACATTGTGCCCCTGAGTGAGGATTCGGTGATATGAATTAGACTCAGAAAGGTTTTTTGGGAAAAAAACACTGACTCTGCTGTTCACGAGCTTAGTGACTTGAAGCAAGTTCTTTATCTTGTTGATTCTCAGTTTGTAAGTGATAATATTGTCTATCCTATAAAAGTCTATAAGAAGATAGAATGAGATTAAATTGAGTGTTTTTCTGGCACAAAACAAGGTACTACCTCCAAAGGACCCGCCTCTCCTCTAAAGTATTGTTGCTGGTACCAACTTCCCCTTTCTGTGGCAGGGAACCAAGAGGGTTCACGGTTCATGAACTCTGTATTTTGGTTACAACGTAGTCCTTCAGATTCTCCAATAGTGTGAACATTAAAACCATTCTTTATGGTTCAAATCCTGTGTGGGTCACTTACTGCCTGTGTGCCCTTAGACAAATTCAACTCTCTTTGCCTTAGTTTTATCCTCTTAAAATAACAAATGATGAAAGTATCTACCTGTTAGAATTGTCATGAAACTTACAGTCAATATATATAAAGCATTTAGACCAGCCTGACCTATATAGTAAGTATTCAATAAATGTTGGATAACATTCATTCGACAAATATTTATTGAATGTCTACTATGCCCAAGTTCTATGTTAGGGTCGGGGAGAATAAGGATGAGTGAGACATAAGCTAATCCTCAAGGAGCTCACAGTTCTATGGAGCTTAATCTAAAAGCCACTTCTGCCTTGCTTAGTGTTCCTGAAATTCCCTTTACTTGCTCCACAGCAACTGAGTTTTCTTTCACTTCTCTGGGGATGATTTGTCTCCCCAGCCTCTATCTGCAAACGCCTCCTGGCTGCACTCTTCAGAACCAGATCTTTTGTTTCTGACCCTCTTTGGATATTGGGAACTGAATATCTCCATCTCCGTCCTTACTGGTCTTACAAGGTTCTCTTCACCAAGGACTCCTTCCACAAGAGAAAGAAAGAAAAAAAAAAAAAAAAACCCACAAGTATTAAACCCACAAGTTTAGTGTTTAGTTCCCTAATATTTAATTGCTTAATTTCCCAAGGTTATATTTACTTTTGATTAAATTCATTAAGTTATAAATCTATGCAAAATATGTCCTGAGAATTTTCCATCTTTTTGTGTTGATGAATAGTTAAATGAACAAAATTGTTTGCAATCAAATAATCAAAAAGTTATTTTATGGGTCCCTAGGATTTATTTCAAAGATCACAGAATAAGTGTGCTTTCACTTTGCACTTTTCTTACAGAATAGGCTTTGTAAGCAAAAGCATTCCAAAGGAGATTGTTACTTTCCATCCTTAGAAGTTGGCAACCATCTGTCCTGTGGAAAATTTTGCTGCACATTTCACCCTGGGGCTTAGGTAGTGACAGGCACCCTGTGCGTTAAATTTCATTCTCCACTCCGGTGAGACAGCTGCCCACCTACCCAGACCTCAGGAAGGCTGTGTGTGTATGGAACGGGTGTTCAGGCGGAGGAACAGGATCACTGAAAACTCATCTACAGCCAAAGAGTTGGAGGTGGGTAGAGGATAGACACACAGCAAGAAAGCCCCGACAGCAGATAAAGTTCTCCCTCCAAATGATTCTTCCTTTCTTCAGATAAGAACAAAAATGAGTGCTGAATTTAACAACATTTGGTTAATACTGTATTTATTAAAACATTTAAAGAAGTCACTGTACACCCTAGTTGTTTGTTTTTAGGTATGCTGCATGATTCATTAGTAGCAAGTGCTTGGAGGATGAATCAGCTACAGACTTGGGAGAAACATGTTTGGATAAAGAATCAGATACTTGTTCAACTAGAAGTTTCTACCAGATCCCTCGCCTTGGCTTCCGAAACCAGACGTGTCTATAAGATATTCCTTCCAACTCTCTCTACCCATCCATTTTACATAGGACTGACTTCTTGGCTGGTTCTTGGTGACAGCTCTCACGATCTGTGTCATTCAGGGTGCTCATTCAGTCATCACTGGGGCCGCTCTGGAAGGAGATGAGAAGAGACAAAGAGACAAAGAAAGTTCCTCGCATGTGGGAATGGAGGAGCAACCTTGTTCTGTGTTGTCCCTAAAGGCAGAGAAACAACCAAAGGGCAGATGTCACGTGGGGCAGATTTCAACTCATTATCAGACAGATTAAGGAACAAGATACTTGTCAAGCAGGAAATAGATGGTGCCATCATGCAGAATTAACTGCACTTTTTATTGAACAAGTAAAGCACTGCAGGCACGGTGCCAGGGCTCAAAGCCAAACCTCACACCTTCTCTGGGTCAAGGTCCTGCTACACAGATGAGGCTTCTGGTGCACTCAGAGGTTAAATGTTATACAGAGTCATACAGCAGCCAAGGGGTAGAGAGCTAGGATTCCAGTCCAAGCCCTAGCCCAAAAACTGAAGGTAAATCTTCCTCACTAAGTATTTGGGTGGCCTGTTACTGGCCAAGGCAAAAAGAAGCAGAATGACCAAAAGCTGGGAAGTGGTGGAAGCGTTTTGGCTTTGGACAGGACATCAGACCGGAGGAACCCAGACCTTTCTCCTGAGTATCTCCAGTTCCCAAACAGCAAAACACCACTGAAACGAACACAGAGTGGAGTTCCCAAATGCAAGGAAGACTAAAAATAACTAGAGTAAAGGCAAGTTATCTGCAACACAAATTGGTTTATTTTCCTGAAGGAAAAAAAAAAGAAGCAGAAATGACAAGAGGAAACAAACGCACACTTTATAAAACATTTTTCATCACCAAAAGTTCTGTTTTAGGTATTCTTCTTGCATGTTTTCATGTTGAAACCTATTTGCAAATTATTTTCTCACTTTTTTTCACATGAAATGTACCCTCGATTATATGACAAGAAATTATATGGTGCTAATAATTTATTTAAAACCAGATCCACGTCTCACATTCATTCTGTGTAGTGAAATCAAGTAGATGCAGAAAGGGGATTTTTTTTCCTCTGAACTTTCTGACCACCTCTATTGTGCAAGAGAGAGTAATAGCAGGTATCGAGGGTGCCAATTATGTGGTGATGTACAAACCCACTGGAGAAAAATCTATATGATATTTTAATGCTAGTCAAACAGAACGATGAAGTTTAAATTAGCTTGAAGCTACTAAAAATTCTAACCATGGCTCTGCTTTCATTGTATGTGAGGGTGAAAAATAGCTGTACAGAAAAATATGTGTCTATCTTCTCTGCAGATAGGCTGCCTGCTGCCTTTTCTGCTGATGTGCAAGGCTTCATTTTTGTTTGTTTGTTTGTTTGTTTGTTGCTCCATTTTCCCACTTTTCCTTTCCCTTATTTTCATTTTTTTCTTGCTGACGATTTCTCCTCCCTTCTTTCAGGCATTTCATCCACTAATTTCTTTTATATTAATTCATCTGTTTGGTTCATCAACTCATAGAATCAGAGAATGTTAGAACTCAGGAGACTCTGACTAAAAAAGAAATGGGGCTTTGGGAGGAAAGTCAATCAAATTCAACCTCCTCATGGTACAGATAGGCGGCCAGGGTGGTGGGGGCTGAGGATTTGAAAGAGGATACAATTTATTCAAGGCCACTCAACAGTTTCTTAAGGGAGTAGTCTGCTCAGGGAGTGGGTCACTGAGAAAGAGACTTTGAAGTGGAATATAAAACTAGAATTTTCACTCCAGAGACAGTCCACTGTTCCAAAAAATAGGTGTACTATTCTAATATATGCATTTCCAAGACTTTTTTTTTTTTGCAGTACTAGGGATTGAATCCAAGCCTTTGACCTGAGTTATATCTCCAGCCCCTTTTTATTTTTCATTTCTTATTTGAGATGATCTTGCTAAGATGTTAAGTTGCCCAGGCTGGACTTAAACTTGCAATCTGCCTGCCACAGCCTCACAGAATGCTGGAATTACAAATGTTCATCATGACACCTGGCTAAGACTTATTTTTTCTTGAAATAGAAATGCATTAGGACACATTCAGTCCTTATACAGCTGCATTAGAAGGTGAGCTAGGTGGAACTAATAAGGAACATCTATCTCTATTACATAGATAAGGAAATGAGGTAAGGCAGGAGGATGAAGTTTAGTGAATACTGCTGTAGTTTGGATGTCAAATATCTTCCCAAAAAGACCCTGCGTTAAAGTTATCTCCAGAATGGATATATTGGCTGGTAATGGAATCTTTAAGAGGAAGGTCTGTAGGAGGTCTTTAGGTCATTGGGACATGCCCTCTCTTATGGTGTAGATCTAAATTGGCTGCAAAAGTCTCCTGTATTTAGAGGTGGACCTTTTGGAAGGTGATTGGATTATGGGGGCACTGTAATCATCAGTAGATTAGTCCACCAATGAGTTCATAGCTCAATGTGCTATTAGAAGGTGGGGCCTGTGATCTGGAAAGGTGTATTCTTGTCACTGGCTCCTGCTTTCTGGCTGCCACGGGGTGAACAGCTGTCTCCAACCAGGCCTTTCCATCATGCTGTTTCTGCATGGAGCCAGCTGACTTTGGACTGAACCCACTGAAACTTTGAGTCAAAATAAACATTTCCTCTTTAAATTGGAGGTATTGGGTTTTGATCCCAGCAATGGGAAAATGATTAATACATCTTTGAAGGACAGAGTGGGACACCTGAACCTTCCTTTTCCTGTCTTCTGCTTCCTCACAATGAGGTGAGCAACTCCACTCTGGCTTGAGCGCCTGCCATAAAATACTCTGCCACTACAAGCCCCGAGCAACAGAGCCAACTAACTGCGGACAGAAATCTCTAAAACTATGAGCCGGAGTAAACTTTCCTTTTTATAAGTTGATATGTCAGGTATTTGTTATAGTAATGGAAAGCCGATTAACACAGCTTCCTACATGTAAGACATATCCACATATTATTATTTAAGCCTTAGGGAGCCCTTCTATTAAGGATTTTTGTCACTGTTTTACAGACCAGAAGCTTTGAGTTTCAGAAAATTGAACTGATCATATAGCTAGAGAGTGACTGAGTTATCAAGCATTGTGAAAATCCCAAGTTGTCAGTGAGATGTGACCAGGTCCTTGGGTGTCACAAGTGGACAGCAAGCCCATGGGACAGTGAGAGCTGCAGGTCTGCTCTTTTTCTAACTCAGAAAACTTCCCAGAACTTCTGAGGAAATAAGCTCAAAAAGCTGGTGTGACCTTGCCAAGGGATGACAGAGCCTTGGTTCTTTGCCGATGTTGACATTCATGGCCCAGGAGGACCAAAGAAAAGGGCAGGCACAGAAGAACTCACATTAAACTTAGAGAGTTACATATATTTCATTTGTAAATTTTGATTACATAAGGAAAAACACAAGAGTTAGGACTTAAGAAGTACTGTAAGTTTCTGGATAATAAAGTTGTAGATAATTTCTTCATTTTTTTCATGGAAAATAATTGCATTTGATTTCATTAAAATTAGGCAATATAGAAAAGCTCATATAAAGTGATGAAAATCATCCAATATGCCACCACCAAGTAGTCATCATTAATAATGGTGGGGTGTAGATGTTTCCAGATATTTTTCTTGTCCAGGAACATACTCATGCCCTCTTTGTATTTTTCGATATTCTCATTTTTTTCTGTATGTCATGTGAATTTATTTTATAAAAATTCACTGCTTAACTAGAAATGTCATGAAAGGCTAGATAATGAAGAACTTTGAAATGGCAGAGTTAGAGATTTGGTCATTTATATGGTATGTCTCTCTGTCTGCCTCTCCATTCCCAAATCCTGCCTTCTTGCCAAAAATGACTGAAAATGAATGGATTAGATATTTAGATCTTAGTAAACAACTGAAGAATCTTGAACAGGTGTGAAAAATGATCTAATTTTAATAAAAAGAAACATTCCTCTAAGACAATGTTCCCAAAATCTGGTCCTTAGACCACCAGTACCAAGGATTACTAGAATGCAGATTCTTGGGCTTGACCACAAACTTACTGAATCCAAACATCTGGGAGGAGATCCCCAGATATCTAAGTTGAAACAAGCCCTCCACTGATTCTGTTGTTGGAGAATCAGAACATACCAGCATACTCTAGAGGAACTTAAAGAACATACCTTAATGAGAAGGAGGCAATGATAAGAGTAAAAGTCCCATCAGTCACTGAGGTGAGAGGCTATGAAGGGCTGACTGTGGGAAGTAATCGTAGCTCCCGGGAAGAACTGAGCTGAATGAAGAATGGCTATCGTAAGTCTGGTCCTCTCCTGCCCCGTGTCCAGATTTAATTCAGCTGGTGGTCCCATGCCCTGACCTACCATCTACAATCATATAGTCATAGTAAGATTTACAAATCAATTTGCTTTTTTCTTCAATGCAAATCTTTCTCAGAAAAGAGCAGGTTTTTAATAAACTCACTTTAAAAATGGAATTTGCCTATTAATTCCTAAATCAAAATGCTTGCCTTCATGTGTACATTAATATAAAAATATTTAAAAACCTTCCCAGCATATTATTCAATAACCATGTTTCTAGAAAGAGAATATTTTTATGTGTGCATGTTCTTTCTTCCTTTTATTTTTTTTTTAATCTTCTAAAAATGGAAGTGTGTGAGAATCAATTTTAAGTCCTTCATCAGCTCTGATATGGGAGCCCTGATTTTATGTTGTAGATTACTTCCCAGGACCCCCTCCCCCAAGTTGAAAGATGACATTGTTCACCACAGTGATTCCCTCAGGATTTTCCCTTGTCGTGCCTGCCAAGCCCCAGTGACAAGATATAGGGGGCAGTTAGACTATTACATACTCTCCCTGCCACTTTCAATCAAGCCTAATGCAATCAGAAACACATGACTACATCAACACATCTCCTTTAATCAAATGTGATTAAGTCAGTCATTAGTTTTTCAAGACAAATAAAGGATGCAAGTGCTTGTGTTATAAACGTAACCGCCCCCCTTCTTAAGTGATTTGTTAGAAGGGAGGACCCCTAGAATGGAACTTAGGACCTTCAGAGGTCTTTTTATTTTCTTGCTGTGTTCACTGTACTGGAGCATCCTGGGTCCGTACACACGGTCCCTTCTGCGTTTCCCCTTCACAAAGCCCTTGTGTTGTCAAGCAGAGTTTGGCTTCAGCTTGATCAGAATGATTTCATTATCCCATTGTTACCATTATGACTTGGGCAATTAGTAGTTTATAAGTATAAATTTGTGGCAATCTGCGATCCAGGCACACTGGCAGTAGTCAGGGCGTAATAAAAACCCAATCAATTTCTTTAATTTAATATGTAGGCTGTGGCCCTAGTTTTGATTAGAACTCTTAGCTATTTCATCTTTAAATAAGAAAGAATGTCTGCAAGCAATTATATGGCGTGTTAATTGGATATTCCTTTTTATCTCTTATACTACTGAATGCATTGCTAACGAAATCCTTGTTTTCTCTTTCTCGATAGTCTCTCTCTAACTCTGTTACTGTCTTTGTCTCCCTGCCGCTCCATCTCTGCCCCATTTCTTCCTTCTTCCTCTCCACTGTGCATTCTCACTGGCCATGCAAACCTTGGGTAAAATGCAAGGGGGCTCCGTGTGTCCTGTGTCTACCTTTCTGCCTTCTTCCCAGCCCCCTCCTTGAGAAGCCACCACTCTCACCCTGTTTTGTGTGTGCCACTTTCCATCAGAACTTTCATGAGCCGAAGTCACCACATTTGTCTAGAAGGCCTAACTACAGTAGGCACTTAATAATTGGCAAATAAATAAATGAGGCCACCTCCAATTCCCTGTGGCACCTTGACACCTTCGATTCCTGAATACTTTGCTATAACCCGCACTGCTTTTCTGGGTTAATATTCCCTTGCAGAATCCACATTCATGGATCTATATTTTCAAGGGTGGCAGGTCTGGGGGTAAAAGAGGATTCTAGCCCCTCTGGTGGGGACCTCAGGTCTGCCATTCAGGGACAGAGCTTGTGTTCTCTGTCTCATGGAATATGTCTTTCACAGGATGATTTCATGAGCTACCATGAGCCTTATCTGGAAAATGGGCTCTACAGTTTATTTCTTTAACAAATACTTATCTAGCTCTTCATATCCATCTTTCATCCATAGACTCTGGAAGAATTCTAAAGCTCTTTCTGGAATGACTGAACACATCCAGAAAGGTATTGTTTCACTTATCTCTTGGAGCTGTCCCTCCTGGAACCTTCCAGCCTCCTTTCCCAGCTGTGCCATAGCTCTCAAGATCTTGTTCTGGGCATTTCTTGGGCCATGCCCTGGAATTCCCTTAGAAGTCCTTGTTTCCCAGATCTTTTGTTTTATGTCTCTTTTGTTTTATTCCTTGGCTTTTGTAACGCATCTTCTGCAGTAGCATCCAAAGAAAGAATATAGGGCCCATGATTTTATTTTTTGAGACCTTGTTTGTCTGAAAATATCTTTATTCTAGTTTCATGTGTCGTGATTACTAGCTGTGGCCAGCATTCTTAGTTGTAAACTGTGTCTCCTCAGGCATTGTTCAAGGCACTGCTGCCAGTATCCCCATGTACACCTTCCACGTGCTGCGGAGGAACTGATGCCCCTCTTTTTTCCAGCTCTCCACTCTGTCACTTCTTTCCCCTTTCCATAACTCTTGCAGCTCTTAGAATATTTTTGATCTTGTTATCCTGAAACTTCATAGTGATGTGTCTTCAGGTGTGGCTTTTGTTTATTTCCCAATTCACAATAAACCCTGAAAAAAAAGAAATACAGGGCTGGTGAGATGGCTCAGCGGCGTACGCGCCTGCCTGGCAAGCGCGAGGGCCCGAGTTCGACTCCCGGAACCCACATACGAAAAAAGGGCCGGTGATATCGCTCAGCGGCATGGGCACCTCCTGGCACGCGAGGTCCTGAGGTCGACCCCCGGTACCCACAAAAAAAAAAAAAAAGAAATACACTTTTTAATTGTGGGAAATTTTCCTATATTATTTTTCTAATACTTCCTGCTCTACGCTTTCCTCTGTTTTCTTTCTCTGAAACTCACTTTAGCCAAGTATTAGATGCCTTTTGCATCTCTAATTTTCTTGTCTTGTCTCTACTATCTTACATCTGTTTTCTCTTTTTTCACCTTTACCTTTATTCAGTACCTTTACTGAACACTTTTATTGTTCTTACCAAATTCTTATTTCCAAAATCTTTTCTTTTTTTCTTCTTTGTAATTCCCTCACGCATAGCATCCTGTTCTTCCTCCAGATACAATAATTTCTCTTTTCTACCCAAAAATATTGACACAGACTTGCCTGACCCCAAAGATCATGTTCTTGTTGTGATCTTATACCTAACCAGCTCTCTTTTCTTAGTTTTCATGTTCTATTTCTTTGAGAATCTGGAATTAATTGAAATTGCTTCCTGATGTAGACTATAAACTAATGAAGGGCAAGGACTACATGTATTATTATTTACCAAAATACACCCTGGACTTAACATGATTCCTCCCATAAATTGGTATTCTATACATATTTGGCAAAAGAAAGAAAGAATGAATGAATGAATGATGCAAGAACTCAAATTCCCTGATATTAATACAGCACAGATAGGAGTAAAAGAGATGCTGTCTTGTTCCTGTGTTATCACAGCCATTCGGCAGCTCTTAATGTGATAGAACAATTTTGGAGTGAGAGTGTGCCCCATCCCCAGGTCTGCCTAATGGGAATAAAATCCTCTAAGAAACTGCAGAAGCAGGAGGTACGAGGTGTTTAACAAGGCTGCCCAATGAGCTCATTAATAATATTAACAAAGCAAATTCCCAAACATGCACAGAGGCCACTGTTGGACCTGTCTGCCAAGAGAGACAGCTGTCCGTCAGGATTCATGGTTCTGGAGCCTGCCCTAAGGCCCTGGCTGGCAAGGGGGGCTGGTGGGAGTGGGAAGATAACAGAGATAAATCTAAATTCATTCGGGAAGCAG
Organism: Erethizon dorsatum; assembly: GCA_028451465.1. NCBI lineage: Eukaryota > Metazoa > Chordata > Mammalia > Rodentia > Erethizontidae > Erethizon > Erethizon dorsatum. The sequence continues at coordinate 69,517,252 of CM051827.1, read as the reverse complement.
TCACACTCAATGACATATTCACTGACTTCTTCAACAGCTCATTTGATAATGTTCTCTCTGCACTATTCATTTTTCTGAAAGATGAAAGCTGGCTGAGATCTCATCTGCTTGCTGATGCAGGGAAAGGATTTGAAATTAGCACACACACACACACACACACACACACACACACACGAAAAAAAATGAAAGAGGGAGCTAGGGGGAAAGGAGGAAATGTTCTGATGACCAGTTTTGCGGTTGGTCCTGACATAGGAGACCCAGCAGCCCACTGTGAGGTCACCTTTAATTAGTTATGCATTATAATTCAACAATATGCCAATGGGCAGATGCTAAGCTCAGCGGGGTTGGGGGTGGGTATTTATCATGATAATTAATTGCTTGAAGAATGTTATCTGCCTGGAAAGGGGCAGATCATGACTTACAATGGGAGGAAAGAGTTCAGTACCAAAGAGCTAGGGGCTGTTTTCTTTCTCAGTGATTTTCAAATCCCATCATAACTATGGCATATATCAATAGGGGTTTACTGAGTGCCAATCTCTCTGTGGGGTCCAGGGATACAAGAGGAAACTGGTTCCTTCCAGAAAGAAGATAGACTCAAAAACTTCGAACAGTGACACAGAGAGTAAGTGTTCTACAGTGAAAGACTGTCCTGACAATACACATAGGCAGGACCAAGGACTTTTCTTTTTTAATTTGATGTTCTCACATGGCTTCTCAATTAATTGAATATTTTGCAGGAGAGTATGGCTTTGGAATGTCCTTCCCTTCTCATTCACAAACACCTGTGTTCGGCACTCTAGGGTTTTGCTGAAAAGTCAATCACCAACCAGCTCATGGCACATAGTAGTTGCTTGTTTGTGTGTGTTCAATAAAAAAATATATTACTGGTCAAATTCAGAGTAAATGCCCTTAAAAAGAGTATAGTCAGTTCAAACAAAGCCAGAAACAGAGAGAGGAGAGAGAAAAGGAGAGAGACTTGATATAGAAGCAAACCCAAGATAAACAGAGAGAAGAAAAATTTAAGAGGCTCAAAGCAAATGGATGGGAAATAATTCTTAGCAATCCTCCAGCTAAAGTTTAGATGGCTCTAGCAACTTTTTATCAGATTCCTCAAACCACCAGAGAGAAGATATAGAAGTATACAAAAAGCAAAGCACGGAACCTACACTTAACAGGCACTCTGCCAAAAGTTCTTTTCATTTTGCTAGTACACTGAGCAACCCATGAGCTGACTCAAAGGGTGCTGTTCAAACAAAAGTGGAAAAGCCATCCGTGTGTTTCCAAGATGACTTAGTCAGCTTTCCCGTTGTTTGACACAATAGTCAAAACTCACAACACAACTTAAAGGAGGGGAGTTTTAATTTGGCTCACAGATTCAGTCTATGGTCGACTTACTCCAAAGTAGAACCATCACGGCAAAAGGGCATGGTAGATAAGGCATCCAGGAAACAGAACAGGGGAGGAATGCCAGACAGGAACAGGCAACGAGCCATACATGGTACCCAAGACCACCCCTCCATGATCGTGGGGGTTGTGTTCCTAGTGCTCCCGTGAACTGTGAAAAACAGCGAATTTCAGATATGGTCTGAAAATGCCTAATAGATGCCTATTTTTACAGTTTAAACCCTAAATACACTATGACTCCCGCAGTTACATAATTTAATTTAATAAAATACTGTATTAATAAAACTTTAGAAGATGCAGGGCATTTGGGGCATCTTAGGGATCTTAGGGCTTTAAGAGGAGCAAACCCGAGAACAGTTGCGGTTGCTGCATGTGGTACAGCAAGCTGTTATGATGTGGGAACGCGGGCGCTTCTGCCTGAGACGGGTTATAGGACGGCTGCCAAACAGCAGCAAGAACTGAATAACGCTCTCGGATTGGCTACTTGCAAATTTCCCACCAAGAAAACAATTGCAGAGGATATTTGCGGTTTTTGCGAAATTGTGGGGGTTTCCACCAACAATTATTAGTTAGGTTCCAAGGAAAAATCTGAGAGCAACTGAGCCCTCGAACGCTGAACCGTGACTTCCCCGCGATATTCAACAACTTCTTTTTGCTCTCCACCAGGACACATATCACCTTACCCCCGAGACTCTGCTTAGGAGAAACCACAAATTCACCAAGAGGGGAAGAAGAAAGAAGAGAAACTGGAAATCATTTATTATTTTTCAAATTATGAGCACCAGTTGATAATCACAAGAGTACAACAGACATTAGCAGGTAGATGGAAAGAAGAATGGGCACTGGGACCGGCTCTCCCCAGTACACAGAAACAGGCAGCGCTCTTGGGGAGCACAAAGCAGGACTCAAATCCCCACAGGTGGCTCCTTGCAGCTGGATGTGGTTAGTCCCATAGAAGGTGCAGTTGATCGCCACAAAAAAAGGCATAAAATGGAGAAACACAGATGATAAATGGAGACCAGACCCAGAATGTTAGGCAGCCCATAGGAGGCCCTGGAGGATGCAAAACATTTTTTTCCTAGTGGAGGAACTACAAACCCACATTCAGGCTTTTCATTCCTTGCTGACACCATGAACACTCACGGAATGGCAGAGGGAAGTCTAAGGTGGGCCACAGCCTGAACCACAGTGTCCAGTCCTACCCAGTGCCCAAGGACAGCTGGATAGGTTCTTTGAAGATCTTAGCCACCTGGAGGTCATAGGTCAAGGATATTATAGAGTAACTTCAGAACATGATCTGTCCCTAGGAATGGACTAAATTCCTCCCAGCTAAGCACAGAATTCCTCACCAAATCTCAGATACAGGTGAATTTATTCTCACTTGAGACCAAGCTGCATCCCAATTCTCCTACTTTCCCAGTGTCTGGGTCCCTGATTCACTGTGGAGTATAGACTTCAGGTCTTACTTCCCTGGCTAATGTTCAGAGTGGAGATTAGGCAGCTGCTCAGTATCTAACCCTGCTCCCACCTTGCCCTTGTAACCCCTGCAGCTTAGAGTACTGGCCATGGTTGACCTTGGGGACTGGTACAGGGTAAGAGGAACTGTACTGCCAACTTGGTTTCTCTTTCACAGAACCACTAAACAAAATCTGACCCATACAGCAAACATATATTGAAGACCTAAGCTGTTCCAGATACTAGGCCAGAAATTTGGATGAAGTAATAAGGCCACAGTGTGTTGAGAGTGAAAGTCATGAAAACAATACCTAAATTATGAGTTACATGAGGTAAATATAAGAGGCAGACAGAGTGCGGAGAAGAAAGAGCTTCTCACTTGGATAATATGGAAATTCATAGAAGATGTCACAAAGGAATTGGCAGTTGGGCGGGGTTTGAAAGGACCGATCAGAATCCACCAGACAGACAGTGCTGTGACAAGAAGTGTGCCCTAGGACACTTTTACTTTATTGCAATGCTGTTGGAAAATTTACCCTGTGTAATTTCTATTTTTACTAATTTTCCCAACAAAATAGTTATTCACCTCCTATATTTAGCCTTTGTACTATGCAAGAGGGATCCTGTGGGACAATAGGTAGATACGGTGTTTTCTAAATTCTGTGGGCAATATTTATTCATGTTTTTGTCAAGGACATATAAATGCTTATCAAAGAATAAGCATTGTTTTTGGTTTTTAAAGTTGGACATATTCAATATGTACTTATGTATATATTTAAATTTACCAATTATAATAATCACATCCTTTATATCTTTTATTATGTCTTATGTCTTTCAGAAAACACTGAGATCTTACAACCATTTTCCTAAACATTATTTTTCAGTTTCTGATTTTAACATATTTTAATGCTGTGCCATTTGATATCTAATGATATAACTTTCACTGATATAAAATAATCCATTCTTCTTTAAATGTTTTGGGTGGAATTACATTTAACTAATATTAATAATGACATTTGCTTTCTTTTGGTTTATATTTAATGTTAAATACATTCCTTTTTCTCTTTTTTATTTTGTCAGCTATGTGTCTTTTAACTCCAAATGTGAGCGTTTTGTCAAATTTTGATCATATAGAGTTCTTCACTTTCTATAGGGCTTGGAAATCAGTATGAGGATCATTGCTTAATGCTATTTTTCAAAGTAATTACTTTTAACTTCTATTTGTATCTGATATTATGACTATTGAGTTTAATATCATTTCTGTTATTTTAATATTTACTGTATTTGTATCCCCTTTTGTTTCTTAGCTGTTGTTAAGGGGCAATGTTTTCAATTTAAGAATAATATTTATGAGAAACCTCCACATTTCCTCAGATGTTGAGGAGTTTTACTTTATGGATATGGAAAGTTCCCATCTACGGACACATTGGATTCATCTTTTTGTTCTTTGAGTTACTTCAGTCTTCTGCCATAGCCTCTTAGCTCTCCCAGTACTAGCTTATTTGAGTTTAGGTAGCTGGCCAGAGTCTTCACATTTTGTAGTTCAAGTTCCCCAACAAAAGTACGCAGATCATTCAGGCCAGCAAGTGGTTTGTCCTGACTTGTGGGGCTCAGGGCAGGGGACTGATACTTCCTGATTCCCACCCCTCACTCAAAAGAAACCATAATTGTGTTTCCGGTAATGTCTTTTTCTCTTACTGATTTGAAAGGAATATGCTACTTTTGTTTTTAGAAGCTATCTGCAAGTTACAATTTGTCTAAAACTTTTTTTTTTTTTTTAATGTGGGTACCGGGAGTTGACCTCAGGACCTCGCACTTGCCTGCAAGTGCTTGTGCCACTGAGCGATATCACCGACACTTTTTTTCCTTTATGTGGGTTCCGGGAGTGGAACTCAGGACTTCGCGCTTGCCGGGCAGGCACTTACACCACTGAGCTATCTCACCGGCCCTGTCTAAAACTTTTTATCCACGTCAAGAATAAAACAGCGCTTCTGATTCCTTCTCTATTAGATAAGGAATTGAGTGCACATAAAATTTTCTTACCTACTTCCTTTGCTGGTATGATCTGGATTTTAGGTCCTGTTTATTACCGGATTATTATTGGTGGTGTACATTTTAAAGTAATCCATCAATATATGATTTTTATGCATTCTACATAACACAAAGATCTATATTCAGTTGATTTTTTGTTTCACCACTAGTATTTTTTTCTAGGGCATTTCAATTCTTGAGTTCTTCTTATACCTAAGTAATGATTCATATCTTGACTGAAATACTTCAAGTTACCAACAGCACCCTACTCCCCCACTACACACATCCTTTCTCCTCAGCAGAGAAGGCTCGAGAGTTGTTTCCTACTGACCCCCTTCAGAACCAAGAAGAGCTTTTCTTGTATTTATGTATGGCAGACTTCTTAACTTATTATATGGTCTCCAGTCACAATCTTCCATTTGTCCCCTTATATTCTGTAGATGCACTTTTTTGATGTTGGAATTTAGTGGGTTTTTTCTTATCTTCCTTTTTCAGAAATGTTAGGCTAAGTTGTTCTGTTTTCTTCTTTTTCAGGTAACTGTTTCTCTATGTATTACTGTGTGTTGTTTTTTTCTTTGAGTTCTAAAAAAGTCACTAGAATAAATCCAAATATTTGTCTGTTTTTATTGGCATTTCCCTAGATAAAATGAAACTCCAGAAATTTGACCGCCATTCTCTTTGTGACCCCACATCCCTCACTTGTTTCTTTTCCTCAGATGTTAAATTCATCTTTTATTTCCATTTTTCAAACACCTGTCTGTCACCTTTCCCTAATCGATGCTGCCTTCTCCTCATTGTAATTTCTCTTACTTAATAGGAAAACAAGGTAGGAAAGAACTGGACTCATGATTCAGTCTCTCCTGACCTTGGTATACCCTATAATTTGTAGATGCTGTTGCTGGATAATTGTTACCAAAACTTATGGCAGAAAAGGGGTGAGATTCTACATGGATATGAATACTGACAAGGAAATAACCAAGCCCAGATCTGAGTTGGGTCAAAGCCCTATTCAAAGGAGGCAAAGAATGGAATATATATATATATATATATATATATATATATATATATATATATAGTAGAATTAGAAGGATATTCAGGTGAGACTCCAATAAATTTATAGCAGAATCAGAAGCCCCATTCATGTGAGTTTCCAAATAGGAACAGGGGTATCTGTGAGAAGAGCTGACCTCAGGGTCCATGCAGTTGGAGCAGAATGGAGAAGGAATGAAGAAGAACATGGTGCCTAGCCTCGCACAGAGTCCTTCAGCTGCACTGAGTGCACCTGGGTCACTTGCAAAGCTGGTAACACAGTGGTCACCTCGAACTCTTCCTGTCTGCTTTCTAAACCCTCAGCCAATCACATGCTCCTCTTGATTCCATTTCCTAAACAGTAGCAAAACTCATTTTCATTACATCATAGTCAATTGCCACCATTCTGTTACAGGTCACCTGGATGATAACAGGACCCATCTAGTCTTCCTACTTATCTCCATAGGTCCTTCTTATACCTAAAATGTAAACCATATCCCTTCTCAGGAGAGAATTTTTGTGACCCTTATCCAAATTGGGTATGGTCTGCTTGGCCTTGTTGCATGTGACTCCACAACCCCCACCATGCACTTTCATTCTACACATCCCTTTTTACTTTCTTCTTCTTCTCCTGGAGGGCCACTCTCTCTTACCTTTGCCTTCAGGCCTAGTCATAATCTGTTCCCCATGCTTGAAACATTCTCTCATTCATCTTTGAACAGAGCCTCAGCTCATCCTTGATTCTGATTTGATTTCACTCACCACCTTAGCATTTATAAAATATGCCTCCTAGTTCATCTTCTTCGACAAGTACAAGGTGGGGGCTGGTGATATAGCTCAGCTGCATAAGCGCCAGCCTGGCAAGCATGAGGTCCTGAGTTCGACTCCTGGTACCCGCACATAAAAAACAAAACAAAACAAAACAAAACATGCCTAAAACTCAGGCTGGTGAGATAGCTCAGCAGCATAAGTGCCTGCCTGGCAAGCGTGAGATCCTGAGTTCGACTCTCGATACCCACATACGAAAAAAGGGCCGGTGATATCTCTCAGCGGCATGGGCACCTGCTGGCACGTGATGTCCTAAGTTTGACCCCCAGTACCCACAAAAACAAACAAACAAACAAACACAAGTACAAGGTGAACTAAAAGAGTTGAATGGTCGCTTCTAAAATATATATGTCCATGTATCGACCTCCAGAACCTGTGATGGTTACCTTATTTGTGGGAAGGTCTTTCGTAGATGTGATTAATGATCTTGAGATCAACCTAGACTAGCCAAGTAGACCTTAAATTAAATGAAAATAGCTTTATAAAACATATGGAAGAGGATGAATAGACACATAAACAAGAAGCATAAGCTGAGACTGGAACCCCTAGAAGCTGGAGGAAGTGACATGTCCACAGAGCCTCTGGAAAGAACATGGTCCTGGTGACACCATGGTTTTTTACTCCTGATCTCCAAAATTCTGGGAAAAAAATTTCTGTTGTTTTAAATCACATTCTTTGGAGTAATTAATTATGGGAGAACTAAGAAATCAATACATGGACTTTCAGGTAACAGGTGTGCTTGCATTGACCGCATCTGTGATGAACATTCTTTCTGAATTTCATTTCAGGATAATCTCTAAGGGGAAGCTAGACCCCAAAGTCAGACATGTTCCGTCTCTTCATCCCTTCTACCAGGCGGCAACCTCGGCCTCTGTCTTGGCATTTACCTTCGATACTTCTCAATTTTCATTTGTTCAATATAATTCCCTTTCAACTATTTCTCTCATCTTAAAGTTATCTGAAAGTTATCTCTCTTTCTCTCCCATTCTATCTTTCATCTCTACCCTCCTCACAATTCAGCAGTTTCTTTGAAATTAAAGTACACATATAGTGTGCCCTGTCTCAAGAGGAGAGCCAAATTTCATTACCAATTGGAGCACTTTAAATCAATATTTGGACATTTAATGATTTTGCTCATCTTATTTGAATACATTAGAGAAGTCTGATAGGCCTATTAGGGTCTGTGTGATTAACATCTTTGAATCAGCAAAAGGTGCCAATTCTTAAAAAATCATCTTGTTTCAGCCCCACCATAAAAATCTGCATAATTTAGCAATTATTTTATCATTTTAAATATATATTAAAAAGTAGTTTTCAGTGTTTAATTAGAAGATATCGTCAACATATTTTAATGTGAGCTACCTCCTCCATGCATTAGAGTTGAAAGTAAGAAATATTTGTAGCTGGCTTCGATTTGCAAACTTGCTTCACATCATATTTCTGCATAAGCCACGTGTGACCCTCAGTCATTCTGAGAGTCCCTCTCATTAGGCATAGATTTGCTACTAATCAGATGAGCTAGAGTCTCCCTTGCAGACTCAGATAGTGACCCCACAACTTATGAAGAGGCTGTCTCTAAAACTCAGTTACTTCTTTAAAACCTTAATACCAGAGGCAGAAATCCTGGAAGCTTTTCTGAATGTATTCCAGGAGGCCCAGACTTAGACATGTTTCTGTTGTCTTCTTGTAAGAATTAAAATTTGGGAAAATGAATATCACTTATCCATTTCATCCCTTTAGACTGCCGTCATTTAGGGCCTATGAGGTATTCATATCTGTCAAGGACAAGCTCATAATTAATATATAAAAATAGATGATTGCCATTGGTGGATGTTTGGGCTTTTGTTCAGAATGTTTGAATGAGTGAATAGGGCATTTACCAAGCAGGTCAATAGCAAGGAGGGGAGTATGAGATACTGCCTTAGTTAGATCAAGACATTGGCCTAGTATGAGGAGGATGTTAGCAGCCAAGAAATACATAAGGAAATACAAAGAGGACATTTGATCATCATTATATATTGGGCAGAAAGATAGGGGGCTAGAAGTAGGTCACAAACACTGGGCAGAACTCATCCCACACAACACGGATGGGAGGCATGGTTGCAGGATCTGAGAAATTGTTTCTCTTGGATGAGGGGCCCATGAAACGTGCATTGGTTATGCTTACTTAGTGATCCAAGCAGACAACAGAAACAGGAAATTCCCACTCAGCTATTTTCCTCATAAGTTATTTTCCCCATTCATTTCTATCCTTCCCCTAACTCTGACCAGTCACCCATAATTCACCCACCAAACCTGGCTTTTTTCTTTCTTTCCCTACCATTTTGTGATGCTCCATCAGAAGCTTCCCTTTTCCAGTTCGTAACATTTTTCTTCTAAGTTATTTGATTTCTGCTCCTCAGCCTACTGGTATCTCAGCCTTTCTGAGCACCAGCATTTATCATTACTGACGGTATAGAAGAGTAATGCTGTCATAGAAACACTCAAGGTCAACCAAAAAGGTAGAAGTGGGAGCTGCCATGAGATCATTCTGAGAGAAAGAGGAAGAAGCAGGAGGTGACCAAGCGGGTAGAGTTGCTTTAAGTGAGCAAGTCACACAGAAAATGGTTTCATTTCTGGCTCAGTTATTGGTGCAAGCATGGTGGACAGGCAAGTACTATGCAAATATCACCATAGGAAGCTATAAGCATTAATAGAGCAGAGCAAGGTGGTGAGGATGACAGACAAGTAGCCAAAGGGTTCTAAGGGAGAGAGATGAGAGATGGGGTCTGAGGAGTCATAGACTTTCTTCAATCAAGAGAAGACCTTTTACATTTTGACTCCTTCAAATTCCTCCCTCACTGGCTAACTTCCTTTGTCCATGTCTAGGAATAAGACACTCACCTCTATCAGGAAGACAAACTTGAACAAAGGAATAAGAGATAATTCAGTGCTCTAAAGGCATCACTGACTGGTGTTTTACTTTTCTCATTGCTGAGACAAAATACCTGACACCCAAAGTTAAAGGAGGAAAGGTTTATTTGGCTCACAGTTTGTAGAGGTTTCAGTTCATAGTTGGCTGGCTCCAAGGCAGGGTGGCACAGCAGAGAGGAATCCCAGAGGAGAAACAGTTCATAGAAGGCAGAGAGCAGCAAGGCAGCAAGCAGCAAGCCACAAGCAACAATCAGTGAGCTTCTTTCTGTCCTTTATATCTTATCCAGGCTATGCACCCTTAGGGCAGGTAGCACTGACACCCAAGGTAGGGCAGTATTAATCTTAGCATCGCACCATGAATCAATCCAAGCATCAAATCCTTGATCCCAGCAGCACACACTTTAGATCCAGCCACCTCCAAAAACCCCCACTGATGACAGCATGAGGCTTTGGGGGACATCTAGATGCAAGCCATAACATTCCACCTCTGCCTCCCGAAATACTCATGTACATCCTTTTATCCAATGGCATGTAGTCCATCTCTAAGAGTTGCCAAAGTCTTAACAGTTTCAGCACTGCTGAAAAGTTTAAATCCAAAGTTTCCTCTGAGATTTATGGCAAACACTTAGCTGCAGGCCCCTGCACAAGCAAAAAGAAAGTTAAACACTTCCAACACACATTGGCACAAAATAAACTTTACCATTCCAAAAGGTACAAATAGGGGGATACAAAGTATACACAATGGAACCAAAGTAAGTCAAAAATCAAGCAGGGCAAACATTAAGTGCTGTAGTTCCATGTCCAGCATCTGAGGCAATCTGTGTCAACATGTGAACTCCAAAGGGATTAGATGGCTCTGCTCCTATGTCACTGCCAGTGGCTGTAGATCCCATGGCTCCTCTCTTGGGCCAGCTCTGCTTCCTCCTTGCAGTTTTCCTCAGACAATCCACATTACTGACTTCTCCAAACTTCTGGGGTATCCACTGTACCTTTACATTCACATTCACAGATACACACGCTGCTCTCTCAGGAGCAACACTGCCTGGCCTCCCAGGGCTTCTGAAATCTGGGTGGAATCCTTCCTGAACTCACAACTCATGCATTCTGCATGCACCTAAAACCAGCACTACATTGATTGTGCCAAGGTCTGCCACCAGCTGGAACAATAGCCAGGCTTCCTTCTCTCTTGGCTATAGAAATTGAGTGCCTATGAATGAAATCCCGAGGAACAATTTCCCTAGCCCACTGCCATTCTGGAATATGGTGCTCCGGTCTCCTTCTCAAAGCAAAATCTTTCACTTTTTTTTTGGGGGGGGGTGAAAAACACACTCAGTAGCACTAACATCAGATTAAAGACTACAAAATGAAAGCTCAAAAAGTTCAGTGAATTCAAAGACATAGCAACAGAAACTAACACAAAGCACAGAAAGAAAATAAACCAAGGAGGTCCTAACCAGAGCAATTAAGCAAGAAAATGAAATAAAGGCATCTAAATTGGAAGGGAAGAGCTTAAATTGACTGTGTTTGCAGAAGAGATAATCTTATATAAAGAAAACCCAAGGACTTCACCAAAAAGTTGATAAGCAAAGTTAGTAAAGTTGCAGAATATAGAATTACCATACAAAAATCAGTAGCTTTTCTATGCACTAATAACAAACTATCTGAAAAAAGAAATCAAGTATATAATCCCATTTATAGTAGTTACAAAAATACCTGAAAATAAATTTAGCCAAAAAGTGAAAGTTCTGTGCACTAAAACTATAAAACATTGATGATACCTTATAGTCAGGGTTTGTAAGGGAATAGATTTAATATAGAACACATAATTTATAGGATTATTTTATAATATTCACCCAAAAAGTCAAATGCAGAAGAGTGCAAGAGATCTGTACATACACTAGAGGCCCAAAGAATCTAGCTGATCACCTGGATCCCACAGCAATGTCCCACACAAGTCCAGCTGAAAACCTAGAGCCCATGGCAATGTTGTCCATGAGTCCAGCTGGAGGCCTATAGTACATGACAATGTCTCATGCAAGTCTGCATCAAGGATCTGCACTGGGAAGGCCCAAAGGTCAGTGGTGGAAGCTAGAAAGTCTGTGCCAGCAGGATGAGGGGTCTGTGCCAGGGGGTGAGGGATCTGCCCTGGAGCCAGGAAACAACACTCAAGGTAAGGACCAGAGCTCCCTCAAAGAGAACTGCAGCTATCCTCAGTGACAGTGAGGACCTGAGCTCCTCCAACAGTGAGAATAGCTGAGTTCCTATCAGGAAAACCAGCCTGACAAGCTTCTCCAGGAGAATCAACAGCAGCCCATCTCCCCCTCCAGTTTTCCTTTTATGCTGTTAGCAACATCCTCAGGAGGGCCTTCCGTACCCAGAACCATGCTGTCTCAGTTCAGCTGGGTGTTGTTACAAGTTCAGGACTAGTTAATCCACCACATGGAAAAAACAGAAGAAAAAAGAAGAAAAAATATCCCATGTCCATGTATTGGAAAAATTTATATTGTTCAAATGTTTAGACTACCAAAAGTAATCCACAGGTTCAATGCAATCCTGTTTGTTTATTTGTTTGTTTGTTCTGAGACAGGGTCTCACTGTGTAGTGCAGGCTGGCTTTGAACTCACTTAAGTAGATCAGACTGGCCTCAAACTCATAGCAATCCTCCTGCCTCAGCCTCCCTAGTGCTGGGATTACAGGCATGTGCCACCATGCCTGGCCAATGCAATTCTTAAGAAAATTCCAATGTTTTTTAACCAATATTTTAAAAATCCTATTGCATGTATACAAACACAGAAGACCTCAATGCAATCTTGAGCACAAATAACAAATCTGAAGTCATCACACTACCTGATTTCAAAATCTACTATAAAGCTATAGTAATCAAAACAGCATGGTACTGGCACAAAATCAGATACGTAGACCAATGTAACAGAATAGAAAGCTCAGAAATAAATCTATGCAGTTATGATCAATTGAATTTCAACAAAGATACAACAACACACATTTGGAAAATGGCAATCTCTCTAATGAATGGTGCTTGAAAAGCTGGATATCTCCATGTCCAAGAATGAAATTAGACCTTCATTTCACTCCATATACAAAATCACTTCAACATGGATTAAAGACAAACGTAAGGCCTAAAACTACTAAAAGTACAGGAAAAATGTAAGGGAAAATCTCCACATCATTGGTCTAGGCAAAGATTTTTTTGGATATGACCCTAAAAACATACTAATGAAGCAAATATAGATAAGAAGGACTGCATCAAATCACAAAGCTTCTGCAGAGGAAAGCAAATAAGCAGAGTGCAAAGGCAACCAACAAATCTTGTGAGAGTTTAATATCCAAAATATATAAAGAGCTCAAACAATTCAGTATTTTAAAAATGTAGCCCTGGTAAAATCTGGACAGAGGATCTGAATAGATATTTCTCCAAAGAAGACACATAAATGCCTGGCAGATATACAGAAACATGATCAACATCAATAATCTTCAGGAAAAAAAATGAAAATTTTAATTCCCAACAATACTTCACACCTGTTAGAATGGTTACCGTAAGAAAAAAAAAATAAAAGACAGAAGGTGACAATTGTTGGTAAAGATGTAGGAAAAAAGAAACACCGACATGCTGTTCATGGGTATGTAAATTAGTGTAACCATTATGGAAATTAGTATGCAGATTTCTCAAAAGATTAAAAATAAAAGTACCATATGTTCCAGTAACCCACTATAGGGCACATATTTAAGGGTTATAAAATCCATCACTGAAGGATATCTGCATTTCCACGTTCACTGCAGCTTTATTCACCACAGCCAAGATGTGGAACAACCTGAGTGTCTATGAGAGGATTAATGACTAAAGAAAATGTGGTATATGTACACCATGATTATTTTTCAGCTTTAATAAAGAAGAGAATTTTGTCATTTGCAACATAGATGAACCTGGCAGGCACTATTTGAAGTGAAATAATCCAGACACATAAAGAAAAATACCATATGATCTCCCTTTTACATGTAATCAAAAGCCATCATAATTATAGAAAGAGAGACTGGATAGTGGGTGAAGGGTTTTGGGAAATGATAGTCTAAGAACAAAATTTCACCTGACAGAAGGATTAAGTTCAAGAGATCGTATACATCATGATGTCCATAGCTAATAATATATTTAATAACATATTTAATAACATACTTGAAAATCACTATAAGTAGCTTTCAAGAGTTCTAGCCATGAAAAAATAGAAAAAAAAAGAATAGAAAAAATAGAAAAATAGAATTTAAAAATCAGATCTTCTTTGAATTACAGGAAAACACCAAGTGACATTACATATATTGAACTGTAGTACCAGGTAGAGAGACAAAAATTGGATATCAGGAAAAATATTTGAAGAAACAATGGTTGAAATTTCCAAATTCTGTAGAATTGATATGTACTCATCATAAATATCCAGTAAAAAGAAAAAATGTAATATTTGTTTAAAAAATCAAGAAAGCACTCTATGATGTCTATTTTAAGTGTAGAACTATGGACAGAGCAAAAATAAAATGATGGGAAAGGCCTGCCATGCAAAAGCTAATCAGCAGAAAGCTAGAGTGACTATGTTAATATCAGAAAAAGTAGACTTCAAACAAGGAATATTACCAGGGACAAAGAGGAATTCTAAATAATGATAAAAGTATAATTCATCAAAAAGACCTGAGAATCCTAAATCAGTTTTAGGATTTAAACAGCAAGTTTTAAAATACAAGGAAAACGTGATAGAACTGAAAAAATAAAAAGACAAGTCCAAACCCACAAGTATAATAGGGATCTTCAGTACTCTTCATTTAGCAATAGATAGAACAAGAAGACAATATATTTGTAAAGATATAGAAAACTTGAACAGTTCTATCAACCAGCCTGATTTAACTGACTTTGTAACACTCCACCCAACAAGAGCAGAACACATATTTTTTTTCAAGTATAAACAAGTTAGATCATTTTCTGGGCCAGAAAATAAACTGCAACAATTTTTTTAAAAAATTAAAATCATAACCAGTAAGTTAACAAAATGAAGTTAATTTAGAGACAAATAATAGGAAGATATCTGCATAATTTCTAACTATTTGGAAAGTAAACAATCTATTCCTAAATAACACATGGGTCAAAGAGAAGTATCAAAGTAATTAGGAAAATATTCTGAATTAAATGAAAACAAAAACAACATTTATTGAAGTTAGTGCAGTTAAAGTATTGCTCAGGGGCTGGAGGTATAGTTGAGTGGTAGAATACTTACTTGCCTAGCAAGTTCAAGGCCCTGAGTTCAACACCCCTCCACCCACCCAGCACTGCAAATACGAAGTAAAGTACTGCTCAGAACAGAGACTAATAAATTGATGAACTGTGGTAGGGCTCTCAAGCTAGGAGTGGTTTTTACATTTGCAGAACAAAATGACAAGAAGCTGCTGAAGGAGAAAGAGGCAAGGGCAATTGACAGGGACCATTTGTATATCTGTCTAAGTATCAGTCTAAATATCTGACTCTTTGTAGAAAATATTTGCCAACCCCTTGCTTAGAGGGAAATACATAGCATCAAATATTTATATTAAAAAATCAAGAAAGTTCTTAAACCAATTAACTTTTGATCCTAAGAAGTTAATGAAAGAGGAATGAAACCCAAAGCTTGCAAAACAAAGGAGGTAGTGAAGGTAACGGTAGAAATCATGAATTTATACAGAAAGGGAGATCAAAAGTTGGTTTAACAAAACAAAAACAAAAACAAAAAATCACTAGGTTGATAAAACTATGGGCAGATTAATCAAGAAAAAGAGTGAAGCGCGAGGTCCTGAGTTCGACTCCCGGTACCCACATACAAAAAAAAGGGCCGGTGATATCGCTCAGCGGCACAGGCGCCAGCTGACATGCACGGTCCTGAGGTTGACCCCGGTACCCACAAAGAAAAAAAAAGAAAAAGAAAAAGAGTGAAAGAAGGAAGACAGAAATGTCTGATGTTAAGAAAGAAGACACAACTACAGATTGTACAGAAATTAAAAAGATAAAAATGTTTTATTTGTAGTGTTTGTTGCATTGCTGAGGAGAAACACAGGTTCTTGCACATGTTAGGCAAGGAATCTGCCACTGGGCTGCACCACCAGCCCTAATAATGATATAAATGGAAAACTTTATGCCAATAAAGTTGATGATTTAGATAAAATGGAAATACTCCTTATTGTGGTTTAGATATTAAATGTCCCCCAAAGTCTTATGTTGGAAGGTGGAGACTAGATAGTCAGAGGGGATAGATCACTGGGGATGTCACCTGGAAGGGAGCATTTTTGTCCCTGACTCCTCCCTGCTCTCTCTGCTTCCTGGCTGCTCCATGCTTATCCACCCTTATGTTTTTGCCCTGGAGTCAGCACAAAAACAAAAATTCTTACTAAAGCATTAGCAAATCAAATCCCGTAAAAAGCATAATATATTGTATCTAAGTGGGATTTATCTCAGGAAGGCCAGGTTGATCCAGCATTCAAAAAACAGTCAATGTAATTTACTTTATCAGTAGACTCAAAAAAAAATTTCAAGGTCATCCGAACAGATAAAGTGTTTGATAAAAGCCCATGTTTAATTAGCATAAAATCTCTGAGGAAATTAGAAATAGAATACAACTTTCTCAGGTGAAAGGGGCATCTACTCTGTGAGGCCGAGGCAAGAGGATCGGAGGTTTAAGCCCACCCTGGGCAGCTGAGCAATTTAATGAAACCCTGTCTCAAATTTTTAAAAAAAGAGTAGGGATGCACAGGCCTCAGGTTCAATCTCCAGTACCACAGGATAAAAAGCAAAAAGTAAAAAGCCCATTCACATAAGACATAAAGCCAATATCATAGTTAATGGCAAAAAAATAAAATAAAATAAAATAAATATTTGGGGTCCTAAGGTAGAATATCAACTTTCATCACTTCATTTTGGAGATGCTGGCCCCTGAAATAGGCAAGAAAAAGAAATAAAATTCGTGCAGACTGGAAAATAAGAAGTAATACTGTCCTTATTCATAATAGACATGATTATATAGAAATCCCAAAGAATTTTCAAAAAATTCATTTAAACTAGTAAGTGACTTTAGGGAGGTTACAAAATACTAGTGCCAGTATAAAAATCAATACCATTTCTGTAATCTAGCAAGAAGAAAATAAAATTTGAAATTAAAAAGCCAATAATGCTGTCTATAGTAGTGGCAAAATCCACAATTTAAGGTTAAATTTCACAAAATATGTACAGAATCCACACACAGAAATTCATAAAATACTGCTGAGAGAATGTAAAGATTTAAATATGTGGGAAAAATAAATATGTCGCTCAATATTGTTAAAATGTCTATTCAACCCAAATTGATCTATAAATTCAATACAGTGCCAATTGGAAATCCTATTGTGATTTTTAAAGAATTTGACGTATTAAATCTAAAATACATAGAAATGCTGATTCTGCAATCAGGGTGCCTGATTTCAAATATTGACCCGAAACCTTTAGCAGATTTTGGAGTTATTTGTCCAAACTCTGTCTGCTTCCCACCTCCTTTTTTTTGCTATAAGCCATTATTTTGATTACACCTTGGGGGCCTTATCTCTGGCTCTTAAGTAAATCTTGAGATGTGACTTTGTTCATCTTATCACCAACTGATTTATAAATGAGCATGTGATCCAGTATGGCCAAAGGATGGAAATTAAGGTGGTCACTTCTGCAAAAGGCTTCCCTGTTGATAAACAGAGATACCCGCTTTCTATCTTTTGTTGGATATGATTCTGAATGCATGTGGGGCCTGGAACTGTGGTTGTCATGAGTTAGTCTGGGGATGAATATGACCAACAGGATAGTAGAACAAAAAGATGGAAAAAGCCAGGATTCTAGATAAAATGGTTAAGTCACTGAGTTACACAGTTCCACTGAGCTACCATTTGGGGAAACTTCTTAATATATGAAAGAAAAATCTAGATTTTAAAAATAGTTTACATTTGGGCATTTGATAAAACGTTATGTCTTCAGCTAATTTCTCTGTGCTTCAGTTTTCTCAACTCAAAATTAGGGATAATATTATTAGGGATTGTTGTAGTTGAGGTTTGCAAGGGAATAGATTTAATACAGGACACATAATTTATAGGATTATTTTATAGTATTCATCCAAAACATCAAATGCAGACGAGTACAAGAAATCTGTTCCCATGATAGAGACCCGAAGAATCCAGCTGAGGGCCTGGATCCCACAGCAACGTCCCCCACAAGTCCAGCAAAAGACCTAGAGAACCCAGCAATGTCTCTTGCAAGTCTATATCAAGGATCTGCACCAGGAAGGCCCAAAGGCCAGTGGTGGAAGCTAGAAAGTCTGCACCAGCAGGGTGAAAGTTCTGTGTTGGGGGTGAGGGATCAGCACTGCAGCCAGGAAGTGATGCTCAAGGTAAGGACCAGAGCTCTCCCGAAGAGCACAGCAGCCATCCCCAGCGACAGCGAGGACTCGAGCTCCTTTAATGATGAGAACAGCCAAGTTCCTATCAGGAAAACCAGCATGACAAGCTTCTCCAGAAGAATCAACAGCACACCATCTTCCCCACCCTGTCTCCTTTTGTGCCATTTCTGGCAACAATCCTCACGTGGGTCTTCCATGCCCAGAATCATGCTCACTCAGTTCAGCTGGGTGTTCCCACTCAAATTGACCATTAATTAATCA
Source organism: Erethizon dorsatum (assembly GCA_028451465.1). Lineage (NCBI taxonomy): Eukaryota > Metazoa > Chordata > Mammalia > Rodentia > Erethizontidae > Erethizon > Erethizon dorsatum. The sequence goes on along the minus strand of CM051827.1, from coordinate 69,498,896 downwards.
CCACAGGGATAATATTAGGGATAATACTAATAATACTCATAGAACTTTTAGGGCAGATCAAGTGAAAAAATGCAAGTGTATAGTATAATAGCTAGTAAGTACTCAATATACGTAAGCTGTTCTTACTAGTGTTATGAAATAACACTGTAAATTAGAACAGTGTAACACTGTAACTGCCCTGTAAATTAGAAAAACTCATGACTGGAACAGAGATGTAATTCAATCAACAAATATTTATAGATTGCTTGCTGAATGTCAAACCCTGATGTAAAGAAGTGAGATCTTGTCTTCCAAAACTCTTACACTAGAGAGAAAGAGACACCAGAAAAGAGAGGATGATAGTAAGGTATGCTGCAATTTGTAGTTGCTTTGAGTGATTCAGTTGAGAATGTTAAGGTTACACAGAACCTTAACTATGGCTTGGTAGAGTGTTAAGTCAATAAGGCTTACTGGAGTTGGTAACAGAGAAGCTAGGGTCTCGAGAACGTATATGAAACATCCAGATGAAGGGGACCCAGTAGGACATTCGATAAGACTTCCAGACAGAGAAGAAAAAGCATAAGGAAGGCTTGGAGAAGAAACATAGGGCATTCAGGAAACTTCAAATAGCTCAGTGCAGCTAAACCATGGACTGCCAGGCTAAGAGACAAATGGGCATATTGAGAACTCATGGAGAGCCTTTCAAAGCTATGAAAAGGAGGAACTGCAGGCCCCTTGGGAAGGTTCCTAATTTAGAAACCAGCATAAAGTAGGTCTTAGTAATGAAAACTATGCTGCTCTTGGTTCATGTCTCTAAATATGAATTTGGCCTGTTATTTATTTAAGATGTGAAGCTCTTGCCTATACATCAAAGGACTTAGTTTAAAAAAACATAAAATCTGGTTCAAGTTAAGATTGGAACTTTTAAAGTGGGGCAAGTTATAAATTAACAAGTTTCCTACTGTATGCACGAATTGGAGGCTCACACTGAATTAGGTCACAGACCTGGACCAGACTAATTGGCCTTCATGTTTTGGGTCCCCAAGCTGTGATAGATATTACAGGAAAGGGACAGGGGAAGGTTGTAGAATACTGGATGAGTTATGAGGTCCAGAGTTATGAGAGTAATCAAATTTAGAGATAGTCAGTTCAGGAAGGTGCTTAGAGACTTTCTGGTCAGAGACTTCGCTGTTTAAAAATATGGCATCTTTTCTTCAACTGCTCAAGTTTAACTTTGGAGGTTGCACAAATAGCCCAAAATTCACCAGTCCCTTCCCATGAAGCACATGTTTTCTATTGTGACTTTGCAGTTTTTCCACCCCTTAAATCTCAGGTCAGCCCTGTTACTTGTTTTGGCCTATGGAATGCATCAAGTATAAGACAAGCCATGGCTTGGAAAGTACTAGTTCCTTGAAGTTTGTCCCCTTTTCTGCTCTTTAATCCTTAACATCATGAAGGGAACAAGCCGAATTTAATCTGCTAGGGGATAATAGGCTATGTACAATCATCCTACTCAAGACTACCACAAACTGTCCAGCTGTCTGCCCTTAGACTCATGAGTGAGCCCAGCTAAGATAATTTAAAGGTGAGACCAGCCCAAATTGCTGACCCCCAGAATTATGAACTAAATAAAAAGTTGTTTTAAGCCACTGTACTTTGGCGTATTTTGTTATGCAGTAGAAGCTAAATAATACATTCACTAAACAACTTTAAAAATCAGAGAAATAAGATCTGATCTGATTGAAGCAAAAAAGAAAGAATGTTCATCACTCTCTTCCTATAAGCCAGGACCACATTTATCTCTACCTTGCAGTCTCTAAAGAAGTTCTGCAGAATCAGTGGATCCCTAAATAACACTCCAATTTGATCAAGTCCTATTTTATTTTATAGATAACAATATTGTGGCTTAGAATTAATTCTGATTAGCCTAAGCTAATTGGTATTGTGTATGGCTGCCCATAGTTGAAAGATGAGTACATGAGAACAAGTTAGATCCAATGAAATAATTATCAAGAGAAACTAGAAGGTGAGGAGCAGTTTCAGCCACCCATGAGAAAGAAGACTGCCTAAGAATGAAGTCATCACAGCAAATTGCATAGAGGAGAGAGGAAGTTAAGTCAAATCCAGTGACAGCTCTGGACCCTGCAGAAGCTGAGCAAGATCTGCCTTTGGAGTTCCAGTTATATGATGAACAAATTTCTCTGTTTCTTAAGTCAATTTGAACCATATTTCTGTCACTTGCAACCATTAATTCCATTGCTATGGGCCTGAGGTGAAGCAGCACATCATGGCAGAAGGGTGTGGTAGAAGAAAGCTGCCCAAATTATAGTAGCCAGGAAGCAGAGAAGGAAAAGAGCCATGGAGGAAGGGGCCAGGAACAAAATATAGTCCCCAAGGTCATACCCCCAGGACCTACTCATTTCAACTAGACTCCACCTTGTAAATTTCCATTATCTCCCAATAATGCCATCAAATTATGCTCTCATCAATGGATTGATCCTCAGATGAAGTTAGAGCCTTCATGATCTAATCACCTTTTGAAAGCACCATCTCGGAACACATGAAATGTGGGAGGACCCCCTTTATGTCTAATCAGAACAGATATATTTATTCTAGTCCACTGGGAACTCAGTGTCCATACTTAGACAACCCACAGCTTTCTGAATCTTTCCTACTTCCTCCCCAATAGATGAAGCCCTTTCAGATGAACACATGTAAACTTTCCATCTCCGTGTCTTTCCTGAATCTGGAAACTTTCACAGGAAGAAAATGGAAGTAAGGATCAAGCAGGTAGACTCTTATGATGGTATATTTGGAATCAGAAATATGTAGAATTCCACAATAATGGACTGTTAATTTAAAGGCATATGTTCAAGCAGAAAGCATAACCTGCAGCTGAGTCTAACCAGTCAGCTGGAGTTATTAAATTACAGCTTTTTAAATATCTCTCATTTGGGATCATAAGTAGTATCGGGATGCGGATGGGAAAGGGAGTATTGCTCCTAGTGGATTAAGAATATCCTAGGTATGGAGAGAGAGTGGCTGCATGGGAAAGGAAGCCCAACAAACTATAATAACAAAGCAGACATGAAATGCAGCATGCAGAACAATGTCACCAACCTAAAATGTCAAGACTTAGAGCAAAACCCTATCTCTCCAATGTGCACCTACACACTTCACGGTTGGACAAATGTATGCTCTACCTAATCATCAGAAAGTAAAAATAGGCTTTCCTTCTTCTACTTGTTTGCAAATTGAAAGTCTAACAACTTTACCACTCAACTGCTTGATGATTAGTAGGCGGTAATTTAAACTATACACATTATGCTAAGTATCCTTATATTAATTCAGTCTGAGTGAGTTTTTATAAAATGCTTTGTTCTGCTCAATAAAGTTAATTATATGTTCTATGTTTCATAACTGAGTGTCTTGATTTTTTTTAAAAACATAATGGCAACTTCAATTGCATTTCCTTATAAACTCGGGTATGTAACCAAAAGCAGTCCATATAAGGAAGCAAATCTGTCCACTCCCCACCACCCTACCCCTTGCACTCCCAATAGCCTTACAAAGGTGGGGAAGATCATATACATTTATAAGGGGCTGGTGGTACTTAAGAAATGCAGGAGCCAAAACTCTTAGCAAATAGGCTCAGGGCAAGCAAGACCTGGTAAAAGAGCTACCCAGGGTTGTTTCTGGGGCCTTAAAAATAAGAGGTTAAGAAAATGGAACTTAATCAATATGTAAGCAATTCCACAACATGTGGGGCGCATTCAGGGAAATGTAGCTGCAGATGGTGCTCATAAATCCTGTTCAGATGGCCTCTCAGATAAGCAGGGGTTTGTGCTGTGCCAGCCTGTCCAAGAGCTACAGGAGAGATATGCCTTGTATGAAAGTTACAATAGAATAGAGTGACTATCGTTTACTGAGTATTTGTTGCAAGTGGTTTACATACATTAGTAGATCTAATCTGCCTTGGAACCCTATGCAGTAGGTACTGTTATTACTCTCAATGTAGAGTGAGAAAAACTGAGGGTTGGAGAGATCAGGCAACTTGGCCACAGTCAACTATAACTAGTCCTAGAGTCAACATGGACAATCAGGAGTCTGCATGGTGAGAAGACAATAAAATCAAAGCCAGGCCGTCACTGCAAAGAGAACAGGCAGAAATGTGCAGCTAAACAACTGGCAGAGGCATCTCAGGAACATGGGAGGGTTAGAAGCAGCCCGGGTGCCTGGTTTTCAGCACAGGTGCCCTCTTTTGGCACCAAGCATCAAAAGCTTCAAGTACATGCAGGAAAGAAGCTGTGGAGGAACCAACACATGGTGATGAAAACAAGAAAACCTAATAGCTAGGAAATGTCAGGAGAGAAGTTATTGCGATTTATCTCACTTCTGCAATACTAACCTACTTATATGTTTTTATTTCATTAACACAATTTACTTATCTAATGTATTGTCTTTTTAAGTTAATGATTTAATCACACCTCACCCAGCACATGGTTTGGTGCAGGGCTTGTAGGAACTGAACAAATACGAAACATACAATCTCACTGATGATTGGTACGGGAAGTATCTTATTTAGGCACTGCTGGATGCAGTCAAGTCGAATGGAAAGATGATAGAATACATAGAACGTTTGAACATAACTTCCAATATTTTTAGTTAATGTAATCTTGGGCAAGTCATTTTTCCACTCCTAGTCTTTGTTTTGATTTTTGTTTTATAACAGTAAGTGGGAATAATATCACAGTGAGCTTATCCTCAGGCCTATTTCTAAGATCAAGTGAGATAACGCATATGAAAGCATTTTAAGAACTATAAAATACCATCTCCATGGTAGGTTCCATTAACCTAATTAACCCTCCTATTTACAAATACCTTGCATTTTGACAGTTAATATTTCATTTGATTTGTCCATTGGCAATTACACTCAGTGTGGAGCTACAGACCAGCACCAGGGCATGGTTCCACACAAGCTGCGCTTTTCTGATCCATTTGTAGTAAAATCAACCCTGAACAAATAAGAAACTAAAACTTCAGCCCATGGCTTTTCCATTCAATTACTGTGCAACTATAGGCAAGATAGTAAAACTCCTAAATCTCAAGCTTCATTTCCGATAAATATACATGAATGATATCAGCTTTATCCATCTTACGGGGTTGTAGTAAGGAAACTGGGACTGTAGAAAATACAAGTGTCACAGGTATCATTTACCTGCTCTGAGTAGGCAGTACATCCTGTATACGGTACTTAAGGAGTGTACAAGCAATAACATATGTAAGGTCTACTGTGACCCCTGGAGAAAGCAAGGATGACAATCCAGCAGACTCTACCAATCAACAAGTGTTCTGAGCACCTGTGACTGCCCAAAATCCAATCAGGAAAATGAAGATGTATTTTATGGAGGACAAATAATCCAAAATATCAGATAACTGTGTTATCACCATCCACAAAAGAAAAGCTTACTTTGCCTGGATTCAGTGGACATCTGATGTCACATTATGAACTACTGATGTCAGATTGCGCCAGGCACATTTCCTTTCATATTTTCAGTAGTCCCCGCAATAACCCATGATCAATGTTCTAGTCCTATTTGCAGAGAAGGAAACAGCTTCAGAAAATACAAGCGTGTAAGGTTGACCGTCTCCAGGGTGGAAGAGCTGGTAAACACAGCATAAGCCAAGATTCCAGCCTGGGAGTTGGGAGGCCATCGTGGCCAGCTAACCTTTGCTCCTTGAGCCTCAGTTTACCTTTCTATAATACCAGGACCATGGAACTTTTGCCCATGGTTGTAGTAGCTCGTGATTTACAGAAAGGCCAATCTTGTTTCTATTCTGCTCATGTGGAGAATCCTATGAATGATTCATTATCCAAGCTTCTTCTTCTCTCCCTCTCTCTTTGAACTTATTTTTAGATATTTGTCCATTCGGTTATGGGCTTCATTGAAAGCTGACTGTATCAATCACCACCTGCAAACCCACAGAAAAAAAGATGCAAAGTGAAGGTTCCACTCAATTCTCTTCTCCAAGGAAAAACTCCTTTTTCCTTCACCTTGTCAGAGAGAAAAAAATGTAGCTTTAACCACTAATCACAACTAATGGAAGATGCACTCTGCTATTCTTTACTACAATGACTTGAGACAAACCCCAGGGAAGTCAATATTAGATCAATTTGTGGCTGGCGGCTGGGGAAAGTGTAAAAAGCTCCCATTGTGGGTCCATTGTGGAGCCCTGTGAGGGCTGCACTTGACTGAGAAACATTTAAATTTTTTTTTTTTTTTTTTGACCTCTGAGGACCCTTAAGCGAAGTGGGAAAAAGGCCTTTGCAACAGGTCTGGTGTTTTGACTTTCATTTCCCCGGGCACAGGGTCTTTGTGAAGGAGGAGAGGGCAAACGTTTACAGTTAATGGAAGCCACGCTGGGCAGTTAGTGTCATCAGATCCCCAACTGAGCTCAGAGGCAGGGACAGAAAATTGAAGGAGACATGGAGGGGTGGCATAAGGCTGCACCTCCTGGTGAGCCAAGGGAGGAAAATGAGGTGTGGACAACCTCAACCAAAGACAGTGCTCAGGAAGTGAAAAAAGCCCTCCTGGCAGGTGAGGACATGGCCTCTAATTAAAGCTAGCATTTCATAAACACTTATTATGTGCCCAGCAGGACAGGAAAGACTTCAGGTGTGTTACTTCACTAGATCTTGCCAATAAGCCTATGCAGTAGATATTGTTATCCCTGTTTTAAAGATATGAAAACTAAGACCTGGAGAATTGAGCCATCTTGCCAATTGACATAGCCAGAGAATGGCAGATATGGAACTCACAGAAACCTGACCTCAACACCCATGTACACTGTGTGCATGAAGCTATATTTCTCTTCTCTGAGCTTCATTTTCCTAGTTTTTCTGTCACCCACTGGACAAAGGGAAAGGAGAAACCATAGCTGAACTGCCTCAGCCATTTAACTGTGCAATGAATGCTCCCATCCTGCCAAGGGCCTACTGGGCTAGGAGTCTGTCATCTGCTAGAAGACCAAAATATTGGGATATCAACAAGGATAGATATTGAGGACCTGTTGTTCAGTTCTGCCAAGTCTCCCTCTGGCCAACTGTTTCTCCATCATTTTCATGTCTATAAATTAGGGTGTCTAGTGTCACAGTCTAGTTCTAATTCAAAGAGATTAACCCACTCAAACCTGGTGAGAACACAATGCCAACACTGAACAGGAAAGGATGGGATTGCTGAGTTAGTTTCCTAGGTTCCTTGGGAGAATGAAAAATAGAAAGTAGGTAGAATCCAAATGGACATCTTGGAAATAGATATTTTTGTGATCAAAGCAAGAAGAGGTATAGAGGTTAAATACAAAAAGAGGTATAGAAGTATATGATGTAGAGGTTAAATACATGACACTGTGGATTCAGTCAGACCTGGATGTAAATTTCTGTTGTAGCCCTTATTAATTGATGACAATGGGCAAGTTACTGAACATAGCTAAGACTCAAGTACTCTATTTCCAAAATAAGTGTCTATGAATAAGACATCTTAGAGAATTATGAAGATGAAAATAGAATGTATATATACCCTAGCCTAGTATATAAACGTTAGTTATTACTGTCCCCTCCAGATGGGAGTAGGCATGGTGGTTTTGGAGAAGGAAGTGGCATTTGAATGTGATAAGAGCATCAGCCACAAAATGGAGGCAAACTTGGCAGATGGAGCTGGAGAGTATACGGCAGGCTGGTGTCCAGGGAGACATCCTGCAGGGAGTGAGGCCTGGGTGATGCCAGCTAGGTTTGCCTTATTTTCAGCAAGCACTTCCTGGTGCTTGAGCAAAACAACCCAGAACAGCAAAAGATCCAGAAAAGAAAAGGGCAACATTGGGGTGAGTGTGAGATGGTGGTGAAGTAGAGTCTGACCTGGCAGGAAATAAATTAACCATGCTGGGCTTGTAGAGTAAGAAAGAAGTCTTTGGAACACAGCCCTCTCTCTAGCGGTGAACAAAGGCAACACAAGGTGGACTTGAAAGATTCCTCTGGATCGGATGGTCAGAGCAAACATCAGGAAAAGAATTTTTCTAAAAAGTTGTAGCAAGTTTAAAGTTTGGATAACACTGGCTTTACCTTATTTCAAGAAAACGGCCTGATCTAAAGATTAGGAAACATTTTCATAAGTGCCAGGCAGAAAATATTTTGGGCTTTGTGGGTCAGATTATTATAACTATTCAACTTTGTTGTATCAAGAAAGCAGGCCGCAGAGATAGCTCAGCGGCACAGCGCCTGCCTGACAAGCGCAAGATTGTGAGTTTGATTCCTGGTACCAAAAAAAGAAAGCAGCCATAGACAATAAATAAACAAGAGACTCTGGCTGTGTTCCAAAAAAACTTAATTTACAAAAACAGGGCCAGTGAGATGGCTCAGCGGCTTAAGCGCCTGCCCGGCAAGCGCGAGGGCCTGAGTTCGACTCCCGGAACCCACATACAAAAAAGGGGCCGGTGATATCGCTCAGCGGCACGGGCGCCTGCTGGCGCGCGAGGTCCTGAGGTCGACCCCCCGGGTACCCACAAAAAAAAAAAAAAAAAAACAGGCAACGGAATGAATTTGCCCTGTGGTCATAGACTACAGGTCTAAGCCAATCAAGGTACCACCACTCACAATTTTCTAGAGCAATACCTAAACCTAATGGTGCATGACGTTCCAGTGACTACAGTGATTGGTTCTGGGACAGTCTCATCAGAACAAATATCAGGAACTCCATTTGATGATTTTGTAAAAAAGGGAGCTGCAGGAAAAGTGCTGTTTCTCCTTGTATGAAACCTAAGAAAATGCTCATAAGGAAAGCCGGGCTGAGACAGAAACTGGTAAACAAAGGTGGGAGGTGGTCAGAATATGTTATAGAAATCAAACTGAAGGTCTGATTAGCCATGCTTAAAGCCTGACCCACATTTGACTTTGCAATTATGAAAGCAAATACATTACCATTACCATTTTATAAGCTTTTTGAGTTAGATTTACAAGTACTTCAACCAAAATATCCTGACTCACGTACATTGGGAATCACAGCAAATAATGGAGGAAAAAGAACACGATGGCTCTCCACAATTAAAACAAAACAAGACAATAAAACGCTGAAAATGGAACTGTTTTGATGCAGCTCAGATCAGAGAATCAACATGGACAAAACTCCACCCACCCCACCCCCACCCACACAGGACCTGGAGAATTTCCCCTCACCTAAGTTCTACAAGCATACTTCGTGTACCACAGGCTGAAATGGGCCTTTTGTTATTACAGGAGATAACGCTTACAGAAGGAAACTCCAGCTAGATCACAGCAGTTACGGAATCCACTCCTTCCACATGTTCTTACTTACTGTGGGAGTCCCCCAGAAGCTCTATTTCTTAATTTGTAAAATAAGAATCTTGGATAAATTGGGCATCAGAAATGCCCTGTTCTTGCCATATCCAATGTCAGAGGAAGAACAGGGTAGCCATCTTATCCCCGTGGTAGATTGAGAATTTGGATCTTTCTCCTTACATGGAAGTGATACAAATTCCCTGAAAATATTAGAAATAAACATGGAAAAAAGGAGAAAATACAAATCACTCACTCATAATTTCTCTTTTAAAGATAACTACTGTGGACATTTTGATGTGGGTATGTTTAAGCTTATCTCTCTTTCTCTCTCTCAAGCAACACGAATATAAGAAATCACAGTATGAATATTATAACTTGTTGAATTACCTCAAAAAATAGTGATCATCTTTTCCTCCAATAAATATTCCTCCATAGTATGATGTTTTAGTAGCTGTAAGGAATTTGTTGCATGGATATACCAAAATGTATTCAACTAATCTCTTTCTGTTGGAAATTTAGGTTTATACAATTTTCTGCTATTTTAATAGTATGATAAACATTATTGTAGCTAAATTTCTACACATTTGCATTATTATATCCTTAGGATTTATTTTTAGAAATGGAATTACTAATTTGAAATGTATAAACATTTTAAGTTGTTTGATGCTTTGACCAAATTATCCAGAAAAGTTTATGCAAATTTAAACTCTTTCCTTGTATGTGAAAAATTCTATTCACTCACACTATCACCACCACCAGGCATTGCTATGTTGTAAGAATTTACTAAGTCAGAGGAGGTGACAAAAATGGGATTTCAGATTCATTATGAGAACATGCCTTGAACTTTAATTTCTTTGTAAGGTAAATTTCCCAGATTTGATTTACAGTTGGACCCAAGAGAGAGGATCTAACTGTGGTTATATGCCTACAACAAACAGTGGTAACAGAAGAGGATGGGTTGATTCTCTCTCAGGTTCTAAAAGCACAGGGAAAATAGCCTCATCAGATAAGAAGGAAAGGAAGTGGGACAGACCAGACAGCCAGAGGCAAATGAATATCAAGAGCAATTCCAAGTTTTCCAAGTTCTATCAGATGTCTCCCTCCAAGTCTTGGAGTCCTAAATCATTCCTAATTGTGCTTAGGAATGAATGTGACTTGAGAATGAATTCAAACTCAGTGGACAGAACTTCATGCCTGCAAAGACAATCTCAATTTTGGCTGTCTTCCCTGTGACTCTTCGGTTTATATAAATACAGTCAGGAGCCACATAATGTTCCTGTTAGCCAAGGCCTGCAAATGCAAGAGTAGTCCCATAAGATAATAATGAAGTTGAAAAATTTCTATTGCTAATGACATTGTAGACCTCGTAATGTTTAGCACAATGCATTACTTGCATGTCTGTGGTTATGCTGGGACCAACAAACTAATTGCACCACCAGTCATATAAAAATGCAGAACATATAATTAGGTACAGTACATAAAGTCGATAAGTACAGTAAAAAACTACGTTGCTCATTTCTGTACTTCAATAATATATTGTAATTTTAGAGTATATAACTACTTATAGAAATAAAAAATACTGCAAAAAATTTGCATGTTACACCAGCAGCAGCCTCATACATCTCATGCTTACTTCATCTCTTGATCACACCAAGAAGCTCTGGCAAATGATTGACTTACACCATCTAGGTTTGTGCTATGTGCTCTGTGATGTTCACACGATGATGAAATCACCTAATGGCACATTCCTCAGAACGTCTCTTTGTCATGAAGAGATACATAACTGCATGTATACACGTGTGTGTGAGTGTGAGTGTGCCCGCAAGCACATATGTATTTAAAGTGCAGTTCTACAATCTGGGAGCATGATATGACTACTGTACTTTAAAAAATCCAAGAGCCAAAATTTAGGATTCAGCATGTCATTCTCTTCCTTAAGTAATACAGTACTGTTAGAGGTAGATGTATTGGAGATGGGGAAGGGGGAGTGGGGAGGAGAGGGCAAAGTGGAAAGTGTATCAAAAAATGATCAAGATGATATACATATATATATCATACATATTATATATTATATATTGATATACATATATGAACTTCCCCAAATGAATGTAATTACTATGTCTCATAAACATACACTGATTAAAAAAAAGATTTAAAAAGAAGTAGTCACTCCACTCCAATATCTTGAATTTCTCTTTTTTCTATGAGAGTGGTAAGATGGTCTTCAAAGCCTTTGGTAACATCATGCAGATGATGACAGGTAATAACTGCTTTCCCTTGTAAGTGAGGCAAAGCTCCGGGATTTCCACTCTTGAGTAGTAACAAGTTTTTAATTTTTTAAGTTTTTGTTCCTACCAAACGAGAAATAGTCAAAAGCCTCTTCCTTTCGGTGACAGACAGATCCTAAGATGACCCTGAATGATCATTTAATGTTCGTATCTTTGTGTAACCTTGAGTGTTGGCAGGATCTGGAATTTGCTTTTTAATCAATAGACTATAGTAAAGGTGATGATGCCCCAATCCCACGATAAGGTTACCTTGTATGGAAGGGTGTGGGCTCTCCCTCCCATGAGTACGGTACAGTACACTGTGTGCACTATACCCACCCACACATGACTCAGAGAATTCTGAGTCCCTTCCCTTCCCCACCCTCCTCTCCTGTCCCCTCCCTTTCCCTCTCTCTCTCTCTCTCTCTCTCTCTCTGTTTCTCTCTCTCTCTCTCTCTCTCTCTCTCTCTCTGTCCTCTGTTGGCTTTAAAGAATCAACCCTTCAAGAATTCTAGTCCGAAGGAAATAAATTCTGCCAATGGCTTGAGTTTCAGTCTGGATGCAGATTCTTCTCTGGTTGGGCCTCTGATGGTCCTTAGCCTTGACCAATACCTGGATAGGAGCCTGAAGAGACTTGGAAGCAATAAACCTTAGCTAAGCCTTGTGTGGCCCTCCGACTTACAGAAACTGTGAAATAATAAATATGTCTTGTTTGAATCTCCTAAGTTTATAAGGATTTATTGTGAAGGAATAGAAAACAAGCACATCTACATATGCCTCTTCCTGTTATCCATTTCTATAACAAGACTCTCAATTGTAAACCAGTTCTGTATGATTCAAATAGAAAAGTAATTCATTTGAAGTTTACCAGATAGGCCATAGAGTCAATAGACTTTAGAACTGGTCTCACTCAGTAGTCAAGGAGTAGATGAGATCAGCAGCAGGAACCACAGCCAAGGTGCATCAGCATCAGCCTTGCTAAGACACTGCCACTGGCATAGCTGCCACTGTTACCACTGCTGCTAGACAATGCGCCAATGGATTTTGTTGTTGCTCCTGGACACCAAGCACTAGTGTTGCCAGCACTGGTGCAGTCACTACGCAGTGTCTTCTTCACTGCTTTGAATCCCTCTGTTGAGGTTCAAAAATTAGGTGAGGGGGCCGGTGAGATGGCTCAGCGGCGTAAGCGCCTGCCTGGCAAGCGCGAGGGCCCGAGTTTGACTCCCAGAACCCACATACGAAAAAAGGGCCAGTGATATCGCTCAGCGGCACGGGTGCCTGCTGGTGCGCGAGATCCTGAGGTCGACCCCCCGGTACCCACAAAAAAAAAATTAGGTGAGAACATATGATTGGCCAACTTTAACCAATGTTCCCTTATCCTACCTGCCAAGAAGCGGTGGGTTGAAGTAGCTGCCCAGAGCCACAAAATAGCTCTAAGTCTGAGTGCACCTTTTTGTTCTTTTTGTTGTAGCATTTTACAGATGTCAACTAATCAGAGACCACAGTGTAACTGGTGCTGTCTAAAAGTACGCAGTATGCAGCTCTTTGCAGATGTTATGAAGAGAATGCAACCCCTGGAGGCGCACAGTGGAGCAGCCCGTCCTGCTCCCATCCAGCTTCTGCTATGGAAACAGAATGCTGCGTCCTCTCTAGGCTGACCCTGTGGAATGTTCCTTCCAGCAGGAAGGTGTTAGGATGGAGGGTTATCACAGATAATAAAAAAAAAGACAAATGGGACTTACATGAAGTAACATACGACAATTGAAGCCCTATGTCTTTGTAACATTTCTTAGTCCAAGAGTACAGCAGGAATACAGAAGACCAGAGAAGATGGGACAAAAGACTCCGAGATTGCGCAGTGAGGCACAGAATAACAAGTGTCCAGACACACAGCCTTTGCCCAGATGCAACTCTGGAAAGTAATTTCCCACGAGGTCTTCAATTTCATGTGTGAATTATATTTTATAAAAAATAAAGCACTTCAATGTAATTTGATTTTTTAATAGTAATAGCTAGAAGTATGTAAAATAATATCAGTTCTTTTACACTTGATGTCTTGATTTGGTATTTAGATAATACAATCTAAATTTGGAATTTAGATAATACAATTACACCAGAGACAATGTTCAAACTTCTATTTGTACTCGAGTTAAAAGAAGGAGTTGGGATCCAGTACTGTGGTTCAAAAATCCTTTCCATCAAAATAACTTGAATCAAACTGCACCCATCCAGGGCTCACACTCCTGACAAGTTGAAAAATGCAATATATTTGTAAAGCTGAATAAAATCTTTCCTAGAAATAATCAAACAAAATTTTTCTTTAACTACCGAGAAGATGATGTGACCATGGTAAAATCCTGAAAAGTTGCAGAAGTTAACAGATTGGGTAATGCAGACAATCATACTTCTGTATAGAAAAACAAAGACGAAATTAATTTCTCATTAACTGTGTCTGATTTCTCTGGCTTAGATGAAGAATGAGGAAAAGCTACCTGCTAAAGTTCACCTTAGAGACAAAAAAAAAAGTAAGTGTTTTCCTAGGCTCCACTCTCACACCCCTGACACCTGAAGTGTGGGGTGTTTCCCCACACAACAGCCAAGCACTTCTGGGGTGGACACTAGATAAATGTCTTCTAATTCAAGTCAATCCTGACACTACCTGGGCAGAGCTTCAGCTCCCACAGGTTAAGGCTCAGTCTCACAAAACTACCCCCCCTCACACACACACTTGTGGATACCAGTCACAAGTAGTAGATTGTCTCTTACCTGTCTGACTGGCCACCAGAGGTTCCAACAATCCTCTCCTCAGGTCCAATTAATTTGCTAGACTGGCTCATGGAAATTATGGAGATGCTTCACTTGCATGTACACTTCTGTTACAAAAGGTATTACCAAAAACACAAATGAATAGCCACTTGGAAGAAATGCAGAGGGCAGGATATGTCAGAAGGGGCAGGGAGCTTCCATGCCCTCTCTGGCCATGCTACCCTTCAGGAACCTCCATGAATGCAGTTATCTGAAAGTTCCCCAAACCCAATCTTATGGGTTTTATGAAGCTTCATTATGTGGGCATGGTTGATTAAATCTTTGGCAACTGGTGATCAGCTCAGCCTTCAGCCCTTCTTCTTGCCCTGGTGAAGGAGCAGGGCTGAAAGTTCCAACCTCTAATCATGTGTTTATCCCTTGGCAACAACCCCCACCCTGAGGTTAACCAGGAGCCCACCAAGAGTCCTCTTATCAGGCCAAAGATTCTGACCATATGGGACATTGTAAAGGATTTAGAAGACCTTTATCAGGAGCTTGGAGTCTAAGACCTCACATTAAAATAAAAATTTTTCTTAGCACCACTGTCTATAAGAGTTTTAGGAGCTGTATGACAGGATACATGGAGACAAAATATTCATTTTATAATAACAGTCTCTAGAGAAGAGGACAAAAATGAAATATGTAATATGCATGTATAGAAAAATCGTTCTGGCTAGAGGATGATTTTTTTCTTAAATGTGAAGAAGTTCAAGAGAAGGTGGTAGAGAGGGAGAGAGCTACTGAACTCACCAAGCATGAGCGGACCCACAGATTAGCAGTGTATGGTAGGGAAGATGAGGCAAGTGCTCTAACCATCTACCTGGCTCGGGGTAAGCTACGAGGATAGGCTATGTTTTTTACAAAATAAAGAGTCTGACATTATCTCTGTGTTCAAAAATCCCATGGATTTTTGAGGCTATCATCCTTCTTTCATTTATGACACCTTTGTTAAGTCTTCAAGACCTCTAAACTGTTTCTATTTCTTTCCTCTCTGACCACACTGAGACCAAATACATTGCTGTCTTTTTGGATCATTGTTCACCTCAGGACTCTGCCTTGTGTGACTACAACAAACCTCCATTTAGTGACTTCCAGCCTTTGGAAAGTCTACTCCTGCCCAGTTTCATCATAGAAGCAGCCATCATTGGCTTTCTGTTCCACTGTCCTGGTAGTTGGCAGGAATTCCTGAAGTTTTTTGTTTGAAACTAGGTAGTTTTTGTCATAAAGAAAAGGAGGCTCTTGGCAACGAGGACAAGAAAATGACAGCAAAATCCAGGATCAATTGGAAACATTTGGAAAAAGATGTAAATTACAATACTGGCCCTCTCTTAGTTTATCCAGGTGCTCTGAACAAAATGTATAAGGAGGTAGTAATTTTAAGATCAGTTAAGGTCAGTGTTGAGCATTAAGTAGGAGGTAAGTTGATGTTCTTCTAGGTCAGTTTGGAGGAAGACATTAAACTGTGGTCAGAGAAGATATACATGCCCACAATGGGAAGACATCAGGACAATTATGAACCTGGTAACAGATTTTATTCACTAGAACAGGAATCAACT
This sequence comes from Erethizon dorsatum, assembly GCA_028451465.1. Classification (NCBI taxonomy): domain Eukaryota; kingdom Metazoa; phylum Chordata; class Mammalia; order Rodentia; family Erethizontidae; genus Erethizon; species Erethizon dorsatum. The sequence goes on along the minus strand of CM051827.1, from coordinate 69,482,940 downwards.
CCTTGTGGAAAATCAACTACAACTATTTTGCCATCTACTACTACTAATACTACTACTATCACCACCAGCAGTACTAATAGCTACTATTGTAACAGCAAAGCCACGACCAAGAACCAAGCAGCACCGAGGTTCGGGGGCAAGAATCAGCTTTATTTACCCTGGCAGACCCGACTGGGATCGTTCCCGAAGAAGTCAGGCCCTGAAAGCTCAGGGAGAGAGGTTTTTATGGGGTTGCAAAAGTGGAAGTACAGAAACAGAGTGGCTTGTCATTTGGGGATTGATTTTTATAATGTGCATCATAGTGACCAGCCATTTCTGGGAAACAGAAATAACAGGAACAATTATCAGGAACTGAAGTAAACTGTACATTACTTGGGCAACAGAAACGAGTATACTGGCTGGGGTGGGGGGGACATTTTCTGTTATACTATCAGTTGAGTCTCTTCTCTAAATTAGGCTCTGTAGCCAATTACTTTATTAATTCCTCATGACATCTTTCAAGTGGTTTATTATCATCTCCTTATTGCAGAAGAGGCTTATATAATGGAATCATCACAGATGGAAAATGGCAGAGGAAGGATTCAAACTAGACCATTAGATTTCAAAGCTTACACATCCGTTGTCCTTCAGGTCACACTGACTTCAAACATTGTCAAGCTGAAGCTGAAACGGAAATATTACTCTGAGCAGAGGTTGGAAATCATCTTCCAACTGTGGCCTAGAGTAAGCCTCAAGAGCACTAGTTCTTAGGTTGTTGCTGCACATCTAATTCCATTGCCTGTCTTTTGGAGTGGCTCAGTGTTTTTTCATACTGCCTGCCCAGTGGAGATTAGGCCAGGGACTGAGTATGATTGAATGAGTAGTTAATGGTGACTTGGAAAGACAGGCACTGGCCAAATACATTCATTCCCAACTGGACAAAAAGTTCATTGATGAGAAGGACTGTGGCTTTGATATCTTCTCTACTCATCTTCAAGGCTGGCCTGTAGTATGTTCTCAGTATGTGCTTCCTCATGGGTTGATTGGTGCATTGATTGATAGGACAATTGATTGAATAAAAGGGCATTAGGGAAAGCAACTATAGGCTTAGTTCTTCCATTATCCCTGTATGCTTCATCAGACCTGCCTTGCAGAAATATGACTTATTACTTCCCTTTCCCCCCTCCTTCTCAAAGAACATGGCATGACCTTTCTAGTTCCATAGAATATATTTACTTTCCCCCTGGGAACTTTCAATTTGCATCAAGTGAAACAATGCTTACTTTGCGTTCTCCCCTGTCCCTCATAAATGGAAGCCCTGACTGTCCTCAATGTCCCAGACAAATAAATGGTCCAAATCACATGAATCCTAAGCAGATCCTTTGTTCCAAGATCAATTCAACCCAGTAAAGGCAATGGCTATACATAGGCACAATCCTCCTTCATTCATCCCCACTTCAACCCCCATCCCATACTGCAATATTCTGGCTCACTTAGCCTGCAGGGCAACATAACAGTGTCTACACTTCCCAGCAGAGTTGCTTAGGCATCAGCACACAGGAAGCCAGAGCTCTAATGGGTCAGATCCTTCATCACAAAGGCTCATCACCAGTGGCACTAGGCATCATGTACATGAAATCGTATCAGACCAGGTCAAGTCCTATTGGTTAAATGCCACACAAGCCCTGGCCACTGAGGTGTGTCACTCACAAAGTCTTCTCCCAGGCATCCTGAGGTTCCCTAACTAGAAGCATGGCTTCTTTGTTTCAAACCCTTAGAGCACTTGATGTTCTTATCTTCCTTCAGAATATTTACATCCCAATACTATATTAGTAAGATAATATTGCCAGGTTGGACATCAATTTACTTTCTGAATCAGTAAAGATTTTAGATTGGACAAGCTCACTGTTAATAAGTGTGCAAGGCTAAAAGGCATAAACTGGGACTGCTTTGGGCAAACCAGGATATATTGTAACTCTAATACTGGCTTTTAAATTTCCATGTGAGCTCCCTGCAGGAAAGGTTGGTGGCCCCTCCTCTTCTATTCCACCCTCTCCCCATCATTCCGAGGCCTTATTCAGGGTGAAGTTAGAATACTCTGAATAATTTTTGAGTGACCCCTGCTAATCTGCAAGCTTAGTGGGCTTAGTGTATAACTGTTTTCAAGCCCAGGACCACTTATTCCTTACCAAAGTGTGAGTATAAACACTCCAAAGAGTCTCAATCACAGATGTTTCTCAATTTTCTAAGCTCCTGACTAATTTAGATTACTTTAGTTTTCATCCATTTTAAGCAGTCTGTCTGTGCCAGTGAAACCTGCAACAAGAAACGAGACAGGGGTGGAGAGCAAGGGTCCCCAAGAACAAGGCTGGGTCTTTCTGAAGTACCAACCGCAAGTAGTAGATGCCAAAATCCGACAAGGCTGAGGACCTGTTGGATAAATACCCGAGACTATCTTTCCTACCAGAGCTGGAGGCAGAGTCCCTGGAATGCTGTGGGTATTGTACAACTTCTGGCCCCCTTGCAGAACTTCTCAGCACCAGCTGTACTGTCACACCACAATCCTCTCTCCTGCAAGCTCATAGCCAAATCCACTACACCTGGTTTCTGCGGCCACTGAGTCAATGCAGGTATTAAAAGATTTCCCATCTTTCTCTCCCCGGTTTCTTGGCCTCAGCACAACCATCCTGGGTGACACCCCAATCCTCACAAGGAGCTGTCAGTGCTGCTTTTGGATAGTGTGATCCCCCTCCATCTTCTGAGGGGCTACCATGTCCCTCTATCCTCCCATCCTCAGAATGAAAACACCTGTTTTGAAGGAGAAGACCCACAATCCTTTAGAGAACCTCTGATATTTGGATTTCCTGGATTCTTGTGAGGAAACTCAAAGTTAGCATTTAGTCTTCTCTCAGTAATCCATGTGGACATTGTAGGGGTCACAACACCCATGTTGTCATACTGGTCCCCTCACCAATGCTCTAAGGAAGGCTCTCTTTGACTATACTGGGAGAAACTGAGTTTCATAGCTTGTGTTTAGATGTCCCCCCAAAGCCTCATGAGGTCATAGGTGGGGCTTTTTCAGAGGGGCTGGATCTAGAGTGTGTGACACTGAGATTAATTCTTGGTGCAGTGCTAGGATCAAGGGCACTAGGATTAAGGGTGTGAGTGCTACTTGCTCTAAGAAGACTGGATAAAATATAAGGGATAGAAAGAGCTGTGGTTGTCCCTTGTTGCTTTGCTACCTTCTGCCCACCTCTGTGATGTCTGTCTGCCATGCCACTCTGCGTAAGAGCCAGCAGATTGTGGACTGAAACTTCTACAAACTGTGAGCTAAATAAACCTTCCTCCTTTAACTTTGGGTGTTGGGTATTTTGTCTCAGCAATGAGAAAAGTAATTAAGACACTGAGGTTAAGCGGGTTTAAATTGTTAGCCTAGAGTCACAAGGCTTTCTATTTTACTGCAGAGAAAGGCCAAAAAGAACTGGACATCCTTGCTGATACACAAACATAACAAGTAAAATAACCACACTAGACAGAATATTTACAAAAACCAAACCAAACAAAAACAAAAACAAAAAAACAGGAAAGAGACCCCCAAAGGAATTCTAGTTTGGGAATCTTTGACAGAAAAACATACAAAGGATTACTTGACTGTGGGGATTATCTTGTATCCTGTAGTCATTATTAAGTAAATAACTTCCCCAGGGTCTCCTAGGACCTGTAGACCCTACAGGGATTCAATAAGTGGAGACTTAGGAGAACTCTGGCAAAGCTATTTCAAGAAGATATTTACTTAAGGACTTGAAGCATAATACTTCAGATGATTATAAATGCGCGGCAAAAATGCAATATATCTGAAGATACTTGGGAAGGCTGTATGCTGATGGCAGAATTACAGTCATTTAATCGTCTATTAAAGGAAAAGTCTATTTTTTACAAAACTAGTTTAGTTTGATTTTAAGTTGGTAGAGAGAAAGGAACAGGAGATTGGAACACAAGGCCCACCCTACTGAGGTTCTGATTTTTTTTCTTTGAGTCTTAGTTTCCTTATCTTATAAATAGGCCTCCTAATGACTGCATAATTCTCTACATGAACGGTCTAACCCACCTGACCATAAGTGTTCTTCTCTTCCTAACTCTAAGTGAAGATGTTACTCCACGACACACCAGGACGGTCATTTCTGATTTTTTTTTTCGAACAGAAAATTTCCCCTGAAGTCAGAAGACTAGTGTTAGGACCCAGCCCATTGCCCATAGATCCATCTCCCTCCACCACATGCAAAGCAGCAAAAGAACCGCTCTGCCCATAGAAATCATAGAACTGGCAGAGGGAAATCAAACCCAAAATTAATCAAGCAGGATGTAATTCCCAGAGCAAACGTGAATCAATTAGGGGAAATGTTACTGTCCAGGTACCGGGTTTGGAATTTCACGAGGGACTCATAAGGTGAAGAAACTAAGCTCTGCCATTGATTATGGAAAGCAGCAGCTGTGTGATGTCAGAAATTCACTTTTCAGTGCCTTGATTCCCGGGATTACCTTTGTGCTGACTGACAGCCAAAGAAAGAAAAATTGTTCTGTTTAATGGAAAACTTTCTCTGATCTGTTCATCTAACAACCTGGTGATAAAACCAATGCTAATTTTCTTTCTCCCTTTTTAAATTATATATGTTCTTTAAATTGGAGCAAGTCAAGGGAAGAAATTTTCCATTGCCTTCTCCATGTACAAGGCACAATATTAGGCATAATGATCAATACAAGGATAACAAAACATCACTTCAGAGAGAAAGGAAAGGAAAAACAATCACTACTAGGACTTTGCTCTATGCCACAGACTTCAGATACATTGTTATCTAATTTTTTCCCCAAATCATATGATATAGGTGTATTTTTCCCATTCTCTAGATAAGAAAACTAAGTCTCCAGAGATCATTGATTTGAACTCTGACTCATTAAATTCTGAAGTCTCTATACCTCATGGCTTCCTAATCCATCCCCAGATAAATATTCCGAATCATATTTTCTCTGCACAGACAACGGAATGGGGTAGATGGTGGGGAGCAGTAGGCTGTCCCATCAGGGTCCACATACAACCCAAACACTCAGGTGTCTTCCTCCTGAGAGGCTGAACTGCAATCAGAAAACTGTCCCTTCTCACCTGTCCAAGTCTGGGGGCCAGGCCACTCCTTGGAAAAGTGCCCTTCCCTCTCACTGAGAATCCACTGTTCATTCCTCTGACTTTTCTTTTTTCTTTAAACTTCTCTTAGGAAATGTATGCCTTTGCTTTTAAGGAAAGTGAAAGTCCTGTTGATTATATGCTTATTTTTCCCAATCCTCCAGCCTTTTGGAATTCTATGCATCTCCTTTGACCCAAAGGGCATCTCATGGGTTCACTCTGAGCACACACATGCCCTTCCTCATACTTCCCGAAACAGATACGAATTTCAACCCATCAGATCATCTGTGAAGACGTAACTGACCTTCCTCATCTTATCTAGACCTCAGCACTCTCTCCCTGCTGGTCAATGTCAAATGGTCACACATTTCCCATCTGTGTGGTGCTTCCGTTGCTCCTGTGCCCTGCTGGCCTGCAGGCATCTCTTTGATACCCTTCACATCCTTATTTCTCTAGATCATCAAGCAGCCACTCAATCTCCATCTCTTTCCTTCTTCCCTCTATCTCTGCCAGAGAAGTGGGACCACTGTGTTCTCAAACCCCTCAAAATCATCTGGAAACCTGAGCTCACTGGGGGTCCCATCTGGAAATCAGTCTAGAAATTTCTTCTCAGAACTCATTAGCATCTTTACTCACATAGCTCTCCTACCTAGCTTTGAATACTCCCACGACCAAGGTGATCATTTCTAGGTGGGTATGGGCAAAGGGAGAGAGGATCTTTTCCCTCAAATCACTTCAGCATTGACTGTACACATAGTCCCCTTCAGTCTCCTAAGACCACTCGTATTTGGAAAGAAATAAATACCTAAGTAGAATGGCCTTCTTGATTAAATAGGCAGGAGAAAGAGAAAACTGGCAGCAGAAATCAAAACAGCATTGTTTAATATCTCAAAATATCTTGCTATCCTTTTGGTTGGCACTTAGCTCAGGGTACAGTGGCTTTTTATTTCTTGCTCTGTCTATGCCATGAGGGGCAGGCATCCTGTCTTAATTACTGTTAACTTAGGGCCACCGCTTGGGTGGTGGATAGAGTATGGATTGGGCTTTGGAAGGTTGGGTTGTACTTCCTGTTCTGATGCTAATATGTTATGTGACCTCAAATTGCTTCTCTCTGCTTCTCCTGTGTCTGAGTTATAAAGTCAGTATTGTACTAAATCAGCATTTCCTCATTCTTGGTCATACTCATACCACCTTCATGATTGTGCCATATCCGTTATCATTCATATTATTTTTGATTAATATTTATCTTTAAATTTACTCACTTTTTTGGATGGAGGGGGTGCTAGGGATGGAGGTCAAGGCCTTGCTTGCTAGCCAAGTGCTCTACTCTTGAGCTATATCCCCAGACCTTACCTTTTCCTTTATGAAAAAATTAATTACATTTATGGTAGAGGGATAGTTTATATCACTTAATGAACCTAAAAAGTAACCTAAAAAAAAAAATCAATGAAAACAGAACAATTCCATAAAATTCTAGGTGGGGGTCTTTAATTTGTTCCTTTGGCTGCCAAAAGCTTTTTTCTTAGTTACAAAGTGAAAGTAGCAGATATCAGAGAGTTGTTAAAGACATGAGAGAACTAACCTAAAGCATTCACCTTAGTAAACAGAATTGGAATGCATCTGAAAATGAAGTGACTTCAGCAATAGCAATTATCTTTTAAAGGCAAGCTGTTGCACTAGACAAAATCTTCTACTACCTTTAGAAGTGGGACCCTTGCCTACCTGGAAGCAATGGACTGGACAATACTTAGGCCTCCAGAGCTCCAAGATTCTGCCTAGTTCCATTCTCTTTGTATTCTGGAGTCATTTGCATAAAACCTGCTTCCCGTCCAGGACTTTATTTCACTTTTATCTTCATCCAAGCTATCGTGCCTCAGTTTCCTCCAGTTTCATTGCCCACTGAGTGTTAGAGAGGTCCCACTTCTACTTCCTAGGCCTAATAGCCTCCCTATTTCATCTCTGCAGGGTTTCTTCTCTCCCGGAGGGTGTGCCCTCTCCACTCCATTTGCAGCAGCAGGAGGCCAGTCCTTTTGGGGTCCTATGGCCAGATGTGCCCTGACACATCTGGCCAAGTTGCCAAAGCCTGTAGTTTTAATGTCTCACACTTCCCTGCCTGTGTCACTCACACCTATGGTCAGCACTGTCTTGAAACCACACCTGCTTCAGAGCCAAGCCTGCAGAGAGGGGTGTCAAGCGTGGATAATGTCCCAGCAGGTGCTAAGGCACAGCTTTCAGGAACCTCAGATGATTGGTTTTGATCCTTTCCTTTCCACAGCCAGCCTGAACTCAGCCCCTCCAAGAAGCAGGGGAAATTGTGTAGTAGTTTGGAAGCAGGGGGAATGATCCAGCATATTCTGAGTGGCAAATATGAGGACACACAGAATGCCTTTAAACTCATCCAGAATGGGAACAGAGGTATAGCCACCCTTTTCTGAAGTTCCACTTCAACCACCGTAATTCTCATCCTTTTCTGCCTTGTATAAGAATAGAAAGAGTGACTTCTGCCTCCAAGATTGTGGCAGTCAGATACGCAGAAGTGCTCTCCTGCTGTATACTAAATATGTGTTGTATAAAACATAATTTTGAACTCATTGCTGGCTCTCAGATAGTAAGGAAACTCTCCAAGCACCCATTCTCCCACTCAAAAGAAAAAGAAGAGATCAAAAAGATGAATATGATTTGTAAGCAAATAAGGAAGGCAAGGTTCCTTTCTAAGAAAAGCCAATATTAGCCCTGTGTTCTAGTGAATATACCTGAGGCCAGTTGAACAATGGAGTTGTGTTTCCTTAGACACATACATTAAGCCAGAGACCCAGGAAGAAGTTTAAAGGCATCCCAAGTAGCTAGCAACCCTCTGGCTCCTGGAAATATCAAAATTTGTCTCTGGATGAATGCATACTTGATTTAGGCCACACAGGATTCCCCCAAATTTAAAATCAATCAACTAAGAGCTTATAATAAAAATTCATCAAACGTACAAGGAAATAAACCATCATGAAGGAATAAGAATTAACAGAAACAGCAAGTGCCAGATTTAGACTCTGTAGCAGATCATCTCTTAAACCTGTCTCAACTTATGGTCACTGCTCTTATGACTGGTTGCGCACATCTTACCTCCTTCCCTCCAGATGCTGGGAGACTGAGAGACCCTGACAGCATCTGTGGAAACCAGGAGGAGAGTGGAGAGAGGGGGATTCGATGCTCAGTGGGCAAAACCTTGAGAGTACAGGGAAGAAAACAGCCAATGGGCAAATTCTTTCTCCTACCACCTCCCTGATGGGATCCTGGGAAGTATTTTATGTGGCTTCTCAAGAGGTCATAGTATATTGGCCTTGTTATGGTCCCTCAGAAAAGCTCACTGTATTGAAGTCTTGATTGCCAGTTTTGGGAATTGATCAGATCATGAAGGCTATAACTTTATCATGGATTAACCCACTGGTAAGTTTATAGCTGAATTGTCTTATTAGGGGATGGAACCTAATTGGAAAAAGCAGATCTCTGGAGGCATGGCTTTGAAAGGTATATTTTGTCCCAGAACCCTTCCTTGATGGCTCTTTCAGGCTCTTTCTCTGCCTCCTGTCTGCCATGATGAGAACAGCTCTTCTTCCACCACACCTCTCTGCTTCACCACAGGTTAAAAAGAAGTAGAATGAGCCAAACATGGACTGAAACCTCTGAAACTATGAGCCAAGGAAGTCATGAGATTACATGACAAAGGAGGAAGCAATTTCTATCTTGCTGGCAGCTTCTCTCCACTGCTTGTTGCACTTGCACAGTTTGGAGAAGCAAGCTGCAGTGTTGGAGAGGCCCAAGTGGGAAGACACTGAAAATGGTCACTGTAACTGAACTTAGTCCCACTGCCTATGAGAAACTGGATGGTGCCAGCAATCGCTGAGTAAGTGTTGCTCATTCTTCCCCTTCAAATGGGAGCACAGGTCCTGGCCTGACCCCTTTCTAGCAAGTAGCCTTGTAAGAGATGGTAAAACATGAGTAGAATATGGGCTCAGAGAAGCCATGCCTAGATTCCTGACTCACAGAAACTGCAAAATCACAGATGTGTGTTGTTTTAAGCCAACATGTCTCGGAATTACTTGTTGCTCAACAAATGATAACTAACATACTAGCTTAACAAGAAGGCTCATTATTCGATATGAAGAGGATCACTACTTAAGACAAAGTTTCAATCACCAGGAAAACACAGCAACCTTAAATTTATGAATCCAATGTAACAGACTCAATCTATACTATGAAATTGGAATGTTGAGAAAAACAGGTGCGGTATGAAAAGACCTGGGTCAAAAAGAACAAGCCGGACCCTATGCTTAACTCTGCTACTGCTAGTCTTGTACAAACAATGTCATTTTCCTATATTCCTAGGACATATCTAATGATAAACTGTGTGTCCAATATATTTTGTTTCCAAGCCTATTAGCATTCACTAAATGAAATAACTTTTAAGTGTTCTAGCGAGTGCATGTGTTTCTCTTTCACTAATATTGGTATGGAAGTTCCTCAAGGCTCCTGGACCAGTCTGAGCAGATGGTCTGTCTTACCAGCTATAGCACATCAACCAGCAGGCCAGTTATGACTGCAGAAAGCCAGGAGAATTTAGCTCAAAAGAGAATCAAAGAAGCTTCTTGAGTCATACCCTATTCCTCTACCCTAAGTATCACACAAAACTGATTTGCGCTTCCTTCTTTTTTAAACCAATAGGTTAAGTCATCAAGATTGAAGAACCCAAGCAGGATGTGCAATAAACAAAAAGCCACATTCGGCTGGGGTGTACCTCAGTGGTAGAGAGCGTGTTTAGCCTGTGTGAGGCCTTGGCTTCCATTCTCAGCACCACAAAAAGAAAAAAAAAAGCCACATTCATGATACAGGAAAGTAACCTGGAGAGTTTTCCTTCAGAGGTGAAGTACGAGAATCCTCTGTAGGAATCTAAAGATCACATTGAGGCTGACTGTATCATGCCTCTCCCAATAGGTAAGGACATTAAATAATGCAGAAAGTCTGCCAGGTATTGATTTGGCATAAAAAGTTTCACCGGCGAAGTGATATATTTATGTATAAAATATATATAAAAAGTTACAATATAAAAAGGAATACATATAAAGAAAAAAATATATATATACAGAGACACATTGGTTTTTACTTCCGCTTTGTAAATGTAAGCCCTGATTCTTTGTCCTGAGGCAGAAATTTAGCCATGTTCTCCTGCAGGTAAGTTGTCTACAAATTCTAGCCTGAGGGTAGACTTTCTGCTTTGTATTTAATGCTATTTGAAGATGCCTGAGTGGAACTTATGAAATTCCCAGCATCACAGAGGAGGTTCGTATTTTCCATTTAACCCCTGAATTCTGTCTCCTTATCACAAATGTCTGTGGGCACCTCCAGCCTGGAGCCGCCTGAGCTGACACCACTGAGTTTGGTATCAGTGCTTTCAACAAACCCACCCAGATGGATCTGAGATCAGGAAACATCTGTGCGAAATCAGAGCACCTTACTTTCCAGCCCAGAAACAGAAGCTGATCTTTATATCCAGAGGAAAGAAACCGACTTTTTAATAGCACAACTTCTGGCCTCAAACAGATTTCTCTTCAAATCCTGGCTCAGCCACCTACAGACTGTTTAACTGCCGGTAAATTTCTTAAATCTTTTGCACCCTCCGCTGCTTCATCTATAATATGGGAATGATGAGGACTCCCACATCAGAAATTTTCTCTGAGAAAAAAATAATATTAAATGCATGTAAATGCTTAAAATAGAACGTGGCATAAAAAACATTTAATAAGTTTTCTCACTACTAATATAATTATTATCACTATCATTAATATGATAGCTTATAACCAATTGCTGTAATCAAAATGGAATCCCATAACCAAATGGGATAAAGTTGTCATATCCCATTTACAAGAAAAAAAGTGAGAATTTTGCAATTTTACTGTTTCAAAACTTCCCTCATAAAGCAGTGCTAAGAGGACCATAAAGATGAAACCTCACACTATTATTTTATATAGAAGGAACCTGAGTCTCAGAGAGGTCAAGTACATTGTTCAAGTTCACACAGCAAGGCCAGGCATTATCTCATACACAAATAGCAGGATTCACATTAACCACAGCAGAGTCAACAGGGATGCCATGAAGTTAATTCAAATAACTCGCCCCTAAAGTTAATATATTTTTAGGACCGATAAAACTCATGTAATGGGGAGTGCTCAGGAATTCAAATCTACTTGGCATTCTCAGAAGCGTCCTTGGGCTGCTTGAAGATTCGCAGCCTATAGCTTTTGGCAGTCCCCAAAGAGAGAGCTCTTTCCACTAACAAAATACAAAATGCAAAATTAATAAAAAGACCCTTTGAAACTGACAAATGTGCCTCAGGCAAACTATCTGCCCAGCAGCTGGTTAAAATTTAATCAGTTTTTTTTTTAATTTTTTTTCAGGCCTGTACATCTTTTGTATGGAGCTCCCCAGTCTGAGTGTGGTCAAAGTTTGTTAAACAAGAAATAATAGCCAAGGCTTTTTAATTCTGCAAATAAGCAATGGGTGCTTTAAATGGTTCTGCAACATTCAAGAAACTAATTGCCTGGGTCTCAACAAAGCTGGATAATTCTTTAATAATTTCTGTTCTTTCTTTTAGAAAACCTAAATTGGTCACTATGCACTGCGCAGTGAATCTTAATATTGATTTAGGTTTATGAATTACATTGTGGCTTTTTCTGGGAACTTGATTGAACCCTAGATAGAGAAAGGAAGGTAAAGAACAGAAGGAGGAAAAGAATGAGATGAATACAAGAATTGATCAACTTGCAAAATAACCGGAGTTTTGTATAAAACGTCAGCAAGAACTTAGTGAAGAGACACTAAGCTACTGTCACTAGGACATTGGAGACAAGGGGGTTTTCAATTCTTGGCTGATCAGGAGTCTTCAGAGAGGAGAACCAGACTCCTTACAAGGCTTAGCCCTAATTCGATTTGTTTTACCTACTGTCCATTCATAAACATGCATAAAATTAAAGACCTCAGTGAAGCCCAGATAAGCAACCATCTAAGATGCAGATCATCTACCAAGAAGTAAATCAGACAAGTCCACTGTTGTCCACAAGCTGTAGCAACAATCACCCAACCTGGTCTGCTTCAAAATTAGTTATTCATAAAGGAGCATGGAGGTTAGGAAAAGAGACAAACAAGATGAGCTATTTTGTTTTATTGTCTTGCCAGAGATGCAGAACTTGAGTCTAAAATAGGGCGTGGGACTGAATTCCTAGGTGAGCCAAGTGTGGGGTGTGGGGGACAGGCAAAAGGTTAGAGATGGAGTCGAGGAAAAATGTTCTCAGGGTGCTGCTGTGGCCTGAAGAGATTTTTCCCTCTCAATTAAACACAGTGGGTAATTGCTAATAAATGTTCTATCCTGTGGGAAGAATCTAAGTTATGCATATGTCTGTGGTCTTAACTGGATGCCATGCTGCTTCGTTTTGAGATAAAGTCTAGCAATTCACCTCATGAGGAAAGCGAGGACACCTATAATGCTTGGCCCTCAGCACGAGGGGAGGCAGGCTGGGAAGGGGGGTGGCTATTGGCTTGACAGTTGGCACTATATCTCAACCTCAGTCCTCTACACACCAACTACTTGACCTACGCAATTAACATTTCCTCTTTAAAGCTCACTTTCTCATTATAAATTGAAGTAATAATACCTGACTGTCAGGGTTACTGGGAAGACTGAATTATATAATGCTTAGAAGATGTAGTGCCTGACCTGCTACAGATGGTTGCTTCCACACGTTACCATACACGTACTAACCATGCACCCAGGAGCTGAAGTGATTGATGGTCTCCTGTTGAATGTCAAATCCTGTTCACTCACCTACTTCCCTGGCTCCGAATCTTTGTCTTTGCCCTTTTTCTAGTCCTGGTGTCACCTGGCATACACGTGGCCAGTGTAGTGATTAATTCCTGGCTTCGCACTGTGATTCTGCTCTTCATTATGAATCCTTATTTAAGGGAATTCTGGAAAACAGAGTAAGGTAACAGTACTAACAATATTTTTTGACACTTCCTTCGTGCCTACTATGCTGAAACTGTTGTAATAAATTTCAATATTAAGGCTCAAAGCAAACACATAGGTGCTACTTTATCTCCAGTTTTGCAAGCAAGGAAACAGAATAAGAGAGAGATAAAGTCACCTGTCTAAGGCCATAGAGCAAAATCAGGATTTGAACTCAGGCAGCCGAGCTCTAAAAGTTTTGCTCCTGAAGCTGGAGCTAAAGTTAAAATGAGAGCTAGCCTGCAGTGGTTGGCATTAGTTTAGGACTTAGAATGCACTACCTACTGAATTGGTGTATGCTTGATGTTTTATGTACTTAATTCTTCACTATGACCCTGTGAAGTAAATGATATTATTAATATCATTTTCAGTGAGAATGTGGAAGCTGAGGTTGTTCAGTGGTTTATTCCAAGTCCATCTATCAACAGAGGTACCTGCTTAACTGAACTTGGGGCACTGACTACACATGTGTACGTCAACTAGTTGGTCCTCAGGGAAAGGGCTAACACATTGCCACCAAAAAATTGAGTAAATATTTCATAGTCAAAAAATTTCATCCCAACCTGTAATCATTCCCCAGTTTGGCTTAAACAAAAATTTCCTATAAATCAGCTGTGGAGGGTTCTAGGATTTTTTTCAGTCTGCCTCTATTCTCTTACTCTAATCATGCAAACCCACAAACATGCCTGCTTTCAAACACTCTTTGCTATCCATTCCAGGACATTGATTCTGGTCTAAAAGAACTTATATGTAATATTTAAATTGTAATTTTAATAAATTTAAATATTTAATCAAATCTTGCTAAAATGTTCCACTTTTATTTTGTTTCCGTGTGTTTATTCTTATATTTTCTGAATGTTGATTTGCTTTGTATATACTGATTCTGTATGGCTATGTATATTAAAAGTTCTAGCAGTCGTATTTTTATTATAGATTGTATCCTTCATTTTTAAAACATGATCTTCTGTAAGGAACACCCATTATTTTTCTTACCCAATATACATCTCTCTCTTCTAATAACATTTTCTGCTAACTAATAACATATTCAACTTCCTTAGCAAAAACAGTTCCTTCCCCCTCCACTGATGGAGTTTGGATGGAAGCGAGCATGATTGGGCCTCTGACCTGAGAGAACCATAGGGTACATTCAGCCCTTCAGTCACTGGAAGTGCTTTAGAGACAGACACATGATTTAATGCATGTGAGTCAGGTCACAGTCGGAAAGAACAATAGCAGTTGTTTACCTGACATCCTTACTTGGATCTCCAATGGGCGTTTTAAACTTAATGTTGCTAAAATCGAATAGCAAAGTCAATAGTCTTGATTGAGTTCTATTTTTTCCCCCTTCACTTTTGCCTTCTTATACCTTTGCCTATTCCAACCAATAAATGACACCAACACTTTCCCATGTACCAAAACACAGAGCTCAGGCATGATCCTTAATTATTCTTTCTCCTTTGCCTCCACATTTAGGCAATCTATCCACAAATCCTGTTTGCCCTACTCCACAATACATTCCAGTCTCTCCACTTGCTCCATCTCGACCTGTGCCATTAAAGTCAAAGCCATCGTCACGTCTTCTCAGAACACTGAAATAGCCTAGTACCCCACTTTACCCACTGCATTTTCTATACAACAGTCTCCATGATCTTTGTATTAGGTGTTTTTTTGTTTGTTGGTTGGCTTTCATATGGACTTTTAAAGTATAACTATTTAATCTCATTTCCCTTCTTAAAGCCTCCCAGTGGCCTCTCATCATCCTGGAATAAAATCAAAAATTTCCAAGCTTCTTGAACCATTGTTCTAGGAGTCATTTAGAGCAAAGAACATACTTAAATTTATTTTACCCTATCTGTTTTTCTCTGCCTATTTAATCCCATTTTAAGTTATAATAAGTTATTTCCTTTTTATATGAATTACAATAAATATATTTCACATCACTTAGTTGTGTTGCTTTTTTTCTTTTGCTTTTAACATTTCCTGATTCATTCCTTCTTTTCTGCTTCTCCTATTTGTTCTTCTATTGTTTTCCTATATTGTTTTGTTATTTTGTTAGGCTTCTATTTTTCCTTCCTGTATGATCTTTGATTTGGTGACTCTGTGATCTTTTCCTTATTTTCTGTATTAGGTTATCTTTATAACTTTATATTACATATTTAAATCACAGAGTTTAATCTATCCAGCTTAAAAATGAAACTTTATCTATGAGCCCATCTTATGGGAAATGAAACTACTATGGTCATATTCTTTCCTCTGATCCACATCTCTCTACCTCCTGACTCTAGGTGGCCCTTTTTTTTTTTTTTTTTTTTTTTCCTAAGATTTTGGTTCTAACGTTGTTTCCAAAATTAAATCAGTCTTGGAAATCTTAAGCCACGGAGACAGCATATTAGCCTTCCAGCTCTGAGTCTTGTTTTGGTCTAACTCAAGCAGGATTAGTCTGGTTTCTTTTAGCCCCTAAGTCATTTTGCCCGAGCAAGGTAGACATGGCAAATCAAGCATGGATGTTGTATCAATGAGCACAGGCTGAGTATACTGTGTAATGAATCCCATGACTATGTCAATTCATTTGGTCCAGGGGGAGGCAGAGCTCTGTTCATTATACTCACTTAGAGACCCACACTAATGGGACAGCCGCCCTGTCAATCATGTCCATCATGGTGTCAGATGGAAGAAGAAGAAAGATCTGCAGAATTGGGCCTAGATTTTTCTTTGTGGGATGGTTTTACTATGTTTTTTATTACAAATTCTAAATTTTAAAAGAAAATGCAACTCTGATTTTCATTTTCTTCTCATGTCAGTCTTGGTGTGCTGTGTTTCCTAAGCAATGTGAGTTCCTTGAGAACTCTATGCTGTTGAACTATTGGCATGAAATCGTTCATGTTGTGGACTTTTTTCCCCCTTCTAATGTCTGTAAGATCACTAAAAATATTCCTTTTACATTACTAATATTAGTAGCTTATTTTTGTGTTGATCAGGCTTTCTATTTTTATTAATCTTTTTTAATCTTTTTCTAGAACCAAATTTTGACTTTGCCATTTCAGTCTTATTTGTGATGTCACTGATTCCTGCTTTTATTTTTATTTTGGCCTCCAATTTACTTTAAATTTAATTTATCATTTTAGCATTGATCTTAAGCAACTATTTTTCCTAATATTAAGCTTTGAAAGGTATAAATATCCCTTAAGCACTGCTTTAGCTGCATTCTGAAGATTCTAATATGTTGTAGTTTTATAATCACTGTTTAAAGTACTTTCCAAATTCCCTTGTAATATCTCATTGACTCATTGTTTATTAAAAAGCATCTTAGTTTCCAAATATTTGAAGATTTTCTAGCTACCTTACTGTTATAGGATTTAAAGTTTATTGACTTGTTTTATTGCCCAGCATGTCTATTTCAATTGAAGTTCCATGTACATTTGAATAAAAAGTATATTCTGTATTGATGGGATATAATCCTCTTTCCAATGAATTAGGTCACTTTGGACAAGGTCTTCTCTAGCCTTACTGAAAATTTTCCATTTATTGTATCTATTACTGAGTGAAGGGTGCTAAAACTCTCCAAAGATGTGGCTTTATCTTCTTTTTCATTTCCAGGAGTGTTTCCTTCATGTATTTCAATGCAATCCTATTTGGTACATATTCATATTGCATTATTACTCCTTGATGAATTGGTCTTTTTATCATAATGACATATCTGTCTTCATATCTGATATAATGCCTATCCTAAAGTCTATTTCATCTGATATTAATGTAGCTGATATTCAAATCAGCTTTCTTATACTGAGTTTTTGCAAGGTACATCTTTCTCCATCCTTTACCATTCAATCTATCTTTCAATCTATTTAAAGTTTATTATTGCAAAGTGAATAACAAATCTAACAAGCACCCAGATGAAGAGATAGAAAACATCAGCATTCTAAAAGTTACCCCGCAAAGCCCTGTCCAGCCACCATCCCTAAAGAGGACCACTCACCTGACTTCTAAGAACACAAACAGCTTTGCTACTTTTGAAGTTTATATACGTGAAGCCACATCGTACACATCCATTGGTCTGTAGTTCAGCACTCTGTTTGTAGGATTCACTCAGGTAATGACATGTTGTTGTGATTTATTAGTTGACATAGCTGCATCCATCTCATGGTATGACTAATACCACAATATAGCTTCATCTTTACTGTTGATATATTTGGTGATTGTTTTCAAATTTTGATCTATGTGAAGAGTCTCCAAATAGACATATTTCTATGTATCTTTTGGTATGGAAAATATGTGTATTTATATCAGGTATCACTTAAATTTCTTCAAAACCTTGTAAATATCTTTTTTTTTTTAGAATACTAATATGCATTTTGGAACAATATTTCCTAGGAGTCTGAAAGGTGCTTTTACTTCCTCCTACATGTGTGTAAACTCACGGATTCCACAACATACAGGTGGGTAGTGTCTGAGGTTCAGACACCAAGAGGGCCCCCAAAGCCCACTTGCCTTCAGAATTACCGAAAATAGTCATGACAATTGGATTATGTCCAGAACAGTCCCAATTTTCTTAGTGCTGGGTGTCCTGAGGATCACAGGCACATATGAGGTACTAATGATGGCTAGTTTTTAATCTTGTGAATTTAGAGATAACAGAGCTGCCAGCCTGGGGTTGCTCTGACGAGATGTAGCATTACCCAGACCTCCCTGGCTACTGTCCAGAGTTCTAATGGCTTTGCTTCTGCTCCTGTACTAGGCTGAGTTTTAAAATTCACAGGAAGTGCTCTTTTATGAGCTCCCTGTGTTTGGTTGTGAGTCTCTTTCCCCCACCCATCTCACTCCATCCCCCTAGTTCAGTGCCAAGAAAAGGGAGTGTGAAATTCTTCCCAGCTGGAGTTTCTCTAACTACACATATCAGATGTCATTAGATGGGGAAATAAGTCCTCGGAGGCCTACAAGTCGGTAGAAAATTCCTACTCTGGCCTTCAAGCCTCTCTGCAGTTTGGCTCCCACATGATTTTGAACATCATTTCCCATTGGTTCCAATATGCCTTTTTTCCGACACAGACTCGCTGCTTCCCATCCACCGAAGACACATTCCCTCCTCTCTCATTCCCCCTCGCTTCCTTCATCCGTTCCTTGGTGGGATGTCTTGCCACATCCTTCCTCCTATTCTACTTAAATAGTTTACCTTGACCATATGTCCACACTTACACCAACATGCTTGATGTACTCTGCTAAATGGGCTTGGGAAATAAAGGTGAGAAAACATGTTCTTGCTCTCAAGAAATTTTTTATTTCTTTGTGGGGGACCACATAGGAGAGGTAATGATAATCTCTATGATTAGCGAAGGAAAATACCTAGATATTATCAAGACTACTCTGTATATCTGTCTAGATTAGGGCTAACTGGAAAGCTCTGGAAGACAGAAGTGACTATATAATTTGCAGGACAAACTGCAAAAATGGAAAATGAGGGGCTCCTTGTTAAAAAATATATTAAGAATTTATAGATGGTGACAACAGAGAATTAACTCAAGGACAGAGCCCTGGGCAACTACACAGGTGTCCATGAAGCCAGCCTTATTGTTACAGACAACTTCAAGAAGATAAAATTGAGAGAATGAAGCATGCATCTGCCCAACTTGGGGGAGATTTAGACAATCAGCCAAGATTGGGATAGAATTACACGAGTAAATAGAAAACTAGGCAAACATCAACAACAAAATAAGACAACTATTGCTTTTAGGAAAAAGAAGTTGGGCAAAAAAATAAAAAGAAAAAGTAATTGTTTATTTTAATGGCTCAGCTGTGAATACTGTTTGCACAGTATATTAGTCAGGGTTCTCCAAGGAAACAGAGCTAGATGGATGTATATATAGAGGGAAGCATTTATTTTAAGGAGGTGGACCACTCAGTAGTAGAGGTTGGCAGCCCAAATTTGCAGAGCAGCCTAGCAGGCTAGAGACCCAGAAAAGAGTTGGTGTTGTAGCTCAGGTCTGGAAGTAGTCTGGAGGCAGAATTCCTTCTTCCTAGGAAGAAGGGGAAACCCTTCAAATGATTGGATGAGGCTCACACACATACATTCGGGAGGGTTAACCTACTTAACTCAAAGCCTACTGATTTAAATGCTAATCTCCTCTAGAAAATATCTTCATGGTGAAGGCTAGACTGGTGTTTGACCAAATACCTGGGTATTATAGCCTAGACAAGTTGACAAATAAAATTAACCATCACACATAATCATAAAAATGCAAATAACAATATTGATCTAAACGAAGCTATGACAAAACATATTGGAAGGAGGACATGAAGTATGCATTTCATTGGGGACAAAGAAAGCTAAAACTCCTCCTCCACACAGTTCAGGAAGAATATTTTTAGGGAGAGGGAAGTCAGTGGCCACATGATTGGTTAACAGTAGTAAGAGATTTGACTCTGGAGAGGGGAAGAAATAAAGCAGGAGAGGGTGAAAAAATGCTGTTTTACATAAATACCATGGAGATTTATTTGGCTTTCTCAAACTTGTACTTCTATAACTTTGATTTAAAAATGTAAACACTTTAAGAAGAAAAAATAAAATACCTTCTGGGAGGAAAAGATCAATTACGAAATGATAGGAATTAACCGAATGCTGATGCGGCACAAGACCCTGGTTGTGAGAGTAAGGAAAGGCCCCCTGAGGACCGGCGAGAGAGACAGGGAGACTCCTGCACCTGTGATGAGTGAGAATCCACAAGGAAAACACTGGAAAGGGCAGGCTGGGTAGATGCCTTCCATGTAGGACACACATTCCTTGCATTGCATTGTATTCCTATACAGAAACTTACCGGGACCCTGTTCCAGTCTCCCCTCATCCCTGCCATTTCTACATCCTTCTGAGGATGCTCTTCCTTCCTCTGACCCCCTTCAGCATGTGACAGTCACACAAACACCCAGCAGACGGTCTATGAAGTAAATCTGCTTTCCCTAACAAGATCTCATGTGTGTTGGGGTCAGGAACCTGCCTGGTGTCAATAATAACCATAGTCACTGTTTATTGAGCACCTACTCTGATCTGGCCTAGGGCTAGTGCCCTGAATCCATGTTACTTTACTCTCATAGCTCCCTGGGAGTGTAGTGTTGTTATTATCTCTGCTTTCTGGGTGCAGAACTTGAAGCATGGAGAATTGAGGTGATTGGCTGGTGTAGAGAGTGACAGGTTTCAGAGTCAAATCTCTCTAACCCTGAAACCCATGCTTTTAACCTCTCTGCCATACTCTTTCCCACCACCTCAGACTGCCTGTTTTATTGCATATGTTTAAGATAGTGTCAAACACATAGTAGGTCTGTGGAAAATGGTGAGAGAGAGAGAGAGCACATTGCCCAAGATCTGGAAGGTGTCTTGCTGCCTCCTTGCAGAAGCATGCAGCTGCGTCTCCCTAACCACACTAAGTTGTCACACGACGGAACACAGCTCTTCTGACCTTACGTATACGTAAGCTCGGATAACAGCTCACTGTGTGTAAACAGATGTCAGGTCCAAATCAATCTTGCTTCCTGACACCTTATTTTAAAACAGTAATTATGAGTTCATTCTTGAAGATTCTGTCCTGTGTAAATTATCTATCTCCACCTTCTTCGCCAAGTTTTAATTTTTTAACATCAATTAAGGTTTTTTCTAAGGAAGTCACAGCAGGAGACACATACAGTGAGGCCAAAACAAAGAGAAGAGCCTTTGCAGAAAGTGGGAAAGAATAGGGTGATGAGGTAGTACCAATCCTGGCACCAGAATAGGAGGATGTGGGAAGCGAATGTGATTGAAAACACACAGACAAGGTGAGAGAGGAAGGAGGAGTGGACACCATGCAGAATACTCAGCCTCGGTCAGATGCAGTGATGGGGCAATTCCAGCAGGACTAGGCATGAAACTATTGAGGGAACCCAAGGTGTGGGTGTTCAGTTACTCTCTCATCCCCAAGGACTTACAGATTCAGGGCCTGCCCATCTGGATTCCTGAGTAGCTCTCTTAGTGCATTTCTCCTGCTATAGCAAAATACCTGAGACTGAGAAATTTATAAAGAACAAACATGTGTTTTTCTTGGTTCTGAAGATTGGGAAGTCCAACATCAAGGTGCTCACTCAGTGTGTGAGGAGGGCTGCCCTCTGCTTCCAAGATGGTGTCTCCTTGCTGTGTCCTCTGAGGAGAAAGGGGCTGTGTGATCATACGGCAGAAGGAGGAGCAAGGGGTCACTGCCCCTCACCTGGAGTCCTTGGATCACAGTGCTCTCCTATATTAGGATCTTAATCACCCCCAAAGGGCGCACTTTAATACTACTGCAGTGGGGATTACATTTCAGTACAAATTTTGGAGAGGACACAATCGGCAGCTCACGACTAAGACAGCAACAATAATGATGATCCCTCCTTACCCTCCCTTTTCTCCCACCAGAACATGGTAATACAGGAGGGGTTCTCCTTTTGTCTCTTGGGAGCGTACAAAGACTCCTGATTCAGATCTGGGTTTGAATTTCAGTTCTTATTTGCTGAAGTGATAAAACACTTAAACTTTCAGAAGTAAGGAAGTATGGAAGATTAAATAGAGTCTGAGAGGCTATGTTTTAATTTAATGCTGTATAACTCTAAGCAAGGTAGTTAACATTCTGAGCTTCAGTTTCTCAGTTGTAAAATTGATATATTATTGCATCTACCTCATACAGACACTGTGGAGAAGGAATGTAAGGGGTGTAAATTTCTTAACACGGGTCTACTGCTAATTGCAAAATAATACTTTTAATTCTTTAGTGCTTTAATGACTATTCAGTTAGACAAAGATATATTTGAAGCATCTACCTCAATAAATGTCAGCTTCCTTTTCCTTTATCTTATGTATTAGCATTTCATTGTGGATTTGAGGCATCCACTTTGAGCTTTACTGGGTGAGCAGTCCTACTGGAAAGGAGAGGCACTGACCTTTATTACCTGACTTTTGTCCTTGGCCAGGAGGGCTGAAATGGAGGGAAAGGAACCTAGCAGACAGAAATGCAGTGAGGCAGATGACTAAGAATAGAATAAGATATATTCAAGTGTGAACAAGGGAGTGTGCCCAAACTGAGGCTGAACATCACAGGAAATAGAGAAATGATATCTATTTTAGTCACTTTCTCTTCTCTGAGACAAAAGTCCCAATACTCACAATTTAAATGAGGAAAAGCTTATTCAGGCTCACAGTTTTTAAAGAATTCTGTCCATAGTTGGCAGGTTTCAAGGTAAGAACAGCATTGTGGAAGGGACTTGGCAAATGATAGATCCTCACTTCATGGTGGCCAGGAAGCAGAGAGAGAATAAAGGAGCCAGGAAGGAGAGGTACCTTCCAGGTCATGCCCCCAGTGACCTGCCTCTTCCAGCTAGGATCCACCTCCTAACAGCACATTCAGCTATGGCTTCATCGGTGGATAAATCTACTGATGAGTATACCCTAACACCCCCTGATCCGATCACCTAACAGCCCACCCCTGAGTAAATGAGCCTTTTGGAGGATATTCTAGGTCTAAACCATAATAGATGATTATTCAGTTGTATCAAAGTCGCACCAGGATGTCCCATATCTTTCACTTGCTCCAGTGGTTTCATACTGGAAAATGAAATTCTATCTCTGTCTGTTCAAATTCCTCCAATTCGGAGTAAATGGGGAGAAGGACCCATGTCACCCCAGCCACACTCAGCTAACTGCAAGACTGATGCGCAGGTCCCTTGAGAGTCAATCCCTTCTCTCACCTCTCTCTGGTCCTTTGCAACACCACCATCCGCATTACCACATTGGGTGGTTCATCTTAGTTCCAGGATCTATATTCCTCCCTCCCGTTTTATTTTCCTGTGATCTCCACCTTCCCAGCTTCTGAACTGAATACCTATTCCCTTTTTCAGTCCTGCTTCATCCCCCATATTGGGCTAGGGCCCTGGCTTAGGGGCTAAAACTTGGGTTCTCCAGTGTAGAGGATGTCTTAGGTTCCCTCTCTTCGCTGCTGTAAGATGCCTTCAGGAAGATCACTCTTGGATCCCCTATGATCCTCTTCTCAGTGTCTCTGGGGATCACACCATTTTGAGTTTCAAGAATGAGCCCTCCCTGCACGCAGAATGCATTCCAAACTCTAAATTGCTCCTGACCAATGGGAGATGCTACTCTTCTCCCCTCAGAAGAGCACAGCTATTTCTCTGAAGTCCAAGATATTTTCTGTGAGCTTTGTTTTGTTTACTTAGTGACAGAAGTTCTTAGACTTCATTTCAGTGGGAAAATATGACTATAGATATGTAAAGACGTTAAAAGGAATGATAGGCAGACTCATGCAGGGAGCCCAAGATGGAAGGGTCCCTAGGGTCCATCTATCTTGTCCCTTCATTGTATACATAGCGGTCATTTGGCAGAGGTCTCAGAGAGCAGGAGGATATAGCTAAGACTAGAACTCAGAACCACTATCCCCTTGCTCATTGCTTATCCTCTAACATGTGTCCTTTTCTAGCACATCTGTGAGTTTCAGCCCGACACAACCACTGGTCTCTCGTAGCAAACCAGCCTCCCCCAGCACTGTGAATGACACACACCAGGAATCTCTGCTGGTTTGCAGATTGCGCTTCACTCCAACCAAGTTCTAGCCACTCGGTTCTCATGATTCCAGCTCTCTACTTGGCCCTTTGAACTTGGATTTTGTTCCTTGCTTTGGTTCTTCCCTCCAGCACTCAGCAGCACATTCTGGCTGAGACTGACTCTCTGGGACTCACACCTTCATCTTGGACCATCGACCAATGTCCGGTGAGAACCTGCCTGCTCCCTCAGGAAGGATGCAAGATGTGCACCTAAAGTGTTTTCCCAACAGCCTTGATCTCTAGGGCTGTAAAAAGATAGTGGCAGCAGAGGTGACCCTGAGTGGGAAGAAAGGACAGTGTCCAGTCCTCTCTTAATTTGTGTCTATGGCCACTGAAGGATGGAAGGTGTTTTCATCAGTGTCGGAAGCCTGTGGCTTATATTTTCCTTTCCTTCATTCTCTTTAAGTGTCCCTGAACAACGTGGACTAGTGTCCTTCTCAAAGATTCTTCAGTGGAAACTCCTGGGATTCACTCCTTGCCTACTGACCCAGAATGGCTAGTTTGTGAAACAAGAAGCAGCATCAATTTTTAAAAGTCTACCAAGTTTAAAAGCCACAGCCTTATCTCACACCCCAGTGGCTTTTAATCCAGTCTCTAATTGAATCATGGTGGTAATAAGGAACTGGTCCTGGGAGGTCCTTTCTAAATGTAAGTTATACACTGTTGCTCCCGTGTTGCAAAGCCCTCAAATGACTTTTTGGAGCATCAAAGTCTAAGTCTTCAGAGTGCTTTCTGCTTCCCTTCCTCATTCTGTTCCAGCAACACTGGCCAGTTTGCTGATCCCTGCATCCCATCACACCTTCAGCAGGGGCCTTGGCACTTACCGTTCACCTCGGTCTGTTCCCCTTTTTCTCCACAGAACTCCTTGGCCTCTGTCCTCATTCTGGTGTCTTTTCAAACGTCCCTTCATCTCTGAGGCCTTCCATGACTGGAAATATAAGGCAATCCTCCCCATTCTACTCCTACGTGCCTGATAACCCTTTCAGTACTTTATTTTTGTCCACAGAGTGGTGTTTATCCTGAGCTCTTTCCTCCGCAAAGATTCATTCTTTCCAAGTTATAAAAGAAAAAAAAAAGACTTGCTTTTTAACTAGCTAATTGAATATATATATATATATATATATATATATATATATATGTATATTTCATAGCAAATCCTGAATTTGGAAATTTCCCTCTCTGCCCACACCCCGTCATCTGTCCAGTACTCAGGCTTTTCACTACAGGGATGCTTCCCATTCCCACACCCTATCCTCTCTCCTAGCTGACACCCTCACAAGGCTGCTCTCTAACACACCCTGTCCCCACCATTTGCACCCTCAGTTTGCTGTGGGAAAGCCCAGTAGGAACCGTGCCCAGAGCTCTCTCAATGCAAATACCACTCGCACTGCTGTGGGGAGGGACACATTACTCACCATAGCACCCTTTCCTTACAATTGGTCTGTGGCCTGTAATGTGGGAGCTATTATAACAAGATATTAACTTAAATGACCTCACCGCTTTTGTCAGAATCATTAACTCACTGGACTTCTGACGACTAACTTGTTTTTTTAACAGTGTGAGAATACTAAACAGCTTACAATGGAAGCATTTTGTGAATATTTTACTATTTGTAAATTGTGTGCCACCTATACATCCTTTATAGCAATACCGTTTATAATAATTTTTTTTCAAAAAGAATTGTCCATCAAGGCTGAGCCACTTTGCAGTCCTCCACAGAGAAATGAAGTGTCCAGGACTGTCCCTGACAGCCACAGAATGTCTTCCAGGTACTGAGGAGACAGCTGGATAAACGTCCCCTCCCACACCCTGACAAGGACACGGCCCAGAGCCAGGTTTCTCCACCCCACACTGGCAATGAGAAAGCCATTAGCACCTCATAAGCCTCTCTCTGTGCCTGGAATCCATGCCTGGGTGTAGTGCTTTGACCGGCCAGCCCAGCCCCCTCCCTCCCACATTCCTGGACGGAAACCAGAGTGAACTTGCTAAAAGCCTTCTGAGAGGCAGGTAACTGATACCTGCTGTGGGAACCCTGTCTCCCTCTCCACCCCACAGTGCTGCAATGCCAAGGCTGGACGTTTCTCTAAGGCTGCCATGGAGGCACAGTGGCCTCTATTGTTCTTTCCTGCAAAGAAGACTTCTGCAGTGCATGGGGTAGGCTGCAGAACCGAGATATCTCCTAGCGGTTCTGCTCAGTTCAATTTCGTCTTCATAAAGGGCTACTTTAAAGGTTTGGCAGATCCCAAGTTGATTGGGACCAGGGAAATACAGTCATGCAAAGCCAAAGCCTTCTCTTCCCATCTTCTGTCCCATCTAGGATCTGAGAGAGTTGCCACTATATCAAGTCCTCAGCTGAGCCCAGATGAGCCAGAATGATGTGTGGCCCATTTTCGCTCTTGTGTCACCTCAGCAGCTTAGCTGGTGGGAAGCACAGAGCCCATCTAGATCCATTGGGAACTTCTGAGGAAACTTCAAGTGGTGATAACCAAGACAGAGCCTTCTACCTGATGTCTTCATTCACACACTGATTCGTCATCAGTTTTTGTTCCCTGGGCACTGGACTTGCAAAGATAAGCAAAGATTTATTCCTCTTCGTGGACATTATAGTCAACAATAATCAAATAATCACACAGTCAAAGTGTTTGGAATCATCATGGTGCTAAGTATCATGAAGGTGTGCTGTAAGAGCTGTAAAATGTGTCTAGCATTGAGCCCATAGAGCACCCCTTTCTCGTATTTGTGAAAGGAACCGCAACTGATATGTTACAGTGATTTCAATGCTCTGAGTCACAATGGGAGACATCTTCCCATGTCCGATTGCACACGATAGTGGTGATCACCACTCCTACGGCTCATCAATCCTTCTACCCAGAACCATGGCATGCAAGGCAAGGTAACGCCCACTTTCTCAGCCACTGAGCTCTATAGATGACTCAAAACAGGGCTCCGCCTGGCCACACAAACCAAGTAGAATGTGCATATTGGATCCAACAACTATCTATCTTGCCATCTGTAACTTCAACTTCAATGTTTGACTGTATATTAATCATCTGAGAAGTCCAAGGGTAAAACAATAAGAACCTCCAGTCTCCAGCCTGGCCAATTAATGCGTAGTCCTCAGGACTGAGTGAGAGCTAGGCATCACTGTGTTTTCACCTATTCCTGGGTGATCCTAATATGCAGCCATACTCGAGAACATCTGAATGTTATTCATGTCACTAACACAGTTTAAGTAAGGTAGCTCATCCTGGCCCTCAAATGCTGTTACTAACTTCTGGATTTAAGTTAAGAGTACAGGTCTAACAATAACAAAGAATGATAGACATACAAAAGGAGAAAGGAGATCTATGTATAAAGACCTTGTAGCCACAGATGTATCATTTTAAAATTACAGAGTACTAATAGCATTTAAGAGCTGCCATATGTTGAAAATAAAACATCAGAGTTTTTCAAAGCTGAAAGGACCTTAGATGTCACCTAACACAATTTCAAGTCCTCACATTTAATTTGCAGGAGTTGAGAACCAAAAAGAATAGCCTTTACACAGGCTATTAATGGAGGAACCAGGTATAAAGCCAGGTTGTCTGTTCTCTCGAGCCAGCAGCAAAACTTGGAGGTACCAGTACCTGCTGACCACCAACCCCAAAGCTCAAACTAGCCTTTCCCTGTTTGGTGGTTGATATATCGTGTCAACTTGAGAAGTCTAGAAGCTTAACTAAGTAACTTAGCAGTTCTACATCCTGGGG
This sequence comes from Erethizon dorsatum, assembly GCA_028451465.1. Taxonomy (NCBI): domain Eukaryota; kingdom Metazoa; phylum Chordata; class Mammalia; order Rodentia; family Erethizontidae; genus Erethizon; species Erethizon dorsatum. Next base: position 69,455,390 of record CM051827.1, on the reverse strand, counting down.
TGTAGAGGACATGCGGTAGGGTGGCTACTTACACTTTGGGATATTGTAATGCTTGATTCATATGTGTCAACTTAAGAAGTTTGGAAGTTTAACTAAGTGACTCAGCAGGAGGCCAGGGGCCTCACTTTGTAAACATCCTGAGCCTGTGCAAGAAGAGGGCACAGAGATGGTGTGGGCAGGTGGCCTGCATACAATACAAGGGAGGAAAAGAGGTTACTTCTCCCTTTTTGCTCTTGTTGCTTTTGCTATCTTCGGCCACCTTGAACGGTTGCCCCTCTGCCATGCCATCCTGCTCTGGAGCCAGCTGATTACGGACTGAAACCTCCACAAACTGTGAGCTAAATAAACCTCTCCTTCCTTAATTTTGGGTGTTGGGTATTTTGCCCCAGCAATGAGAGAAAAGTAACTAAGACACCTTGATCCTTCCCCTGTCCATGATGCACCCTCTCACAGGACTGCCTGTGAAAGATGCAGTCTGGCCTTTGCTTTCTTCTGCAGGGGCATGGCTTTTTACCTTGTAAACACTTGTTTGTTGGCGACTGCTCCTTATATGCCCCAGTGAGATTATCACTGGCCTACCAACATCTCAGCTGCTGGGAACACCTGTTTCCCCAAACACTACCCCGGTCCCTGATGGCCTCTGCCCAGTAACTTGCAACCATCAGCCTTTAGCTCCTTAAAAGACGTCTCACTTTGACTGTCACGAGTTTAAATGAAACATGAAGTCCATTTTCAAAGAGTTCAAGACAGTTCAAAAGCTAGGGAGAATGTACCTCATATGCCAGAAAAAGCTAGGTGGAGAATATACCTGGAATACCAGGAAGGGGTGAGTGAGTATTATAGGAGTAATTGCTGATGTGGATGAGGTTTGCAGAGTTTCTCTGTGACTTCCAGGTAGCCTCGAACTCCAGTGTCTTCTATTCTCATTCACAGCCTTAGACCTAGAAGATCTGGGCCCTGAGATGGTTTTGCCATGCTCCCACCTCACGGCCCAGGACACACCATTTAACCTCCATGAGTGTCTTTATCTTCATCTATAAAAGAGTAGGTTAAGGAGGGTGATTTCCAAGGTCCTTCCCCAAACTCCACATTTTCTAGTTCCAAAAATCCAAACAGTCTGTGTGTTCATTTCCTGTATCCACACATTTACAATATCATTATGTTAATATTTACAGGGGGACATGCCACAGAATTTTAGCAGCTGTTCTAGTGGATCCTAGTGATTTTTCTGACCTCCCTATTCCAACCAGCCCTTTCCTCAGGGACCACTTGTTTTTCGGCAGTCTTTGAACCTCTCACAGCCCTGCTCATTATTTTGTTGTCTGAAGTTAGGCAGGAAAATTTCTGTGATTAATTAAGCAAAAGGCCCTGGTGCTGGTTGTGCAAGAACCATCAGATAATCACGCCTTTGGGGTGCTCGCCAGGCCCGGGGAGCAGCCGGGCTGGGGTCCTCAGAGGATTGATTAACTCTGGGATTCTCAGGCCTGCCCTAAACACGTGGCTGCCTGAGACACTGTCTCACTTTATAGAAATAAAGACTCGACTTGCAGGGTGCTGCAAGGCCTGGAGGGTCAAGGATATAAAATTCTGCCACTCTGATGGACCCAATTTTTTTTTGTTTGTTTGTTTTTTGTTTTTTGAGAAGGGTCTCACTTTGTAGTGCAAGCTGGTCTCAAACTAGCAGGGATCTTCCTGCCTCAGTCTGAGTGATGGGATGGATGGTGGTGTGTGCCACCACCCCTGGCTGAAGGACCCAATTACTGACCCTGGGGACCACTGAGCCAAAAAACTTTCAAGGAGGATTTTCAAGACTCCCTGATGAGCCACAGAGTTCCTGCAGCATTGCAAGATGGTGGGCTCAGGGGAACAAATGAGAGTCAATTGATGGGGCCCTGGCTCAATTCAGTTCAGCTTTGACCTGAGTCTTCTCTTCCTGACCCTACTGTAATAAAGTACCACAATCTGGATGCCTTAAAATGACAGAAATTTATTCACTTGCAGTCCTGGATGCTAGAAGTCCAAAATTAAGTTATCAGCTGCACTGTTTCCTCCAGGAGGCTCTGAAAGAAAAATCTGCTCTGTGCCTCTTTTCTAGCTCCTGGTGATTGCTGGTAACACTTGGTGTCCCCTGGCTCATGGGGATTTATCCCAGTCTCTGCCTCTGTCTCCCTCTGGTCTTCTTACCTGTACATGATCTCTATCCATGTTTCCCTCACCTTTCTCTTACACAGATACCACATTCTCACGTACATGGGTTAGGACTTGAACCTATCTTTTTTGGAAGACATAATTCAACCCTCTATAACCTGTCTTTTGCATTGAGCAATTGCATAGATTTCATTTAAAGAAATCAGTCCACAATGCAAATAAAGCTAGGAATTAGGCTGTAAAATATTAGAAGGATCATGGCTGAAATCCGCTTGCTTCAGAATGCTCACTGAGCTTGGGATGCCAGTACTCACCAGTACTCTGGGCAGAAAATTGGGCAGAAGACTGCGGACAGTCTTTAGTGCATCTTGATATCTTATCCCCTGGTGTTTAAGTCAGGGATCAATCAGAGATGCAGAATCTGGTGGGAGTGAGCTAAGCAGTCTCTGTAAGGCTATCGACCTCTTGTCTGATGCTGGAACCGGAAGACAGCAGGACAGACAGTCAGGAGACGGGGATGATGAAGGGGGTGGGGCAGCAAGAACAAACCAAATCCAGGAGCATGAGCTGGAGCCTACAAGGACAGAACAAAACCACTGCAGTTCTTATGATTTCCAGTGTTGTTGGGATCCTGCAGATGCCAAGACCCTCTGCCAAGGGGCTAAATACACCCTGGCCCAGGACTGAGAGATGCTGAGGGAAAATTCAGGGAAAGGTGGAGCGATGGCTGGCTGTGGCTTCACACTGAGGACATCAGTCAGAAGTAAGTGACAATGAGTCTGAGCTACAAAATGCGGCCCACCCTAACTGGAAGCATGAAGGAAAAGGAAGTGGGAGGAAGGCAATTCAGCCCAGCTAAGTTGACACAGTTCAAAGCCACCACCCCTAATTAAAACCTCCTTCTCTCCATCCCTTCAAATTCATTCACCTGAGACCAGGGAACAGGTGTTATTCATCTTCATACCTTCATCTTGTTCAGAGAATTGGATATTAGGTGGTCAAAAAATGAGAAAAGAATTGCACAAACCTGAACCACAAGGAGGCAAACCCCCAAGAAAAATCCCAAAATAACCCTGGCACTTTGACCAGACTAGATTCAATAAACATGTATTAAATACCACCTATGTGCTAAGAACTGTGCTATCACAGACATTGCCTCTAACTCTATGGCAATGCTATGAGGAAGGTATATAAATCCCTCTTTTCAGATAAACGCACACACACACACACCAAGAGTTAGAAAGTTAAATCACTTGTTTGAGGCCACATATTTAGACAATGGTAAGCTTAAATTTAGATTCAAATCTTCTGAAGCCATATCCACTTCTGGCTTAAGACTGGCTAAGTAAACTATGCCTTCATCCCTACTTTCAAGCAACACTAAAAATATCAGTAGCATAACTCATGGAGGAGAAAATCTAATTTGACTTTGAAAGGCTGGACCCAGCTCTCAGTGTTGCTCTGGCAAAAGTGGAAATTGTGGTACCAGAGGCAATTAACCCTGAGTAATAGCACTTTTAGCCAGCGGAATAGGCCCCACATTAGAGCAGGAATGACTGCTTCCAGGGGAAAATGAACTTGCAAATGAGTGCTGCCACCTCTCCAAGCTCTTCATACCTGGCTATGATCCTCCATGCAGCAATCGGTTTATTTAGTTAACTAATAAGGGGAATGGATCTAGAGGACTCTCACCAGAGAGAGGAGACAAACAGCCAATGGAGGGGAACAAGATGGAAGGGAAGGGCATGGGAATAAAGAGCCAGAAAAACAACCCTGTCCCTTTGGGAAGGCCTCAAGTTAAGGAGATTGCTTGATTTAGGACAGAGAATGAAGATTGGCCTTCATGAGTTGGATGGGTTCCAAAGGGGATCTGAAATGGTGGTTCAAAAAAAAAACTCACATCTTATTCCCCTTAGCACAAGGAAGAGATAGGGAATTATCAGGAAGCTCTGGCTTTGGGACATCTTGAGAGTATCTATGAAATTAGCAGGTAGAACTTAAAATAAGTTCAGTTAGGGGAAAATTATAAAATAGATGGGAAAACACAGAGGGCCTGTCCAAATTATAAAAGTATCTATGAGCCCCTTCTCTGAGTCCCTCTATGCCAAATCCCAACATGATTCTCCATCTAGAAGATGATGCTGAGATAGAAAGTACAAATACTATTTTGGGAGACTAACAGACTGCCTTAGGTGCATAGAGATAGAGCAGCCCAGAAAGATGGAGATGGGTCAAGGGAGTGTTGTGATCATTTTTAATCCCGTCATACCTTAAACCTAACCAAAGTGAAGGTTGCATATCAGTAGAATGGCTATCGAAGGAAGTTAAAATCACAAGGTGAGTCACGTTTGTCAGGAACAAAAGCCACTCACATTCCAAGTTATAAGCAGTCTTCACTTTTGTGGTATAGTGATTAAAGGATGGGCTTTCAAATTCTAGGTTTTCTACTTATTGATTATGACCTTGGGCAGGTTTCCTAATCTCTCTGAAATGTGTTTTGACCACCTATACTAATAGAGAATACTACTTACTTCACAGAGAGGTGATGTGTAAAAAATCCAGAGCAGTGCTTTCCTCCTATCAATTGGTCAAGTCAACCAATGGAGATGCCATACTACAAAGACCCACTGAATACTCCTATGAGAGTTGAAGAGCCGATTCTCCTATACTTCAAAGCCAAGGGGGAGGGGCTGATACAAAACACAAGACTCACAGTACGACTTCCGTGAAATACTAATTTTAGTTTTTCAAATAAAGGTATGAAGTAAATTTGTAAGGCAGAATTTAATTTCATATTGAAATTAACAGGATAAACTTTAAGAAAGCAGGAATCTCGATCAGTTTGTTCATTTCTGTATCTCCAATACCTTAAATATAAATAACATACATAAATAAGTTATACATATGAGTAATATATGTTATTCAGTTAAAGCAAACGTTCAGTTAAAGAAACAGCGGCTTAAAGTGATTAACTGAAGTTTCCTGAGAAAACAGGGAGTTTAAACTAGCTTGTCTTAAAGTCTTAGCTTAGTGATCATATTCACAGAGTGGGTAGGAAAACAATAGAAAAAGAAAGAGAAAGATAATTAGAAAATGCACATTGTCAAAAATATGCAGTGGTTACAATAAACATAAGTGATTAAAATCATTAATCGAAAATCAGATACTCAGCTTCTGCTTCCTGGCAGAATATATTAGATTTTAACAAGTCATCCCTCATGCTGCTAATGCTAGGAAAAAAAATGAATATATTTAAAAAATCATATTTATAACTCTAGAAGTAGATTAGATGAACCAAAATTTCAAAGGGGAAAGAGCCCTTCCTAGAGGAGCTGAGATCAGCACCTGTTTTTTCCCCAGGGGCATTTTCTGAACCTGGAGACAGGCTGAGGACTGATTGGATTCTTCAGAGAAGGGCTGTGCTGGGGAATAGGAACCAGAGAGCTTTCTGATGGCTTTCTAAGCTGATGTGACAGATTCGTAATTAGAGAAGCCCTAAGCTTGCCACCAGTTTATCCAGAAGACACCAAATGTGGGATGGCTCATACCTAAAGCTGAAACCCAGCTCAACCCAGCACAAGACCTCAGTATATTGATGTATGATCATTCTCTTATCCTGTCTGCATAAGAGCAACGGATAAATCTCCTCTAGTGGAAAATAACATCTATGTTAATTATCATGATATTTTACATAAATGTCAGCATACAAAAACATTACAAAATAAGCAAAAATTATGTAACAAGCAAAAATTGTGAAAACAAGTTAGAAAGCTTAATCAACAAACAAGAGAATAAACCTAATCCACATGTTGACGTTAGCAATGTCTTTAAAATACTTATTATAAGTATGTTAAAGATAATCGAGCTAGGATCAAGATGATAGATGAAGAAATGAAGGATTTTAACAGAATTGATATCTTATTTTTTAAGCAAAAACTGACTCTTAGATGGAATTATGGGGGAAAAGACATAAATTTACAATAAAAACAGGCAAAATGAAAAAAAAAAAATACCAGGTAAAAATAAACCAAAGGACACCTAGGGCCAATAGCACAACGGATTATGAGTCTAACTATGGGTTATAATATTAAAGAATAAACCAAAGAAATACACAATAGAAATGTTCATATTGATGTCTACTAAGAAAATTGGAAATTAATAAAAATGTCAAAATGAACAAAATGGAATGTTATAGACAAGGAAACAATAAACCAAGAAACTATAACTTCAAAAATCATAAATACCTTTAACAAAATAGCCCCGAGTAATATTAAGTAATTAATAAACCAACAGTTTTATTTGGAGATTTAATACAACCACTCAAATATTAATAAACCAACCAGATTAAAAAATAACCAAAGATACAGATTTGTGAAGCAAAAATCGATAACTCTAAATTATTAAATGAGGGCTGGTGATATAGCTCAGTGGCATAAGCACCTGCTTAGCAAGCGTGAGGTCCTGAGTTCGACTCTCCGTACCCACATATAAAAATAAATAAATAATTAAATGATAGACAAATAAATAGATGCAGATTTTTACACCAAGAAAGTGAGAAATTCACATTCTTTGATTTATACATGGGAAATTAATGATAACTGAGCATATACCAAAAAACTAAAGAAACTTTACCAACATTCAAAGAATAAAGATTACACAGAAAATGGCCTCAATATACAATACAATAAAAATTAACATTTAACAAAATAACCAAAAAAATTTTATATTTATAACACACACACACACACGCACACACACATACTCTTATATCCTAAAAAGAAATAGGAAATTTGCAGTGTTATTAGAACAGAGTGGCATTTGTGAAACACAGATAAAATAGTCCTTAGAAGAATTTTTACAGCTTTTACTACACTTACTACAAAGCAAAATAAATGGAAAAAATGAGATCAGAACTGAAATTTTAAAATTCAGAAAATATTGGTGTATAAAGTCAAAGAAATAAAATGATAGGAAATAATGATAGGAACAAAAACTAGAACAAATGAAGAGAAGACGAAAACTTACTTGTTTTTTCTACAAGTTAAATTTCACTGACAAAATGAAGAATTAATAAAATCAAATTAATAAATCTCAAATAAAACAGGAAAACTAGCTAACTAGGGAGGAGGAAAAAAACGTTGAAAATGATTCCAGCAATTTATCGACATTCCTAATTCAAAGAGGCACATTTGGCCAGTCCATAGTCCTCTGTCAATCCAAGGACACTCTCAACACCTCCAAGTCCCCTTCTTAGGGCTCATGAGAACTTCTGAGCCTCCTGCTTTCCACAAGCAGGATATAGGGACCAGTCTTCCCACCTGTGCTTACCTGTGTTCTCCTCCTCTGTCCCACAGATGCTGCTGCAGGATGAGTCCCTACCACGCTGGAAGGACTTTTGAGAAAGTCTGTTAGAAGGAGTCCCTTTCAAGGATGCCTAGAGAAAGCGCCATGTGTGCCGCGTTCTCAGGAACGAATCTGGGTGTCTCTACAGCCACGTTCCCCACTCTAAGGCTGGGCATTGTAGGGTGTGTAGGGAAATAAGAAATTTGAAAGCCTTTCCTCTCTTTTCTTCATCCCCACATAGCCATTCAGATGGACGAAGTCTTTCCCTCTTCTTTCTGTCAGATCTGCACTCCCCTCAATGAACTTCTATGGCCACCAGGCCTATTTTTTCTTATACTAAAGGATTAGATAAAAGAAGTTAGAAAACTTTTTCTGCCTTTATAAATTGTACTTCTGTTTTCTTGTTCCATTTCTAAAGTCAACTGTTACCCTTTGAATGTATCTGTAAGAAGACTAACTATACCATCCCATCCTTTTCTTTTTTTTTTTTGTGGGTATCGGGGGTCGACCTCAGGACCTCACACGCCAGCAGGCGCCCCTGCCGCTGAGTGATAACACCGGCCCTTTTTTCGTATGTGGGTTCACAGGAGTCGAACTCGGGCCCTCACGCTTGCCAGGCAAGCGCTTATGCCACTGAGCCATCTCACCGGCCCCTCGTCCTTTTCTTGAAAGCCACATAAATGCTACACGTGTACTAGAGGAAAATAATCATGTGTAATGAAAATGTAAAAGAAAAAGACATTCACATTTTTAAATAAAGTTTTAAAAATTACAACGCAATTAAGCATTGGTTTGAAGAAATTTTTATAGTGAGGTTTAAGATCTTCACTTATCCTGATTTTTCATCTTCCCTTGGTAAGATGGCTTCTATTCAATAAAGGAAACTATTGATTTTAGCATCCTGTTCCTTTCTTCTACATGTAATTTGTTTCTTCCTGAAATTCATTCTTCATTAGATCTTCAGCAGGAATATCTGTGAATGTCAAAAATCTCTTTTTTTATTTTCCTAAGGATAATTTTATACATTTTCAAATGATGGTTTAGATGTGTATAGAATTTTATGTTGATGCAAAATTTTCTCAGTATTTTGAAAATAATATTTCACTATGTTTGGTCTCATTTTTACAGTTGAAGCTTTTGATGCTTAAATGTTATTTATTTTCAGTATCTTTTCTTTATGATTGCTTTCAAAATCTCCATCTTGTTTTTATGGTCCCCAGTTGTATTACCACATGGCTAAGTTGATTTGTGCCTACTTTTTCTAGTGAGATTTTATATCCAAGGTTCTGTGCCTTTCTTTCATCAGTTCTGGACAATTTCGCTGTTACCTCTTTGGACTTTGCTACTGATATTTTTCTGGTTCTCTCTTTCTTGAACACCTGTTAGTTTTCTGTCTTGTTTCTTAGTTATATCTCTTAAATATTTCTTGGTACATTCCAGCTCTTTCTCTTTGAATATTTTGCATGCATATGCTGTTTTTACTGCCAATGTAGTTTTCGATGCCAAGGATAATATTTTTTTTATATCTTTAAGTTAAAATGGATACTTCTTAAAAGCAGCCTATTTTTTGCTTTTGGTATTATTTTTTTAAGTCTAGTAATTGTAACTCTACCCTTGTTAAGCATACTTTTGATAGTCTTTTTCAGATTGTTTTATTTTAGTCTTCCTATTGGTTCTGACTGTAGCTCACAGGAAACACAGTGTGTGTGTGTATATATTTTGAATTGTGAGGTCATCTTCTACGACTTTGGTAGTAATGCCATGTAGCCTGAGTGTGAAAGTATTTCTTTTTTGAGAAATTTTGAATTTTCTTTTTTTCTTTTGCCAGGCCTCATAGAGATGTCTCAGCTAGGGAATAATTTCTCAGTGCCATGGTTACAGGCCTTGTGAGTAGTATAAATGTCAACCCACACCTACACGTGGAGCAAAATCAGTATTTAGATTTTTTGAGGGATAATTTTCTCCTCCTACAGATAATCATTTTTTTCCCTTACATTTTATCCAGTATTTATGAGTGTTTGAAGTAAAGGAGATTTCAAGAATTTTGGTAAGTATCTTGCTGGAAGTATAAGCCCACATTATTTTCTTAATAAAATTTTCATACAATTCTTGCTAAGTATATCTCTATTTATTTGCTTGTTTTTATTGTTATTTATATGTTTTGAGGAGTAGGATTATTTCCATTGATTTTTTTCCACTATTATTTTTTTTTTAGTGCTGATATACAGGAAAAGTTCTAGATTTTATAAGTGTTTTAAACATTTAACAATATTGAATGCAATAACTAGTTCAAATAAATTATCAAGTGATTGCCAAGAAGATTGATGTATTTAATATAAATATGAAAAATATATGTCCCTTTTTAAATCTTACACTGTATATTCAATTTTTTAATTTTACATTGTGCCTCCAGAATATGGATAAACATATCTGAAAATAATTAAGATATTAGGTATTCTTTTTTTTTTTTTTTTTTTTTTTTGTGGGTACCGGGGGGTCGACCTCAGGATCTCGCGCGCCAGCAGGCGCCCGTGCCGCTGAGCGATATCACCGGCCCCTTTTTGGTATGTGGGATCCGGGAGTTGAACTCGGGCCCTCGCGCTTGACGGGCAGGCGCTTAAGCCGCTGAGCCATCTCACCGGCCCGATATTAGGGATTCTTATTTTTTACTTTTAGCATCATTGCTTCTGTTTTTGAAGTTTTCCTTGTTACTTGTAGAGAGAGTACCTCTGTCATTTTGAGGATGAATTCTTCTAGGCCCAGTGAAGAAAGTTTACAGGTTGAGAATGGATATTAAACCATCCTTGCATTTTTATAATAGATTTTAGTTTAGTCTTGATACAGTGTTCCTTAAAACATATTGCTGGATTAGATTGGCAGATATTTTGCTTGAAAATTTTAAAATTTATATCATAGATGATTTTCATGAGATATAATCAGATACTTGCTATCATTTTCCTCTCCCTCCTTCCAACTTGCATACCTGTTTACAAGCTTGCTTGCTTGCTTCCTGTCTTTATTATATTTAAAGGGTTTTCAACAGTGCTTGACCAGAGTAGGTTCGCCAATATTCAGTTCTGCCCTCCTTCTGTCTTTCTTTATGTCTGAGGTTTTGTCTGTGAAATTTCTAATATAATACAGATAATATTGAAATTTGTTACTTTTTGTTACATTACAGAGCAATTTTTTGCAACAGATTTTTGACAATAGAAAGTACAACCAGAAAAATTACATTGGCCTACTCTTTTTATTGAACCTAAAACTTCGACATTTAAAATTTTTATCCTCAGTTAATTTTGTTTAGGTTTTTTTACTTCTTGATTTACCTTCTGGTGATGTATATTTTTCCAAGGTTATTTTTACTATCAAATGATAATTTATATATTATCCACTCTAAATGAAGTTTGGTAAATTTTTCTGCCAGGTTGCCTTTTATCATCATAAATGTTTTTCTGTTTATATCTTTCAACTCTTGGGATTGGTTGGTTGTTTTTTGCAGTGTTGGTTTTTAAACCCAAGGTCTCATATCTCCTAGCAAACACTCTTAACACTGAGCTACATCCCCAACCTCTCTCTCTGTATAATTTGAAGTTTGGTTGACAGTTGTTATTTTTTAAAAAAAACCTATATAAATAAAAATATAATTTTCATCCAATCTTTTCTTCAATTAATTTGATTGTTAAAATAATACAGCCTTTAATTTTTTTTATTTGTATTATTTAGTTTGTATTTTATTCAACCATTTGTTTTGCTTTTCTTGAGTCATTTTTCGTATACAGTATGACTATTTTCACAATTTGAGATTGTCACTCAGTATAAGCATCTAACCAATTTGCATTTGCTCTAACAATTAATGCACTTCTATCATTTTTACAATGTTTCCTGGGATTTTCTGCACTCCACTCAGATTTGTATTGTAATATTTGAGCTAAGAATTATTTTATTGAATAAAACATATAGTTGCTACCTTAACATTTAAATATTAAATGTGGGTTTCTTCAATTATCAGCATTAGTAAGAACCCCATATTTATTATCTTCATAAGAAAAAATTTCACATTTTTAGTTCTTCTCATTTCTCTTATTTTAATCTAATTAGAAGCTATAGTTTACATTTAGTTCATTATTACTTTATTTTTACATTATGAAACTAAATTTATCATGGCTAATGATAGTAGAATTTTGTTTTATAGCCAAATAATGTACTTGATTCTGCATTTAGATTTATTTTCATAAAATAATTTTATGGAATATATTTCTCATTTGTAAGTACTTTGTTCTGAGTAATCTTTGAATTGGCTGGAGCAGAGGTCTTCAGAGTAGGTTATGTGTACTTTTGAGAACATCAAGACTCAAGGAATATATGAGTATTGGTAATTTTTATAGAATGAGCTTTTAGATTCACACATTTATGCACTTTTTATGTAATTTGTTTGAGAATTTATCTCTATGGTGATACTTCAGTGAGGTCTCCTTCCCATTACTTCTTTCACAATCGTCTTTAGTTACACATCTTATGTACACAATGACCTGCTGTGGTACACTGTTCCGTGACATAAAAATCTCCCAGGCATGAACAATATGAATAATTTGGAATATTTGGTATCAACAAAGATCACTTAAACAAGACACTATAAAGCCACAGCTTTCTGCCTATCTTATTAAGATATTTTTCTAATAAAAATATTTTTTCTTAAATATCTTTTCAAGTGTTGGAAGATATTTATGTTGTTTAGATCACATGCATACTACTAATTACTGTAATGATAAGTCAGTTCATAATAAATCTAAATCCTCAGAACCATATGTCCTCAGAAAAAAAATAAATTTATACTTATGTCTTCATACAAATTTGGTCACAGGTTAGAGTGATAGGGTACTCAGTAAGAGATTTCAAAGCATAAAAATGTGTTAATATTAGAATATTGGTATATTACATAGAAGGGAAAGAGGAAGATGAGTAATGCCAATATTCTAGTAGCTAAAGTTTGTTTATTATTTCATTATAGACTACAGTAGATAGCAAAACCTGCTTATATTCCATTAGATACATTTTGAACTGTTAAAAGTTCATTTTAAATTCCATATTTCATATTCTATTAAATACATTTTGAAGAGTTAAAAGTTCATTTTAAAAATATTCATGTTGTGCAACCATCCCTCTCCTCACTATCCAACAAGAATAAAAACATATGTACATATAAAACTTCACAGCAATTTTACTCATAATCATCAAAAACTAGAAACAGCCCAAATGTCCTCAACTGGTAAATAAGCAAATGATGCTACATCCATACAATGGAATACTACTCAGCAGTAAAAAAGCAAAAACTCCTGATATATGTAATAATATGGATGGCTTTCAAACACATTTTTCACTTTGGAGGAACCCTGGCACTAAAGGCTGTATGTTAAATATTTTCATGTATGTATCTTTTTGGAAAAGGCAAATTCTAAAGGTATAAATCAGAGTAGTGGTTGCTAGGGGCTACAAAGCACATGAAAAACCATTTAGGATGATGAAAGTAGTCCACATCTTGATTGAAATGGTGATTATATGATTGACTGTATTGCTCAAAACCCACCAGACTATATATCTAAAAGGGGAATTTTACTCTATACAAGCTATTTTTCAATAAAGCTAACTTTCCAAAAGGCAGTATTTACTTTCTTTGTTATTTGAAACTATTTATAATGCAAGACTTTAAGGACAAGTTAAAATGTGAGGGATATTTTACACAACATTCGTTTTAGATAGTTAGCAGGTAAAGAAAAATAATTAAACACCATTAGGCTTCACAAACAATGAGTATCTGATGATATATTTCTGTAGCGCTGGTAATGAATGGCAACTTAATGAATGTAGAATTTCTGATTCATAACATGTCCTTCGCAATATCACAGTGATTGCTCCTTTGCCAACTGATGCTTAGTTTTATGGTGGACAAGAATGTGGTCAGGCTAATCCATTGTAGGGCATTGGATTTTGTTTGTTTTCTATTTGAATGCATTATAGAAATACATATGCTCAAAATTCAAATTTTCAATAGGAGATATGCCGATTAATTTTGAAATTAATTTTGCCTAGATTTCTTTTCAACTTGAAAATTGAGAATTATATCTTTTAAAATTATGAGACTTTGTGTTATTGTTTTAGCTCTCCCTTCCTTTTTTTCCCTTTTCTTGGACTCTATTTTGGAAATCCAAAATACCTGTCCATTAGACTTCTTTAGTCTGCCCTCCACATCTATCAGTTTAGAGTTTGTTTGTTTTATTCTCTTAACCCTACTGTTTCCTATTTTAGAGAACACTGAAATATGACTTCTATATCACTGATTACACTTTCCACAATGCTCATTTTGTTTCTTTAAGGCTTTTAATACAATTTAAATTTTGCCATGGGATTTTCAGATTCCTTATTTTATCTAGTTGATTTTTAAAGTTTTGTCTTTGCTTTATCATATTGAACTGTTGCTTTATCAAAGTCTTGTGCTTTATCATATTGAATTTTATTAGACTCAAAGCAGAAAGACTGAAATGCTTACTTCTGTTTCTACTTTTCCTCTTCCCTTCCAGTGCTATGTTCTTTTTTAAAACATTGTAGATCTCTTTTTTTTTTTTTTTTGTGGGTACCGGGGGTCGACCTCAGGACCTCACGTGCCAGCAGGCGCCCCTGCCGCTGAGCGATATCACCGGCCCCTTTTTTCGTATGTGGGATCCGGGAGTTGAACTCGGGCCCTCGCACTTGCCAGGCAGGCGCATATGCCACTGGGCCATCTCACCGGCCCTGTAGATCTCTTTTAATAGATGTTTTTCTTCATTGTTATTTTCTATATTCTCATTCTTAAACTATAAAAGCTCTTTCAAGACTAAATATTTATCAAAAGAGTGGTGCTGGGCTATTCCTTTTGGATTATTTCACTGTCCATCTGATGTGGTTAGACTTTTCCTCTTAGATTGTAGGGTGTCGGTCTGGTAGATGAAACTTTCATGATTTGTTCAGGGATGCAGCAACCTGAGAGGCTTAGAGTGAGGGCTATGCTTAAATGTTCTCTGAGTTTTCGTGTCTTGAAATTTAATCCCCAGTGAGGTATTAACTTAATTGGACTATGGCGTTTAGAGGTGGGTTCTTTGGGAAGTGATTAGGATTAGAGGTTATTAAGGTGGAGCCCTCAGGATTGAATCCTGGTGTTTTGTAACACAAAAGAAAGAAACTAGATAAACATGCATATGCACACATGTGCTCCCGGTCCCTTGCAATGTGCCAATTTGGAATTTTGCTAGTAAGCAGGCCTTCATCAGATGAGACCCCTAGACCATTCACCCGCATAACTATGAGCCAACATAAACTTCTTTTTTCTTCTCTTTTCTTTTCTTTTGTATAAAGTTTCTTCTTTCTTTCTTTCTTTCTTTTTTTCTTTCTCTTTCTTTCTTTCTTTCTTTCTTTCTTTCTTTCTTTCTTTCTTTCTTTCTTTCTTTCTTTCTTTCTTTCTTTCTATAGATTAACATAGGGCCTTTGCACTGAGTTACATCCCGAGCCCTTTTTATTTTTTTTATTTTGAAACAGAGTCTTCATAATTCACTAAGTTGCCTCGGTTGGGCTCTAACTTGCAATCTTCCTGCTTCAGCCTCCCAGAGTGCTGAGATCACAGCCATGCCCAGCTTCTTTTCTTTATAAAGTAGCAGTCATCAGGTATTGCCTTATAGTAATGAAAAACAAACTAATACAGTGAAGGCCCAGACCAAAGGCCCTCCCATTGAGGGGGTTGTCTGCACATACTGCAGCTGGAAGGTGCTTCAGGTCCACCAGTCCATGTTAGCCTTTCTATTTGGTTAACAGCAGCAAATGTGGTAGCAGATCACGGTTTTCAAATGTGATAAACATCATCCTCACATCAGTCACTGCCATTCTAAGTTAGGAGGCACTCTAAAGTTTCTTTGGCACTCTCTTGCTAGTCTACCATGCCACCACTGCAAGAGAAGTTGGGGCCAGATTTTGGAGCCCTCCTTCAATCTGTCCCCAGCCAGAGTATATGCAGCAGAAATTTCTCAGAACTATGGATGACACTTTCTCTAGTTGCTAGATAGTTCTTTTTATTTTAATATTTTTCAGCACTAAAATGTTTCTTCGATATTTGATTCAAGATTTGAAAGTGGGGGGCCGGTGAGATGGCTCAGCGGTGTAAGCGCCTGCCTGGCAAGCGAGAGGGCCCAAGTTCGACTCCCGGAACCCACATACTAAAAAAGGGCCGGTGATATTGCTCAGCGGTACGGGGCGCCTGGTGGCGCACAAGGTCCTAAGGTCGACCCCTGGTACCACAAAAAAAAAAAAAAAAAAAAAAAAGATTTGAAAGTGGGGCCTATATTTCTTAATTTTCAAACTCCATGTCACCCCAAAATTGGCTTCCACTTTGAAGCACAGGTAAGTGAAAGATTAGGTGGAAAAGCAGAAGGGAAAATTGTGGCAGATGAATGCCTGGAAGCACCACTCTGACAAAAAAGTGATATGCCATGTTGAAAAGAGCTACCCAGGCCCCCAACCAGGATTTCAGTCCCAGCCATGCCTCACATGTAAAGTGCTTTCTGCGGCCTCCACTGAATTGATTTATTGGATTAGGACCGTCTCATGTCCCTCTGAAAGGCACTGACTGTTTCCCACCACACTCTGCATTCGCATAGCCAACAGGCTACCCCTGGGATCCTGCCCTCTCCTGCCCTCTCTCTCACCTTGTATTTATATCTATTGAGCCAAATAAGCAATTTTTAATTATAAACAATAAAATACCTTCAATTAATTACATACAAACATAAGAAAATTTTGTTTCTATAAAAACAAAGTTAAATGCTCTGGAAAACTTGCAGAGTTTGCATAAATACATAGCACTACTAGAATAAATAGTAAAGAAAACTATGATAGATCTGGAAAGTTAAATAGTGAAAATCTAGGAGGATTCCTTTTTTCTGATCGCCTTGAAAATGTCATTAAATTGTAGGCCTACTTTAATAGAATCAAAACCGAAAATCAGAACTTGCACATTATGAAATAATTTATGCAAAAAAGTCAGAAATCCAGTTAAAGGAGTGCATGCAAAAGAATGAGGTGTTGTCATTAAACATAAGGAAATTCACATTTATTTTTCTGGCAATTATTATTGCAAGATGAGAAAGATCAGAGGCATTCTTTCTCTGCAAACTCTTCCTTTGATATATTCTCTAGTTCATTTATTCTCTCTGTCACTCTCTGTCTCTTCCATCCCTCTCTAATCTTCGTTGCTGTCTTCCACAGTGTCTATTACAGAAACTGTTACCTTTGCTCTACATTTCCTTATATGTGACCATTTCTGCCTTCTGCTTTCTTCCTAGAATCCATGAGATGATTGCTTGTTGCTGTGGACACTAAACAACTTGTAGCATTGGTAGTGGACTACTGACAATGTGGTCTTTGAGGACCACGAACTCAATCACAGGCCACAGGCACTTTCTCATGAAGTATTGTCAAGCTATGTTTAGCCACTTCTGTAATTCATAGCCAAGCTCTCCTATTCAGACCTTCATTAGACCTTCATCTTGTGGCCAATATGGGGTATTCAGGGTTGAGAATTTTGGAGAACAGAGAAGGAACACATGCTAGACAATAGAATAAAAATAAGAGTTGGCTTAAAAAAAAAGTCTGTCCCAGTATTTTGACTTATAAAAAAATTCATATTTACTTCACAAAGTCAATGTTGATGGTGTGGTTAAACCTGGCAAGTGATGTCCTAGAAGCACTGCTTTTCCCCCAATGACCTCAATTGGTAGTATGGTCTATCCTAACTCTAGAACCCAAATGCATGGTTTCCCTTTTGAGATATCTGGTACTGTAGAAAAAGCATAGCACATGGAACAAGATGGACTAAAAACCTTGGAGCAATTCTTTTACTTCTCCCACGTGCTATTTGCTCACCTATGAAATGTACAGGGTTGTTGTGAGAAGTGAATGAGGTTATATGTGCATGATGCTTAGTTAATCGGTTTAGGTGCCCGAGCAAATATGCAAAAGACATGTGGAAAATTTTCTTCTCTCCAACATCAGGGCTGCTGATACCAAACCATATGTGCACAGAATTAAATGCTGAGGGTCATTGCACACAGACAGGTACAGACAATGCACACACTTTAGCATGGACAGGTATTTATATAGAGGGAGGCCTACCCATTGAGTTCAGGCCATGGTGTAGCCTGTTTCATGTGGTGGCATCTGACCTGACCATGTATCATTAAGAGTTGCCCTTCAGCTTCTTCCGGGGATATAGGGATGGTTCAATGGACACCACATCTGGTGCACAATGGTAGAGCTATGGGATGGGTTTTTTCCCTTCCTCCTACACAACTCACACACAGATGATGCCCCAGAGGAAGAAAGAAGGATTAGTCTCCAGTCAAAGGCATCTGAGTAACTCCACCGACTTGCTAAAAGATTCCAGACCACTGCTCTCTCTTCTCTCTCTCACATGCACACAATACATGAAGCATCTCTTTGGTTGTGAAAACAAAAATACCTCTTGAATTGTTGTGATACGTGAGCGTACTTAATGGTGTGAGCTTTGGAGTCTAACACTCCTAGGCTTGAATGCTGGTTCTTCTACTTAACTAGTGATTTGATATTGGAAAAATCACTCGCCCCATCCGAACCTAACAATATCAATTTTGCAGGGTTATTGTTTAAATGAAGTGATGTATGATAGCACTTGATTTACAGTACCAAGAGTACACGTTGCAAACACTCGAAACAGCTGTGATAGCAGTACATGCAGTTTTTGCTGTTATTGCTGGTGTTGTCATTGTCTGTCCCACTTCCCTGGGTAGTAAAGGACGAGGTGGAAACAGGCAGCTCTTCAATATGTCACCAACCCAGAAAGAGGGCTTCCTTGGGCTTTCTCTTTTCCCCTCCTCTTTCAAAGATCACTGAATGTCACCAGTCTCAACAGGCTGGATGTGAAATCTGCACCACTCTGTGCCTGCCACTCGCCCCAGGGGTACCTGGGAACCTCAGATGCTTTGTGAGCCTCACTCCAGCATTCAGAATTTTGAAATGGAAATGATGGCTGACTTTATTCTGCACCCTGGCAATCTCGGCCCTTCCAACAGTTCCAGCAGCTTCTAGTCATAACCCTGTGATTTGAGAACAATGAATCTTAATATAATTGAGTTAACTGTATCATTTTTAATGTAAGACAATCTTGATTACAGCCAAAGGGCACCATTAATACGCTGAAGGAATGGCCGAGATTTTAGCATGTGAATGTTGTACAGAAAATAGAACTAATTAGCACTAATTTAATTCAAAGATTAAAGAAAATTCTGCTCTTAATTTTTAATTTAAGACAAACCATTTTACTTCAAACAAAGAAAGAATAATAAGTACATTTTCTTCCATCTGAAAGGCAATTTTTACTTTTGCATTATTACACTAATATGGGACTGTGGGAATCCTGACCCCATTAGAGATCAAATAATCAGCATTTAATTATTGACAGCAAATTAATATTTAATAAAGACACAAGGGTTCTGGTATATGAAAGAAAGGCACCAAGGTTCTGCTGACCCAGAAATGTCCAGAAGGTCCCTTAGCCAGAGCGTGATCTTCTGTGCTGAGGGTAAGAATTTGGGATCCCCAAAGAGTCATGGCAGTTTATTTCCATCCCAGCTACCGAAATAGGAGCAAGAAGACCAGTGTCTGTGCAGTTGCTCTACATCCTCTTCCTACCCCCACCCCCGGTTCTTCCTTAATCAAGCACTTAAGCTAAATAATACATCGAATGTCATAACCAAAAGGAGGACAGTCGTAATAAAAAAATAATAAAAGAAGAGGCCAATCCTCCTTTTTATTCTGCAGAAATAATACTGACTTTTCTTTGCTGTGGGACTGCTTGTCAGGGATAATTTCTAACCAAAGAAGACATAATGGATTTACAATGAAACTCTGATGCTTTCCTCAGTCTCACAAAGATTCTGAAAATAAGAGCTATTACATTAGCAGTCCAAGAAAAGCCAAGGAAAAGCTGTTAGCTGATTTCCCGGGAAAGGCAGAGCTGTGTGCAGACAATGGCCCGTGGATGACCCGGTGTGGGCTCTGAAGTCCTTTCTACACTCCTCCCCACTCCCAGGCCTTCCATGGACCTGCTGAGCAGATAGCAGCTGCCCCAGAACAGAGCCTCCCTAACCCAGCCCTCGGGGCTGAATGCTTGCCACAGCTACCCGGCTCCAGACTCAGACCCTCAGATTACTTATCAGGTAGTCACCTTCAACACTGGCCATTTCAGCATGCAAGGCAGATGGAGCCTACCCAGTAGGAGAAGCCAGGTTAGATTCTTGTGCTGATCTATGGTAACGAGAAAGGGCAGCTCTCTGAGGCCACTTCGTCCACACCCCTGACTCCACCAGACCACGTAGGCCTCCTGAGCAGCACACCATGGACCCTGTACGTATTGAACGTCTCTGTTTAAGTGATCCCCAGACTCCTCACACTTGGCACATTCAAAACTGAGCTTCTCCATACTCATTTACTCTCCTCTAAATGAAAATATGAACATTATATCCCTTTCCTTCCTTCACAGTGCTTCAGCCCCTATCTGTGAGAATGCCCTGCAGAGACAGTCAAATCTCCACTCCCATGTACGGAGGGCAGGAAGGGGCTATTGCATGTGGCTTTGATACGTAGTTGGTTCTAAGACACAGCAGTAGCCATTTCAAGGCCTTTGCACGGAGTCTGTGCATCTTTGTCCTTCAGGTAGCTTCTCTGTAAACAGCCTCATTTTCACTGATGTAGTGTTGTCCAGAGTGCAGAGCACTTGGGTCCACATCTTACCTCTGCCACTTGCTAGCTGGGTGACTTAGCCAAGACATTTCACCTCTCTAAACCTCATTTGTTTCATCTACAAAATGGGGATATTCATAGGTAGACTGAGTGCACTGATCCATGTAAAACGATCGCATTTAAGTATTTAAGTACATATAAGCAAGGGCTCCCAGATGACATTCTGTAAACCAAAGGCAAAAATTGCTTGGCATAAATACAAATTGTACTCCCTCAGGAGCCTTCGTAGACTGTGCTTCATTGAGGGAGCTGTTTTCCCTCAATCGTACAGCTCTAGGCTTCTGCCTCTAGGCACTAACGTCATGTAACAAAATGTTAGTTTGCGTCCAAGTGCATTTTAACCTACTGGGTAATTAAGAAGAGTTCTTCTGCACCTCATAGATGGGGTCAGACTCAAAGGTGACAATGTCCATGCCAGATTATTCCACTAAAACCTCCTCAGGCCTTACTCCAGACTAAATAATTAGGTAGGAAAAATGTGCAGCTTAAGATTGCTGCATCCCAGGGGCCGGTGAGATGGCTCGGCGGCTTAAGCGCCTGCCCGGCAAGTGCGAGGGCCCGAGTTCGACTCCCGGAACCCACATACAAAAAAGGGGCCGGTGATATCGCTCAGCGGCACGGGCACCTGCTGGCGCGTGAGGTCCTGAGGTCGACACCCCGGTACCCACAAAAAAAAAAAAAAAGATTGCTGCATCCCAAGTATCATGGGGAAAAGGGTCCTAGGGTGAAGCCATGCCAAGTATTAGGAATGGGAATTTACCTAAAAAAGAATAATTATTCTCAAGAAAGGGCTCTAAGCAACATTGCACATTCTCAGAGCAAGGGAACCTGATGACAGGAAACAAGGCCAGATTGTACCCATGATGGGATCCTCCATGGAGGGCTTAACTTCTTATGAGGTCAGGGTTAGGTCAGAGATGGGGCCAAGCTGAAGACGTAAAAATGGCAGAGTCAGTGATGCTTGTCAGATGATAGGTCATACAAACAGTTAGATGAATGTTACAGTTTACAATATTTTTCATTAGGGTTCCCATCATTGCTTTCAGCTCTTGTAAAATCTGAGATAACCACACAGCAGCATGTGGGTTTGGTGTGAATAGATCTGTGCCAAATGGAAATGTTACATCACACCATTTACTCGTGTGGGAGGAGTATTCGATTTAGGAGGAGTGTATTGGGATCAGCAGCGAAAGGAACGATGGTGTTGGTAGAACAGAGAACAGATGTTGTCCAGGAAAAGTGGCTGTTAGAAGGATGAATCAGAAGTGGACATGTAACACACAGCTCTCCTAATATATGACAGTGAAAGCTATCCTTGGAGGAGGAAAGGGAAGTTATGTGGGACTGCATTCTTCCTGTGTTTCATTTCTTTACGAATGGGCAACAAGAGTCTACCCCATCATCAGTCAAATGGCTGGGAGCCATCCATGGTATTTCTCTTCTCCATTCTTTTCCATACACAGTCATTAGCCCAGCAAGGATTATTTTGTATTAGCATTGTCATTTGCCCTTCTTCTAAACTCAACTCTAATATGAACCGGATGTCCTGATTTTTTACTTTGATTTTTTCAGTAGCCTCTTCATTGGTCTCCCAATCCCCGGTCTCACCTCTTTGAGACCACCCTCTATAAATTTTTAATAAATTAAGCTGCAGTCAAATGTGGCTGCTCTAGCCCAGCTTCCTAATTCCTCACAAAAGTTCAATCCTGCTCTTGATCTGATGGCCAGTGGTTGGGAAGGGGGAAGGGGGGGACTTGTGTGTGGTGCTCTCTGAGAGCTGTTGGTATATATAAAGCTTCCAACACACAGAGAATTCATCTACCTGGACAGAAAAGGTTGGATAACATTCTACAAATTAACAAACTTATAAGGCCTCAGTTGCTTCACTTTTAGAGACAAGATTCTAAAAATGATGTAATAACAGTACATACATAAGGCTGTTATAAGGTGCTGAATTGGACCATGTGGACAGAGGGGATACCGTATTTCTTTTAGTATGTACCAAAATCTGTGAGCTTTAAAAATTGAAATACGCCTGCTCAAACTACGATATTTTCATATCTTATATCTCTCATTTCCTTATTGATAAGCTATAGGGGGAAAGTTGACTACAGGCAAATACCTTAACAAGGCACCCTCTGGCAGCCCTGATTCCTGCTTGTAGAGACTAGGCAAAATACTAGTTCTTCAGAATCATACAACAGTATAATGGCTATTTGAATCGGGAGCCAAAAGCTAGAAGACTGATAGCACTTTGCATCTCTGTTTGACATAATGTTTGAATAAAATAAGCCTGGGATTTAGAATTAGAAAGTGATTGGACCTGAGATGCTGGAGTGTTTGATGGATCCAGGAGCTGAGAGCAGCCTGTAGTAGAGATGCAACAACAGAAAACCACAGCAAAATCACATAACTTAGGGGACGCTCTGGGATCAAAACTAAATGAAACAATGCATAAAATGTTCTTAGCAAGTAAGTGCTGAAGAAACCATAGCTGTCAATATAATTTTTATTGACCAAGGTCTTTCTATTGTTTCTGCATTGGGTTAACAGAATTGAAAGAACCCATAGTTATGGCCTAAGCCAGGGAGATCATCTGTTGGATTGAGTTTGCACAGGGAAAGGCAGAGCCAAAACACAAAACCACATTACTCCAGCCTGCCTGGATTTGTACTGAACCCTTTCCATCCCTAGATTGGGATCCATGAGAATCAACTGATGAGAGAAACTGAAGCAACAAAACCTTGGATTCTGCTTTTGTTCTACCTCAAAAGGTTTGGACTTTATGCTTTCTGAGGATACTCTTAACTCTGAGGCTCTGTCTCTTAGAACCCCCCTGATATATTTACTACAGGATCCAATAGCAAAGACTTACCATGGTATTCCAAAGAGAAAATGGCAAACACATTAAGAGAACTTCCAAAAGCTTACTGCTAAGGGGAGGAATGTTCTGGATCCCGGAAGTAGTGTCAGTCAACCCCTGGAGCCCTCGCCATCCCCAGCCTACAATGTCTTGACCCACAAAGAACCACAAAGAACAACCAGAAAGAGCTTCTCACTGTTCCTGGACCTTTGTCTCCAATCCCACATCTTCTATAAGGTTATAATTGTGTCTGGGATAAGCCGTGGTCTGAAAAGTTCAAATCTAAAACTGAGATAACTACCAGGCTTTGCCTACCCCTGCTACAGAAGCTGAAAGAGTGTGTTGGGCATTATGCTCAATTGTCCCACATATCACATTATTTTTCCTTATAAAAATCCCATGAAGTAGCTTTTATAATCCAACTTTCTAATAGTGAGAAAATTACAGCCAAAAAAGATAAAGGCTTGACAAATGCCAAGTAAGTTTGAAAGCAAGGACTCAGACTTCAAACCTGTTGAACCCCTAAGCAAGCCTGTACCTTTCGTTTACCCAGAAATTCTTAAAGTGTTCTTATCTTGCTTTTCTAATTTTTTTATTATTGTTGTAGTATTTGGCAGCCCAAGCTACTATGCAAGTAAAATTCTTATCTTATCCTCATTTTACGAAATTGTTAAACCTCAGCTGCAGTGATGGCCCTGGATGCCTGCCACCACATCAAGGACTTCAGGAGCCAGTTTGGGAGCACTTGCTGCTCTGCAGTAAATGGGCTCCTTTGGTTCCCTTACATGAGGTCCCTTTTTTCTCAACCTGTCCTATTCTCAGCTGCCCAATTAATTTTCCTAAGTCTCAAACTCTGCACATTGGTCCCTGCTCAGAGCAGGTGTCTTTGTCTGTCCCACGCAGAGCTAGCACCTAGGCCTGGCCTCTAGGCTCCAGCACAAGCCTCGGCAGCAAGGTTCAGTTTTGTCCAAGTCTAAGCTTGAAGATGTCCTGACTGCTGAATTCCTCACATTCCCAGAGTTTCTGTCTTTCTGTTTTTCCTCAGGATGTTTCCTTCACACCCTCCATTGTCACCTGAAAAGCCACTTCGGAGAGTCATCTAGAGCATACCTTCCCCAGAAACTCCCCAGCCTGGGATAATTCCCCCTTTAGATTCCAGATCATTTTTCTGTGTCTCTCATGATTCTTGGACTTGTATTATAGTTATTCATGAGCCTGGCATGTCCCTTTCTTGAGGACTGGGAATCATCACTCCATTCCCCATTGTACCCTAGCAGCGTGCCTTATCACATTTTAGGTAAGGATTTGTTAAACTGGACAGTTAATGGTAATTAATTTAGTGGCAGGGTAGGAGAGCACTCTCCCCCAAATTGTAAACTAAGCAGTTCGACATCCCTCTATCCCATTGGTGTCTTGGAGCCGTTCCAGTTGGGTCTTAGCAGATCCCTGAAGAGGGAAAAAGAGATAAAACAGAACTAAAAGCTTGAAGCTGGTAAGCCTTTCTCCAGTCTCCCTAAGAAAAGTGCCATCTGAGCCATCTAGCCCCCAATGAAGGGAAGATGACCCCCCCTCTCCCTACACACTGACCCTGTACAGGTGGAGTTGATGAGCCCAGTCAGGCCACCTCCAGAAGGCAGTCACTCTTGCTCCAGCCAATGCATGAAGCAGTCCTAGGTGTCAGCCCCTGACATCCTATGCCTGAGGATGCTGCTCCCACTTTCATATCCACTGAGTCACCCCAACCATGTGACTGCTCTGGCATCCTCTCAACGTCTCCATGTCTTTTAAGAAAATGCCCTTTCCCCATGACCTTCTCTCTTCCTAACCCATTCCCAAAGTGATCAGAGACTGGGGAAAGAGGGAGGGCTTTAATAAAAGGCCATTTAAAGGACTAGGCATAATTGGCCCAGAAATTCACTTGGCAAATGATCTCCTCTTCTCTCTTCCACTCTCTCCTCCCCTCCTCTTTCTCTTCCTCCTCTATCTTGTTTTTCTTCCTCCCCTTCCTCCTCCATCTCCCTCTTCTCATCTTCCTCTTCCCTCCTCTCTCTCTCTCTCTCTCTCTCTTTCTCTGCCTCTCTGTCTCACTCACTCTCTCTCCCCATGGTTATTCATCTCTGCTCAGGTCTGCTCTGACAACTGCACTGTGGCTTTCTCTGGTATCACAAGATCATTCTCCCATCACAAGGACAGTTGACCTTGCCTTTGTTGCCCATGGCACCAGCTCTCATGTGCCCTTTTAGATTTAGACATCAATGCCAAATAATTAATTTCTTTCTTTTAGTAGAGTCTCATAGTAGAGACTCAGGTTGGATTGACAACTTCCTAAATTGATTACCCCGGATCAGTCAATCACCTCTTGCCTGATGGTACATTGATGAATGTCTAGGCTCATTCCTTTAGCAGACACTTCTGCGATGGTAATTTCAAAGATCTGAAACAGTTTAAGATACTTGTAGAGATCTCCAATGAGGCTATTAGGCCTATGAAAAAAGACCAGAAGAAGGAAGAAGGAAGACACGGAAGTAAGAAGGGAGAGGGAATAAAACCAAACTAAAATTGACCACCTGCTTGTGTCAAGCATAAGTTAGGCTCTTAAATTTAAAGCACACTATTTTAGTCTCATAATAATTATTCAAGGTAAGTGTTGTAAGTTCCTCTTTCCATATGAAAGGATTCAGTCTCAGCAAGGGGAACTGAGGTCCAGAATCATCCTGCAGTTGGTGGCAGGACAATGACTTGAACCAGAGGGGATCTGACCCTGGAGCTTCAGTCTTACAAAAGTTTCATCAGAGGTGGACATTCTGTGTAAAATATTTAAAGAAATAACATTTAAAAAACAGTTTTCTTTAAAAGAATCCAAACAAAAGAGTGATTATTGAAGAATGTTAATTGATACCTCACTGCACTGGTTTCTTCCACTTGATGGTTTAATTATTAGTAGCTCAGTGAGTTTCATTAGGGACCTATTGTATTGCTGTTGGCAAAACAACACTGGCATCTCATGTTCAATAATTAAAAGCAGAAAAAACAAACATTGTCTTTGGAGCCCTGGATTTATAAATAGCAGTGGTATGTGATTCCTTTAATCAATAACTAGGCTATCTACCCTGGCTTGGATGATGGACACAACAAACCATCTTGTCTCTTAATTCCCTCTGTCCAGCTATGGATTACATAAGCCAATGAGGCAGAAGCTGGCCTTGCTAGAAAGCCATCCCATCCTGGACCCTGTCATTGGCCATGTGATTGATTAGAGGCAATGTTATAAGCAAGGCAAAATCCTGACTCTCATATTTAAATGAGCACAAATTATAAATTGAACATGTGTGAAAGAAAGAATTGAAGAAGATGCTACAACCTGTTCAGGGTAGAAATCAAGGAACCACAAATTTATTTGGCGGGAAGGAATATAGACACGAATTTAAAAATTGACATGAGGGCTCAGTGGCGTACGCACCTGCCTGGCAAACGCGAGGGCCCGAGTTCGACTCCCAGAGCCCACATACGAAAAAGGGCCAGTGATATCGCTCAGCAGCACAGGCTCCTGCTGGTGCACGAGGTCCTGAGGTCGATCCCCGGTACCCACAAAAAAAAAAAAAATTGATGTGAAAGTGTTTCCTTTGTGTTTTCTTTTGCTTCTGTTTTTGTTTTTGTAGAAGGAGTGGAGAGGGGAGAGTCAATTAAACCTTGGCTGGGCAGAATTTATTTGCATCTGTATAGACAAGAATTATTTTGCATGGCTCTCACTCATATACAACTCACAGTATAAACAGCTCAAGAGCAACAATGAAAGGCTAAAATCAGATTAACTTCAAGATTGTGCTCTCAACAATGCATAGTTTTCCATTGGATGCATCCAGTAATCTTTCTTGTTTATTGCAAATTTCCTTACATAAATGAGTAAAATACATTTGCCTTAGGGTGAAATCTAAGCACAACTGAACTCTACTACTCATTTGCTTCAGCTTTTCTTAGATGAGTAACTAACTTCTCTGAACCTCACTTTTATCATCATAAATTAGGGTCAAAATACCCACTCACTGGCTGAAAATGAAGGTCAAGTTAATAATGTAGAACTTGACACAGCGTGGTGCTCATAAAGTGTGCATTCTGAGAAGCCTTTCCCCCAACTCAGTAGCCAGAAATCAGGGACTCCAGAAATCAGTCTCCACTTGGTGGCCAGCAAGAGGGTTGGGTTAACAGAGTGAGCACGGACATCCCAGGGCCCCTTTGTCTCTCTGGCTTTTGACAAATGAGGCCGAATGATCACATGACAATACAGTGTCTTCTTCAGCCTTGCACCTGAGCTGAGATTTAGAGGTTAATATGTAATCAAATACTATCCGAGACTGCAATCCTTGGAGAGAAGGTTCAGAGGCAGAAAGAGAATTAGTATCTCTGTTCGAGGCCTTCCAAGGCCCTCCATCCTCAAACTGACATATAAGGGAGTCTGGCTTTGGGTGGAGGAAGAAGAGAATGGAAATCCACCTGACATGACAATCTTTCAATTCTGTCTGAGATAACAGGCAGTGTGGACTAAATGAGTCACCAACATTATTTCACTCAGTGAACATGCATTGATCAACTAGTATATGACTACACTCAGAGGTCACTGTAGGAGGTAGTGTAGCAAGTAGTTCTGATCAGAGGTTTTAGAACCAGCTGATAATGACTGAAATCCTAACACGGCCAGCTGGTGATCTCTGGTGAGTTTATTCACCTTTATCCTCAAGTTCCTCAATGGTCAAAAGAAAATAACAATGAGAACTTATTTAAGGTATTATTCTCAAGAGTAATGAGAGAAAATTTTGATGACTAAGCAAACAAGTGAACATTAAATTGTGGCTAAAGTAAATAATGTTGAAGAGGACACCTGTCTTTCACACTGGTCTGTGTTTCCACTCATTTGGGAGTGTTTACCAGTGAAGCTCATGGCAGGATTTTAAATATAAGGGAAGGAGACATAAGAGGAGGGGGACCTTCCCCATCTATGCAGTTCCTCAGCAGCACACATCCACCAAGTTTTCCTGTTGTGAATATACCACCTTTCACCCATTCAGGGCGACGTGACCACACGTGTGCAGCTGGATCGTTCTCGTCCATCGAGGGGTTCCAGAAAGGCACATGGGGGCCAGGCTGTATCTTCCTTCTTCCACAACCCCTGAATGGGTTAAAGTCCATGGATTAACCAGAAAGCTAGTGCAGTGCTAATGCCCAGTGTCCACGTGTGGACCTCATGCCATTGTCTCCTCCGAAGAATCCTGCTTTATCCTCACTCTCCTCTACCACCAACATTGAGATGCATCCTCACAAGATAACTTCTAACTGGGGTTCCTGTACTCTGTTCTCAGTACTAGGGACTTTGAGAAGGAAGGACCTCTTACTGCTCTTGTGTCACCTTCCAGGTGAATCATTTGTCCTTCCTTCTGGAACTTCTCATCTAGACTTTCTTCTTTTACTTAAATCTTGTACCCCATCCTACCACTTCATGATTCCTGATGAGTTAGTTGATTAACAAGCCTTCTGAGAGTTCACTGCCACTGACCACTGTGTCTTCCTCCCCTGGAGTGGTCATAGTCCATTCTCTCTTAGAGAGGACACCCCAGGTCAACTCCCCTGTGACCTAGAGCAGACATGTGAGCCATTCCCTTGGATGCCACTGCTTTGACAGGCTGCAAGCGTCCTGTACCCTCACTCTGCTTGCCTATGGTCCCAGACCCTTGAATGTCAAGGTGAAGTGTGTACCCCTAATTCTGTGAGCACTGTGTAGATAGTGAAGATTTTCTACCTAGAGTTTGGCTTTATCTGAATAGATTGTTGGATGTGTCTGCAAAGGAAGCTTGTTCCAATAAAAAGAAAATTAAATGCAGAAAAGGAATAAGAAGGCTCCAACTGGGTAAATGGGGGTTGCTCTTTTACTGTGGGTAGAGTAAATGAACTTTACACAAAGGATGTTGCCGCTCATATGAAATTAGGAAGCATTTTTGGAAACAGGTAAGGATGACTTTTTATTTTTATGCGTGTGATCAAACCTGCCCAGAGATCCAATGATAAAGCAGTGAGCCATCTTCTAGTACCAAATAACCCAGGGAAAATAATAAATATAGATTGTACTATGAACACTTCCCCAGGACCACACCCAGAAACTGGTCCACAAGACCAGACAACTCACTGTTCTTCCGGAACCATGGGGCTGCCCCTCTCCCTTTGCTGCCCAGCCTGGCGGGTGTCTATGGATGAGTGATAAGCTAACAAAGCTAACATCAGATCAGGCATTATGGAGAGTGTATATCCCTTCTTGAGATTCTTTATCACTCAGAGTGAGTGTTTTATAGCCCTGCATAAAGGTTGCCATAAAACAATATTTTAAGGAGCTCGAGGCCATATTTCATCCATTAATGTCCTCTTGCCCCAAGAGGCAAAACAAACTAGCAGGTGGCTCAGGATTAACATCTTTATTACAGATGACCTCACTATTGTGTTCTCTATAAAGAAAAAATATTACAAAGCATTAACACACTTTAACTATTAAATTAATACAGATTTACAGCTCATATCCGGATCTAAATTTCTTAGCTTGCAGGGTCATTATTTTTCTGTGATTTTTTTTTGACAACATTGCTAATGGGGACCAGAGCAAAATTGATATGAACTATGATGGTAGCTGCATGAATCCAAGGAGGAGGCAGGTTATATCTCCACATAAATCACTCTGATGGCAGTTTTGCACTAGAATTTGCACAAGTATTTTTAGTGTTTAAGCAATAGCCATGAAGGATATTTAGCCAAGAAGAGGTAAGTACTAAGATTCCAATATTTACTTTATTCTGACAAATGGCAAAACATGAAGACCAAGCGTTAATTACTTGGAGAGGCTTTGGCACATAACTTCCTCATTCATTCTCTCTTTCTCTCCCAGCCCCAAAGTACCCATTACCCATTATTTACTTTACCTTGATGTGTTTCTAGTGAGTACTGTGTGTATACACACTATGGATAGAAATTACCCCATTCCTGCTCCTTCCAGGGTTCTGAATGACTGTATGCTCTGCTCATTAGTCAAATGAGAAACAAAACATCATTTATATTATCATCTTTTGTAATAGTAATGACCAGCAAGTGTTCAAAGTCCCAATGTTTGATAAAAATGGATTGTGGAGCAGAGCTCAAGACTAAGAAAGAACAGAGCCTTTCTCACTCCTTCCAAGTTTAAAATATGGGGGCTCCTGTCATTTATGTGTTAAGGAGTAAAAGAGAAATAGCTTACATACCAGTCTACTGACTGCGCCACAGCAAGAAGCTCAATAGAAAACAAGAGGTCAAGAGGGCATTTGCATGAGCTACAATGACCTTGAACACAGAAACCCTTCTGTGGAGTAAAAATGGCCCCAAATATAAGTTTCTTACACCATGTATGTGTTAGCAACTTCTCCCCCACAGGAAGCATGTGAGTATGGAAGGTATAGAGGGGCAAAAATGGCCCCTCTAAAATCCTGGAGTTGGGGGAGAGAAGGAGGGTCCTTGAAAGAAAATCCTGTGTTTCCTTTGAGTTCATGAAAATACAAACAAAGAAAAAAAAAGAAAAAAGAAAAACCCAAGAAGGTGAAAAGTAGAGCCTGCTTATTGCAAAAGACTTTCAGGGCCGGTGAGATGGCTCAGTGGCGTAGGCGCCTGTCTGGCCAGCGCGAGGGCCCGAGTTCGACTCCTGGAACCCACATACGAAAAAAGGGCCGGTGATATCGCTCAGCAGCACGGGCGCCTGCTGGCGCGAGAGGTCCTGAGGTCGACCCCCGGCACCCACAAAAAAAAAAAAAAAAAGAAGAAGCAATAAGATTCTTTTCAACTCTAAATCTATCCTTACAGTAGCTGCCATCTAGAGAACCTAGTCCTCAACTTCAATAGCCGCAGATCATGAACGTCTTCTCACTGCCCTATAAGATCTACAGTCCCTCTCTTCTCCTCCCCTTGTCCATCCCCATAATGAGGAACCCTGAGACCACTGAGAAGAGACTGCTCCAGAAAACCACTGCTCCACCACCACCCCAATGAGTCTCAGCAGAAGAAGGGACAAACGCTCATTCCTAACATGTCCTGATAGCTTTGGCCTACACCATTAGGAAGTCTCCTAAAAAATTAATGAAAACAAGAAAAAGAAATCTTAATAAGGAACAATGTAGTGATATTGAAAAGTCACTGACCCTGGCATTTCTTGATCTCGCCTAGGAACTTAATCCTCCCCAAACTGAGATAGCTCTTTTCCCTTCTCCCTCCAATACACGGATATTCACTGGCATGTAGTCAGCAGCCAGGCTCATGGGTATTGGTGTATGCATTGATGTGCACACTCTGTGTGTAAGCATGTGCTGGCCTGGGCCTCCTGTGCACACATGGGTAACCAGATGCATGTAGTTGGTGGGCTTGCGGGTACCCAGGAAACCTGTGTACATGTGTGCATCTATGCTTAATATACTTAGGAGCATGCCAGTATTTTGTGCCCATCTTGCACATGATTCCATATGTCTGCACATCCAGGTGTGTTGAGTGTGATCTGGGAAGCATGTCACATGTGTGCACAAGTGCACATGTGAGTTGTGTGTCTGTGTGTTTGTTTGAGTCTGGGTTCTTAAGCCCTACCACGCACCAGGCTGTTTGCAGCCAAAGTTGAGCTGCTAATGATTTTAATGAGAATGCTTTCTGGATTCATATTTTTTTCATAAAATACATCACACTAAAACCAAATCAATGAGAAACATTAATTAGGGCCTTTGTAGATGCCTTCTGTGGTGATGTTTTTCTTTTGAGAAGCACCAGACAAAGAATGCTGGGCTTTATTTAAGCTAAGTTGTTTGACATTTAGATGAGAGAAAAAAGGGGAAGAAACTAGCCAGCCCAGGAACCATTTTTGACAGCTCTTTGTCATGCAAGGGAGAAAAAAGGCGCCGGCTGTGAGAGTCTACTTTGAAGCCCTGGAAATTTGTAATGAAAAATTTAAGATACAAGAGAGGCAGAAAGATGAGCTATTCACGGGGCTCTGCATATATTAACACTTGTAATGCAAACTAAAGGTTTCTATGTGTTTTTATAATTTGGCCGCTAATAAATATCTTCCAGAAGTGCTTTGATTTTCTAAGCTTGTGTATGGAGTTCGAATCCATTAAAAAGTAAAAGAAACAATTGGCATTGGACTCTGGTCCGTGATTAGGGAACCATGCCCATCAATTATTACAGACAGACCACTGACTGATTTCAAAGCATGCCGCAAGCCTTGCACACTTGCAGGAAAACATGCATTTGTGGATGCCTCTTCTGCTGTGGCTGCCCTCCATGCCGTCCTCCAGGCCAACCCATCCCAAGTGCTTGACCCTCCTCTTCCTTGACTCCTGAGCATAATTATTCACAATTCCGCAGATGTCAGAGTTCACAGAGGAAATTCCTCAAAAGCACCAAATTCACTGTTGAAAGGGCAGAGTTTCCGTGATATCAAAATAACTTTTGCGAATTTGTGGTATAGATATGGAGGCAAATCAGTTCCATTCACACATTCAGTCTTTGTGGGCCTTTGTCACACTCCTCCTGCCCAGATCCTTTAATTTACTGATCCTGCTGCCACGGTCAGCTCACAGTGCATTTGCTTCCTCTCTTCTTTCTGTAGCTTCCGATGCCTTCCTCTTCCCGACCCTGCTTCTTCCATGTGTCTGGAACTTCTATTCCCTGATTAACATCTTAAAACTCTCTCCTTTTCATCTTATGAGCAGACGTGCTATCTCAGCAGACAGCGTAGACTTGGCAGTTGGATACATGCATGGTTTTTACTTAATTGTGTGACTTAGGATGAGGCTTCTAATCCTTTTAATCCTCAGTCTCATTTGTATAAAATGAGAGCACAAGTGCCTACTTTATGATCACAGTGGGGATTAGAATCAGTGTCTTGAAACTTCCTAGTATATAGTAGACGTGCACACACGCACACACAAATACAAAGGGGTAGCAGTATTAACTGAAACTCGGCCTTGCCTTGAGAAGGCTACCTCCTCTTTAACCTTTAGAATTTCAGTCTTTCTTCCATCTCAACTCCCTAGGAGGCCAGGAGGTGCTTTGAATATTCTTCCAGCATCTTATAGACACTTCTAAGTGATCACTTCGTAATCTTCTTGTAAAACCCTTCATGCATTGGCTCTCATGCCATCAGATTAGACTTTCGTCCTTCTCTGTGATTACCATCACCCATCAATTGCTTAGATCACCTAAGTGACTCCTGTGTCCATGTGGATCTCCCAGCGACAGCCGTAACCTCACAGCATCTTGCTCTTCTCAGTTACCTTTAAGGTATCAGCAAGCCTTAAAATCTCTACTCCCCTCATGTCCACTGCTCCTGTGGCTGCAATTGTAGAGGCTGCAATTGTTCCCTGTCCTTGCAACAGCTTAAAGGAGCAAATCTCAATTTCCTACTCCAGTCCCCTGCTCTCTCATGTTCCCATGTCTACTTGATTTGGGACTCTGTTACATCAGGCTCAACTTTCTCCCTGCCCATCAGTAGCTGCATCGAGCTAAACAGGCCCGGTTCCCCAGTGCTGTGCTATTCCTTACAACATTCAGAAGTAGGTGTTGTCATCCCAATTTTTCAAAATACGAAGCTGGTTGTAAAGGTAGTAAGTTAAATCTGAATCCAAGTATTTCTGACCTAGTATTCCATTTTTCAACCCCTGTACTTGATGCTTCCCATAATACTTCTTTCTGTAGCCTAAACCTTGTAGATGAGTACCTTCCTCAGTTTCTCCATACCTGCCCTACAAACCACTACTTCTTGATAAATTCTCCAAATCACTAAATATCTTCTAAGCCACATTAATTTACAAGATGATACAAAAGCTTTTAATGATGTCTTGTTTAAGTCCTTACAGCACCATCTGACTCATCAAGGGAAGAACAGATCATAATTGGTTGGAAAAATAGGCCCTTTCCAAAGGCAGAGGTGGGGGTGAAAGTTGTACCTACCAAAAGCTATCTGGCATCTGCCAGAAGTGCAAGCAACGTACTTATATATTAAGGAGGGAAATATTGGCTTCAAGAAGGTTAAAAACAGCTGTCAAACCACCTACCTGGTAGGAACCTGCGTTCCATGGCAGTCCTTCCCACTCCTGATGACCATTATGATAGTCTGGCCACAAAGAAGCGCTTATCGACCCCTCACTTATTCCAAAAACTAGCTGACTACAAACCCCCACTCTTAACACTGAACAAGTCTTTTTTTTGAAATATCCTCAAAATGTTTGCTTTTCCCTTTTCAGCCAAAGACTGTTACTATACCAAAGACCAGTTAAAATGTGTCTTCTGCTTCCCAAAGCCCATTTTAATAAAACACTTGCCAACCAGCAACCGTCTCTGTCTTTCCTCTTTTTACTCTTTGAGACTTACTTTTCCCTTCTCATATTAACTCTACGCTGAAATGAAAATGACCAAAAATGAACTCCTTTGCCACATGATTATAAATAAACAGCCGTGGCACATATTTGTCTCAGACTTAGTTTTGTCCTTGACAATGAATAGGAAATGTGTGCTTAGACAACCCTGAGACAACAAAGAGACAAGTGACTTTGGGTATTAGAAAGATGCAGAGAATCATTGTCATCCTGGAGACAATATCAACATTTCTCAAAACACCAAAACAGAATCCTCACAAGAAAGGTCAGGTAAAGTCCTCAGAAAGACACCCTCATTTCCTAAGTCCAAAGTGCTGGCATTGAGAAGGAGATCCAAACTATGAACTTAGATCCAAACTATGAACTCCAAATGCTTTCATTAAAAAGAAAAAATGACAACAAAAAAAAATTGAGGCCAGGCATGGTGGCACATACCTGTTATCCCAGCAGTCTGTGAGGCTGAGGCAGGAGGATCACAACTAAACAGCTTAGCAACTTAGTGAGACCCTGTCTCAAAATTAAAAAAAAAAAAAAATGAAAAAGGGCTGGAGATGTAGCAGAGTGTGAAGGTCCTGTGTTTAGTCCCCAGTATGCTACCCACCCCACTAACAATTTTGAAGGATCTAGGGGGACAGAGGCCACAGGATATGGAAGAAGCAGGATAGCATGTTTTGCCTGGGATCTGAGCTTTGGCCCCCATACCACTGCAGCCCTGGGTAACACTGACATTCGGTGTCCAGTAGCTTCATACCTCAGGGCTGACACTAAGTACAGCTTCCTTGTACTCCTGATCTGTCTACACTGATTTTGGTCTCTCTTTGAAAAATTTCCACTCAGAATACTCTGAATCCCTGAATACTGCAGATCAATACAGAAGATACTCCCATAGGTTTTTCTGATTCTTCAAGCCAAAACAATACAGTAGCCAGCATTTCTTAACTTCTATTTATATTTGAGACCACATAATTCTTTACTGCAGGGGATTTTCCACTGCACTGTAGGATGTTTAGCAGCATACCTGGTCTCTACTTCCTAGATGCCAATGGCATAGACCTCAGGTTGGGGCCATCAAAAATACCTCCAGACATTGTCATTCATCCCTTTCTCTTTGCAGTTGAGAACAACTTTGACTACTAATTTGTTGAGCAATTGTGAGAAAACAGTGTAGGTGAAAGTACCTTGTAAAATTGCATAAAACAACTTTGTTTAGTCTATTAGAAGCCAAATGTCAAGAATCTGTGTTCCAGCCCCACAATCCCACATACCCAAGGCATGCCCACCTCTGCTGAAGACCAGTAGGCCTGAGGATTCTCTCTATGCTAAATTATTTTCTTTTTTTTTTTTTTTTTTTTTGTGGGTACCAGGGGATCGACCTCAGGACCTCACGCGCCAGCAGGCGCCCGTGCCGCTGAGCGATATCACCGGCCCCTTTTACGTATGTGGGTTCCGGGAGTCAAACTCGGGCCCTTGCGCTTGCAGGGCAGGCGCTTAAGCCGCTGAGCCATCTCACTGGCCTATACTAAATTATTTTCATTTCATCAAGTGGACACCACCAAATGAATTGCAGGCACATTTGACTTTCCCATAAGACAGTGTGGGAGTCCAGGCAAGGCTCCTCTTAACCATAATCATGGAGTGGAAGGCTGGAGAGAAATTATCAAAGGGGATGACCTGGGAAGAGTGGCATCTGTCAGGGACCTCAAAACACAAGGGTAGCAACAAATCTGAGCTGTTAATTTAAAGTGAGTTTAGCAAAATAACTATTTATAAGGATGTGGATAGTTCTTTTGTTTTTTAACAAAGGGCTTAAGGAAAAGAAAGTGAGGAAGTACACTAGGCCTAAGAACAGCTGAGAGCAAAACGTACAGCTGTATGAGAGAAGCTGCCCGGAAGAGCTGTGAACAGCAGCCAAGCCACAGCCATCCGGAAGAGAGAGAGCAGGGAAAAATGCTCTTGCTCCACTCTCTGAGGCCTCATTCCTTCCTCCAGAAGCCAGGGAGCCGCTGCAGCAGTTTGGATGGGTCACAACAGAGTGGAGGGAGGCGTAAGGAGAGGAAGGAACAATAGAAAACTGCTAGCACGGGTGGAAAGAAGAGGGAAATGTCCCCAGTAGATGATTTCTGGCCTTCTATGGCCAGGACATGGTCAAAGATACAGAAGAACAATCAAAGGCAAAGCCAAGAACCATAAAGAGCAGGGCCGAGGAATCAGCCAAAAGCAGGCAGTGAAAAGTGACCTAGGGAAATTCTGAAAATAAAATGGTAATGGTGACTTTGTGATATCTGCAAAGCTCACTTCTGAAAGAAGCAGCTTTATTTGAAAGAGCAAGAATGAAGGAAAGACATATTCATCCACAACTCCTGATCTGTGAACTCAGTTTCTTATGTTCTTTTATAACCCTGCCCAAAATGGTATTTTCTTTAGATTATATACATCTTGAGGACAATATCTTGTCTGATTTCTCTGAGTATATTCTCCAGTCCCTAACATGGGCCTTGGACAAGAACAATTAATCACTGGGCTTTTGTGTGAGTGTGTATCTCTGCATCTGTGACTCATGGGAGTCCCTTATCTGCCC
The DNA here is from genome assembly GCA_028451465.1 of Erethizon dorsatum. NCBI lineage: Eukaryota > Metazoa > Chordata > Mammalia > Rodentia > Erethizontidae > Erethizon > Erethizon dorsatum. The sequence goes on along the minus strand of CM051827.1, from coordinate 69,418,180 downwards.
CATATAGTCTGACAGTGGTCATGTGTGAGAAGGGCTCCCAAGGGCCCCTGTCCAACTGAAGGATCTCATATTCTTCCATTCCCTTTGGCAGAGGTGAGAATCCTTCCCACAAAATGTGCCCAGCTCAAATAGGGCCCCAGCTGCCCACACACTCATCGATTCACAAGGCCTCTGGCAGGAGAGCAAGGAATAGATACTTTAGATGACAGTGCTTCTTCTTCCCAAAACTGGACAAACATTCACCCAGTGTACGGTGTGATGGGAGAGCCACTCTGCCACCTTTCCAGAAGCAGATCTTATGGTCTCAGCTGATTCGGGGTGGTAGACACAGAGGACCCAGCGCACAGTTACAGCACCTCTTTCGTCAGACACGTACCTGGGTCTGTGGCAACATGTCCCACAATTTTCTGAAGATAACAACCATTCTATGGTCCAGACTCCTGCAACAAGCATGGGTACAGACTATACCAGCCTCTCAGGCATGGGTGCATTGTTCAAAGATCACTGCTGCAGGAATCCCCTCTCCAGGTCTTCTCCTAGCCAGGCAGTGAGGGTCGTAGCACAGCCTTTGGGTGCATCTGGACTGGCAGATGAGCTTTCAGGATGATGGTCAGAGACCATAGAAACAGTGTGTCCCTTCAAAAGGATTATAGTCCAGCAGGAAAGGTTTTGTAAAATCTCATTTCTATTGATCTAAAGCAGATAGGGATCAGTGGAGTTTTCCAGAAAAGAAACATCTCTTGCTGACAGGAATGGGCCACAATGAGATGGAGGTTGGTGTAGGCAGGACAAGGAAGGGAATACGAAGGGTCCACCTAAGACACCCATGCCTTATAAGCAAACTCTCATTCTGAGATAGACACTTTCTCTCAGTTGCAGCCAATGGGTAAGACGTGCTCCATTCCATTCCTGCTTCTCTCCTTCTATTTGTGATGATTGGCACAATTTTAGGAAGGAGGTGATGTTCTGGCAATGTTGGTTAAGTAGCTCTGTCTCTGGTTCTTCATTTGAAGCCGACTTCTTAATTATGCAGCATTTCCTGGACATAAATGCATTTACGTATATTAAATTTTGCTCCACTTAGCAGAGTGGTCACTTAATTAAATGTCTTCAGTTGTTTTATTGGGAAAAAATAGCCCATTCCTCCCCCCATAGCATCCCTCCTTCCCACTTAGCTCCTCTGTTGTGCTGTGAATTTAAACATACTATTTGTTGCTTTCCATTCCATTCATTTGTAACCCCAATGCCACCACATTTGTAGGACCTGATATTAAAAAGTAATATCCAAGACTAAAGTCACTAGACTGTTTAGTAGATTTTTAAATTGAAACCAAAATTATACAGATTTTTCATTCTGATAATTCCACCAGTTCAGTAATTCTTTAATCTTTACAGGTCATTGAACAGTTCCACATTAATGAGATGTAGTTAAGAACAAATTTTACACTTTTTCCTTTTTTTCTTGAAAAATGTTTCCTATCATTTGTAAATTAGAAAGAACTTGTTCCATTTATGGTCCATTTATTTAAAATAATCGAATGCATGGGATCTGACTGAACACTGTGTGTAATGATGCTTTTAAACAAATTACCATTTATTTATAAGCAAGAAATAGACTTTTAAAAAGCACCCAGACTTGGTTGCATTATTAATGGTTCTCTCCAGGCCCGACAGCTCTGGAGCATGTATGTACGCCGCTGGGATGCGTGTACACACACACATACAGATGCAGATTGAATTCCAGTGGGAAGGTGGAGGATTTAGGAGTAAAATATTTTTAAAAGACTTCTAGGAAAGCAGCATAGTTTTCCATTTCAGAAAATTTGAAATGTTTTTGAAATCCCAGGCATGACAATCCACCCATCCCAACTTTTCACTGCAAACGCACAGCTGTCACCACCAAGCACCCACAGCTAAAAGCAGAGTCATTCCCAACCTAGTCTGTTTTTAGGGTGCCAGGCTGAGGATATGGAACAGAGAAAGGCCTTCATCCTAGCTAAGGCAGAAGCAAGTGCAAGTCTGCCAAGGCCACCTCTTCTACCAGTGGCCCAAGAGCTTCTACTTAGAGAATAATTGCATTTTCATGAAATGCTGGAGAGTTAATTGCTTGGATTGAAGTATTGTAAATTACTATTATTCCTTACCACACGCTACCGCAGGGAGGAAAATGTTTATCTTGTTAAGTGTTATTTAAAGAGCTGGAGTTGTAGAGAACCGAGGGAGATGGCAGGCTATATGCTAAGAATTGATAGGGAGTGATTATTCCAGCTTCCTCAGCTCTGGCTCTATACATTTATGAGGGAGGCTCCATTCTCTTCTTCCTGTTCCCTGTTGACCAACTAAGGAATAAATAAATAGCAGATGCTTCCTGGAAATTCCGATATTCAATCCCAGTCCAATTGCCTTCAATTTCCAGAAGTTATGCAATGGTCAGAGATCACTTGCCTGGCAACACTGGCAAAGTCAAATGAATTAATCCTGTTTGCCCATCTTCTGTTTCTTTGAGAGAGAGATCTTCAAGCCTAGGAGTTACAAAAGAGCAAAAAGTATGCCAGCAGGCATAACTTGCAGCCAATGGATAAATCGCCCTCTTTATAAAAATGTTATAATAAAAAATTTTTTAAAGTTTGTTCCATATATATTACTATATTATACATTTCATATGCAGTCCAAGATGATCCTTTTTCATTCTATGTGATTTGACAAGCCAAAAACTTTGGACACGCATCATAGACAATAGAATAGGGGAGATCAAGGAGAAAAGATGAGAAGAGGTAGAAAGTGGAAGGGGAAAAATAAAGCTACACAGAACAAAATAAAGTCAGAGGAATCAAAGCTGATAAGCAGAGTAAGTACTAAGTCTCCAGACCTAAAGGAATATGTGGACTGTAGTACTTTTTTCAAATGTCTTTTGAGAAATCATGGAAAACATTAACGAAAAGAAAGTGCGCAAAGATAAAATGAATGAATATATACATAACCTTTGTATTACCAGCACCAAGGACAGTGCCTGACTTATGAAAGGCACTGATAGATGTTTGCTGAATAAATAATAAATGCATAAATGATGTTGTGCTGGCTTTCAAAAAAAGACAGGAGGCACATCTAGACATTATAGCCTACTTACTCCATCACTACCAAAACAGTAATTACTAAATCAATTGGTTTGAAAACTTGGAAATAGGGAATAATGGCCATTTCCCACCAGGACAAATCTTACCAAATAAACATCATGTAACTCTTTTCATTGAGTTGTCAGTAGAGAAGATATAGCTTATTTTTAGTCAAGTGTTTGAAGAAAAATATATTCTGATACATCTGAAATCTGAGAAGAGTTGGAATTTGCTTCATTGGCTAAACATGTATATTGAAAATGATAATGACAGTTAGATATAAATTGCTAATGGAATGCTATAGGCCCTTTGGCTAATGTCCTATACCAATAAGTGAAGATAGTAGAAGAGAATATTTGTGGTTGGGAGCATCATAAAAATGAATTTTGATTTTACAATTATCCTGTGCCATAGGCCTCTGTCCTTGCCTTAACCTATTTAATATTTTTCCAGTATCTTAAACAGATGCTGACAACATGTTAATCAAAATCTAAAGTTGGCAAAAATTGAGAGAGTAGTCGGATTGGTATCAACCTGGAAGAGATAAATGTAAACTTCTCAAAAGTTTTAAGAAATTAACTCTTCATCCACATGGAGACTACTTAGTTAAATAGAAGTTGGTGTGTGTGTGTGTGTGTGTGTGTGTGTGTGTGTGTGTGTGTGTGTAAGCCTAAGCTGTTTTAGTTAGCTACAAGTCTAATAGGTAAAAACTACCTGATATGATTGTCAAATAACCCAAAATTGTGGTGTTTGGATCCAGGGGACTACCACTAGAAGATGGCAGTTAGCTGAAGGAAAAGAAAGAAATGGGGTATTACATGGAGGAGACAAGACTTTGGCAAGAGAGAGGTGATGTTTTTAACTGTCTGAAGAGCTGTCTTTTGGGAAAGGAAGAAGCCATGTTCTTTGCTGGCCTATGGGAAAGTGTCTCAAGTGAAAGTGTCTAGAAATGGAACAGGATGACTTGTGAGAACTACTGAGCTCCATGCTCAGTAGACCAGATGTCCCCTGCAGGAACCCCTGACCTAGCAAAAGAGTGTACTAAGATCCATAAAATTCTGAGAAGCCTTGATTCTCTGACCAATATCATAGACCTAGGTATAACAAGTGTTGTGTGGTATTATATACACTTGGGAGTTGTATCTACATGTATGCCACTAAAATATAAAACAAATAATTAAATTGGAGGAACTGACACTGTTCTCTACTTTTTTATTTTTTCTTAGTAAGTATATTCATATGTAATAATAAATACAATCAAATACCAAATCCATACTTCATGCAAGAGTCTATATAGTATCAAAACCAAAATAAACAAAATCTCACAAAAAAAGATAATTTTAGCTTATTTTTAATTGACAAATTAAAATTCTATGTAGTTATGGTATATAACAGATTTTGATATATGTATATTTTGTGTCATATCTAAATAAAACTAACACGCATTACTTCACATATTTATCATTTTTGTTGTAAGAACACTTAAAATCTACTCTCTTAGCAATTTTCAAGTCCACAATATATTGTTATAAACTATAGTCACCATTATGTACAATAGATCACTTGAACTTAACTGAAATGTTGTGTCCTTTGACCAAAATCTCCCCAATCCTTCCACCCCCAAACTCCAGTAACCACCATTTTTGTTTCTATCATTTTTAGACTTCACTATAAGTGAGATCATTCAGTATTCATGTTTCTGTGCCTCATTTATTTCACTCAGCCAATGTCCTTTGGGTTCATACATCTTATCACAAATGATGACTTACTTTTTTAAGGTTTAATAGTACTCCACTAGGTTTATGTACTACATTTTCTTTTTTTTTTTTTTTTTGTGGTCACCGGGGGGTCGACCTCAGGACCTCACGCGCCAACAGGCACCCGTGCCGCTGAGCGATATCACTGGCCCCTTTTTCGTATGTGGGATCCGGGAGTTGAACTCGGGCCCTCGTGCTTGCAAGGCAGGCGCTTATGCCGCTGAGTCATCTCACCGGCCCCCTATGTACTACATTTTCTTTACCCATTCATCTGTTGGACATTAAGTTTGATTCCTTATCTTGACTATTATGAATAATGCTACAAAGGACATGGGAAAGCAAACTTGTCTTTCACATACTGATTTCATATCCTTCGGATATATACCCAGAGATGGCATTGCTAGATTATATGGTAGTTCCATTTTTTATTTTTGGGGGAACCTGCATTCTATTTCCTATAATGACTGTGCTATTTTACAGTCCCATCACAGAGTAGGAAGGTTCCCTTTTCTCCACACCATTGCCGACACTTGTAGTCTATTGTTTTTGATAATGCCCATTCTAACAGGTATGAGGTGATGCTTGTGGTTTTAATTTGCATTTCCCTGATTAATGATACTGGGAAATTTTTTCATATAGCCGTTGACCATCTGTATGCTTTCTTTGTCTATTCAGGTCCTGGAAAATGATAATATTCTACTTACTGAATAAATTTTGTATCATGAAGAATACTCCCACCCCCACCCCCAAATTCTTTTTCATTTTGCCAGTGGGTACAAACTCCCTCATCACCAATGCCAGCATTTAGAAACCACTGATACTGGCAACATCCATCAGTGTACTAAGGTCACTTAGCAATAGCCATTCGTGGAGCTACAGTAAAAATGACAGGTAGTTCAGAAAGGACAAGTCTGGTTTTCACAGTTGCCCCTCTCTGCCTACACCAAAAAAAAAAAAAAAAAAGCTTTACAAGATCCTTACTTTAGCCCTGTATCTCCATCATCAACAAAGCAAAGCATTAGTTTAATGCCTTGTCATATTATTTAGGTTAAATAATGGCATGTCAAAAAATATTAAATGAAAATATTATTTTTAAAATTATTGACAGTTATTCAAGCATTTAACTCTGTAGAATTTATTGAAAACTCCATAGCACCTATGGTTAGAAAAGTCATTTTACCATATACAAAGTCATTCTACATACTTAGGTATGTGTCTGGGATTCTATTTGGTCAGTCCAGTTATTCTTACATGAAAACCAAACTCTTGAAATGATTATACTATGAATGTTTACAAATGGAAGTCTACCACTGTGATTCATATTTTCCAAAGGTTTTACAGTATTAATCTATATACATCCTTCCAGATCAATTATAAAATAACTTGGTCATGTTTCAGAAAGAAAACTCTCCCTTTAGTATTTTAATTTAAACTATTTAAACTTGCAGGTTAATCCAGAAACAGTCCACATCTTCTCCTATTAAATTTTCCCCTTTAGGAACATGGATGTTGTTCCATTTCCATGTATTTAAGGTTTCATGTATGCTTTTATAGTTTTATTCATAAGGTCTGCAAAATTATTCTTGTTAATATAGTCTTTTAAATATTTTCTGGATTTTATGCATAGTATTTCTTTTCACTACATTTTTCAGATACACGAGAAGTACATTTTAAATGTTATTTTATATCTGACCTCCTATTTGATGGTCTTTGTATAGAGTGGTGTCTTTAGTTGATTCACATGGGTTTTCTAAGAATCTTCATTCAGAATCCTCAGTCCAACCATTCTATACCATGTGTTTTCCAATCTTTGCTAATATTTATAACTACTTTTCTTTTCTTACTCCATCCAGTAGAACTTCTGAACGATGTAGAACGAGAATGATGGTAGCGATGTTAGTGGGCATTGATTTGGTATTCCTGATTCACTGGGGTAATTACAGTGTTTCTAACCAAGAGGACATAACCTTTAAGGTCCTGAATAACAAACCTTTGGGGTGAGGGACATGGAAACAGAGATACCATATTTCTGTCCCTGTGAGACTTTGAGTTCTGTCACTCACAATTTAGTATCATTGCATACTGAGGTACTATCAATGAATTTTATGTCTTTCACATGTATCCAGGCAGAAAAATGTTGAGAAAATGTACTTTATCACTTAGCTCATTTGATGTTTGATCTTTGTTTAAGGTAGATATACTATAAAAGTGTATCATTGTTGGCCTACATTACTAAAAGGACTTTTTCCTTTTTCTTATACTTTTTTTTGAAATGCATATGAGCTTTCATGAAATGACTGTAGAAATCTGATACAATTTTATAATACATTTTCAAAGCTGTAAAAAGTAGGCTTCTGCAGGAAGCTAATGGTAGTATCTCCACTGCACTATTGCTCCCAGCTTGCAAATATTTTGGTTAGGACATTTGCAGCTCTATTACTCTCTATACCCCTGGTTATCACTAATCCCTTCGTGTATCCTTTGCTCAGTCCAACTGCTCTGTATCTTGTGTTCTCCAATTTCTGCGCCTTGACTCACGCTTTGTCTTATTCCTTCCTTCTTCATCTCTGCATATCCAAACCTAAATCAAATGCCACTTTTTCTGTGAAGCCTCCCTGATATGATCTCTCCCCACTTCTACACTTACCTTCATTTGTTTCTGCACATCCCTAATGACATTGATTTGTCTGTAGTATAAATGAAAACTTATATCTTCTGCTAGACAGCAAGCTTCTTGAAGGATCTGTGCTGTTTCACTTTTGTATTTCTGACAGTATTTTATGATGGTGCAGAATAAGTGCACCATGAGAACCTGGACTCTGGGAGTAGGTTGCCTGCTTCAACGCCAACTGTGTCTCTTTCTAGCCAGGTGATCTTGAGCATTTTATTTAACTTCCCTTGCCCTTAATTTCCTCTTTAACATAGAAATCTCTAATTTACTCTTTAACACAGTACCTACATTGTAGGGGGTGCAGATAGTGAGGTAATATATGCAAAGCATTTGAAAACTGGTTAGTACAAATATTGTGGGCCAGCATGTCTTACTTTATTATAACATACTAGACTATAAGCTTCATGCGGGGAGGTGCTCCTTGCTGATTCCTATCACTTAGCACAGTTTTTAGTGCTATAGCAAACAGAAATATCGAAACAACACCCAGGATTTGGAGGCAGATTTATTTATGTCAACTGGCACTGATCAAGATCATTCCCAGAGTATCAGCCCTGATCTCTGGTGGTCTAAGGCTTATAAGGGATAAGCAAGCAGGAAGTACAGAGGCAGAATGGCTTGTCAATTGGGGATTGGTTTATACAATGTGTATCATAGTGACCAGATATGCATCACAGTGACCAGTCGTTTCTAAGAGACAGAAGCAACCACAACTGGAACAGGAACTATTTCCTGGGCAACTAAGGAACTAAAGTATACTGGCTGGTTGTGTGTGGAAGGGGCATTTTCTTTTACATTAGTACATAGAGGGCACGTGATATTTATTTAATAAAGATTGAATGAATAAATATGTGGATGATAAAACTATTCTTTGTGAGTTTGAATTCTCCTGTTGGTTTTAGCTTTCTATTATTTCATTTAGAGAAAGTAAATCTCATATATCACAGAAGCCACAAAACTCTACCCTATAATTTCCCTATCTATGGAAGTTGGATGCTATCCTGACATAAATCTGCAACTGGGACAGGAAAAAGAAGTTATGGAGCCGCTGATAGTTGGAGAGGAAAGCTGAGAACTGCTGACACGCTATGGCAATCATCATCTTAGTGGTTGCAATAAATAAATCCCTCTCTTTTTTAGATGGAGAGATGGCTCAGATTCCTCTTCTCCTTTCTATAAAGGTATGAAGGGTAAAAGATATGACCCAGAAGGAAGAGCATAAACAAACTACCAGGAACAGAAAATATCATCCACCAGCAGCAAGGCAGTGGGTAGAGCAATGGCCTCTAAACAGAGACATTTTTACTAATCTATGAACAGAAATACAATGAACTACTTCAGGAGACTAGAACATAAGTTTACTCCAAAAGGCTTAATTTTGCAAATAATAAAACTGAGATTCACAGAGTTCAGTAACATGTCCAATATCACACAGCCAAAAATTAGAATGGCTGGTACTTAGTTTATTTGAATATTAAAGTATTTTAATTGGTATTTTTTCCATATTATTTTCCCTAAAAACAACTAGTCCTCCTTTATCATGGAAAGTCACTGTTTTGGGACATATGAGTAGTTTGGAAAGGGTTGGACCCAGAACAGGAAGCAGAAATAGAATTCTTGCCACTGTATCAGACTAACGACTCTTAGAATTTGAGCTGAAATTTATATATACAACCGTCTATGTATGTGTATAATTAGTAAACAGTAAGGGAAGCTTTTTTCGTAAGTGATATGTGTGACAGCTCTATTTTCTTCTCTTGCTTCTGCTTTTAACAGTAGTATTAAAAACAGCAGTCTCCGAAATCTGACCTTCCTGAGGTGAAGTCACATATAATCTTACAAATGTAATTTCGACCCTCTGGGCCTCAGTTTCCTCATGTCTAAATACCTCCCTGTAAAACTGCTGAAGACTGAGACAGCGTATAAGCCAGACCCAGACCTGGGCACATAACAGATGTTTGTTAAATGATAAAAGTTTCTCCTTCCCATCTGTCACAATTTGTCATTTTTATGAGTGACATATGCCTGTGTTGCAGAAATTTCCTTTCTATTGCTGAAAAAAAAGAAAACAGAAAAAGCCCTCAATACTTATGTCATGCCAAACACAAAAATTGACATGAAATAGATCATATATCTAATTATGAAAATGAAACTATAAAACTTTTTTAAAAAATAGGAGAAAATATTGTGACCTTAGGGTAGGCAAATATTCTTACACACAAAAAATAAAAACCATAAAAACTAAATTGTATTTCATCAATATTAAAAACTTTAGAACTTTTGCTTTCACAGGGCACTGTAAAACTTAAAACGTAATTGACAGAATGGAAGAGAACATTCATAAATCATATGTCTTGATAAAGGACTCATATCAGAATAAATAGCACTCAAAATATAAGAAACACAACCCATAAAAAAATGGGAAAAATATATGAAGGTACATTTTAAAGAAAAGATACATGAGTGACAAATAAGAACATGAAAAGGTATTCAACCTTGTCATTAGGGAAATGCAAAATAAAAGTGCAACAAAGACTAACCCATTGCCACTAGCTTGACTAAAATTAGAAAGGCATCCTAAGTGTCAGTTGTTAGCAACTGCAAATCTCACATATAGCTGGAGGGAACAAAAAAAAAGACACAAATACTTCAGAAAACAATTTCATGTTTTTTGTTGGTTTGTTTGTTTGTTTTTTGTAGGTACCAGGGGTTGACCTCGGGACCTCGCACGCCAGCAGGCGCCCATGCCGCTGGGCGATATCACCGGCCCTTTTTTCATATGTGGGTTCCGGCCCTTTTTTCATATGTGGGTTCCGGGAGTTGAACTCGGGCCCTCACGCTTGCCAGACAGGCGCTTATGCCACTGAGCCATCTCACCGGCCCTGGCAGTTTCTTTTTAAAGTAAGAATACATTCACTACCTGCCACAGCAATACTACTTCTCGTATTTTCCAAAGAGAAATGAAAATATATGCCCACAGAAAGACTTGACCTTTCATATTTATAGAAGTTTTATTTATAATAGCCAAAAGACTGATGGATGGATAAACAAGGGATGCATATACATACAATGACATGTTTCTCAGCAATAAATAGAACTTACTGCTGATAGATGCAACAACATGGATGAATCTCAAGAGTATGATGCTAAGGGAAAAAAGTCAGGCACAAGAGGCTCTTCTTTGTGATTCAAATTAAGTGAAACTAGGAAAGGTAAAATTATAATCATTAAAAGTGGATCTCTGGTTGCCTGAGCCTAGTAGTGAGATTGAGATTTGACTGCAAAAGGGCACGGGATGCTTTATGAGGTGTTGAAAATGTTCTATACACTGATTATGCTGGTGTTCACACAACTGTGTATATTTGTCAAAACTTATTACATTGCACACGTAAAATGGGTAAGTTTTGTATGACATTAAAGCTGATTATCAATTAACTAAATCATTCCCATTCTCAAAATCTTCTAATGTCTTCCTATTATGCTAGTAATAAAATAAAAGATCCTTACCAAGGTCTGTAATTCTTCCCATGACCTATACATGACCTGGCTGCCACATACCTCTCCCGTCAGGTCCTCCCCTCCTTCTCAAATCCTTCCTGCTGCAGTCACAGTGTCCTCCTGGGGGACCCCAGAACATGCCAACCATGTTCCTGTGTCAGATCATACATACATGACGGGGATATCTCTTCCCTCTTATTGATTCCTCACTTCTACATTTAACTGTCATGTTATCCAAGAGGTCTTTCTTCAACCCTTTCCATAACACCACTTCCTTCACCATCATTCTCCCTCTTCTGTTTTATTTTCTTCATACTCATTTACTTTCCCTACGTGAATTAACTCCATGGAGGTAGATTTTTAGGGGCCATATTCTTAGCCACTAATGCAATGTTCGGGGAATAGTGGACCCTCTATAAATACAAATTATTCGATGCCTGAACAGTGCATATAGAAAGACTCGGTCATAAAACCTTATATTATAATAAGAAGGAAATAAGAATGAAACTGAATTAATTAAGTTCTGAATTGAAGGAAATAAAAATAAAATGAAATATTCTTAAGGAAAACAGGATGAATTAATAAAAACAGAAACAATAAATTGTAAAATAAATGAAGAATTGAAGTAACAAATAAACCCAAGTTATTTCCTTGGGAAAAAATAATAATACAATTGGTAAATCACTGGCTTACTTACTCTTGAATGAAACAGACAACATAATACACAAAATTATAAATGAAAATAGAATATTTTTTAATTATAAGAAAAAAGATTTGCTCAATACTAGGCAAACAGAGTTTAGAGCACAGAATTATTTTGGCCCCCAAACATTAAACTTGGTTTGTATTCTTTTGACCCTTTTTTAATCACTGGCTCTCAGGTGACTTTAGCCCACATTTTGGCCCCTGGGTCTTTGCAATATAACTCAAGAGAGAACCAGGAAGCAGTTGCTTTTGGTTCGGTGACGTGTAACCAGAGTGTCAGTGAAGTAAAGTGGTTTCAAGAGCACAGGCTCTTGATTCAGAGCATCTAAGCTCCATCACATACTGTAAGACTTTAGTTACATCTCCCAATATTAGTTTCTTCATTTATAAATAGAAAAATAACATCTCCCTCATGGGAGTGGATAAGAAATGTAATGCAGGGGAGATGTTGGGCACCTAAGTTCTCATTAAATGTTCATTGGTTTTAGTTTGCAAATAAATTGAGTCTGGATGCAAGAGTTGCCTGTAAGCTCTGGGGAGATCTGGCCATTGAACGCCAGGGGGAAGTGTTGTGAAGCCTTATTCACCCTACTTCCCTGGCTCTCTAATTTAGTCATGTAACACAAAATATTTTGGTCAATGACAAGCTGTGTAGACAATAATGGTCCTATAAGATTGCAATGGAGGTGAAGAATTCCTATCACCTGGTGACATCATAGCCATCAAAATGCCCTAGCACAACCCATTGCTCATGTGTCTGTGGATATGCTGGTGTACAAACCCATTTAGATACATGCTGATACACAAATACTGATGGGTCATTGTGTTAAAATTAACTACAGTATTCAGTGCAGTAACATGCTGTACAGGCTTGTAACTTGTGTGTGCAGTAGACCAGACCATCTTACTCTATGAGAATATGCTTTATGATGTTCCCACAAGGATGAAATTACCTAAGGTTTGTTTCTCAGAAGATACGCCTTTCATTAAGTGATGCACAGGTGTATTCAGTCAGTACTGGCTAGACTGCCACTGAAAACACATGCCGGGAGCGTTTAAAAGACAGAGGCCTTGGTTAGGACTAAAGGAGGTCTCTTCAGCTATGGCCTCTGCTCCCTAGGGAACGTGGCCTCCACAATTTGCAGACTACATTTACAAAGATTGTAAATTGATTGTAAATTGATTCAGGCCATCTAAGCAATATCATGTACTGTAAGACTTTAGTTACATTTCCCAATATTAGTGGCTTCATTTATAAATGGAAAAGTAACACCTCCCTCCCAAGAGTGGATAAGAAAGGTAATGCAGGTAAGGTATTGGGCACGTAAGTGCTCATTAAATGTCCATTGGTTTTTGTTTGCAAGTAGTTTCTGAGTCTGGATGCAAGAGTAGCCTGTAAGCTCTGGGGAGATTATGGCACAAGCCACACGACCAGATTTTTCTCTTGAATGGCCAGGAGAAACCTTCCCAGGAAATGTCTAGTAGGAAGGCTTCCTTAATGTTGACCCCAGGCCATCTCAGCTCACCAGACCACGTGCATCTGTTCTGGCCAGAGTGGGGCACATACAAATCTAGATGAGGCAGTTAGCATCTGTCAGAACTGCACGATATTCATATGGGCAGTGGTGGGGTGCTGTGCCCACTAAAGCTTTTACAGATTCCTTCCTATGCCATCCAAGGAGAAACCAGTGATGTAAATAGGTATGTCCTAAAGCAGGGTCACAGGATGAAACATGCAAGGGAAATGCTTTCTCCAACCCCTGGGAGTTCGCAACACTGTGGTTCCAAATGGAACTGGATTTGACCGTTCTCTGAGAAAGTATAGGACAAAAATCAAGATGATATTCATTTAAGGAAAAATTATTTGCTCTTGAACTTGACATGTGAGTTCTCAGAGATATTTGTCGTATGTTAAAAGTAAGAATTTAAATAAATGAGAAGAGAAAATAAAACAGTTGCCCAGTCCAAGCCATTCCTAGAATCTTATCAAAGAACATGGACATCAGCAAATTAAGAACTGTAGCCTGTTGGATGTGGAAGGAACTTCAAAAAACCCCTCTCCCACACCTCTCATTTTACCACAGAGAGGCTGGGAACAGGGAAGGGGTCAAGGTAAGGTGCATGGCAGGTAGGGGAGGGACCAAAATGAGTAATGGCCAGTCCCTGCCCTAACACTGCTCTTCCCAATTGCACCACATGACAGGCTTGCACAGACATAGCTCAAAAGCTGCAAATTGGGAATTCAGATTATCTGAACCATTTGGGAACTTGTGGGTACCAGATGTTTTGCTTATGTGTAGATGTTGTTCAACTTGTTAGGGGAAAGGTCTCAGGAGATTTGTAATAAAGAAATGTGAGCTGGGTGGATCTGATGCTCTCTGTATTTCAGGCGGCTGTGCACATCAAGGTGTCAGGCAATTCCTGGGTTGCCTCCAACTGTTTCTCACTTCCCTGCTGCTACCACCCTGCGGTCTCTCACTGTCGCCTCTAGCCTCAGTTTCTTACCGCAATATCCCACCATGGATATTCCTGCATATGATTTCTCAGACAGTAACCAGAGTGCTCTTCTTCCAGCAAAAGTCAGCTTGTGCCTTCTCTGTTCTTGTATGCTCTGGTGATGAACACACTCCCTTGCTAGGATCTGCAGCACCTAGCTCCACCCCCTTTTACATTGATAGTTTGCATATAAACATCAGAGGTCTCCCAAGCCTGAGCTGGCAGATTAATATTCTTCATCTTTCTCCCTGCTCATTAACTGATATCCAAGCAGAGACTGTTCTTGTACAGTTGAGCAGAGAGGGAAAACTGAGCGCCTGCTTTTGCAGCCATATCTAATAGTGCAACACTTGGTGTCAGTGATGCTACCGGAACAGGAGAGAATTATTCAGAAGTTACCAAACCTATGGATTATTTTATTCTGTCTAAAACTCCAGGATAACTTATAAAAGCTCCACCAGCCCAGTGGAAAGAATCAAAAAACAGGCACAGGCCCACATTCAATCCTAATTCTGGCTGATCAAGAGTGGGAGGAAGAAGGTGGGCATGGTGGCACATGGCTATAATTCCTGCACTCTGAGAGGCTGAGGCAGGAGGATTGCAAGTTCAACCCTAGCCTGAGCAATTTAGCAATTTATCAAGATCTTATTTTAAAATAAAAAATAAAAAAGAGCTGAGGCTGTAGCTCAGTGTGAAGATCCTGGGTGTTCCATCCCCAGTACTGCTGTTTAAAAAAAAGGAAGAGGGTGAAAGGCAAAGACATTCCAAAAGAATAATCAGCAGTTACTTTTCAGAAAGAGATTCCTAAAGAAGAACAGACATACTTGAAATATCAGCATTGTACGGATCTGTGCAGCAGAACAGGGACAGCCACAGCTATAGCTAGAAATTTAAGTTGAGCAGTTAAGAGAAAAGGACAGAGAGTGATCAATAGTTAATAACTATGCCTGCTACAGTTGAGCAACAAATTCAGGAAGTTTATAAGATATGAAGAGGAAGGGGTTTGGGGAAAGGTAGATAAGCTGGAATCAGATTGGTAAAGTTAGAGGCTGCACCCAGCGACGGAGCAGAGGTATGTTGCTTTGCCCACAATTGGTTAACAGTTCCATCAGTGACATAGTGAGGATGGACTGATGGCAAAACCTGAACCATTTTAAACTTCAGTAGAGACTTCATGAGTCACGTCCTTCAGCATTAGAGCTGTACAATTCACTGGAGATGCTTGATGGATTGTGCTTACCAGGGTCTACCCAGAATGACCAAAGCAGAGTGTCTACTGCAATTTGTACTTTTAGCAAACAAATCAGGAGTTTCTGAGACCACCAGACTTGATGTTATTATCAGACCTTACCTTGGAAGCCTCTACTATTTTGTGTTTTTAGTCTGATATACAAATAACATGTTTTATGTATACCTGTATGGCCTTATATTAATACTTGCTTTGGGGAAATGATCACTAAATAAATCATTTTCAATGCTTGACATTAGAAAAATGAAATGGGGTGCAGTGGGAAATGGTAACACTATACTTAAATGATTTCTGCTTAGTTTATCTTTTCTAATATTTATATAATAGAGATTTCTGGACAAGATGCCCAATGTTAGATTGGTATCCTCTTTCCATTGTAAATATAGTAGACAATTTTAGACTTAATATTTATTCATTCAAAAAATATATGTTGTGGCTGTCTTAGTTACTTTTCTCTTGTTGCTCTGACAAAATACTCAACAGCCAAAGTTAAAGGTGGGGGATTTATTTAGCTCACTGTCGGGGATTCACTCCATAATTGGCTGTCTCCAAGGCAGGGTGGCATGGCAGACAGGCATTACAGAGGAGAAACAGTTCATGGCGGGCAGAAGGTAGCAAAGCAAGAGACAAAATAAGCCCCTTTCTGTCCCTTATATTGTATCCAGTCTACTGGTGTTAGGGCAGTGCCAAACCAATCAGTGGACTGATTTAGTAATCATCCACCCTTAATCCTAGCACCCTTAATCCTTGCATTGCACCATGAATCGGTCACACACTCTAGATTCAGCCACCTCTGAAAAAGCCCCACGTATGACTGCATGAGGCTTTGGGGGGACATCTAGACACAAGCCGTAACAAGGGCCTATTGTATGCCAGGAATTGTTCTAGGTACTTGGTAAAGAATATTTGCAGGATAAATATATAATTGGGTATAGACTATCTGCATGGTGAATTAAATATAATTCACTCTTTGTGCCTAATCAGAAATCAATGGTTTTACTTTTTAATGGAGTCTCAAGTCTGTAGAGCCCCTCGACTGAGATTCAGAATAGAATGAGGCCAATCAACAGCAAAAACCATGGCCTAGGAACCTAAGTTGTGCATTTCCAGTGAGAGACAACTTTTCCTTCCCTGTCTTAAATAATGAACTATCAAAAGGTTTACTCTTTCCTGCTGTTCTGCATGTTATTTGTGCAACAGAACCAACTCTATAGAATTAGAGTTGTTGACTCTCAGCATTGAAAAGTAATGAACAAGAAAAAGGAGGGTAAAAAATGAAATAGAGATGCAATATTAGGTGCAAAATCTAAATTTTTCTTCCTTCTTCTCTAGGTCAGCAATCACTCGCTTTACTTTCTCTGGAGAGAAGAACCACTCGCTGATGGAAGGTGAATGAAAAACTTTCAGTTTTCAAGTCCTTTCTTTGCAAAATCATGCATCAAATTCTTTGAAGCCAGGAGATTTTATGTGTGCATTAAAAGAAATAACTTAATGAGTCTTCTTCTGCAATATAATATATAGCGTTTTTGGAAATACATGTCTTAAAATTAAAATACGAGTTAACACGGCCCCCAGAAATATTATTTTTATCATTGTAACTAATGACATCAATACTTAACATCTTAGTGTGCACCATGTGCAAGGTGCTGTAATAAGTGCATAGGTAGCATTTTATTTGACCCTTATAATCTTCTGAAATACATGTTATTATCATCCTCATCTTTTAGAGGAGGAAACTGAAACACTTAGAAGTTTGTCTTAGTCACTTTCTTGTGGCTGAGATTTAATACCTGACACCTGCAAATTAAAGGAGGACAGGTTTATTTCGGCTCACAGTTTGCAGAGGTTTCAGTCCACAGTCAGCTGGCTCCAAGGCAGAGTGGCCTGGGAGAAGAAAGTTGCTCAGTGCATAGTGTCCAAGAAGTAGAGAGAGAGAGAGAGAGATCAAGGGAAGAGGACAAGAGATAGACCCTTCCACATCACATTTAACTATAAACTCATCAGCAGAATAATCCATGGACCCCATGACTGTGTGAGGCCTTAGGGAGACATCTAGATATAAAAACTCATAATAGAAGTTCAGTCTAAGACCATACAGAATTCTCACTATTAACTCAAATACTTGTCTCCAAAATTTGCTGTCTGACCTACTCACCCTCTGTGCCTAACTCCTCCGGACCATCTATTACTGCATGTCCCATGGTACAAAAGAGTAGAAGACTGCACATGGATAAAGAAAGGACAGATTTGACTATCATTGTCCCTTGACTTTCACAGCTAATTGAGCAGATAAAAGCTTCAAGCAAAGCATTATAAGATTAAGCCATTCGGTGGAGGACACTTACTATCGTTGAGTTCCATAAAAACCCTCCAGCTCTCCAGGTGTTGGTCATCTGCCAGCCAGGCCCACAGAATTGACACTTTTTCTCCACTTGTCTCTTTTTATGCCTCCTTCCTCTCTGTCTCCTCTCTCCTTCATCTTCTTCTCCATCCCTCTTTTATTCAGGATCAAAAAATCAGCAGAAAGTTTTCACAGAACTTAAATGCTAGATTTAAATTTTTTCAAGTTGAATATATCACTTGCACTTCTCTTTGCCTTAGAAAATAGTCCATGTTCTTTTAATTTAATTCAGTGCCTCTCAATTGTCTTTTATGGACCATCATTCCAACAGATGTGAATAGATATATCCCAGGGTGACCCACTGTCCTAGTTTGAGAAATAAGGAACACAGCACCTCCTCTTGGAGCCTCACTCCATGCATTAACACAATGAGATTCCACGAAGTCCTGCAGGAAAGAAATCTGTTAAGATGAGTAAGCAACAGGTCATTCAAAAGTAAATATTTTGGGTACCTTAGGTACAAACCTCTGTTTTGAATGCTGGGAATGCAGTGGTAAACAAGACAAAGTCCTTCACTTCACACAGCTTCTATTACAGTCAACGTAACTTAATTGTGCACAAAACATTGTAACATTAATATCTTGGGAAATGTTTGCCTTGAGTCACCAGTTTTGAAAAGATCTTTCTACAGACACATATTAGTTATGTAACTTGACTTTTGTTTATATCTACTGATGTTCATATGGAGAAGGGCGTGCATGGATACAATAAAAGCCTTTAGTCATAGATTTATAGAGAATATTTTTCTGTGCTTGTAAAAACAACAAAAGTAATGTATTTCACAAAATACAGTGTTTACAAAAAGAAAACATTATCTAGTAGGACCTCATTGAGAAAAGATTCCCTTCTAATTGAAAGCAAAAATCACATTGATAACACTGCTTTATTTGTCTCACTTTATAACTCCCCCATATGATGCTGTAGAGGAATCTTCCATAAGTCTTTTTTTTCCTAAAGTTTCCTCTTGGAGAAAGACAAGGCTTTGGGTTCTTGCACCATGATTCCTACAGGCTTCCCAAGGTCATTAATATTTCTTAAAACTCTTGGGACTAGATTGCGCTCAGTCCATTCCTTTCTGATACTGTTGTGGGAAAGTCCTTCAGTTTCTAGGTTGAATAATGATAGAACACTTTCCTCTCTGCTACACTATTCTCATTGGTGAAAAGAGGTGAATCTAA
The DNA here is from genome assembly GCA_028451465.1 of Erethizon dorsatum. Lineage (NCBI taxonomy): Eukaryota > Metazoa > Chordata > Mammalia > Rodentia > Erethizontidae > Erethizon > Erethizon dorsatum. The sequence continues at coordinate 69,399,112 of CM051827.1, read as the reverse complement.
GTCTTTGAGCCCAGGGTAAGGTGGATGTATGGTTAATTGTCTTAGGGAGTTAGGAATAAGAAGGGTCACTGTGTATGAAAAGAATGGCCTTAAGCATTAGGAAATGAGCACAGGAGTAGTACACACCCTTCTGACCTCCATCAGAGAGTAACATCTGGGCAACCTCCACAACCCTAGCCTGCGATCCCCATGTTCCCTACTGGAGGGTGAACAAGTTTTCACCATTGCACTTGCTTTCTAGAAAGCTGCCTCAGGATCTCCTTCAAGAGAGGGATGAATGAACCTTAAAAAAAAAAAAAAGTGTACTGTGGAAACAGAAGGGTCAGAAGAGAAGCAGGAGTGTCTCCTAGATACAAATAATGGGCTTATCTGTCAAAGGGGACTCTCAAGAAGTCCCTGTGCTCATGCCAATCATTCACTCGGTTTGGAAAACATGGAAGTGTAACTGATGACTTCCCGTGGGCAGATCTTCAAAACTTGAGTACGAGAGAATTCCTTTTGCAGAGCATCAAACTCAGACCTTCACACATTCTAGGTTAGCCCTCTACCACTAAGTTACGCTCCTATCTCCCAAGAATTCTTTTCAATTGCAGCCTTCTGACTAACAAATGCCTATTAACCTGGTCCACCCTATCTTTGAGGCAGATTTCTCAGACTCACAAAGCACTCACTTCTATTTGATCATCCAGTGGTTAGTCTCACCTAAAGTTTTATTAGAATCCAGAAAGAAAAACCGGACCAGGAAGAGCAGTCCAGATGGAGATGGAAGCAGAGTTTCACATCATTAATCCAGTGGGCCACTCAGTGAAAGACACAGGGAGTCAGTGCCTGGTGCCCCTGCAGGTGCTGGGAGCTCAGTGGTGAATGAGATGGATGAGGCTCTGCGCACTTCCAGGGAGGGCAAACATTAAGCAAGTGAACAAGCAAGGCCATTTCAGAGAGTGATAAATGTTTTGAGGATAATCAAGCACGGAAAAATGAAAGTGAGGGGACAGGTGGTACAGAAGGGAGCGCACATACACAGGTGGTGGCCCGTAGACACAAGGCTCTGAAGTGCAGAAGGGCCTGACATGTTTGAGGACCAGAAAGCAGGGCAATGAGATAGGCACAGAGATGGCTTAGGAGGGGCCACATCCTAGAGGGCCTGGCTGAGGTCACGGTGAGGCTGAACTTTGAACTTATTCTAAGTACATTGGGCGTCATCCAGAGATTTTTAAGAAAGGAGATGATGTTATTTTTTGATGTTTCCAAAAACCAGTCTGTTTACTCTGAGAATAAAAGTAGTAAGAGTAGAAATATAAGAAAAATTAGAAGACCATTTAAAAAGAAAAAAGATAAAGTTGCCTGAAAGTGAAATTAATAATAATAAGAAGAAGACTTTTGGAACATAAACATTTATGCATGCATTTGCATCACAGTAGAACTCTCAAGGTATGCCCTTAACTAGAAGAGAATCTCTATCTGCTCCAAAGTGTGTTGTCTTATATATTGGTAGGAATGAACAAAGGCTTCATTAGCCACTTTTCCCCTCTTGGATCTTTCATGAATACTTCACTGGTAATTGCTTAGGTCCCTTCTCAACAGGAGAAGGATTACCCAGCATGCTATCTATCGCTGTCAAAAACACACAGAAATTGCTGATGTTGAAGAGATAAATGGAGTAAAAATCACTCCCACCACTCCCTATACCCTGAGGGGTGCCGAGGCCTCCCCATCTGTGAGGGCAAAGACTGGAGAAAACATCTGGCCTTCATGGGACTTTCCAGAAGTCTGTCACCATTGTGGAGAAGCCAACTCTTTCACCTCCCTGATTTTGCTGATTGCCCTTAATATCAAGGATCACAACTATTCTTTACTTCAGATACTACTTAAGTAATTTGTTTAAATAATAAAATAGCATGTGGAAAACAATGGAGTTGAATCATCTTAAGAGGGTTCACATGGTTCTGTTTGATTCTTTTCACTTGTTTTCATCTGCCTGCTTAGTGTTCAGAAACCATTCAAATGGAAAATTCAGCACCATGATGGTTGAAATTCTCCCTACTTCTAAGCCAAATTAATGAGGCATGGCAGTAGCGACACTGGTATGGTTACATACAGGTCTCATAGAAGAGAAGCGCAGAATGGCTGGAATGGTTATTAAGCATTAAGGGCAACAACGCTGCCACATAATCTAGTGAGAAAAACTTTCCTAAATAGTTGAGCCACCAGTACCCTGAGAGGGCAACCATTTTCAGAAGAGAAATATGCTCTGAGCTACTTTTCTTCTTCATTAAGGAAAGAGGAAACTCTGATGTCATTAAATCCAAAGTTGGTCTCACAGAATAGAATGGTGTTAGGAGAGGGATGAACAGAGAAATGTTGCCCAATGGGTACTGAGTTATATTTAGATAGGAGAAAGAAATTCAGATATTCTATTGGACAGTAGGATAACCATAGATGATGATAATGTATTAAAAGACTAGAGAAAAGGATTGTAAATTTTACCATAAATTATAAATATTTGAGGAAACAGATATGTTTAAGCTATTTGAGAATTATAGGGTATATTCATGGGTAAAAACATCACATGGTAACCCATAAATATGTACAAACTCATATATCATTTAAAAAATAAGTAAAATAAAATTATGTAAGATATTAAATTCAACCTCTTCCTCTCATGAGTGAGGAAACTAAGATGCAGGTAGAGAAAACCCTTGCCCAGGGTCACATGGCATACAGACACAATTCAGCCTATAACCAGGCTCTCCTAACTCAGGTCATTTCACAGCACTGCCTTTTCTTTACAATTTCTCAGATTTCACATCCGAGCTCTGCTTCAAGCTGCCCCATTCTTTGGAAGTTAGAAACCCCTGAGGATCCTTTGGACAGAGGTAACAAATCACAGCCCTTAAGTCCGTGGGAAACCCTACCAGAGAACCTGAGATGACAGAAAGTTGACGCTCCCAACCCCTCAGGTTCACAGGAACCCCCAGAGTTATGGGAGTGCCCACGAAAGCTCACTGTGAATACATTTGTGCACTGAGTAGTTTATATGTAGCAGCTAACTGAAATTCCCAGACCTCCTACAAAGTCAGACAAGTGGTCACACAGTATGGGGAAGAGGTGACTCCAGAGACAGACAGCCTGCCTTCGAACCCCGTCTGCCCTGCGTAACAGCTCTGTGAACTGATCTCCATGTCTCAGTTTCTTCTCTGTAAAATGAGAATAATAATATTGCTAATTCCCAAAAGTTGTTATGACAATTCAGTGGGTGAGTTCATGTGACATACTTAGGAAAGTTCATCACAAGGTAGATGCTCAATAAATGCTGCAATTATTATTGTGTGTTTTGCAGAGGAAGAAAGTGGGACTTATAGAGAACAGCATGCTTAAAGTTTCACTGTGTGTGGGAGAGTTGTTCATAAGGTCCACTATATATAATATATATAATGCCCACTATATATATATAAAATGTCGCACACTACATAATGTCCAAAACCTGTGCCATTAGTTCCCCTCTAGCCCAGCCCCCTCTGGGGAGACTCAAATGTGATTTTCACTCTGGTTCTCCTAGGTTGCCCATCTGTAGCACACTGGCTCTGTGCAGTCAGCAGAAGGAACTGGAGTGGATTCCAAGGGATGGGAGCTACCTTCTTCATCTTGTCCAGCTCCGTTTTCCCTCCCTTTCTCACCCCTCCCTCCATCACCACCCACGAGCCTCATGGGGGTCCCTGTTGTAGCTTAACAGACTCCATATCTCACGACTCTGCAGAGAATTGCGTCTGCCTGGAATTCTCCGTTCACTTTTTCCACATGGAAAGCTTCCAAGTATTCCACATCCCTTCACAAGCCACATCACTGCCTTCTTTATGTTGGACAGAATTAGTCACTGCCTGGGCAGGGGCAGATTGGCAATGAGAAGACAATCCCTGAATCAGCAGGACCAGCATCTCTAGGCCCTATTTCTGGCATTTCCAAATTTGGCAAATAGATATACTTTAGTGTCTACAAAATGGGATTAATATCTTCTTTGCTGGATTTGGTGGTAATTAATTAATATCAATACACACAAAACTAGCTGCGATATGATAGAATCTCAAGAAATGATAGGGATGGGGCCGGTGAGATGGCTCAGCGGCATAAGCGCCTGCCTGGCAAGCGCAAGGGCCCGAGTTTGACTCCCGGAACCCACATACGAAAAAGGGGCCAGTGATATCGCTCAGCAGCACAGGTGCCTGCTGGCGTGTAAGGTCCTGAGGTCGACCCCCGGTACCCACCAAAAAAAAAAAAAAAAAAAAAGAAATGATAGGGATGTGATCATATTTTCTGTAGAAGCTTGCTCAAATATTTATTAGAGATTTAATGTTGTTCAACTATGATTTCACAACTGTTTCATACACTAAACTGTGATCTTCTCAAGGGCAGGTGATGATGCCTCCAGGACATAGAACAATACCTGGCATAGAGTGAGCAGACCCTACATGGTGATAAATTGATTTAAACTATCACCTAATTCATTTATTTATCTATAGAATAGATCTATAGGAAAGATAGTAGTTTGTGGGATTTGTGTCCCTCTAAAGAATTAGAATACATTTGCAATGGCTTATTAAATGATCCTACGTCAATGACATCAGAATCACCTGCAGGACTTGTTAAAACACAGGTTGCTGGGCCTCATCCCGAATTTCTGATCTGATAGCTCTGTGGCCTTGATATTTTGCATTTCTGGCAAGTCCTCAGATGTTGCTGAGGTGGCTGCTCCATGGCTCACACTGCATGTGAACTACAGCCTGGCCAGCAAGCCTGAGGCTCTCCTTAAGCCTAATCTGACAAAAACAATTCAATTCAGCTCAGCTGAAAAAAGTTTCATTGAGAGTCTAAAGCACAGCAGACAAGATGCAAAAGGCAGTCTTCAAGGTTTCACTAGTGCAGCAAAAAGACCAAGTCAATACATAAGTGAGATTAGCAGCATAATTTCACAGACACTTCTTGAAATAAAATATCACCATTTAAATACTGCCATGTAATAACTGCTGCAGGCACAATCTGCTAATAAGTACTCAAATTAGTGCACAAAACATTAAAGAAACATAGCAAATCTCCATAGTTTCAGGTGTCTCCTCCAAATATTTATTTATTGTTAGGGTGCATTTGTTTGTTTGGAAGTATGAGGGATGGAAGCCAAGGCCTCATACATGCTAGGCAAGCACTTTACCACTGAGCTGCACCCTCAGTTTGGAAATATTTGATACTCCTCCTCTTAGGAGGTAAAGCTTAATCACCAGCCCCTGAGTGTGGGCTGAGCTTGATGACTCACTTGTAACAAGTGGCATCTCTAAAGAAAACAGTGGTAACACTATGTTGAAGAATCTGGCACCACAATAGAGAAAATACAATCCAATCCACCCTAATCAAGATTAGAATCACCAGTGACAAGTCATTGAGATCACATACCTCCTGGTGCCATGTAAGGAGGACATTTTGCCTCTGTGGGATCCTTTCCAAAAAATGTATAACCTCAGTCTGATCAAGAAAGAACATCAGGACCTGTGAGACAGCTCAGCAGCATAAGTGCCTGCCTGGCAAGCGCAAGGTCCTAAGTTCGACTCCCGGAACCCACATACGAAAAAAGGGCCAGTGATATCGCTCAGCGGCATGGGCACCTGCTGGCGCGTGAGGTCCTGAGGTCGATCCCCGGTACCCACAAAAAAAAAAAGAAAGAAAGAAAGAACATCAGGGGCCAGTGATATAGCTCAGCAGCATAAGCGCCTGCCTGGCAAGCGTGAGGTCCTGAGTTCGACTCCTGGTACCCACATATGAAAGAAAGAAAGAAAGAACATCAAACTACCCCAATTTGAGGGACAGTCTATAAAATAACTAACCAGACTCTTCAAGTTTCAAGGTCCAAGACAAAGAAAGACCAAAAAAGAATCACAGATTAGAAATTAGGGATATGTGACAACTAAATGCAATGTGGTACCCTGGAGTAGATTCTGGAATAGATAAAGGACATTAGCAGAAAAATTGGTAAAATCCAAATAAAGTCTGTAGTTTGCTTGATAGTATTGTTCCAATGTTAATTCCATAGTTTTGACAAATATTCCATGGTAATGTAAGATGGTAACATTAGGGCAGAGTTGGTGGTCTCACTATGACACAAAAATGTGGAGCCACTTGTCCAAACTCTATGAAGATTTCAAGGTGGAACAGCACAGAATTAACCAAGCCCAAGGCCCTTCTGAGCAAGAGGCCCAGTGAGACTGCAGAGGTGAATGGCTGGGAAGTGGGCCCTGCATCTGGGGAAGCTGGACACGGGGTATTGTCAGGTGTGTGGCTGAGCTGGAAGTCAGAGCTGAACTGTCAGCTGCTGGAGCAGCCAATTAACACAAGACAGAAATCACAGTTAAGCATTATCTATGATCATTTTGTTGTTGTTGCTGTAACAACATACCTAATGCTGGGTAATGTATAAAGTAAAGAAGTATATGTGGAGGTCCGAAAGCACAGCAACAGCTTTTGCTTAGTTCTGGTGAGGGCCCCACGGCACATGGCATGACACGATGATGCCAGGAACATGAGTGGAAGAGATCACATGGTGATACAGGAAGCCAGAGAGATTCAGAGATCAGGCTCACTCTTTTGTGATAACCCACTCTTAAGAGAACGCATTCTTGAAGACCTGCATTAATCCTTCTGGGGTCAGCATCCCCAGTGACCTAGTTACCGCCCACTAGGCCCTACCCCTTAAAGGTTCTACCCATTCTCACACTGCCACACTGGGGACCAAGATTCCAACACATGAACCCTTGGGGACATACGCAGACCATACCCGAACCATAGCAGCTTTTAATCACTTACTGTAATGGTATAAGAAGAGGCTAAGACTGGAGGAAACTGTTACTCCCCCAGACCCATTTTCCCCCATGCAACTGGAGAAGGAGTCAGGTGGAACAGCACAGATGTGGGGATCTGCTCTCTGTTCAGGGAGCATCAAAGAAAAGATTTATGGACTCCAGGGCCAGGGGTGAGAGGGATAAGAGTAAAAAGGTACTGGGTACTGAGTCAGAAGGGGGGGAAACACACACACAACCCACACGCAGACTGAGCAGCGGTGCCTAAAGAGGACCATGCCCAAAACCTCACAGAAACAGAGCTAGGAAGTGTGGTACCTGGGTTAGGCATGTAAATGGGTGAAAGATCTCGCCCAGGCTCTGAAACTCCCTGTGGACTGCAGTGCATGGGCTGTACATCATGTCTGGTGGGGGCAGGGCCTCTGCAGTCACCCGGGTTAGGAAGTCACAGTAGGCTTTTACCCAAGTGTTGGACACCTCACTACCTGGAAACTCTTGGTACTACTTTTTTTTTTTTTTTGTGGGTACCAGGGGTCAAACTTAGGACCTCGCGGGCCAGCAGGTGCTTATGCCGTTGAGCCATCTCACCAGCCCCTCTTGGTACTACTTCTGCAACTTTTCTCTAGATCTAAAATTAGTTTAAAATAAAAAAATTTAAAAGTAAGAAAATGGCCCTTTTCTCCATTCCATCATTCTTCATCTCTAAAGCCCACAGACAGAGTTGTTTATAACTGAGCCTCATAAACTCATTTCTTTGTCCCTGTCTTAATCACTGGGGCTACACCAGGTGACTTGGCAGATTCCCTCATTTCCTCTTGCTACAAGCAGACTCCCTTCCCAAATGCAAATAATCAACCCTACCAGTCTCACCTCAGAGCCCTTGCTAACCACAATGCCCTCTAACAAATGTGCCGTGTGCATTCATAAAAACTGTATCAGGTATCCTAAAATACAAACTTTTGGTCTCTGCCAAGATCATTGATTAGTCTTCTCTCCTTCCACCAACTTTAACACTGAAAATATTTTCAGAAACAAGAGGAAAATATGTAACAACCACAAAATATGAGCCCCTTGGGAACCAGCAAGTGTCAGGGAGGCAGGGCATCTACACGGAGTCATGCAGGTAGAAAGGTTGAAAGCCAAGGTGTGGGAGGCAAGCTCTGAAGTACTGCTCCCTCAACACTCTGCACTGCCTTAGACAAACTGCGGCGCAGAAGGGCCAACACTAGGGCAGCAAGACAACCTGGCTGACCAGAAGATGAAAACCTGTCACAGGTCAGATCTGGTCCCGGGCTTTTAGACAGTCACCCTCCCTCCATTCTGCATCTCCCAAACGCAGAGCTGAGGGGCCCCACCTAACCAGAATGCCTTCTACCCACGTGACTGCACCCTACAGGCTTAAAATTGAAACTCAACCAAAGAGGCCTGGGAACTTTAGGCTTTGTACCCTGGGGCTCCTGTTTCCCTCTCTTAGTGGGACAGACCTGACCTTGGCCTTTTCTCCAATACCCATCACCACAGTGGCTGACTGATAGTTTCAAGGAAACACCTTTTATGAACCAAAATAACTATATTTGAGGATATAATTACTGTAAGGAACACATAGAACAACTCCTTGAAGCAGAATTACTGAAATAAAGATCCGAAATGCAAAATAAACATTTTGCATACACTTAAGGAAATATTGGAAGAATTTTTAGCAATATGAAGTAATCAACAAACAACACCAAGTAGATATATCACATGGAAAAGATATACATAGCCAAAGTAAAAAGCACAATCAATAAGAAAATAACAAGTTTAATTTGATTGAAGAAGAATGAATTACTGAATTAGTAGGTTGGACTGAGGAAATGACAGACAAAACATGTAAAAGAAAAACTAAGAGATATTAAAGATAGAATATATAGAGAGGTGAAAAAGTACTGTGACAGACTGAAGGACAGAGATTCCATCAGGAAAACCCAGGAAAAGTTTAATGCAAATAAATCTTAAACTTGGGAGAGGGTAGGGGTTTCACAGGCAGGCAGGCAGGGAAAGGAAACATAATTTCATGCAGAAAAAAACAACACATGCAAATGCATGGATGCTTGAATAAAATTGACAACTGTGATCCAAGAATACCATGTAGTCTGGAGTGTCTAGAGCAAAGGCTGTTTAAAGGAGATTCATAATGGCTAGGGTCAAAAGGCAAGTAAAGATCAGATCAATAAGCATCTTGTGTGGCACATAGCATCATTTTCCCCCACTTTACATGTGGGAAAACTAAGTCAAGCTTGACAGGTTAAGAGAGCTGCCCCAGGTCAGGCCTTCCTGCTGGAGAGCTCTTGATCTTTCTTTCATTCTTCCCACTCAAGGAAATCTCTGAGATTACTTAGTTTGAAGGTCTTAGTGTTTGGCAAAGTCGGTTAAAAATTTAAAAATTCAATGAGACCGGAGAGTAGGTAGGAGATGAATTCAGGATCAAGTGAGTTTTTCTGAAGTGAGTACAATCCAGTGAACAATTAGGCATTTAAAATTAAAAACAAGCTCCAGGCTGCAGATAGAAATGTAGGAGTCATCAGTAAGCAGAAATTAGTCCTTTTATTCAGGAGATAGATGCTGTTACTTCAACCTTGCAGGTAAAGAAGCTAAATCTTAGAGAGGTTAAGTGACTTACTCAGGGTCACACTGGTACAGCTCAAAGATAGGATTCAAAGGAAATTTACATGCCAAGAGATGAAAATGGAACAAGACTGAATGCTGAGCACCCAGTAACCATTCTCACACATACTCTCTCAAAGCCCAATACTCAGAGTGTGTCAGGTAAAGTTCATGTCCTCTGTCCTAAAGCCCATGAGAGTTGAGCTGGGCATGCAGTGGGGAAAAAGAAGCCCCACACTGCAGATCAGAAGAACTAGGTCCCAGCCTGAGCATGGCCATACTTGCAGTACAACTGTGCCCAAGTCATTTCCCCTCTGTGGTCCCAATTCTCTCTGCTTGTGGAAGACTCTGGGATCCCAGGTCTCTGCATTTGGCTGGGAGTGGGGGGTTTCCCTTAGACCCCAAGGCCCACCCACTAAGGCTGGCAACATCTATTTCTCTCTTTGCATTGCCTTTCCTTCCTTCCATTCATACCAGCCATTCCAGCTCTGGCTTCCCAGCTGAGGGCCGGGTGCGGACTGTTTGAGAAGACATATGGCATCCCAGTGCAGCCGAGAGTCCAATCTCTAGGGGAAACCATTGTTCATTCATCTGGACTGAGTGACATTCTTTATGCAAGAATAACTCTTGATTAAAGGGTGAGTTTTAATGGAAACTAATTAGGCAAACTCTTTAGCCTGGGCATAATGATCAAATGAGCTGTCACACCATACCTGATACAATGATCTCACTCGATACAAGATTTTATTCCTTAGCAATTACACTCCCACATGGCACTGCGTGCCGTTATTGCCTGGAGCAGACATGTCAAATTAAAGAGCAACTTATGCACCTGATATTTAATTATTGCCTAGTACTACAGACACCCGGGGAATGTCAAAGTGAGCAGTCCTGCTTGGGAGAAACGAAAACGGAAATCTTCTTCTGCTGGGGAGTGAAAAAATAGGGATAAAATATGTATAGGCTACTACGGTTTCTTATTCAGCCATCTTACAATTCACAGTTATAAAACATCCTCTCCCCAACCTTGAATAATTCACCAATTTTTTTTCCCTCATCCAGAAAAGTGAGCAGAAGGAGGGTTGTAGGTGAAGGCGCCAGACCCTAGTGGTGTTTGTTTACTTCTTGGATTGATGTGGTCTGGGTTTGGCCAACATTGAGCCCTTCCTGCAAGAGGCTCTTTTCCTGACAGGCTCTGTTTGACAGGGTAGAGGGGGTCTCCTATGTCACGCCAGCCCAAAGGGCAGTGTTTACCCTCGAGGTTGAGCACTCAGATAACTCCCCCTTGCACTTCAGTCACACTTGGTAACGAATTTAAAACTTGCCCAAAGTTTCCCCCAATGCACTTGTCCAAAAGCTTGGAAGGTGAGACGCCATTGAGATGTCAGGCTCGGTCTCACCTCTGTGCATTAGAACAATCTTTTTGAACTTTTCAAACACACTGATACTTGGAGTACTATTTCAGACTAATTAAATTAAAATCTGGCAGCATCCATTTCTCTCCTTGTGTCGCTTTTTAAAGCTTCTCAGATGGCTGTGGTGTTGAAGTCAGGTTGGGCACTGCTGGTCTGGATAGCAAGCAGCCAGACATAAGGGGGTGCTTAGTGTGGTGGGTCTGCTTTCCGAAATGGCAGGCACTCAGGCTTTGATGCCTTGGCACATGCTGTTCTCTCCCCTGGCATAGCCTTCCCCTTCCCTCTTTCTACCCTGAAAAACTCCATTTATCCTTCAATGTCAAGTACAGATGTCCCTTTCCCCCGATTTCCTCAGGAAGAGTTGCTTCAGCATCCATCAGGAGGCAGACACAAGGCTTGCTTCTCAAAGGATCATTAAACCAAACTGCCCTCCTCAGTGGGGGCTCAAGAAGGGAATCCCCATGTCTCCAGCAACCATCTGTGTCCCCCGACTGAGCAAATCCTGAGAGCATCTTGGTCTCCTTTGCGCCAGATAAAGAAATTCAATTACCGGTTATCAGAATTGCACCGCCTAATACTAAAAGGCCTTAATAAGAGTGCTTTGTATTTAGTAAACTGCACAGCTTGTGAAAACCCCCTCCAAACATCTGGCAGGAGGCCCAGCAGAGGTAAGGCTGGAACCTCTAATGATGGCAACATGTAAACAACTGTTTTGTTTCAACTGATAGTCATTAACTTCCAGTGTCAGCCTTATCCCCAGAGGTCTGGTTCCTCAGCCTCGCGGGGGCTTCTGGGAGACAGCAGCTGGGGCGGGGCCTGTGTACACCCAAGGAGGAGGGAGAGGGAGACAGGACGCTCTGCTGAGGAGAGCAGATCTGCCCTCCTTTTAGGGACTTTGATGTGAGGCGAGCACTGACTCTCCACTGTGTTACTGGCTTGTCTTTTGACCTGGGGCAGCAAATCTCAGTTTCTCTGTCTTTCAAGGTCTCTACTTCACAGAACAGTTGTGATAAATCTCTGACAAAATGTGCTAACAAGGGTCCTGACACAGCAGTGCCTTAAAGAAGGCTGCAGGTAAGGAAATTTCTTTCTCCTAACTGGGATCTAGAAAGGTCACAGGACCCTTTTCTTAACTCGGTGAGTAAAGGCTATTTACCCCGCACTCACTGGCCTGAAGTTGATGATGTTTGTGTACATGAACACTTAAATAAAAACTCACACGAGACAGCTGGATCTTTATCCCTTCTGACCATTTGCGAATACTGGGCCTAAGCAATCTTTCATACTCTAACTCACATCTAAATAACAATTCATTCCATAACTAACCGTTAACTGAATAAGCAGTATGTCCCCAGCCCTGTGCACACTAAGATGAATTAGAAGCTTACACACAGCTTTGAAGGGGACACAGAGGCAGATATTAGTAGGAGGAAGTTTGTGAACAGGAGGCATTCTGGACTGAACTGTATTCCCTCAAAATTCATGGGCTGATGCCCTAACCCCCAATGCAACTGTATTTGGAGATATGGCCTTTAAGGGGATAATCAAGGTTAAATAAAGTCAGGGGGGGGGTTGACCCAATAGGTCTGGTGTCCTTAGAAGAAGAGAGCAGAGATGCACAGAGGAAAGACCACATGAAGACCCAGCAAGAAGGCAAGGAAGAGGGGCTCCATTAGACACCACTCCTGCTGACCTCTTGCTTTTGGACTTCCAGCCTCCAGAACTGTGAGAAAATAACCTTCTGTTTTTAAGCCACCTGGAGATACCCTGTTACAGCAGACAAATACAAAAGACAAAGGAAGCAGCAAAGAGTGGAGGCAGACGCTGAGCTCTAATGCAGGCCCAAGACAGACCTCAGCTGACCCCACAGAAGCACCTGAGCTAGGCTGGCCGATCGGTCACTTGGAGTGCGGGGCTGGCTGGTCAGTGAGGGCTGCTGCATCCTCAGATATTGGAAGCGGCTGCCCCTGAAAAGAGGTATCACCCTGGAAGGGCAGTCACCTTCCTCTGAGGCAATCCCGCAGGACTCAGCACTTCACAGCATCTCATCGCAAATGACACCCACCATGTGCCAGAAGCACCACTCGTGTAATTTTATTTTTTGATCTTCACATTGCCTCTGTGAGATGATACTGATTTCACAGAGAAAGTTAAATAATTTGTCCAAAGCCACAGAGTCAACAAATAACAGAGCAGAATTGAAGAAGCTCTTCTTCCCGGTGACCTACTGTTACCTTGACATCATGCTGCCTTCCTATAGGAAATCATGAAGATTTCCTGCAAGAAGCACTCCCTGTCCATCCTCCTCTAGCAGTTAACTGTCTCCATGGCACCCATACATCTCTCCTCAAAGCCCGCATCACTTTGCCTTGTAACAATCCTATCAGTCAACACTTACTTATCATTACCTTGTCCCAGGCACTGTTCCAGCACTTTTCATATATGATTCACTTAATCTTTCCAATAGTTCTCAGAGGTATTATTTTCACCATTTCTATTTTATTTATTTTATTTTATTTTACTTTTTGAGACAAGAATTTGTTATGTCGCTAGAGTCAAGCAATCCTCCAACATCCTGTGTAGCTGGGACTACAAGTGCACACCACCACACCCAGGATCATTCTCATTTTATTAATGAAAAGGCTATTATTAAATAACTTTCCCAAAGAGACTCAGCCAGAATTTGAATGTAGGAGGTCTGCTGGAGAATGTGACCAAGTCTTCATCATCTTTTCCACCCCAGCGCTTTATTGGGACTGACATATACTAAGTTCTTTGTAAGATTTTCCTAAAAAACTTAATGATGCCTTGCACAGAACCATTTTGAAAAATAATACTTTTGATTTATATGGACAAAGCCTAGAAGAAAAGACAGACACATAAAATCTATTTTCTCTGTTGAGACACTAAGGTAATGGGCAAATTTTAACTCTTACTATCTGCAAATTAATAGAATATTGTTTTGTTTTGTTTTGGTTTTTTTGTGGGTACTGGGGGTCGACCTCAGGACCTCGCGTGGCAGCAGGTGCCCGTGCTGCTGAGCGATATCACCAGCCCTTTTTCGTATGTGGGTACTGGGAGTCGAACTCAGGACCTTGCGCTTGCCAGGCAGGCACTTACGCCACTGAGCCATCTCACCAGCCCTGTTTTGGTTTGTTTTTTGTTTTTTGTTTTTTTTTATTATTATTTTTTATTTTAAAGAGAAGAAAAAACAAAACAAATCAAAAAAAGAACAAATTTTCAAAACAACATAATATGAGGGTAACAATGGTCAATGCATTACGTATTATTATCTTTAAGTTAGTTATTCAGGATACCAGACATTAGCATTCAATTGTCCAAACATTATTGGCACAAACCTTACTCTTCAATGAACTAAGTAAAATTGGTAGTGTATCTCTTAACCATCTTATATATATATACAATTTTTTTCCCTTTCCCTTCTTTCTTTTCCCTATTCCAGTCTCTCTTTCCTATTGACCAGTTTCTTTTTGATTCACCGTGTCTATTGTACATTTTGGATCTTATTTACTCTTTCAGTTTTTCATACTAGAGAGACAATACGATGCTTACACATGTGCGTCCGGTTTATTTCACTTATGAGTATTTTCTCGAGTTGCATCCATTTACCTATAAAAGTCTCCAGTTTATCCTTCTTTATGGCTGAATAGTACTCCATTGTATAAAAATACCACATCTTTCTTATCCATTCCTCAGTTGATGGGCATTTGGGTTGTTTCCAAGATCTGGCTATTACAAATTGTGCTGCTATAAACATGGGTGCACATATATCGCTGTAGTACGATGTTTTTAATTCTTCTGGGAAGATGCCCAGAAGGGGAATAGCTGGGTCAAATGGGACCTCCAACCCTAGTTTTTTGAGGAATCTCCACACTGACTTCCACAGTGGCTGTACCAGTCGACACTCCCACCAACAGTGGAAAAGTGTTCCTTTTTCCCCACAGCCCCTCCAGCATTTGTTATTAGTTGATTTCTTGATAATAGCCATTCTTTCTGGGGTGAGATGGTATCTCAGTGCTGTTTTAATTTGCATCTCTTGGATGACTAGTGATGTTGCACATTTTTTGTATATTTATTTGCCACTTGTATTTCTTCATCTGAGAAATGTGTATTCATCTCAGATGCCCATTTTTGGAGTGGGTCTTTAAATTTGGGAGGTCTGATTTTTTTGAGTTCTTTATATGTTCTCGATAGTAATCCTTTGTCTGAAGAACAGCTGGCAAACATTTTTTCCCACGTTGTGGGTTGTCTTTTCACTCTGTTGGTGGTTTCTCTTGCTGTGCAAAAGCTTTTTAATAAGATGAGATCCCAGTTATTGATTCTTTGGGATACTTCCCATGCGGTTGAGTTTTTATTCATAAAGTCTTTGCCTACACCAATGTCTTCAAGGGATTTACCTATCCTACCTTCCAGCAGATTTAATGTTTCTGTTTTAATATTTAGATCTCTGATCCATTTTGAATTTAGTTTAGTGCATGGTGAAAGATATGGGTCTAGTTTTAATCTTCGGCACGTGTAGAGCCAGTTTTTCCAGCACCATTTATTAAAGAGGCTATCTTTCATCCAATGAATGTGTTTGGCACCTTTGTCAAAGATAAGGTGGCTTAGTATGTCTGGGGTTGTTTCAGCATCTTCTAATCTGTTCCATTGATCTTCAGGTCTGTTTTTTTGCCAGTACCACACTGTTTTAATCACAGTAGCTTTATAGTATAATTTCAAGTTGGGGATTGTGACGCCCTCTGACTTGCCTTTGTTGCCCAGAATTGCCTTTGCTATTCTAGGTCTCTTCTGATTCCAAATGAATTTTAGGATTGTTTTCTCTAATTCTGTGAGATATGCTGTTGGAATTTTGATTGGAATTGCATTAAATCTGTATAACAGTTTTGGAAGTATGGCCATTTTCACTATATTGGTTCTTCCTATCCAGGAGCAAGGGATATCTTTCCATTTTCTGATGTCCTCTTCAATCTCCTTTTTCACAGTACTGTAGTTTTCAGTGTATAGGTCTTTTACATCCTTTGTGAGGTTGATTCCTAGGTATTTCATTTTTTTGGATGTTATTGTGAAAGGTATTGTTTCCCTAATTTCTCTTTCAGTAAGTTTGTTATTTGTGTACAGGAAGGCTATTGACTTTTGAGTATTGACTTTGTATCCAGCTACACTACTGAATTTGCTTATTAAATCTAGGAGTTTTTTAGTGGAGTTTTTGGGGTGTTCTATATAGAGTATCATGTCATCTGCAAATAATGAAAATTTAACTTCTTCCTTTCCAATCATTATTCCCTTTATTTCTTTCTCTTGTCTAATTGCTGTGGCTAAAGTTTCCAGAACTATGTTGAATAAGAGTGGGGACAGTGGACATCCTTGTCTTCTTCCTGATTTTAGAGGGAAGGCTTTCAGTTTTTGGCCATTTAGTATAATATTGGCTGTTGGTTTGTCATAGATAGCTTTTACCAGGTTGAGATAAAGACCCTCTATTCCAATTTTCTGTAGGGTTTTTATCATGAAAAGGTGCTGGACTTTGTCAAAAGCTTTTTCTGCATCTATTGAGATGATCATGTGGTTTTTGTCTTTGGTTCTGTTAATATGGTGTATTACGTTTATTGATTTACATATGTTGAACCATCCCTGCATCCCAGGGATGAATCCAACTTGGTCATGGTGTATAATCTTCTTGATGATTTGTTGGATTCTGTTTGCCAGTATCTTATTAAGGATTTTTGCATCTCTGTTCATTAGGGAGATTGGCCTGTAGTTCTCTTTCTTAGTTGGGTCCTTCTCTGGTTTTGGTATCAGGGTAATGCTTGCTTCCAGGAATGAATTTGGGAGTATTGCTTCCCTTTCAATTTCATTGAACAGTTTGAGAAGTAGTGGCGTTAGGTCTTCTCTAAATTTCTTGTAGAATTCGGCAGTGAATCCATCAGGGCCTGGGCTTTTCTTTGTTGGGAGGTTTTTAATTACATCTTCAATTTCATTGGTTGATATTGGTTTATTTAGGATATTTAAATCTTCTTGATTCAGCTTTGGTAATTCATACGAATCTAGGAATCTGTCCATTTCTTCTGCATTTTCCATCTTAGTAGAATATAGATTTTTAAAATAGGTATAGATGATCTTCTGGATTTCTGTAGGGTCCGTCGTGATATCACCCTTTTCATTTTCAATTGCATGGATTTGAGTCTTTTCTTTTCTTTTTGTAATAAGGTTGGATAAGGGTTTGTCAATCTTATTTATTCTTTCAAAGAACCAACTTTTTGCTTCATTGATTCTTTGTATTGTTTTTTTAGTCTCCAATACGTTAATTTCTGCTCTGATCTTTATAATTTCCTCCCTTGTACGGGCTTTTGGTTTAACCTGCTCTTCTTTTTCTAGAAGCTCGAGGTTCGCCATTAAGTTGTTTATTTGTGCTTGCTCTATTTTCCTAATATAAGTATTTAATGCTATAAATTTCCCTCTTAGGACTGCTTTCATTGTATCCCATAAGTTCTGGTATGTTGTACTGTCATTATCATTCAGTTGTAGAAAGTGTCTAATTTCTTCTTTAATTTCATCTGTGACCCATTGGTTGTTCAGGAGGGTGCTGTTTAATTTCCATGTGTTTAGGGAGTTTTTGTGATTTCTTTTGCCATTGATTTCCAATTTCATTGCACTATGGTCTGATAATATGCATGGGATAATTTCAATTCCTTTGCATTTACTTAAGCAGGTTTTATGAGCTAGTATGTGGTCTATTTTGGAGAACGTCCCATGTGCAGCTGAGAAGAATGTGTATTCTGATGTTGTGGGGTGGAACACTCTGTAGACATCTACTAAGTCCATTTGTTCAAAAGTTCGGTTCAGTTCTATTATTTCATTATTGATTTTCTGTCTAGTTGATCTGTCTTTTTGTGACAGTGGAGTATTGAGATCTCCCAATATAATTGTATTAGTGCTTATTTGATTTTTCATGTCCTTTAGTACTTGTTTTATATAGTTGGGTGCATTGGTATTTGATGCATATATATTTATGATCGTTATCTCTTCTTCTTGGATTGTTCCATTTACAAGGATGTAATGACCGTCTTTATCTCTCTGAATCCTTCTTGGCTTGAAATTCACTTTGTCTGCAAAAAGAATAGCTACCCCTGCTTTTTTCTGGGTTCCTGTGGCATGGAGTATTGTTTTCCATCCTTTGACTTTCAGTCTATGAATTTCTTTCTGAATTAAATGTGTTTCTTGTATACAGCATATTGTTGGATCTTGCTTCTTGATCCATTTCGCCAGTCTGTGCCTTTTGATTGGTGAATTGAGACCGTTAACATTGATGGTTAAAACTGATATGTATTGACTTATACTTGTCATGATATTTTCCTGTTGTTGGTTCCCACTCTTTGTTTTTCCCCTTTCCTGCTATTTAATTATCTGCCCTGCCTGGTGGATTCCTTCTGTTGGGGTTCCTATCTCTTTCTAGAATGTCCTTCAGAACATTTTGGAGTGCTGGTTTGGTGGTCATAAATTTTCTCAGATGTTCTTTGTCATGAAAGTATTTTATTTCTCCATCAATTTTGAAAGATAGTTTTGCGGGGTACATCAATCTGGGTTGAAAATTATTTTCCTTTAGAGCTTGAAATATGTCATTCCAAGCTCTTCTTGACTTGAGGGTTTGTGCTGAAAAGTCAGCTGTGATTCTGATGGGTTTTCCTTTATAAGTGATTTGTCTCTTCTCCCTAACAGCTTTTAAGATTCTGCCCTTCTGTTGAATTTCTGGAATCTTGACTATGATATGTCTGGCTGAAGTTTTATTTTTGGTCATGTCTAGTTGGTGTTCTGAAAGCTTCCTTTATGTTGGGGTCAAATTATTTTTTTCTTCCAGGAATGTTCTCTGTAATAATGTCTTTGAACAAGGTTTTAATGTCATTGATGCTATCTCCTGCTTTTTCATTTATTCCAATTATTCTTAAGTTGTTTATCTTTGAGTCATCTAGCAGCTGCTGAATTGATTTTTCATGGTCCCTTACTGTTCTTAAGAATTCTTTCTTTTCATGATCACTAATTGTAAGCCTGTCTTCTATATCTGAGATCCTGTCCTCACATTGGCTTAATCTGCTACAAATACTTTCAATGGAATTTTTGTTCTCTTGGATATCTGCTTGAATCTGCTTTATGGATTCCATTTCTTTCCTATGCTGAGCATTCATGGTTTCTATAGTTTTCTTAAGCTCATCTATTTTTTTGTCTGTATCAGCTATAGTGTCCTTAAGCATGGTCTTCATTGTGGACATTATCTCTGTAGTTAACTGTGAAATTATTTCTGTTTTAATTTTTTCCAGAGCCTCATTCAGTTGTTTTGTTGTTACCCCTTCAGATAGGCCAGGTGGGTGGCTTTCGGATTGTCCCACCTCATTGTCCCCTAGGTTTGCCTTTGGTGAATTGGATGTGTGTGGTTGCATCTTGTTTAAGTGTCATCTCATTTTTTCTTTCTTTAATTCCTGGGGTGATGTTTGTAAATTACCTATGATAGGTTACTTTATTGCTAGTGTTCAAGATCCTTAGAAGATGACTACTTCTCTGCAGTGTCTTCCAAGTGGAGCTCGCTTTTGGGTTTTGAGCTTTCTGCCAGATCCTACCTCTTCAATTCGTTGGATGTGAGAAATTGCTACCTGTTTGGCCCAGTCCTTGATTCTTTGGTACTGTGCCACTGTATTTTCTGTGTCCCTTAGTCAATATCAATCGTGAAATATCAGGAAGGAAAGCTGTTTAGAACAATTATTTTACATTTGGCTATAATGGTAACTGAAGCGTCAAACACAGCCTAGAAAATGACAGACTGAGCTAACCAGTTATTTACCACTTTTAGCCGTATAAAGTAGAGTTGCAGTTATATAACAAAGTCTAAAACACACCAGAAAAATTATATGCAGTATACAAGTCCTTAGTGTGTCAATTTTTCCCCTCAGGATTTTAAATTTAAAATGAGTTAAGGAGGAAATAGAGTATTGGGAGAAGAGGAAGGAATTAGATGTAAGGTTAGAGGACCAAGAGGGATCCCACTAACATTGGGACACTGGTGCAGAGGACTGGTGGGAAAAAGAGAAGGAAAGGATAAAAGGAAGAATAGATCACAACCACAATCCAAAGAGGTTAGAGGCGCTGTTTACACTCATGTAAAAACCAGAGAGAATAATGAAGGAAAGAGCAAATAAACAAACAGAAACAAAAATGGAGACAAAAACAACAAAGCAGACAGACAAAACAGAAATAAAACCCCACGAAAGAAAAAAAAAAAAAAAACCTTCACCAGAACAAAAAACTAATGAGAGAGAAAAAAAAAATAATAATAATAAAATAAAAATAAAAAATAAAGAGAATCAGTTCCAGGTGTTGACTCTGCTGTAGGCAGGCACTGTGTGATGACAGAGTCCTGTTCCATGCAGGTCCGTCCCAGCGAGCCAGGAGTGGCCCTGTGGCAGGGCAGTGAGCAGAAGCGTGAAGTTTCAGGCGGAGACTGGTCTCCTCCACCCGCCGCTTTCAGTGCACTGCTTTCACGCCGCTCTGATTTTTGCCACGCCCCCCCACAATGGCGCCAGGCCAGTCGCTCTCTGGCATGGGACAGGTGTGGCTGAGAGACCAGTCTTGTTCACCCGCCACCCTCAGCGCACTTTCATGGGGCTGAGAGGCACTGCGCTGCCCTGTCCGGAGCACGAGTTCCCAGTGCTGTTTTTCTTTCGCGCCGCTCTGATTTTCGCTGCACCCCCCACAATGGTGACCGGCCAGTAGCTCTCTGGCGCGGGACAGCAGTAGCTGAGAGACACTCACCGCTGGGCAGCGCAGTTCTCCACCGCTCCCCTGCCCCGCCGCTGTCTCGCGATCCTCCGTGGGGGCTCCCTGGGCGCCAGCTGTCACCGTGTGTCCGCAGCTTTGAGCTTCTGTCACGCCGTGATTCCTGGGATGGTAGAAGGTGCGCGCGTGCGGGGTCTGCTCCTTCTTTGTTGAAAAGTACCCTTCACTGGTGCCGGGAGTCCCAAGCTGCGCTTCAGAACTTTTCTGGGTCCCGGGGAGGCATCTCCCCCCCTCGTGCACTCTCCCGGTCACTGTATTCCCGTAGTCCAATGGCAACTTTTAGAGAGTTTCACTGCGTGCTTCTTACTCATCCGCCATCTTTTTTCCTATCCTGGTTTGTTTTTAAGACAAGTTCTTTAAATCATGATCTTCCTGCCTCAGCCTTCCAAGTACTTGGGATTATAGGTGCATCCCACTGTGCATGGCTCTCAGAATATTGTTTTCCTACTGCTGTCAGGAAAGCAGACACCTGTCGCTCTCATGTTTCCATTGCTAGTGGGATACAGGCTTCTCTTGGTCCTTGAGTTCTGAGCCAGTTCACATCCCAGGTGTCACAGTGTGGCAATACATTTCCAAGGATATCATAATGAATATTAGGTGAGAAGATCAAAACTCCCATTACCACTACAACTCGGAGGTGACATTTGAATTGAAACCCAAATAACAAGAAGTAGTCAGTGTCTCGACAGTCTGGGAGAAGAGCATTTCAGGCAAGGGGAAAAGTGGATACAAAGGCCCTGGGGTAGGACGAAGCTTGCCCATGTTCCCTGGAATGGAAAGTAGGCCAGTGCGGTTGGGGTGGATGAATGATGGTGGTAACGGAGGAGAATGGGAGATAGTAAGGCCTGAGGAGTAGGAGGAGAAGACAGACCACCCAGGTCCTTACAGGCCATGGCAAGGCATTTGAATTTTATTTCCAGCCTAATGGGGTCCCACTGGCAAACCCTAAGTAAGAAGGAAACAGAGTGTGACTCAAGGGTTTGAAAGGTCGTTCTGGATGTCAGATGAAGAACGAACTACAGGCAACAGAAATGGAAACGAGGAGACTCAGTTCTTTTTGTTGGGTGTCTGGCCCGGTGATTTGAGCCCTGTTCCCAACCCCAAAGTTCCTGCTCAGCATCCCAGATCCCTAGTTTCTTCCACTCCTACCCTAAGCTCCCTCAAGACTCCCCCTGTCCAGCCCAGCTTGTGCTGCGCAAGCCCAGCTTGTTTCTGATTCAGATGGCTCACTTGGGTCACCCAGTGGTTGGGCTCACAAAAGTCACTTGTAAAATCCAAACGCTTTGCAAGATCCTTGAAAGCAGAACAAGAGTTGATACTGTTCATCAAGGCATGCAGAGTAGGAGCTCCATGGATACCGGTTGGGTGATGCGCTGCGTGTTTATTTTCAGGCTGGGATGAAGGGCGCCTCTACTGATGCAGAAACCATGGAACAAGTCGCAGGGGAGCCACAGCCCAGCACATCGCCTTTCCTCCGAGGCTCCATGCTGGCTGGAGCAAAGCTGCCCACGGGTTCCTTCCTGGATCAGCTAGGACTCACTGGCTGCCAGGGTGGTTCATTAGCAGCCTGATGTCACACATCTGCAATTAGGTAATTTTTAACTGTTGCCTTCCAGCTGTAGCAAGTGGTCAAAACTTGATTTTATATAAAGATTATGCACTGGCATAAAGCTCCCAAAGGGGTAGTGATCATGAACTGTGCTTACAAGTCCATGATGCACCCAAGACAGCCTCAATACCCATATGGAATGGATCCACACAAACAAAGGATGGGAAGTTTAGAGGGCAGGGACTCCCAACCTGTGAGTGTAAGACTTCGGGCACACCAGGAGGCTTTGCAGGATCTGCTGCAGTCCTAAAGCATCCTGGTACCAACTTATCTAGATTCAAGTCAGAATTAGAGCTTGATTAGAAGTAGATCTAGAAGGAAGTCATTTCTTTGAAGATCTTTTTCGTCTTAACTTCTTACTCTTTCATATCTCTGTGTAATGTGCAATATTTGTCTCTGCTTTTATTGAAGTTTTTTAAAGGAGGCCACCCCCCATGCCCAGGCCTGGCAATTGGACAATAAATAATTTTAGAGGATTGGCACAAGTTCTGAATCAGTAGACTTGGGTTCTGTTGTCATATTTTCCACTTAGCTATGTTACCCTAAATCATTTACATCACCTCTGAGTTTCAGTTTCCTCATTCATAAAATAGAAGCACCAGATTGCCCTTTTTGGCAGCATTGTTCTAAAAGTTAAAGGATAAAAATGATCACACTCATAGAGACTTAGATTTAGGTACTCATTGTGTTAATCCATTTAAACCCATCAGCACTTCTCTATGGTGGGCACTAGTGACACTCAGTTTGTAGAATGTAGACTGGGAGGTTAGGAGGTTGGGTCAAGGTCACAGAGCTGATCAGCAGAGGAACTAGGATTCAAGCCCTGGCAGTCTGAGCCCAGAACCAAAGAACCAGCCTAGTACTTGGGAATGGACTCAACTTGAATAAATGGCAATGCTCCTCATCCTTTCCATAAGCCATTGGCCAACTCTATGCACAACCTTTGTTACCATCACCAGACCTTAGATATGGCTTGAGGTCCTTATTAAAAAGGGTAGGATGACACTGAAAGCCTCAGAAAAGGGGATCCAGGGTCTGGTGCCCTCAGAAGTGGGATCCCCAGGCTATCACAGGGGAAGATAGAGCCCCTCCCTGAGAGTAGGACTGAAATGAGAATAGCAGGAAATTGACACAGGAAAGAAGACCACAGACATGGACTCTGTGACACCAGGGCACACCTAGACCCTTCTGGACTGGTGCAGAGATTCAGAGGACAAAGCACAAAGGAGAAAATCCAGGAAGCTCATCCTGAAATGAGGCTTAGACTAAGTAAGCAACAGGGCCTGGCCCATTCTGCCCAGGTTTTCTTCTTGGTGGTCACCCGCCATGTTGGCTGCTCTGGCTCCATGTTGTAAGGCAGCCCAGGTTTAAACAGGAACTTGAGAGACAGGGCTAGGGAGCTAGAGCTCTGGCTTGGCCCCCAAAGGTCTATGGCTTATCCCCAAGTATAAAATGCGGAGGTCAACTAAACAAATTGTAATGTCTTTAACATGTTGAAAATTCCAAGTCCCCAAGCCTCACTTCACCTACAGCCATAGACTAATATCCTCAGGGCAGAGTGATTTCATTTAGGTCAAATGATTCCTGCACATAAACAAGAGTGAAACAAAGGCCCCCTTTCTCTGAGTTGTTAGCACACGCACACACACACACACACACACGCTCACACACATGCTTGTGCACCCTTGTAATGCTTATACAGCCCACCCCCCACCCAGTCATGCACAAAGACACACACAGGCGCTCAGAGACACAAACACCTGGACTCTCTAAGCTGCTCCTTCCCCCCACCCCCAGTCTCCACCCCCAACTCCCCTGCTGGGAAGCAGAGGGGGTCCTGTGCTCCACTGTCTGTTACCTAACGTGATGGGCTGGTGCCACCCAATGGTCAGGATTAGAAGTGCAGTCTTGGATCCAAGACCCTAAATGGACTGGACAGAGCCCAGAGCAATTCAGTCCATCCCTCTCCATTTCATGACGCTGAATCCAAAGCTGCTCTAGATGGATCAGGCTGTCTGTTATCTTAAAACATTTCAAGTAACTGTTTCCTTACATGACACCCCTAGTTTTTCCTAAAGGTCACAGAGTTGCCTCTAATACTCAGAGCAGCCTTGTTGGGTTAAGCTAGAGTCTAAAAGTATAAGGTGTAAATTGTGTGTGCCTGGTACAATTCTGGAAGCTTTATCTGTGACATCTTTTTGATACTCATACCTACTATCTACACAGGTATGTATTACTGTCTTTGTTTTAAAGAGCTACAATCAAGAAGGGAAGGCTGTAAGACAAGACTCTAGCTCTAACTCCAAAGCCGGTGCTCTTTTCAGCAGCCATTTGGCCATCCTGGACTTCAGTTTTGTCATTTGTACATGACTGGTTGTAATCATTCATTCAGTCATTCATTCCTTCAGTGAGCACTGATTGAGTGTCTATAATAGGCCAGGATCTATATTAGGGACTGGGAACTGAGCAATCACCAGAGGATGGCCCTTGTTTTTAATTAGTTCCCAGCCTTCTGGAATCAATCACCTATGTGTCCTCCAAAGCCCTGACTTTAAAACTTTACTTCTTTGCCAAATTTGATACAGGCCTTGAGGAGAGGCCTGGGGGAGAAAAGCGAACACGCCATAGCCTAGAGTAAGAAAGGCATCCAATCCTCAGAGGAAGCAGGCGGTCAGTGTCCTCGCCCAAGTGTCCACTGACCCACACCCTGGAAGTCTGGGACTGCCTCAGTGCAGGGCCCGACACACCAAAGAAGGAAAGGGAGGATCTGTGGTTATCTGGCATCACAGCGATGTCCTTCATGCCGCAGCAGGGAGGTCAGAGCAGAAGTAGACCAGTGGTGAGAGCTGGAAGATGAAGCGCTATAACAAAGTTTTAGTTATAATTCTACAGCTCGGTATTCTGACATCCGCAGCTTCTGTGACCTGACTCCAACTTGCATTCCTTGTCATCTCTCTCCAGCTGTCTCTTCAGATTCAAGCTGCCCCAAGTTCCCTTCCTGTGCCCAAAGCACACCATAGTTTATCCATTCTTAATCATTGGTATTTTTCTTACTAAATAATAGACAAAGAAATAGAATAATGAAATACTGGAATGTCAAGCACTAGAAAAAATCATCCAGTCTAAACTTTATGGGTGAGGAAAATAGGCCCACAAAGAAAAAAAGACTCGTCCAAGATCACAAAGCAAGCACATAGCATAGAACAGCCAATAGAAAACTGGATCTAGAATTCAAGTACCCTATTCTAAACTGAAGACCATTTCTGCACTTTTCTTTTTCTTTTACATCTGTAATTAAACACTGATAAGTCTACTCCAATTCTTATACTTCCTCTCCTCTCTAATTCCCCAGTTCAAACCCCACTAGAATATAAGCCCCTTGAAAATAGAAAACGTCTTTACATTTTCCAAAGTCTTCATTCTAACACAATAATTAACATGTAAATGCTTAAGACAGGATGGATGGATAGATGCACATAGATTGACAGAAAGATAGAGGCATGGATGTGTGGAATGGTAAGTCTTTTATACTGGATGACTTCGTTTACAGTGCAGTCTTTCTGTCTCCAACTATCCCTGCAAACTGGCCTATTGTCCACAATGGTTTCACAGTGACACTTTAAGAAAATAAACCTGAGTCCTTCTCTTTCCTATGCAAAAATAGTTGAAGACTTTCCTATCATCTAATGAGTAAGCCAAGTCAAGACCAGTTAACATACAATGCTATCTACATGGGTCTTTTACCTACCACGCCAATCAATATGCTACTACCATAAAAAGACATGTATACACACCCAAAATTCAAGAAAACCCTGACAATTTGGCATTGTCTGAGTAAAGCATACATGCTTTCATATCCAGGACTTTTCCTGTGTCATTTCCATATGCTCTATTCCTTTTGTAACAGTATCAAAGTCAGTTAAAATCCCAGCTTTTCATCAAAGCCCAATTCAAATGCTGCCTCCAGAGTAAATAGTCCCTCAGGCTTTGGCAAGCATGGTCTACTTCATTCTAATCTTCTAGAGTGATATTTCAAGACCTTTACTTGGACATTATAGTTGGACATTTTCTATTCATCTCTCCCAACACATTCTTAGCCACAAACCTGACACACAATACAGTAAGTGCTTATTTGGTATTTGTGAAGTGGATATTCTTATTACATCATATGTTCTAATTGCCCCCTGAAAGTTTAGTCATATTTCATTCTAAAACCATGTAAGTTACTTTCTAGATTATTATGAACAGGAGCCCTACAGGAACCGGAAACAATGTCTCCAAAGAACCAAAACTGTAGGGCAGGTATAAGATTGGATTGTAGAGCTAAAAGTAGTGCTTAAGCAAGAGGATACTCTTAAGGACAAAGAGTATCCAGGAAAAAGAGCTAGCTGTCATGGGTGGGAGCATTAAGGCATCAGAGTTTGAATCAACATGAAGATCTTTTGCGTGATGAGAGCTGTGTAGCAAAGGAATGGCCTGCCAGGAGATAGTGAAGCTTCTAGTCTTGCAGGTATTTGAGTAGTGGCTATAGATGACCACTGAGGACAAGTCTGAGGATTTGGGATATTGTACGGAGAATGGCAACAAGAATCAAATCATATTCAGCTCCAGCACTGAGACTCTATGATTTCATCAAACCTCCAGGATTGGCCCAAGTGAAATTACCAAAAGCTAGAGTTGACTTTTATGGCCCTCCAAAATCTCTGTCATCATAATGTTGCTGGGTATAGATGATACTTTTGATGCACCAGTGGCGCTCTCAGATATCTTCACCCTGTCTCTAGGTCACTTCTGTCTTGGTGAACAGTTCATACATACAATAACTTTCCAGATAATCCTAGTGGAGTAGAGGCCTAGAGGCCCACAGCAGAAAGTCACTCACTATCACACAACTTCCTTTAGTGTCTATAGATGTTACCATGGAGCTTCAATTCAACTGGCTTTGCAATCTGCCCTGGGGATTGGGTGAGCACATTCAGTGGGTCATGGAAACACGTGGCCCTGAGGTCCTACTCTGGTCCCTCGTCCCTTCTCCTCTGGCACTCTTCCCCTTGTGTGCTTTCCAGCTACTGTAAATTAAGGAGCTTTTCTCTGCCAAGCCTTTATATCTCTGTCCCTGAGCCAACAGACCATCGACTAAAACCTTGAGCAAAACGAACCTCCTCCTTTAAGCTGCGGGCATTGGGCATTGTGTCTCAGCAACAAGAAAGCTGACTAATATGTAAAAGTTAGTATCTTGTTCACATCTACACTATCTAGTGTTTCCTGAGATCACTTTCCAAATAACTTACTTATAACCAAATTTTTGTCTCAGTCACCATTGTGGAATTCAACCCACTCTTTATATTGACAGACAAAACTATAGACTTTGTGGTTGCTCAACCCTAGCTAGAGAACCCAGTTTAACCTTAGGCAAATTAATAAACTTATATGAACCCATTTCAACAAGTAATTAGAGGTTAAAAACTTCTGCTTGCCAGATTTCATGGCACTGTGACAAAGATCTCTACAGGAATTATCACAAGATGAGAACATCCTGAATCACCCAGGTAAGCCCTAAGTCCAATGTCAAATGTCTTATGAGAGACACAAGAGAAGACTCAGAAGAAAAATCCTGTGAATGAGCAGGTAGAGATTGGAGTTATGCAGACACAAGCCCAGGAACTCCTGGAACCACCAAAGTATGAAGAGGAAAAGAGGAATTCTCCCCGAGACTTTAGAGGAAGCCGAGCCCTAGTGACACTTTGATTTTGGAAGTCTGATCTCTAGAATTGTGAAGGAACACATTTTTCTTGTTTTAAACCACCAAATTTGTGGTGATTTCTTATAATATCTCTGGGAAACTACAAAAAGGTATTAATGTCCTTGTTTATAGATAAGGCTTCCACAAAGTGAGTTACCTGGAGTCGCTCAGTCAGAATATGGTGGAGCTTGGATTCAAACCCACCTGAATGCACAATGATCACTTCTAATCGCCATATCAGGGGAAATAAATGGTACAATATGCCTAGCACAGTGCCAGGCATATGATAGATATTCAGAGAGGATTAATTCGTTCATTTTATTCAAACTTCCCCTTCTTGTTGACCATGCTATACGCTGACCATTACCAGATGGTCAAGAATTAATCAGACAACTGTATTCCTGTAAACCCAGGAGCTCATGCATCAACTTTCCTGGCATGGGCTTCTACCTGGGCCACAACTATGCATGTCTAGAAGGTCTTTACAAATCGACTTGTCTGGTAAGTATTTCAGCACCATGGCAGCTGGTGAAAAAGATAGATTGGGGCCTGTGCCTTGAGTTAATGTCAGTCTGAATTGAAGATGTGCCAGCCTCATCAGGACAGATTCTTTAATTAACCCGCTAATCTTGTCAGGCATTGGGTTCACTTTCCTTCTCCAGAATGTGTTATGTGTCTCTTCTTTCACCACTTTGTCATTTGCTCTATTTCAGGTTCAAGGTGTCCTTTAAGCTGTGCTTCAAAAGACTCTCTGTCCTCCAAGTCAACATCTGTTGGAAAAGTGGTCCCTCAAATGCTATTTTATTGCTTAACCATCACATTTTTTCACCCTGTGCCTGCACATAGCAAGGAATAAAACAATTTCCATGTGATAAATACATATTATTGTGTGCCTGGCCTTATCCTATGCATTACTTTGAGTAGACAAATGTGTAAATAAGAGCCAGGTCTTGTTCATAGGCCCTTGCTTTCAGGGCTAGGGGTGGGGTATAAAACAAATCAGATGACTATTGTGTTTCCCAATCTTTTCACTTTACAATAAGCACAAAAAGATAATAATTTTGAAGGCAGATGGGGGTAAATTTATAAGGCTGCTTGAATTCAAAGGAAATGAGCCCAGGAGCCCCAGTCCCCCAGGACCCACCAAATGGTCACACAGACAGTACCTCCTGTCCTAGTCCATTTCCTGCTGCTCTAACTGAATAGCATAGGCTGAGTAGTTTATAGCGAGTAAGGTGTTTATTCAGTACACAGTTTTGAAGGTTGCAAAGCTCAAGATCTAGTAGCCATATCTGTGAAGTCCTAGAGGGTAAAGACATTGCAGAGGAGCATCAGGGTATCACAAGGCAAAGCAAAATGTCCTGGCTCAGATCTCTCCTCTTCTTATAAAGCTCCAGACCAACTGGATCAGGGCCTTAACTTTGTGGCCACATTTGACCTCAATTACCTCCCCAAAGTCTCATCTCCAAATATTATAATCAGATTGTTTCCACCCTCTTACCACCTCATCATGTTGCTTAAATGTCACCATGCGCTTTGATGAGGACATTCAAACTCGCTTTACACACTAGTAATCACTCACCTACCAGTTGGAAAAATATACTACAGAGAACCACAGCTCTAATCTTTCTACATCAGGTATTTGTGTTCAACAAATGATTCTACAGCTAAAATTCAAGCACAGCAGTACTTTTTCAATTTGTGGAACACAATATGTCAGTGAGGAACATTTCTTTATGACTTTTTCCCAACTTTTCTTTAAAACTTTAGACTCATCTACTTTTGGACTGCTAGACCAGGCTCACAAAAAATAAAATGAAAGAGCAAGGAAGAAGTTACTGACAGGAATGTTCAGAGATAATTGATAATGTTTAGTTCAACGGCTTACATGAGGGGTTAGAGGAGGGGAAAGTTTATAGTTTGTTTTCACTATATGTGTTTAGAAAGAGAATCATCCAAAAGTCCATAAAAGGAGCCCTGAACAGTTTTGAAAATCATTGAAAGAAAGTAAAAAGTAATTAAACTGTCCTCCACAAAAGAACCAATGGGGACTCTAGAAATTAAAATTTCAGTGTGTGATGAATGACTGAATGAAAACTTGAAATTGCCTCTCAAAAGTTATCCTGGGTTGTAGTCATAGTTAACTGATCATTTTTGCCTGCCCAACAGAGTGTACTGGAGGAGAGGAAGCTTTTGAGACCACCCAACATCATGTGTGATGCACTCAGGACGCAACAGACCTGAGTGTACCAGAAATGCACAGCACCATTCTAATCCTGAGAAAACATCGGACAAACACAAAATAAGGCACCATTCACAGAACAGATGAACCCTATTCTTCAGAATAAGTCATTATCTTCAGATGAATTAATCTTCTCAGATAAAAGATTAGAGATTCATAAAAATGAAACATGACTTTGAATTGGATCCTTAATGGAATGTAGGCAGAGAGAACCATAAAAAAGACATTTTTTAAAAAATTGATATATTTGAATAACGTCTGTTAGATAATATCAGTGTGAAATTTCTTCATTTTGACCAGTTACATAAGGAAATATTCTCATTCTTAGGAAACACAGTGATATGTTTAGGAAGAAAGGAGCATATATACTGTTAATAAAGGGAAAGCGGCAAACTGATAAATCCTAACAGTGAACCTGGATGAAAAAGGTATGTGAAAGTTCTTTCACTATTATTGAACATTTTCTATAATATTAAAATTATTTTAAGTTACAAAGATAAAAGTTTAAGGGCTAACAGACAAATAATAACACATAATATTTTGCATTTCCCATTGTTTCCTTCTTTCTATATTCTTTGCTCCCCTTCCCTTATTGCCTTTACAACTTCCATCAAAGTCAAAAGAAAAGAAAAAGTAATTCCGATATCCCCTAATACAATAAGTATTACTAAAAACATAAAAAAAGTTCACTGATGTTATGTAAGTTTTTGTTTGAGGTACAAGCAGAGAAGCTTAGTAGAAAGAGGTGGGCTTCTATTCACTTCATTTTATTTATATATCTATATCATCTGTGCTTTTTTATTTCTAAACATTTAAATTTAGGGATTATTCTTTAAGAAGGACTCATACATGATGGAGATTGTATAACCTCCTAAAAACAGTCTCTGCTGCTGCAATTTTTCATATTTAAGCAAGCCATACCAAAAGCATCCACCACCTTGTCCAACAAGGGTATGGGTTCAGGTCTAGATGTGGATCTCAGTTTGCCAACCACATTAGTTTGCTAGGACTGCCACCACAAAGTACAACAGACTGAGTGGCTTAAACAATAGCAATTTATTGTCTCAGAGTTCTGGAACTGAGCACTGTAAAATCCTATCCCTAAATAAAGTCACATTCTAAGGGACCCAGGGGTTAGGACTTCATAAGAATTTGAGGAGAATATAATCCTACGCATAATATCACCTATTAATTTAACATTCTGGACTCCATTATCTCTATCTATCCTTCTTCTAGACTTAACCCTTCACAGATCTAGGAATCCAAGACCCGTGATGTTCAATCAATGTATATTGGCTGGCCAAACTCCCAGCTCCAATCTATTTCAAAGATACAGGACTTCACATTCCCAAGCCTGTATTGAGAAATAAATCAAACTTTAGGGAAATCACATTAGCAGCCCAGCTCTACTGTCTTTTGAATTGTCAAAGTTGTTATATGGAGACAGTGAATTTACAATAGTAAATTTTTTTTTCATTTCTCAATTACCTAGGCTAGTGTTTTCTTGTTTGAGGGAGCAAAGGTCTGTTCTTAAGAGTACAGATTCCAACTATCATGGTGCTAAAGAACTTGACATCCCCAACAGTAAATAACAAGGTGTATGAACTGTAATCCTAACAAAGTTTGGACTAAAATCAAATCCAGCCTTTTATCTAAAAAGCAGGATTCTGTCTCAATCCCAAGTCCAAAATAAGCCTTCGATTAAAATCAGTTGGTTTAAAAAAATTACCTTTCATTATGATGCATTTCCTCATTTTTCTTCTATATTGAGAGTGACAATTTCCATTTATGATGATCAGCCACAACATAGATGCAAATGTGCTAAGTAAAATTAGGTGTATCAGAGCGACTGTCTTATAAAAGACTATTTTACATCCTAACCCAGCAAGCGGAGAATTACTCCTGCTCTATGTACTATATGCAAATGCTCAGATTATAGCTAATTATATTGTTGCAAAGCAGAGCCAAGAAACTGCTACAATATTCCCAGCCTCCTTGGGGAACACGCCATGAAAGAACTTTTTTTTTTCTCCTTTGTAAATTACACTATGATATAATTGGGTCTCACTCTTCGTGTAGCACTGCACTCAGGGATAGCGCAAGAGAAGCGAACAATGTCTTACTAAGTCCCTGTTAAGATCATTAAATGTAGATCACAACACTCTAGCAGGCTTCCAAATCTTAATGTGTCACAGTAACAAAACTGGGAAAAGAAAAAAGTGACAAGTCGCGTCACATTGTTTTTCTCTTACAATGGAATTTAAGGTAATAAAGTGTTAATGAATTCGGCCCCGTGTAGTTGGCATTGCGAGAGAACTTTTTTCTTATTTTTTACTACATTGTAGGAAAAATTGTCATATTCTGTTAGGCAGCTGTTTAGAGAAAAGCTTTGACAGTGTATAATTGACTCTATTTTTACTGCATTTTCATACGGCATTGTTAGGATTATACAGTGTACTGAGTTCTGCTTTTCAATTTTACACACTAAGAAAATTTCTCCTTAGATAATTTTTCACTGGAGATGAGCTAGAGCCAAGCTAACCAGTCAAAAATGGCACATCCCCAGCTTCTCCTCTTGGACACCTTGGCGGGACTTATTTGAATCATGGGATGCTTTCAGGGCAAAGGGACCTACAAAATCAACACCTTCATCCTACAAATAGAGGCATACATAAATGTACTTCTGAAATTGTGCACACACAGCCATCAGAATGGTCACAGAGTTTTATTCTGGGAGATAAGTTTTGTAGAATTGTGGGTGGTTTTTCCTTTTTAGTTTTAGTTTGTATTTACATTTGTGTTTTTCTTTCTTTCATTTTGTCAATAGTGTCTTTTCCCCTGGAAAATGGGGTGGGTGTTTTTAATGTCAGCTCTTCCAACTCATGTCACAGTGCTCCTTTCCTTCTATCTTACTAAGTGAGCAGGTGTTGCAAACACACTTGAGCATTTTATAGCTATGCTTTTGTGCATCTTAAAATTTACTTTTATTCTACTTCAGATTCAAATCAATGTGTCATATGTTCTAAGAAAATATTCCCACATTTCTCTCCCTCCTTCCTACTTCTGATTGTAAAGTTGTAATATTGCCATATGGTTGAAAATAGCAGAATAGTGGAACTATTTAACAGCCAGTGTGATAGGAGACACAACCATCAGAAAAGACCATGGTGCAAACAACCTGTGTTTCCTTGTTGCACACTGACAGTGGTTAAAACCATTGCCTTCTGGGGTCAGAGAGATTTGTATAGCAGTCCTGGCTGCATCGCACACTGACCAGGTTGCCCTAAGCACATTAACCTCTTGGAGCTCTTTGAAATGGTATCAGTCTTCTAGGGTATTGTGAAGGTTAAATGAGAAAATGTTTTTCTAAATCACTTAGCAACATGCCCCACACATAGTGCACATTCAGCAAGTGATCACTATTGCTCTTATGATCCATGCTGGACAAGGACCAGTGCATTACTTTTTATAACAAAAAAGAGGCAATAATACTATGTCTTGACAAACTGTAAATTGATTCTCTGACTCTCACACCCCAGCCCCAACTGTGCACCTTCCCCTCATCTCTTCATAATTTTTCCATGAACTTGTCACTGCTTCCAAATGAGTATAGCAAAATGGGAACTTTATTTTAAAATACATGTGTCAGTGTCACGATGTGAACTAGGTATCATTGCTGAGCCCATCACTTCCCATCACATACACAAACACACATACAAATGTAAATAAACACATATCTTCATACATGTAAGAAAAATGCACAGCGTGTGTCTGGGGGTCTTCAAGAAAAGAAATACCACTATTTCTTAGTGTAGAGGTGATCATGTGTAGAAGTAAGAGGATTATTTTCATGATAGATTATTTTATGAGAGATTTTTATTTTTATGATAGCTTAACAGCTACAGCTTGCATATAGCACTGTTTCATGCTCTTTATGTACAGGAGTGGATATACACCTACAAGATAGGCAGGATTATGATACCTGTTGTACAAGTGAAAAGATTGACACTCAGAGAGTTTAAGTGATTTGCCCAAGGTCACAGAAAACGAGAAGCAGAGTTGGAGTTCATACCCCAAAGGTCTGGCTTTAGAGAATATACTTTTATTGTTGTTCTATTATGGTCTGACATGCACCATTTATTGACCGTTACTTCTGTGCCAGGCACTCTGTGTTTATGATGTCTCATTTACCCACCTTAGCTCGATATTGCAGAGTTAGTGAAGGATAGAACCCGGCTCCAAACCTAGGCCTCGCTGATTCCAAAGCCTCCAGAATATGTCTGGTCACAAGTGAATGGCAGACCTGGGAGAAAACTCAAGGAGACCCAACTAGAGCGCTGGATTCCTCAGAAATGTTTCCATCCACACGTGTCCACACTCATCCTACCTCGATGGGAGCCCATGAAACACTTAGCACCTGTATCTCAAGAGGTTTGTGTCCTTGGCTTCTGTAACTGTGTCACATGAATTATTTGAAACTCACTGATGAAAAACTCAAATCACTTGCGAACCAGGCTCCTTCCTGTCTTTCCCCTCTCATATCCTTAACATTTGGCACAGAGTGAGCATTCTGCCATAGTAGGAGGATTTTATATGAAATCTAAAGAACTGAGGTACCACAGAAAAAATCTGGAAAATCTTGGTACCCCAAATTCTCACCCTTTGTTCATGCTTCGGTGATCTCTTTAGTAAGACAGAATCTTGTCACTTTGCATCAACAGCAAAACTCACAGAGTAACAGAGACAATGTCATCCTCACAATGACTTCTAGTGAAACGAGTACAGTCAGGAGGCACTGTGGGCTCAAGTTTCATGGTAATTTTATTAAAGGATTCATCTAGCCAGAGCATGATTATGTGACTTTACTTTCTAGGTTGGATTATAATCATATCCAATTCTCTGTTAAAAACCCCATGGCCAATGCTATGCCCTTGGTACTGGATGTCATTAATTCTTCTAAGTGGTCTTCCTGTCTCTGTCTATGACCTCTCCCTTCCATTCTGTCTTTGGCAAAAACAAAAAGCTGCATGATCACCAGATTGATTTCCTTTCCCTTCTTCCATGCTGTAGCAAATGGATAATATTGGCAAAACTTTGCAATTTGGTAGGGCCATATAACTGGATTCTAACCATTGGAATGTAGGCTTTCATCATCATGTTAGCAGTGTGACCCATAAAAAGACCCCACTTGTAACCATTCACTCTCCTCTCATTCCACAGTGAGCATATATTCATGTTGAGAAAAGAACACAAAATGGAAGAGTTCAGGTTCCTGGGCCACCATCAGCAGAGAGCGTCATTGACTTTAAGAGAGAAAAACAAAACCTTTTATTGGATTAACATCCCTGATATTTGGCGTTCTTCCAGATTAGCTTCCTTTAATTCTCTCTCCATCATGATGGATGAGTCAACTTTAGATGGAGTTCCAATTTGATCATTTCCAGAATTTACCAGGTATTTTCTATTCCCCAAGGATAGTCTTTTGGCCAGGGGCATGTCTTGTTCTTCTTTGAATCCCCAGTATTCATTACAAAGAAGCCAATCAGTGGACCTCTTTTTTCAGAAAACACTTGAGAACTCCTATTCTGCACTTTCCCAGTTACTGAGACCAGGTGAACACAGGTGAATTCTCTGACTTTCCAGTTTATATTACAGTAGGAAGACAAACTGTAACATATAAACAAACAAGTATTTTAATATAATTTCTGATCCTTATAACAGCCTAAACCCTCTAGATGCCAGTAGCAAATCCCCATTCTAGTTGTGACAAGCAAATATGTCTCCATACGTCATCAAATATCCCCTGAGGAGCAAAATTACCCACCACTGAAAACCACTGCTCTGGATGCTAAAGGATGGTCCTTCTCTATGTCCTTATAATATAGAAAATGTCTGTGATCCTCCTTTGCCATCTTAACATTCATTATAACAGGTTATAATGGCCAACTCCCCACCACCCCACATTACACTGTAAAAGGATGAGAGGAAGAATCTATACCAGCCTACTGCATGTGCCTGGCACGTAGAAAGTTTTCAATAAGTAAGAATGAATGAACAAGTGAACCAGAGTTAGACCTTTAGGAATGCAGTCTATGTACCTCCTCCCCGCGTACTTTCCTTCAGCCAGTCTGAACTGACTTGAGCTGTCCATTCTTCTTCGTCCAGGTTCTCTCTTTGGTGTCCTCTGCGAAGCTAGATTTCCATGACTGCAAGTTACCCCTGCTCCAGTCAAGACCTCTATCTTTTATCAGCATTCCAGTCACCAAAGGAGTCAACTGATTTCTTTGTAAGACTTAGTATCAAATTTAAATTCTAGCTTAAAAACTTTAGCCATCACCCTTCCCAACTTCACAATGGCTGAGTGCTCCTCCTGAAACTTCAGGTCCTTGAGGAAAGTTGCCTGTTGTACTCATTTCTGTATCTCTACCCACACGCAGTTGCCCAGCACTGTCTCCTGTATGCACAGATGCAGATTGGAGGTCATCAGGGGAGTATTTTCTGAGGACATGGCAAGCATGTGCCACTCCATGCTCTGTGAAGGCAAAGGATCTGTTTATTCGTCAGTGAACTGCCAAGCTCCTAACAAGATGAATCAAAGAATGAGTGAATGAATGAATGAGTCATTGAATGAATGAATGAATAGGTATGTGGTGAATGATGCACTGTTCCATTCCACATATGTTTCATTTAACTCTCATGGAAATCCTATAGGTGCTCAAAGTAATCATCATTTGATACTAAATAAGAAAACTAAGAAAGGACCACCCAGGGTACAAACTTAGGCCACCTGACTCCAAATTCCATACTTGAAACATTTGTTAAATGAACTCCACTGAACAGAATTGCACCTTCTTGCTGATAGCTGGTCACACTGACAGGAACTGAAGTACCCGGTGACTTCAGAGATCCTCCCTATAAAGGTCCCACTGGGTTTAAGATGCTTCGAATACTTGACTGGAGCATAATAAGTCTCTCCTGAAGAGTGTTTTCATCCCTGGCTTCTGCAAGCCTCAACCACCCACACAGGGAGTAGATGGTGAAGACTTGGAAGCATCTTGAAGAGAGAAGTCTGCAAGCTTCATTTGTCTGAAAAGGAAAACAAGGTAGAGTGGGAGTTTGGATTGAGATCCAAGGAGAAAGAATAGAAGCTGAAGGTTCTGCAGAAGACCCCATTCTAACCTTGCAGACTGTCCCACTGAAGGGGGTTGGACTTATTTTGTACTGTCCTAAGAAGCTAACAACAAAAAACATGTGTTGAGAATAAGTAATAATAAAAGGTTCTTTATAGTCAGCACCAAGAAGGGAAGAAGGAAAGGACGGGAAAGAATGAAAGAAGGGAAAGGGAGGGGAGGGGAGCATAGAGCTGTCTTGAGTGCGTCTTTCCTCCCTGTAGCCTATAAAGTTTGGGGGCAATTTCCTGTGAGGCTGGTAGGTGCTCACCACAGAGTAGCTATTATTAAAGTTACCGTTGGGCCAGCTGATCTCTAAAGCCTCTTCAGTGCAGGAGCCCCAGCTTCCCACTCAGAAATCCCCCAAGTGTGATGCTTGGCTTCTTTGTAGTGATCTTGTCATCTCACCTCCACTGCCCTTCACTGCTGTCTCTTCAATCTTTCCACCTCACCAATTCAAAATACTTTCCTAACACATGACAATAAAGTGCAAATAGCAGAAATCAAGTCCCAAGCTTCCATCAAACCACCTAATCATAAAACTGCCAAAGTCAAATGCAGGGAGTCTGGTGATTAAAATTCCCTATCACAACAATGAACACTTGACCCAGAGCTCCAGCCAATGGCTTGGGGTGATATCAAGCAAAGTGACGGCACCTAGCTAGGCAGTCTTTCCAGAAATGCCTCCTGAGACACTGACTTCTCCTAGGACTCAGGTGGCCTCCCATCACCACCAGAGACTGACTGGGTGAGCTTGATCTTATGGTTTAGATCAAGAATGTCACCAAAAGCCTCATTTGTTCATTAGGCAGGGTTTCTGGAAGCTGCTTGAAGCAAGGTGGTGATATAGCTGACTTGCTGTTAGGAGGAGGGGTCTGATTGAAAGAGGTGGGTCACTGGGAGCATGACCTGGAAGGATATATCTCCCTCCCTGGCTCCTCCCTTCTCTCTGTTTCCTGGCTACCATGTGTAACCAGCTTTTCTCTCTCCAGGCCCTTCCACCATGACATTTCTGCATTTAAGCTTGCTGAACTTGGACTGAAACTGAGCCAGAGTAAAACCTCTCCTCCTTCAAATTGTGAAGACATTTTGTCCCAGTGACAAAGAAAGTGCCTGAGACACCCAAGTTCAGCCATGACTGTTGCAGCAAAACTCCACTGTGCATAACCTATCATCCTCCATATCGGCCTTCCTTAGTCACTGGTTGCACAAATATGTACGTACTGATTTATTATCATGCACTCATTCAGGTAATGCTTTGTATGTAACTACCATGTATTAGGTAATTTCATACATGCACTTGTAAACTGCATACATACCTATATAGCTGCGCATGATTACCAGGACATATGAATACACAGACACATACATTTTACTAATGCAAGCACATACATGAATACATATAAATATATGCACAAAAAACATAGTAGTATAACATACGAATGCATGTAATCATACAAAAGCATGCATATTACCTGAGAGTCATGGTGCAAGTGACAGAAATGCAACTCATTGGCTTTACTTAAATGAGGCATTTGTTTCTAACAGAATCTAGGTGAAGGACAACGAAGCTGGAGATAAAACAAGGATGTAGTTGGGCCTCAGGAGCAACTGAACTCAAGATCATGGACTTTATCAGCTTCATGATCTACTTTGATCTCTGTTTCTATCTGTACTGAAAGAGGGAGAGTATCTGTACTGGAAAATGGGAGAAAACATGGCCTTTCTCTGTGCATGGGAAATATGACCACACATCCTGATCTCCAGCCACAGATCTTGACAGAGATTACTACAAATGTTTTCTAGTTACAAGATAAAAAAAAAAGTCAGTGACAATCAACCCCAATACCCACATGTTTTAGTCAGCTTAGGATAGGTTATGCTGCAGTAACAACAAAACCTTAAAATTTCTATGGCTTACTCCCATAAAATTTATTTCTCACTTATGTTACATCGTTATCATGGGCTAGCTGTGGCTGTACCTCATGCCGTCTCTTTTCTGGGACCTAGGATGACAGAAGAGCCTTTCTCTGAATCTTTCTCTGAATATCACAAATCTCATAGAGGAAGAAATGGAGAGAAGAGTTGGCAATCCATGCAAGGGCTCTTAGAACTGCTGGTCAAGCGTGGCGTGTGTTACCTGTGTTCTAACTCCACTGACCTCAGAAAGTCATTAGGTCATACCTTAGGTCCATAGTAGGAGGGAGGTCATGCAATGCACCATCCCCTAATCACCTTACCAAGTGAGGGGACACTGGGATTGACTCATCCCTTGACTAACTGAGTCAGGAGGTAGGATCAAGTTGTGCTTCTGTGGTAGTAATGTTGAGAATAAGCAAAACAGACGTAGTTACCCAAACGGCGTTGCTGGACAGATAATTCCATTGTATTTTAGAAATATCTCTAATAAGATAATGCGCCAACACACGTTTGACTCAATAAGCCACACAGAGCACATCAACACAGACTTGATAATTCTCACACACTGATAGAGGTACACATATGCAGGTCTGTACACACATGTGCACATGTGTGATCTGTAATGGTGCATGTGTGCAGATATACATGCACAATGCATACACTGGCATCCAGTCTACCCTCATTTACATGTGAACCTACATGCACATGCCACCCTCAGGCACACATGCACACTCTAGCTCAGCAGGGAGTGGCTGCTTCTGCCGCTGGAGAGATCAAAGGCAGCTGCTCCCTCTGCATATTTAAGGAGCCCCTGCTGCTTCCTTTCAGCTCTTAGCTGAGCCCCCTGCCTAGCCAAAGCCCCACTCTGGGAAATGCCTCCTACCTCCCAACTCTACCCCAGGGGAAAGGCTTTGGGATCTAATCACTTCCTTCCCTGAGTCTTTTAGGAAGGACCCAGAGAGAGGCTCCAGGCAGACCTGGAGGAGCAGCCTGGCCCCAGCTGCAGAGCCCACTGCTGACTCAGGGTATCAAGCAGAGTGGACAGCCCCACTGGGACAGCTAGACTAAGCCCCAGGGAAAGAAGGATTGACATTGCCTACTCATGGAGAACTTGTATTTCCTCTTAAGGAATATTCGTACTGCCCAGAAAATTGAAGAAGGCTTTGAGACTTTGTGGAACAAATCCCAAACACAGAATCAAGCCCCAGGTTGTATTCTTGGCTTTGCCATAAACTCATTCAGACCAGTCACTTCCCTCTCTGAACCGTAGTTTCCTAGAAGGGTAGATACTCAGAACTAGGAATCCCACGATCCAGGAACAACAAAGACCTGGCACACCTAGCCCGGTCCCAGCCTGTACCATGCCATGGCAGATATCACTAACTGACCACAGCACCTTTCTAGCCAATTCTGTCTGCCAATTCTGAATAATTTTCCATAAAATATTCTTTGTAGAGATATTAATTCATCAAAATAGACACATGAAAGTAAAACTATCAACAACCCTGACGTCATCCTAATACTTCATTGACTCTATGAAGAAAATGAAGCTCAGAAGTGGAAAAGCTCTTTTTCTAGTATCCCAGAAGTAAATTAGAAAGTTAAAATAGGTGAATGTTTAGCCTTCATCTCCTCTCCCTTCCAGTTTTCAACCAGAAGTGGTAAACAGGTTTCATCTTATTTGTCACCTCTGATCAATTGACAATGGCTACAGGAAGCACCGCATGAGAAGAATCCCACAGCTCTGCCTGGGCTCAGTAGAAAAGAGTATCGTGATCAGTCAAAATCATCAGCCATCAGTGCAGGTGTGCAAAATGGAAGCACTAGGCTCTATTTTTGGCTAAACCAAGTTCAGGGTTTGGGGGCAAACCATGTGCTTTTGTACACATGCAAGGTAACAATACTGACCTGCCTGCGAAGGGAAGTATCATTTTCCCCAGCAGTGGGAATGCTTTGAGTTGAGCCCTTGTGCGTGTGTGGGGTGTGCTTAGAAGCCTGTTTAAAATTTCACTGTTAAGGAATAGAAAACTCATTGCCTCATCAGCCAACCACCACTTCCTTAACACTCTGTTAAAGTCTGTTTCTGTTGCTGATTGAATCACCCATCAGGAAATATGAGCATATTATACATACTCTCTGGATTCCTGACGTGGTAATAATATCACAAGAACAATAACAATAATTTATTGAGCACCTACTATATGTCAGATATTGTGCTTGACTCTCCCAACATTGTTTAATTCTCTCAACATTGCTACAACTAGGTTGCATATCCATGTTTTGCAAATAAGTTGATACTTAGAGACATGAAGTGATTTCTCACTATCACTTTGGTAGCAAAAAGGTAGGCTTCAAGCCCATACTTATCTGATGCCAAAATCTTCCTTGTTTGTACAAAATAATGGTTAGATCAGTTTTGAGTAAAAATAAGAAACAATGTGAAGTCTATAAGAAACCTAGATGGTTTTGCAGTGGATAAAAGGATTGGGATATTGGTACTCAAATTTTGACGGCATTTCTCCCATTGTTGACTTCTTATACTCTGCATCTACTTTTTTATCAAATTTAGAACATGACCCCCAAAGCCTCATACATTTATAGGTGGGGCTTTTGGAAGGTGATTGGATTGTGGGGCTCTGATGCTAATCCACTGCTGAGTTTATAACTAGATGTGATGTTAGGAGGAGGTGAAGCCTTGTCTTAGGAGGACAGTCACTAGGGGTGTGGCCTGGAAAGGTCTATCTCCCTCTCTCCTCCCTTGATTTCTGTCTGTTTCCATGCCACTAGCTGTTTCTCCTCCACCATGCCCCTCTGCCATGCTCTCCTGCCTTGGAGCCAGCCAGCTATAGACTGAATCCTCTACAAACTTTGAGCCAAATAAACGTCTTCTCCTTTAAACTGTGAGCATCAAGTATTACATCCCCGCAATGGGAAAGTAATGAAGACATAGACCATCAGTATTACCCAAATTTCCAAGGTAAACAGATATTGTAGAAATTTTATTTAAACTGCCTTTTAATATGGCTCATTCCCTTTTTCTAACCACCAAAGCACTATACCACCAATGAAGAAAATGGAATTTAAGAAAGTACAAAATAAAATAAGAAATATTCTTGATTTCCTAATCCCTCTACCAGAAATAGCCATTAACACTTTAATGTACCACCTTCCAGGATTTTTTCATACATACTTTGTTTGAACATTAAATTAATACCATGATACTGTTTTAAAATCTGCCTTTTCTTTAAATGTTACTCATGGTACTCATCTACAGCATCATTTCAACTCACTAGTAACCAGCCCTTTGCATGGATATATATTTCATTTAACCAATACCTGTTGTTTGCAATTAAATATTATTATTGTATGAAATATTATAACTAATCTTTTACATCATCATAGTAAGTAATTTCCTTAGAGTAAGTTCCTAGAATTTGAGGGCCAAGTGCCCTCAGATATCTTAAGGGTTTTGTTACCTAATCCAAATTGCCCTCCAGAAAAATGTGTGCCAGTTTATTAATTCTACCACCTTCTCTAGATCTTTGCCAAAACTGGACATTTCATTTTTAAATCCATGCTTCTTAACAAGTGTGAACATGAAAATAGAGTCATGCACTTTGGAAGAGTCCCATGGGCCATCCCATGGGGCCCGGTCACTGACTGTAGAAATGGATGTGTTGATTTATTTAAGTAGACAAGTGCCAGCATCACTTGAAAAGAAGGTGCTGATATGCCAGATTATGTGATGATGCTCCATACAATGGCACTGTTGAGCCCAGAT
Source organism: Erethizon dorsatum (assembly GCA_028451465.1). NCBI lineage: Eukaryota > Metazoa > Chordata > Mammalia > Rodentia > Erethizontidae > Erethizon > Erethizon dorsatum. The sequence goes on along the minus strand of CM051827.1, from coordinate 69,355,911 downwards.
TTAATACACTCCAGAATGCTATCTCCCCAGCTGGAGAGTAAGCCTTTTGAAGTAGGAGTTGTGCCATATTTGCCTCTGAAATATGCTGGGGCTTAGTGCAGGGACACACACTGGTAGTCTTTTGAAATATATTGTCTCCATGTCTATCAATGTTGAGGCTTTGGGGGACTTAAAGTATCTGGCCAGTGGTACTAAAAATTGATACTAAAAAAGCTGAAAAGGGAGAAGGCCTGGGTCAAGCACCAGGCACCAAGTTTGGATTCAGGAGTTCTGAATTCGAGTCCTGACTCCTCTGCTTACTTCAGGCAAGTCCTTTGACCTCTATGAATCTACTTGCCTCACCTAGTAAAAAAGGAATAATAACACTGACTGCACAAAGCTGGGATAACTAAATGAGGTAGTACAACTGAAAAAAGTCCTCACAAATAATAGACACTGTTTTGATGTTTTTTTGACTACGATCATATCAAACACTTTATGGATGCCCTTTATCTGGGGTAAAAATGCAAACTCAGAATTCATCAGTTTAAACATTCTCCTTTAAAATATTCTAATCAGTGATCAGAGTTAGGCATTCAAGCAAGTAAGTCTAGGTTTGAATACTGGCTTTTCCATTTGTTAGCTTTGTGACATTGGTCAAGAAAACCAAAAATATTTTGAATCAGCTCTTTTTGACTATAAAATGGGGATAATTGCAGTGTGTACTATGCACACACACACACACACACACACACACACACACAGCTGTCATGAAGACCAAAGGAAAAATTATAAATATATGTCCCCAGCCCAGCCTATGGGTACAGTAGGAACTCTAGAAATATCCTCTTCTCCTTTCTAACACTCTGATGGCTCCCCTGTCAATCAGCCTCAGCCTTCTGCCATCGCTTATTCTGTAACAAAACACTCCAGAACTTACTGGCATAAAGCAACAAGCATGAATTCAGCTTAGAATTCTGTGACTTTGCTATTTGGGCTGGGATCAGCTGGGTGGTTCTTCTGCTGATCTTTACTGGGCTTGTTTGCTCCTGTGGCTCCCATCAGCTAATGCTCAATGGCCTCCCTCATGTGACTGGCAGATGACTAAATATCAGGGGAAGAAAAGGAGGTGACTGAGTTTAGATCTCAACATCCAGCAGCCTATTTGGAGCTCATTTACGTGATGGTGAGCATAAATTTCCAGAAGTAATAAAGTACCAAATCACTGTGCAAAAATTTGCTAATGCTTCTCTGGCCAAATTCACCACCCAGCTAAACTGAAATTCAGAAAGTAGAGAGATTCCTCCCCCTTGGGGTGGGAGGAGCTCCACAGGCACATTATATTTAAAAAAAGTAAATGACATAGGGAATGCCATGGGAATTATTTGTGGTCAGTTTTTCAATCTACCTCAGAAGTGAGGGCTTCTTCCAGGACTATTTGCACCCTTTGGTCCAATCGCTGACCCAAAAGTAAATTTCCTCTATGCATGTCAGAACATTTTTCCATAACTTTCCCAGGGTTTGCTCAAATCAGTGCCAAAATGGTGCCATGATCTCCAGCCTAGAAGCCTGCCGAGCAGGATACAGAGACAAAAGAACAAATGCTTAAATTATCTGATGAATGTCAGATACATTAAACTAATTTATGTAATAATGTAAGCACAGTGATGGGAAGGTAATATGAGAGACATAAATTATACATTATTATTGTCAGCGCTAGCACTTATCTTAGTAGCGTGTCAAAATACATCCTGATATGTTAACATTTATAGAAACGAACAACAAGTGCCTGTGCTCAGGGCTCTGGCAGTGAGAAGCTGGGTGTCATTTGCATGTGCGCATCAAGCCATCATTGTCTTTCTCAGGACTGACAAGGTGAGGAGAAAAGGGTTCCCTGTGTGTTCAGCATCCAGAACCCTGGGCCAGAATCCCCCTGACATGGGCCCCTGTGAGCCAGGAAAGAGTACCTTTCGGGGGTCAGATCCACAACTTTCCAGCTCTTTGATTCAAATCATTTCCCCTCTCCAAACCTCAGTGTCTACACTTCTGAAGTGGGAATAATAAATCTGTCTGTAAAAGATGGCCATAAGGATAAAATGAAGTTATTTTGTTTTCCTTCTGTCTTAGTGGGGATAGGAGGTCTGTGAAGCAACTTTAGACTTGGAAGCCTGCAGTAATCCTGCCCAACCCGTCCCAAGCACAGGAGCACAGCTCAGGATTACCTGGCTAATGTTTTGATTATTTACCTCTATTTAATACATGGCTACTGTTTGATCTTCCCCACCCCTTGCTATGTTGTCCTCAGACTGTCATTCTTCTGCCCAGAACATAACAGCAGAAAACTCCTAATAGCAAGGGGCTGGCAAAGTCTTCAGGAAACTGTGGTTTGATTTTGGATACTTCAAGGGCCTGCCCACAGTGACAGGTAAGACTCTGTCTTCAAACATTAATCTGTGAGTAACAGAAAAATACAGACACATGGTCCCAGGAAGCGAATCTATTACAAAGGGTCAACCAGGTGGAAAGTCATCTTCAAGAGACCATGAACACACCCTGGCTTCAGGACAGGGGGCAGGGCTGGGCTTCAGCTAACTTCAAACCAAGCTCTGAACCTAGGCAACCCTATAGCAAGAAAACTGAGAGTCCAGGCCAACAGGAGCTCAGTAGGCAACCCCTAGAGGGGCTCAACAAATAGCGCCAGGAAGCTCACCATTTCCAGCAAGAGCAGAAGAAGAACTAAAGGGTTTACATCCTGCCTCACCAAGGTACCAACTAATCTAAACACAAGGGTAGGATGACTCTCTGGGGGTGGAGGAGGGGTGGTGACCTCACAAGCCAGGAGATGAGGACGAAGAACCCAAAGATGGGACCAGGGCAGCAATGGTCCTGAGCCTGGAACCTGGGACCCTGGAATTTGCCTCTTTCCTCCTCTCTTTCCATAAATTCCCCACTTTCTAAGCTTTTTATACCTTCCACAGTTTGAACTCAGGTGATTCCAGATACCATTATAGACTTCTGTTTCTCATTTGAAAATGAGCCCAAAAGGCCATGTGTCTTCTGGACCAGCCATCCAGGCCAGCACCTGTGAGTGGCACCTCCTGAAATGTGGCAACCTGGTGGTTGCCTGCCTCACCTTGCCTTGGCCCTGCCCCCTCCACCTCCCAGGGCTTGTGTGAAACTCTAGAGGTTGCAACAGTGAGTATATTTGAAGATTCTCAAGGCCACCCATGCTCTGCTTTAACACATCTATAGATATCTAATTCAACAAGTCAAAATAAATTAATCCTCCCACTCTTATAGTAGATTCATGACAAAAATCTCCACCATTAGAAAGTGACCTCTTCAAGCTCAGGACATTATTTTTAAGCCATCTCTGTATCCCTATTTGCCCAGCATGCCTAGTTCTTTAGATGAAGGTCAGAACATGTTTGCTGACTGAAAAGTCATAGGTCCCTTTTGTCGAATGTGTTCTGATTGGTATGGCAACACCAACACCTGACGTTCAACTAGAGCAAGAAGTGGGAAACTATGACCCTTGGAACAAAAATGGTCCTAAGTCCTGTTTTTGTAAATGAAATTTTAGTGGAACACAGGCACTCCCACATGTTTGTCTATGGTTGATTTCATACAACAAAGGCACAGCTGAGCAGCTGTGAACATGGACTGGATGGTCAGTCTTTTGCAGAAAATGTTTACTGATCTCTGAACTAGAGAGTCAGAGACTATAATGCATGGTCAAGTGCAGATTGCCGTGTGAACAGATCTTAAATGCTGTGATAAAAATTCTCCATTATTTCCTGTACAGTATGGTGCCTTTTGACTCAGTGTTCTCAAGTACCACATTGGTGTAATGACCACGGATTCCTTTACCACTTCGGGGGACAAGAAAGTGGATGTGCCCAAGAAGCATTTTTCAGCTGGTAGGAGGGCCAATCTGTTCTTCATCTTATGTACAAGCCTCCTGACACCCAACATCATACTCCCCATCTTCCAGCAAAGCCAAGCAACTTTGCCCACCCATTTGCCATTCGACAAAGTCTTTTAAACAGATGACTTTTAATAAGTTAATCCATTCATTGTCTGGAGCTCTGAAAACTGACATAAAAGCACAATGACGCCTAATTAAACTTGTTCTGTGAAAACTAATTTGTCAAACCCAGAAGCACAGTTCATAGATAAATGCTAATATTTGAAAGTCAAATTAAAGTTGAAAAGGTTTGTAATAACAGTTAATTAACTCTTGTTTTGTTTTCCTTCACTGCAAACTTGAACCAACTGCTTTGCAGGCGCCTCTTTAACATTTTGGACCACAAAGATAAAATTCAAAGCTTCGAGATATGCCTTTGATGTTGGTATTCTCTGCAGATTTGATATTATTTTAAGTCTCTTTGTTTAAAAATTCATTTTTATTATCCCTGCATGAAATGCATGGCAATTCCCCAAATAACGAGCCATCAGTGCAATTAACATCGTCGATCGACACCAGCGTCCTGATAATTAATACAGACGCGCTGCCTCCCCAGCGAGAACTGTGAGGCTTGATTTTTCAGAGCAACTGTTCATTTACGGACTCAGCTTCAACCTAATGAAAATGGATTGTGAAACTTTAATGAACAAGACTTTGCTGTCATAATAATAAAGACTTTGAAACAACGCGGAGGCCTCCCTAGCAAGCATCTGGCGCTGTGCTTGTTGCTACGGTACATCAAACCAATTAAGCCATATGATGAATATTTACACCCAGCTTTTTTTCAACTCTATGACATAAGATAAACTCGTAAAAGTAAGCATTAATTCTGCATCAACAGTTTCTGACATTACATCAGAGCAGAGACACATTTGCCCAGCCAAGAGGCTGTGCCTGCCCACCTCTGTTTTGTCTTAATAAATGTCAACAAAGGATTGGAACGTTCTGAAAATCCAATTTGCATACTCAGGTTGTGAGCATAAGTGAAAGGAAATTACTTTCCTTGAGGTGCACGTGAGCGTGTGTTTATTTTGCTTGTGGGATGTGCATAATTGTTCTAATGTGGGCCAGCGTCTGAGTGTGCTCATTTTTGTACTTGGAGGAATGTGTGCCAGCTTGGTGTACATGGATCTATGGATGTATGTGAGTAACAGTGTATGAACACATCTCTCGATGCATACATCCTATTTGTGTATGTACCTAATCTTTGTGTGTATGTATATGACAGTGATTTTTGTGTGCAGGTTTGGATTTCTGTTACCATTTCTTGTATCCATTCAACAATATTTATAAAACATCTACTATGTATGAGGCAATGTAGAGTTGCCATAGTTATGAAATCATTAAAAGCACTTCTTGAAAAACTGTGGTCTGGTGGGGGGGTTCTATATATTGATTAAGAACCAATCACAGTAAAGGAGGATAGGTATTAAGATAGGGAAAGAAAAGTGTTTGTGTATGCATAACTGGGACGTATTGCATAAATTAAGAGAAATTAGAATTCTTCAGAGGAAGTGGGCACTTAAGCTAGGACCTAAAAATAAGGAGGAGTTAGCAGACAAAAGGAGCCAGGTGAAGAAGATACAGCTAGGTACCTTTGTGCATATGTACACCCACAAGCATGTCAGATGGATTTTGTGCAGGGTCCATTGCGTACCTATGTACATACACATGCACCTCTGTATACCCAGGCCTCTATGTCTGAGAATTGTGGCACTTATTGGCAAGCAATATCTCAAAACTAGAAAAGATCCCTCTGGATGATAAATGATCTATTGGAGAGCAAAGGTAAGGCTCTCTGGAAGGCTGAAGGCAGCAACTCTGGATCTGAACATCTGTTCCCTGCATTGCTAATCTAAGCTAAGTATGTAAGTCAAACTTTCTCATACCCATCATTATCTGTGGCCTAATGTACAGAAGCATAGGAGGTGTCAGAGGTCCATGGAAGATGGACTGGCCCTCTGATTTTGAATACAAGCTCAGTAGCTTAGGAATTTTCAAGTCAGGAATTTTCAAGTCAGGAATTTTCAAGTAATCTTCTCCTAAATGTGAGAGTATCAGATATTGGCAAGTCAACCATGCTACAGTAACTCCAGAGCCTAGCTGTATCCCAGATACACAGAATTGTTCACACATGCATAGACACAAAAGAGTAAATCCTAGCACTAGTACAGAAAGGAGGAAAAGGGAAAGATGAAAGTCGAAGAGCGAACACTACTACTCAGCTGCCCCTGAGCTTCCTAGACAAGCAGTATCAGAGCAATGTAAGATTCCACAACCCGTTTTCCAGCAGGAGATCAGGGTCATAACTTACCCTACACACGTCCGGAGCACTTTCAGGTATAGGGAAAGAAGTAATGAAGATCTAAAACAGCCAGAAGACCTGTCACAAACCCATGTAGTTTATCCACAGGGAGCCCTCCAGGCATATGGGAACTCATTTTCCTTACAATATTCTTAGATATCGTTTTTCCAGCCTAAAGAAGAGGAGAGGTAGTCAATTTGATTTGTAGAGAAAAGCTACCGTTCACAAATGCATCAACAGAAGTGATGAGACAGATATTTATTCTGGAGCCATTTACCATGGAGGCAAACAGACCTAGTCACCTTCCCAGGGACCTTGCTCAGCAACGGCAGCTGTTCATAATAATGATCCTGAGTCACCAAGAGAAGACTGGTAAAGAAGAATACAGAGATCTCTAGCTAAATATTCTTTAAAAGATTAATGTGAAAAGGGTTAGTCCTTGGTCATGCAGAAAGTTCAACCACCCAGATTCAGATTTACTAGTATACGCTGAGTGCCAACCAAACATTAAGCTAGCAGCGCCCACCAATCATCACAGAGAATCCCTTCGGCAGTAAAATTTACTACCCCCATTTTAGACATGAGGATATAGAAGCAGAGAGAAGTTGAGTGGTAAGGGATAAGGCAGGGGTTTTAGTTCTCATTCCTTCTACTTTCTGATACTTTTTCCAGGACAATAAGTAGACCCGGGCAGGGTTCTAGAGATACGAGATGCACAAAAATGCTTAGAACCTTTCCACTTCTCAATCAGCAGCCTATGCCAGCTATTTGAGAGGCTCTTTTCCCTTTGACTTATATGAATCCTCCATCAGTCTCTTGGTCCTGGCTTGGCCTCTCTTCTCAAGACCACCACAAACAGGGACTTCTGAAAGTGCAGTTTGGAGAAAGATTTGAGGCTGCTGAAAGACACACATCAGAAGACACACACCAGACACCTCTAACACACGAAAAGTTCTTAGGGAGGGGAAGGTAACAGTTACGTTTTCCTGTGTGCTCTCTCATCTAGTCTGCATAACCATCTTGTACATAAGCACAATTATACTGTACATATATTGGTGCACATAATAGAATTCATCTGTGTGGTTTCCAGGAATCAGACAAGCATAGTCTCTACTTTTTATGATGCACCAAGTGAATAAATGACCCCAGGGAATCTGAGATTCAGAGAAGTTTAGTAAGTTGCCCAAAGTCTCAAAGCTGTGAGTAGTAGTGCTGGGATTTAATGCAGGAAGTCTAACTCCAAGTCCACTATTCTTTCCATTGCATTCTACTGCCTCTGAGAGTGATCACCCAGGCCCAGTGTGGCTATGCCTGTCACATCGGCAGAAGCGCCTTCCAATTTTGGGACACAGTACAGAAAAGAAGGTTGACTATCTCTTATCATGGCTGTTTGTGCAGTGCAGCTTCCTGACTGAAAACTCCTGAGACCTGAAAATAGAAGAACTAGATCTATTCCTCCTGAAAGCAAGAGATTCTCATCATGCAGCACAGGGCTACAAACCAGAGACTCTCAGGGACCTGGGGACCCCAAGCATCATCCTATGTAATCTCTTTGCAACATCCCCAGGGACCTCTGTTGAAAAACTTTTGGTGACCAGGAATTCATCTCCCTGATAACTTTTATTTTTGTAAGAGAGTTCTACACCATCAAACTGAAGTTAAAATCCGTCCTGCCCCAGTTCCCATCCACTGGCCCGTCATGGAGTCCATCTTAGGTGCGGTTGCCTTTTCATTCAGATAATGGACACAGAGCAGACACAGGCTCCCCGTAAGGTACCTGTTGGTGGTTTTCTTTCTCCACAGCGAGCTTCAATGGGTCTCAGACTTGCAGACTCTGAGGTGGTCAGAGGCACCAAATGCCAGGATGATCCAACTGGCCCTCTCCACAGTGAGGCTCTGGTCAGCCTTGAGTCTCAACAGCCTGTTTGTCAGAACCCCCCAATAGTGTCCCATTCTGCCCATTCCTCCACCCTCAACACTGGGGCCCAGTACCCAACCCCACCCCTGGGGCCTGAATATCTTCTAAATGCTTAGAAAAATACTTCTAAAAAGTGGCAACTTGGATATGTTATGATCATTACATTATTTTTTGTAAGGCACTGGAGCCCACCAAAGATCCTGAACTGCCTTGATGAACACAATCTGTGCTTATATGGAAATCTGGGTTCTAATTACAGTTCCATCATTAAATATGACAATAAGGAGAAGGATGATGGTTTTGATAGTAAGAGAGACACCAAGGGCAATCACCACTTCTACCATCCTTACAAGTACCAGACACATTAATCTGAACACTTACAACTACCCTATAAAGTGTATACTATCATTACCTCCATTATACAGGTGAAGAAACTGAAGCTTACAGAGGTTAAGTAACTTTCAGAGGTCACATACTTAGTTGGTGATGAGCTCAGAATCCTGGTACTGCAAGAGTCCCTGGCTATTAACCACTGCATGGTATTTCATGTCTCTAACTTGCTGTGTGAGTTTGGACAAGATACTTTTCCTCCCTCGGCCTCAATTCCCCATTGCCCAGGGGTTTCACAATGCCAAAAGGCAAGAGAATTGACTTGAGAAAAGAGTGGAGTTTCCTAGGGAAACCTAATTTCCCCCAATGGGTACTCTACCCTCCACCTCCCTGCCTTTAAATTCCCTCTTAGCTGCCTGGGCAGCTCTCAGGCTCATCTGAACATGCAAATCAGAGTTAATTATTCAAGACCAGGCCTACTTTGCATACCAATTCCATTTTCTTCTGTGTGGGAAGGTTCTCACCCCTTTTAACAGTTTAGAATAATGTGCATTAGACCTCAAAAATGAAAACAAAAGTTAAAAATACTGGGGGAAGGATGAGCTGGTTTCTTTAGCTGGTTGCTCTTTCTACCTGGGGTTGGGCTAGGACTGGCAGAGGCCCTGTAGGCTGGGGTGGTAGACCAGGGGTTTCTGGAATTTCTAGACCATGGATATCTTTAAGAATCTGAGAAACGCTATGGACTCTCTCCTCCAAAAAAACTGCAAACACAAACTGTGGCATATAATTATGGGGCGTTCCCTGAAAACCTGAAACTCAGACATGAACCCCTGGTTAAATGTGAAAAACCTCAAACCAGAACTACTGTAGAGATTAAGGCCCTTGTGCTTCCTGAGCCTGCAAGTGTATGAATGAAAGTAGGGCAAATGCCTGAGCCAGTGGTCCCCAACCTCTTTGAACACAGTTCTCTTATGCTACCTAAATTCGTCTATGTCTTTGATTGAGACAAAAATGAACCAGTGCCCATCTCAAGGCACGAGAGCCTTGACTGGCTCACCTGAAAGTAGAAGCTCAAAGAAAGATGTCTTCAACTCCCTTCCCATGAAAGATACAAAGATGCCATTTCTAAATCATACTATTATTTAGGACCACACAATAAAAGTAACCACACAGAAACAAAGATGAGAAGAAAATAAATAAAACTCATGTGACCATTATATTGGTATAACAATAGATCGTATGTATTTTTCTTTTGGTGGGTTTTCTAGATTTTTTCAGTCCTCTGCAATGAAAAGTTTTGTCTTATGTTAAACACACACAAAGTTAACATTAAAAATTTAAAAAGGAAGACCAATGGGTGGCCAAAGATTAGTCTTTGAGAACAGAAACAATTGAGCTCTGTCATGATATTATAGAAATAAGAGATTAATCTGTAGAAAGAGCTTTGATGAGATGATTATAAGCAAAGAAAACTGACCAGAGGAGAAAGAGAAAAAGGAACTCTTCACTCAGAGAGAAACAGAACACAGAAACCAGGATGTCTGTGCTATCACTTTTTCCTAGAAAAAGAGAGAAAGTCACACCCCAGCTCTTGATTCACTCAGGAGTCCTGGCAGGGATTCCATCTAGAGTTCTGTGACACAGCTTTAATCTTTCCAACAAATCTACTTTTTTGCTAAGCTGCTTTGAGTGGCCTTGGGCTCGGGTAACCAAATCAAAGTTAAGACAGTGTGAAGCTGAACAGAACCAGCATTTCTATCATGACTGAGTGCCTGGAACATTTGAGTGAGTGTGGGTGACATTTGAGAAATTATGTATAACATCTGCATGGGTGTGTTTGTGTAACAGGCTGAGTGTGTGTAACATCCAAGCATTTGTGACATCTTGAGAGAGTGTGTGTGAGAGATCAAAGTACGTATATGTAGCACTGGAATAAGTATGCTTAGTTAGCTGGAGTCAATAAATGTTTAAATCTGAGACCTGTCAGTTGTAATTTTTATCAATTTTCCCACCACAATCTGGTCTTATACTCAGCCCTAGGGGCCCATCTTTGCAAATATCACCTGGGACCAGGGCAGACTTTCTCTAGAAGCTTTTCTGCCCAGGTTCACCAACAAGGAGAGAGAAAAGCAACCAGTCAAATTCTTCTCCCTCCTGATCTTCAGCCACTATCAGATGACTCCCTGAAACCGCTGGGAAGATTCAAGCCTCAGACCAGGAGGCAGCTTGTCCCTGATCTTAGCATCTGGCCAGGATCCCATCTGATACTTGAACAACCCCTGGTTACATCCAGGGCAGGAACAACTATTCCTATGTCCTAGATAAGTAACTAAGGTCCATAATGATAAAGGGACTTGTTGAGATCACACAAGATAAGGAGGCAGGATTTGAACTTTATTCTTCCTACCTTAGAATCTGGATCCTTCTGATTATGCCACATGCCTCTCAACCAGAGTCTGAAGCTGTCATATTCAGTTGTTCCCAGCCCATCCTGATTGTAATTCACTTCCAAGTTCCCATCAAGACCTCTCAACAGGCATCCATGGCAACCCTGAGCCTGCAGCAGCAAAAGTAACCTCATATCCTACATGCTGGTGGCTTTGAGCCAACTAGCACAGTGTTGATATAAGAATGAAGGACAACAAGCCTGTGAAATGGACACACTATAAGAAGTGCTAGGAAGGCAAATTCATCTTGCTGGTTTCTGGCAATTGATTTTATTTGAAAACCAAAGACAAAGCCTTACTGCAATGTCTTCAGCTGAATGTCCAGGAGACACATGGCCTGGGTAAGCACTACGTGTTTCCAAAGCTCTACCAGGAAAACAGGGAACCTCTGCCAGTATGCGGTGGGCTAGGAAGGCATCTGTCATGGATGCAGCTTGGAAGAAGAATATGTTATTTCACTGTGCTTGAGGCCCCTGGAGAGAGTGGCATTAGAGCTGCCCTTGCTTAGTGTTGCTTACTTCCCTGTTGGTCCATAGTCAGCCTAGGTAGCCACTTAATCATGGCCCACAAAATTGTATAGATTAATTCTTAAGGCATTTGCTGGTTAGCTACTCTTCCCAGATATGAATTCCTACAACAGGGATTGAAGCTCCCAATGGGATTTGCTCTGTGAACAGGACCTCTAGCCCTAGCCCAGTGGTGGTGAACCTATGTCACGCATGCCACAGTGGGCTGTTTGTATCACTGAAAGCACTAAAAGGTTCACCATCACTGTTCTAGCCCTATCCTCACCCAGTGATCATCCAGAACAATATCTATCCTTGAAACTTCACTGTGCATAAGTTCATCATAGCTTCTTCTGGGAGCAAGAGATGATGAAAAGTATGTGGGGAGCATTTACAGAACCTGGTTAAAGTGGGAGAGAGGTAGAGAATGTTGAAACATAAAGGTGACAAAGTGAAAACCCAGAAGATAAACTGTATGAACATTTCAAGGTCCATTCACTTTCAAAGTGGTCATCCTTCTGGCTGAATTTGATTGAAATGATTTCTGTGTACTGGGCACAGTTTAAAGCACTTCATACATGTTGACCTTCTGAATCTCTTTTCTTTCCAGCTTTTAGACTCACTACATTGATATCTCAGTTCAAGAACTTAATTCTTTCCATGCTTCTGGTTGCAAACTGAATTGGACAAGAACTGAATCAAATTTCCCCATAAGGTCAACATTGAACCAAACAATTGAATTTGATTCTGTTCTTGTCCAATTCGGTTGTGACCAGAAACATGGAAAGAATTAAGTTTATGAACTGAAGTACCACTGTATTTTGAACTAACAAAGGAATTCATGGACTAAAAGATGACTAAAATAGCTAAGATGGATAGAAGTGACAGTGAGAGAGGGAGAAAAAAAGAAAGAGAATAGTCTAATACCACGAATGGTTACTCCTTTGTGTCACTGATATTAGTTGAGAAGACATTTTCCTGCCCACTTTCTCCATAACTATTTCTGTGGATCTATTTTATCCTTGCTGTCTTTTTCCCACTTGGCTAGGAGACTATCAAATGAAAAATAGTAGATTTCTATTCGAAATAGAAGACAAAATCACAAGCACCACTATTAATGAGGTGATTTAAATATATATATATTCAATCAAGAGTAATTGAAGCTGAGCATAGTAAGTCATGGAAAATTATAAACTATGCCCACTCTAGGGCATGACTGACTATTAAAATCTTTTTCACACCATTGCCTACAGAAAGCAGCTGGGCACTATGCCACCAGGGAGGTGGCAGCCGAATGGCCTCATTCCCTAAACAAGCTTGCAAAGAAGAGGACAATCAGATGGATTGCTGAATCAAAATTAACTCTTTTTATGCCATGCCAAATGGGTTTTTTGACAAAGAACAGTTAAGAATTGACTCCTTAAGAGCAATCCAGGAAATGGCTTATTCACTGGGAAAACTTTTATTGAATACATTTATTAAACATCCACTATGCACTTTTGCATCAGTTATCCCATTTAATTTAATTCTAAAAACAACTATATGTAGCCCATTTTATTCAATTTCATGTATAAAGGCAAAAGCTGAGTTCAGAGAAGCCAAAGTGATCTGCCCAATGTCAGCGTTGACCCATACCAGACCTATTTGGTATATTTTAACTCCACTCTCAGAGCTCTTCCATGTCCAGTTTACTTCCATTGTACAATGAAGTCTTATGGTTCAATAAAGACCAGCAAAATCCTGGTTAACCAGAACTTTTAGTACCTGGTGATTTCCTTTAAGGTACTTCCCCATTTTACTCAGAGCTAAAGAGAAAATTTTATATTTTAGCCTCGGTCATTGATAAGATTGGAACCATGTCTAGGTCTCTTTTCTGGTGTTGGTTAGTGTGGAAAACATGATGAGTTAGAATATTTCTAAGAAGGAGCTTTTGAAGAAATTATCCCCTTGAGAATATTTTTCACAGTCCAGGAATGTAAATGAATTCACAGGGGAGGTGGGAACCCCAGGATGAGGATGCCAAAATATCCAAGTTTACTTGTCCAGTCCTTATTTTCTTGTCATTGCTCCAACCCCCACATTGCCAAGGACCTAGAAAAAGACAAGGACTTGGCTGATTTTTCTATGGGCTGATCCTAGAGTATATCTTTTGTTCCTAGTAAGTTCTTGATGTGAGATTGCACCATTTTTTGTTATATCCCATATTCTAAAAAATCAAAAATGAAAAAGAGAAAATTGAAATTCTGTTTAGTCAAAGTGTTGATCGGGTAGGACCTATTTTGTCAAGGTTTGAGGCCACATTTTACAATGGAAGGAGCTCTAAACCAAGTGTCAGTGAACAAAAGTTTCAGTCTCAAATTCACAGTTTATTCCAGTTTTGACCACGGGACATTTATTTAACTTCCCTAAGTCTCAATTTCTTCAACTTCAGGTGGAACCAATGACACTAATCTGCTTCACAAGACAGTTGTGAAGATCAAATATGGAATGAGTATGAAAATATTTGGGACATTTTAAAGTGCCGTAAAAATTGTGTGTGTCTTGTGTTCATGACTTGTCCCAAAGAACCCCAACTTCCGACACATACTATTCAAGAATTATCTGGACCAATAGTGGAGCAGCATGAAAAAGGCAAAGGCTCTCGATCGGATTGACACTGGTGCAAATAGTTATGGCTTGTGTCTAGATGTCCCTCCAAAGCCTAATTGGGTCACGGTGGGGCTTTTTCAGAGGTGGCGGGATATAGAGTGTGTGACTGATTCAAGGTGCAATGCTGGAATTAAGTGTATGTGATTACTAAATCAGTCTACTGATTGGTTTGGTACCACCCTAATCCCATTAGCCTAGATAGAGTGTATAAGGGACAGAAAAAAGCTGCTAAGGTCCCTTGCTTGCTTGCTTTTGCTTTCTTCTGCCAGCTATGAGCTGTTTTCTCTTCTGTGGTGCTCCTCTATCAAGCCACCCCGCCTTGGACCCAGCTGACTGTGGACTGAAATCTCTACAAACTGTGAACTGTGAACCTTTCCTCCTTTAACTTTGAGTGTCAGGTATTTTGTTTTAGCAATGAGAAAAGTAGCTAAGACATAGGTGAAGGCCATGGGACAAATTAATTTTCCCGACAGAGTCTCCATTTTTATCTATAAAGTGAAAATAGCTAAACCTCCCACATTTAGTTGTAGAAAGGACTGCAGTAATGTGCTAATACATGTTTAACAACCAAATTTCTCAACAGCATCAACAACAAAGACCTGGTTTTTCCATGTTTACTGGATGGCGTGGTGTAAATATTCTCCCAACTGCAAACTTCAAATACCAATATGGTGCCTCGGAATGCCAAATTGGGAAGAGATGCACACAATTGGCTCACTAGTCAGCCTGAGCCAGATTAGATGAGTTAATGAATATGAGAGTGCAAGACAGATTTCCCACTTACCAGGAAGTCCATAAGTGTTCATTTACTTTATGTTGTTTGAGCCCTAAGTCTGAAGCAGTCATGAAGCAATCTGGAAAAAAAGTCTACAAGCAGATTCATTGCTGCTCTAAAGGAAAAGAAGATGATAACTGCAAGAAAGAGGAATCCTGGTTCCACTTCAAGGGCCATATAATTAGAGATAAATAATCAGAAAAAGGCATAATTTTGACCCCACACACACATGAACACAGTGAAGGTTTCACTCCTAGTATCATCCAGATGCTCTTCATTCTACCATCACCAAGGTAACTGGGCAGTGTGGGATTAGTTGCCTGGCAACGTCGCCCATCTCTTTACTCCTCTACATACCCATGTACTCTGACCTCTAGTGACATCCCCTCCCCAGAGGCTACTGTGTGTTCCAGCAACACATCTCTTCATTGCAGTCCCCAGCTCCCAGCCAAGACCAGGGGCCATTTAACCAGAACACACTTTCCCAGAAATTTACAATTCTGTCTATTGTCATGAGAGAAAAACATCAAAGACATAGAGCCTAGACGAATATCCCAGAAATCTGGAGTCTAGTCTCATGTCCATGCTGGACCAGCTGCAGTGGGACCTTGGGCAAGTTGCTTGACTACTCTGAATTTTGTTTCTTCATCTGCCAAATGGAGACTTTCCTCAAAACTATACAATGGGGATTTCCTTTCATCTGAAAAAAGGGGGATTATAATGCCTGCTGGGCTTTCACACCAAGTTATCTTCTGGCCCTTGTATATGACAAGCCCTCTGAAGTACATCACGTGCAAGAGTAGCTGATAGCCAGCCATACTGGCATCAAATAGACATCCAGTCTCTCCAGAGTTCTCCAAAGCTAGGCAGAGGCCTTGGCACCAGGAAAGCCAGAGATAAGTGTACCAAATATCTTCCAGGATGCAGCAGGTGACATGTTCAGATAGATTCTGAGTGGGTTTGTGTTCCTGCCCTTAACCAGTGTAGAGCCATTTGCACAGGCAACCCATAATTCTGCCCAACAGCTCTGTCTCTCTGAAAAGGAAATTGGCAGCCCAGGGAAGTGAGCGGCTCTCAAGTTGGACTTGATTAGGGACCAATTTGGGCCTGTTAGCTGAGCTTCTAGTATCATCTCAGCCAATTACTGGCCAACCCTGGCCTGCAACTGGCTGATCTCTTCCAAACTGCACACCTTTATTTCCAGCAGAGCACTCGCTTGGGCCTGAGGTGAGAGGGCAGGGTGACTGTGGCCCGTTAAAAAGATGGTAAAAGAAATAACTTACTTGGTAAGGTAATGGTGTGGGTGGTACTTGAGCTGCAACCTTAATTTTTTATAAAAAGCCTCAATAAACAGTCTTGTGGCTTATGTCTAATAAATATGAGAATTTATAAACTCTCCCCAGCTGTGGGGCTCTGATGACTATTAAACTTTGCTTCTGGCAGAGGAATTTAGGTGTGATAGGCTAACAGAGCTACTCCACCTCTGCCAAGCCAAATAGGCTGGCAACCCAGGAGAGAGGCTGGAAAACAGCATTCAGATTGCCCCCCCCACACATACACCCTTCAAGGGCTCTTTGGTTTGGGCTATCCCCACCAGGGCTGGCCCCTAGGAATAGAAGCATCCACCAAAATCCTCTCCTTCCTGCTCCTTTCTCTGATTCTGCCAGAAATTGGTCCTGGCTCCTACCTCACTCCAGGAGGCAATGCTCCCAGGAACAAGGAAATGGATCAACTCTGAAAAATGCATTGCCTCTTCATTGGTCTGGGGCTGCACTGCCTTGTGTATCTTATACCCCTTACTCTTCAGCATGGCATTGCAAGCCCCTCCCAATCTGGCCCCTGCTTACTCATTTTTTGCTACTGTCTCCTTCCCACTTAGTTCCCCTCTGTGCACTTTTCATAGTCATTTGCCTGTGCACCTTTAATTATGCTGCACTCTCTGCCTCAGAGGGCCACACTTAAATTCTGGCCTGTTGTAGAGTAACTGCTAAGACCATGGGCCCTCGGGTGAGCCTAGAGTTTGAATCCCAGTTCTGCCTCTCACCAGCTCTTTAATGTGGGGAAACGTTCTTCACCTCTCAGTCCTTTGACTTCCCAGCTATAAATGGAGATTTGTAGTACCTACATCATACGGTTATTGTGAAGATTAAATGAGTATATGTGTGTGCTTTTGTGTATTGTGCTCACTACATGACTCTAAATAGTTATTTGTTAAGACAAATGTCAGCAAACTACCACCTACAGGCCAAATCTCTGCCTGTTTTCTTAAAGTTTCACTGAAGCATAGCCACAGCCATTTGTTATATGCTGTCCATGACTGTTTTCCTGCTGCAGTGGCAGAGTGAGCATTTGTCACAGAGACTGCATAGCCCCAAAGTCTAAACTATTTATTATCTGCCTCTTTGCAGAAGAATTCTGTTGAGCTCTACTTTGTGACTCAGTTACAGCAGATGCCAACTCTCACCCCACTCTCTGGTTGTGGGAGTGACCCTCCTTTATGCCCCATGCACATTTTGCACATTTATTGCAACAACCTGTTGGAGCATCTGCTTCTGCCACTGGACATTGAGACCGCCAAGGGAAGGAATGACATTTTCTTCATTTGTTTTTCTCCCATGGGACATAATAAATGAATAATGAATAATGATGTCCTAGGAAGAGATTATACTTTGAGCAACAAAGAGATCCAAGGACATACCTAGTCAAAAAACAGTGTTGCTCAATTTTGGAAGGGACAGACCCAGCTCCCTGAGTGGAGTCTCCCATGGTGTTTGTAGAGAGGGTCTCGGTCTTATTGGTTCTTATCTGTGCTCTCCAAGACAGCCATTATCAGAATCATAAGCTGGTGGGAGGAGAAGGAAGAGCAGCCTTGATATTCACCATGTTTTCATTATTATTAATTCTCAGCTTTTCAAAATCTCATTTCTGCCCCTTAATCCTCTTCCAATGGTCTTAGTGTAGAACTCAGATGTGCCTTACCCATACTACTCACATGGGGTTTGAGTGATGGAGTAGGAATGGGGCTGGATTCAAGAAACACAACAGAAAATAACATCCCACATCTTATGGAGGCTGAGAATGTGGAAATCTGGCCAAATCCAGGGGTTTCTAGAGCTTTCTTTGGCCTACTCTTTGGTAGAGACTAGTAGGACATCTAAGCTTGAAGAAGATCAAGGTGCTATGATTATTGTATACCTAACATTCATATGAGTAGGAGCTACTAACAAGCAACCTTAAAATACTCACTCTTGGCACCAGATACAAAAACTTTTCTAGATGGCATAGTGGAAGGAGAGGATTTAACCATGAGCAGTTAAAACAAACACACAAAAAGGAACCTCAGCCTCAGCTTTCAGAGAATCTATCATTTAATGAAAGGTTAAAACCAGTAGGATTGTAATTGTCCTCATAAACCTAAGTGGGAAACCCAACCAACAAGGTGTACAATGAACCCCTGGGACTGGATTGGATTTTATTACTGTGAAATTTCAGCTTAACCAAAGATTCTCAGCCAGTGACACATTTACCGTAAGCAATATTGAAAACAATAAAATCTCTCATAACTGAAAAGGAATTCAAAGAGGCCCTTGGGATAATTGTAAAAAGTTTTGATTATATAAACACTTGCTGTGTAAATTGGGTACCCAACAACACTGAGAAAACGATCAGGTGAAAACTGGCAGTTTCCATGGGGACTAAGGGCAACAGAAATCCCAGGAGTGTGAGGCATCATTATCTCAGCATTTTCTGGGGTATATTCCTTGGGATGTTTCTAGATATTTTGCCTAGAAATTGTTTTTAAAAATGTCTTTGCAGTAGAAGTTTTGGTATGTTGTTATGCAATGTGATTCTTAGCAAGGGATAGAACATACATCATTTCTTAAATATTTCATGTTTATTTGACTGGGAAACATCCTTTCTACAACATATCATTCAGCTCTCCTGTTTTGCAAAGCATAACTGGAGATAAAGGTAATGATAATATTGTGAGATCTTTGAGGAAAGACTGACTAGGATATACATATAGATAAAATAGATATATAGATATAGATAGATGATAGATAGATAAAGATGATAGATGATAGGTAGATAGATGGATACATAGAGAGCGAGATAGACAGATACTAGCAGAGCTCAAGATAAAACCCAGCGCAGACAAAGTGCCTAGAAAATGTTAGTGGATGGAACCAACCTACAGTAAGAGGCTGATATCCTCAGCTTAAAGACATGGATCTTTCCTAGCCCTAGGGTTGTATGGACAGTGAGGAGACGTTTAATGAGGATGCTTCTTCCATTCCCAGACTCCAGTTAAACTCAACTTACAGCACAGGGTTTTCTAGATGAGACTTGGATATGGTCCAGGTATTTGTCCCATCAGCTTTGGGTAAAGGCTTATCTTCCTGAGAGGCAGTTGCATTCTTCTGAAACGAGAAAGTCTTATGACCCTCTCTCAGGACCTGTGATGCCCAAGCAGCTCTTGACTACCCCAAAGGAGCCATCATACAAGGAAAATGCCATGTGTTGATTTCATTTGAAATTATATGATTTTCCAAGCTGGTAGTATTTTAGAGACTGTTTTAGTGCAATTGCTCCGTGAGATTTAAGTAAGTTTCTAATAATCTCCATGAACAAAATTCTGTAACACTCTTGCTGTTCCCTTACATACACTATTAAAGTGCCTGAAAATTATAGAAATTATTTTATCCACTACATTAATTTCCTCTTGAAACATCTCAACATATCAACTGAAAATTAAGCATCAGAATCTGCAGTTGCATTTAAATATGTTAATAATCATAGGTAAACAAACTCAGGGCTGAAATTGTCCACAAAGAATGGAGGGCAGCTTGTTGGATGTTCACAAACACAATGTAGGATAATTATACGCTAAAACACTTAACCTTGGAAACACACAGAAAATTTACAAAGATCAATTGCTCATAAAAAAAGAAAAAGTTTTTAATCAAATGAGAGAGTTATCTAGTAAATGGTTAGAAAATTGATGGGAATTCCTTTGATAACACCATTTTGATTTGATTAGTTGTACTATTTTTATATCTTTAGTAAACAGAGTTTGATTACACCACTGAGCTCCTTTTCTGCAGAAATACTACAAACTCATTAGTGGCTAAGAAGAAAGTGTAGAAGGAGGATTCAAAAAACACCTTTAAAATCATAACCCTCCCACAGCTCCTGGTTTTCTAGGTGCATTGGTTTGCGTGGGCTGCCCTAACAAATATCATATATTGGGCGGCTTTAACCACAGAGAAATATTGTCTCATAATCTTGGAGACTAGAAGTAGGAGATCAAGGTGTCAGCAGGGTTAGTTTTCTCTGAGGCCACTTTCCTTGGCTTGTTGGTGACCCTCCTTCCCACACGTCTTCACATGGTCTCTCTCTGAAGCCATCTGGATCTGAATTTCTTCTTGATAGAGGATACCAGTTACACTGAATTAGGCTTCATGCTAACAGCCTCACTTTAATTTAATTTCCTCTTGAAAGACCCTTGCAGTGAATATAGTCACATTCTGAAGTATTATGGATTAGGAATTCAACCTATGAATCTGGGAGTGCAGGCAACAGCCCACAACACAACTGGACCTTAACTTTCTCTTTCAGCATTTTATTTTATTTTATTTTATTTTATTTTATTTTATTTTATTTTATTTATTTTTTTTTTTTTTTTGTGGGTACCAGGGGGTCGACCTCAGGACCTCGCGTGCCAGCAGGCGCCCGTGCCGCTGAGCGATATCACCGGCCCCTTTTTCGTATGTGGGTTCCGGGAGTCGAACTCGGGCCCTCGCGCTTGCCGGGCAGGCACTTAAGCCGCTGAGCCATCTCACCGGCCCCCTCTTTCAGCATTTTATAAAAGAGCATCTGCTGCCCCCTTAAAAATTTACTTTTAAAAATTTACATTTACACTCCTTGAGTCCATTACTCACATCAAATTGCAAATATTTCTGTTGCTTTTATTTCCTAAGTTTCTCTTCTTCAAATCCTCATCGTGCCTCACATAGATTCTACAGCAGCTTTCTCTGACCTGTCCTCACATCTACCAGCAGGAGTGGTCTTTCCACATAAAAACCTTATAGCTGCTTTTCTGTTTAAGATCTTTCTTGGTTATTTAAATATCCAAAACTTCTAAAAAGTTGCTAGTTACATTTCTATGGACTTAACCAAAGGAAACAATCAGAATATTCTGCAAGTATATACTTGCAAAGATTTTTGCTACAGCATTGTTTGCAATGGAGAAAATTGAAAATCACCCAAATCTCCAATAATAGAAGATGGTTAAATAAACTCTAGATGTGTATCCAATGAATAAAATAGCATGTAGCCAAAACAAACGTGTGAGATCATGGACTATGTTGTTGACAATGAAAAAATGACTTTCATCTGTTAAAAAATAATCTGGATAAGTAGTAAGATATATATTATTACATATATGATTTTATTTAAGATAAAAATCCCATGTAGATGGACAAAAGGCAAAGAAAAATAGAATATGAAAAGGTATGCATTAAACTAGTGTGAGTGGTGATCTCGATTGGGTGGGGTTAAGAGTAATTTTTGTTTATTTATCTGAATTACTGAATTATTAAAAATATTATTACTCTTAATAAAAATATTAAAGTTTAAAAAGCAAAAATTCTGCCAATTTCCCTTCTTCACAGATATAAGTTTAGGTTGTCAACATGATATTTAAAGCTGTTCATTTTGGTTCAGCCCTCAGAACTTTTCTGGATGAACTTCCTGTCACCCACCTTATCCCCCACTCTACTGTTCCTTAGTCCTCAGAATGTCACGCTCTCTCCTACTTTCATGCCTTTCATGGTTTTCTCTCTATCAGATTGCCTTTTCCCACATTCTTTGACTTCCAAACTCCTACTGATCCTTTAAAACCCATATCAAGCATCTCATCCTCTGTGAAGTTGTTCCCAG
The DNA here is from genome assembly GCA_028451465.1 of Erethizon dorsatum. Classification (NCBI taxonomy): domain Eukaryota; kingdom Metazoa; phylum Chordata; class Mammalia; order Rodentia; family Erethizontidae; genus Erethizon; species Erethizon dorsatum. The sequence continues at coordinate 69,334,093 of CM051827.1, read as the reverse complement.
ACCTCAAGGCATAGGTACTACTTTTTCTGGACCCCCACAGTCTTTGATTATGCTTCTATCACAATAAATCACTTCTCACACTTTTGATTACTCTTTATGTCCTTTTTACTAGTCTGTGGGCAACTTAAAGACTACATCAGGATGTAGGAGTTTAAAAACCCATGAGACGTTGGTCCCCTTTGCTAATGCAACTTTAGCTAATGCAGTAACCTTGCTGTAATGGAGAGGGTAGAGCAAAAGGAAGTCCAAGGTGGGACTTCCTGTCCTTCCTAAGTGCCCACGCTGTAAACTTTCAGATCGTAGTTCAAAGAAGATTCACTAACACTGCATCCACCACCAGCCATACCCAGCAGGAAGAAGCCAGCACAGAAAAGCCACCTCCTGTTGATCAAATTCCTCCATGAACTCAGCAGCCAGCAAGGATTTCCAAGCTATTGTGCACACAACATATTGCCTCCAAGTCACCAAGCCTCATTAGGTCGGAAATACACTACCCAGCTGCAGGAAGTTCTGCCCTGTCCCCATCCCTCACCTCCTGCTGTCCTCTCAAACTAATTCCTTCACGAACTAATTCCAGCCTCTTCAAATGTTAGAATATTACAATTTTCAGGCCGGTGAGATGGCTTAGCGGCGTAAGCGCCTGACTGGCAAGCGTGAGGGCCCAAGTTCGACTCCTGGAACCCACATACTATAAAAGGGCCGGTGATATCGCTCAGCAGCACAGGCGCCTGCTGGCGTGTGAAGTCCTGAGGTCGACCCCCGGTACCCACAAAAAAAAAAAAAAAAGAATATTACTATTTTCCCCTCTTTTTATCATAGCAAACATCGTCACAGGAAAAAAACAGCAGCTCATCATCTTAGCCTGAAAGTCCACATCCTAAATATTTGGGGCTTCTTTTTCCACCAATTTCAAACCTTTTAAAATCAAGTTACAGGGGCCGGTGAGATGGCTCAGCGGCATAAGCGCCTGCCTTGCAAGCGCAATGGCCGGAGTTCGACTCCCGGATCCCACATACAAAAAAGGGGCCGGTGATATCGCTCAGCGGCACGGGTGCCTGTTGGTGCACGAGGTCCTGAGGTCGACCCCCCGGTACCCACAAAAAAAAAAAAAAAAAATCAAGTTACAGTGACTTACTCACTGGCAACAATATTATAAACATCAATTCTTTGTACAGCTAAAGAATACCAAGAGCCCTACAAAATTACCAAGCCAATCTTTAACCATCGTGAAAGAGAGAACTAGTTTTCCTCTCCCTGTGTCCAGGCAGCCTGCAGAGCCTTCTTCTATGGATTACAGTCCCAGCTCTCTCTAAAGGTAAAATTGAGCCAAATTGCCTGACTTGTTACCTCAGGCACCTGTCTAAGCAGACTAGAGCTGCTTTTTTTCAATGGGTATTCAACACAGGCTAAAGCAGCTGAGAGTCAGGCATGGCACCATGACGTGTATTGTTTTGGTACTGGCAGTGGCGCTGGTCATTCATACGGGGCCCTATCAGAAGCAAGAAGAACAAGGACCACTAGTTCCTCCTATTCAAGCTCAGAGTCTCACCATGCTCACTGTGTGAGCTGGACCAAGGAGGATGGAGTCTCATGCCTTGGGAGGCTTCCCTCCTTGCTATTTTCTTGTCTCATGACTCTCTCTTTTCCAAACATCCTTAGGAAATTTATCATGGTTTATTCAGACTCATCCACCCTGAGCAACAGGTACAAACAGAACTGGAGAAGGAATCACATTGGAACAGCCCACACTGCTTTCCTTGCACTCCTCAGGGACATCCTACACAAATCCCCAGGCCCAAGAATGCATACCCAGGAATGCTATACTGAGGATATCATTTGGATCCCAAAAGGAATTAGAAGACAATGAGAAAAAGAATAAAGAAAGCCAGTTTAATGGGAAACAGAGGAAAAGAAGGTATTGAGTAGCTGCAATGTGGCATTTACACATATATGATCTTCTGAAAACCAACTATGACACTGTTAAGGCATCACTATGTTGTATTAGAACTGAGGAGGCTGAGGCTTTAAAAACCTGTCTTTCAAAATCTACTTGATCTATAGCTCTAACCAGAGTGGGTGGGTAGGCTCCAGACCCAGGTGTATAGACTCCAAATATTGTTGCTTTTCTTCTTCCATGTTGGAGTCCAGAACAGTTGACATGAGGAGCCATTAAGAGATTAAATAACTACAATGAACTCATAAGAATTCGGTGCTGAGATCTAGGGCTGAACCAGTTCTGGTTCAACTCTAAAGTCCTGTGGGTTTAGTTGCAGCTGACTTCTTGGTGACGTATAACATACAGCCACACTTTCTGTATCTCCCATCTGTCCCTGGGTAGGATACTCCCAATCAAACCCTTTCTGCTGCCCTACACAACTGACCCAAGGGAGTGTTGTTATTTATTTGCTGTGAGAGAGGCCAGGTGCTGGGAGAGATGGTATTTGGAAGCTTAGATTGAAGTTATCCTGACAGCCTCAGAAGCATGGTGTAAGGAGTTTCTTTCTGCAACCCCTATCAGCCCAGAGCTGCTTTTCTCCATGGGTATTCAACAGCAGAGAAATCCTCAACTGGCTCAAATTCTGCCACTGCTTCCTCATGGAAAGGGACATATTCCAGGAACAAAAGAGACTTGATATATATAAATAGTAACTGAAAACATAGGCCATGATATTGGATCGATAAGTTCAAATTTTTGTTAATTCAAATCCCTTGTGACCACAGAAAGATCATTTCACCTTTTTGTGCTTAATTTTCCTCAACTGATAAGTGGAAATATTAATAATACCTACCTTAGAGGACTGTCTGGGTGCTCCAGTGAGAAAAAATGTGAAGAGATGAAGGGCACCTGCTCCAGAGTTAAGATTCGCTAATGGAGGATTGTTATCTGGATATTGGGGAGACACAGAGCTCTGAGTTTGGAAGCAAAACAAGGGTTTGAACCTTCTTTGGAAATTTGTTCCCAGCAACTCTTTTCTGTAGAAAAAATGTAAGGTTATTCAAATTGTGTCTTCATTTCTTTACAAAGAAAGGATGGATTGGAACAGCCTACCCCTTACGAATTATATGACCTTGGCTGTGTTATGCCATTGTCTTTATCCATGTGGACAAATCATCACAGGCTCTTTGGCTCTATACAACAGTAATCTATTTCTCAGTCCTGTAGAGGCTGGGAAATCCAAGATCAAGGCAATGAGAGAATCAGTATCTCGTCAATGCCTACTGTGTGGATGGAGGAAGGGATAAGGCAACACTGTGTGAGCCTCTTTTGTAAGAACACTAATCCTGTTCATGAGGGTAGAGCCCAGGATATAATCATCCCCCAAAGGCCTCATCTTTTAATACCAGCACCATGGAGGTTAAGATCCCAACATAATTTGGAGGAAGGGGGATCTCAAATATTCAGACCACAGCAATCATCACTTTCTATCTTCATTTCCTAATTTGCAAAAATCTTACAAAACCAAACTCCACAGGGCTCTTCACTACCTTTTCTCATTTCTCACTTCTGCATCATAATCCAAGATGCCATCATCTCTCTCCTAGATCTATGAGCTCTCTCCAACTACACTGCTAAATTCAGCTGGTATCTTATAGGAAGACTTCCCAGTGATAGAATCCATTCACAGATTAGGATTCTGGAAATGACCCCTAACGCACAGCTTACAAGGCAGCATCAGCCCTGGGGACCTCCCTTTGAGTAACTTGTTAAACATTTTAAAATGTTACAGTGTATTTCTTCCCTGAGTTAAAGGATATAATGTGCACTAATGTTAAATGTACAACTTGATGAACTTTTACATATAAACACTTGTATAATTATCATGGAGGAACAGATATTTTCTGGCACCCTACAAGATTCTTCCATCCCCCTTCCCAGTAAATACCAGCCTCCTCAGAAATAATCACTGTTCTGAAATCTGTCACTATAAATTGGTTTTTGCCTGACAGTCACCTTAATATAAAAGAATTATATTCTCTGTATACTGTTATATCTGGGTCCTTTTGCTGGAGGTGAACTCTGTGCTACTCATCCATGTTATTACCTGTGCAATATTTCATTCTTTTTCATGTCCCTTAACTTATTTGCTGCACTATCCCCTATTCCCTCTCTGCCCTCCATCTCTTCTTTTTTATGAATATGCCGTATATCTTTTAGCTAAATACTTTTGAGCCTACTTATACCTTCTTTTTGGAATGATTTTCCTTGGAATGATTTTCCTTTTCTGTTTCCCCTCACCTAACTCCATTTCATCCTTTTGACTTCAGTCCTACCCTCTTTCCTTAGGTCAAGCTTTTTTCAACACACCCTTGTCTAGGGCTACACCAAGTCCTCCATCATATCCTCAGGTTATTCCTTCCACTGATTACTCTCAGCCCTTTCCTTGAGACTATTTTCTCTCTGAGAGCAGGATTCATGCATGCCTTTTGTGCCCACCATTTCATCCTCCACATTGTAGGCACTCAGATATTTCCTGAATATGTGAAGAAATGAATATAGTAGCTGACTCAGGACCTGGCTCACATGGCCTTTAGGTACAATGCTCTCCTCCCTCCCTGCCCATGGTATAATGCAGTCTGAATGCTCCATTTGTATTGTCTGCCTAAGCAACCCTTTAGAGGTGACCCTGGAGAAATCACATCACTGTTCTTTGCTAGAATGGTTTTTGAAATATTTCCATTAGAGATGTTCTTTTGAAGCAGAAGGAACTTTTGGTTTATGCTTCATAATGGACTGTGACATTTCTCTGAGTTTTCTTTGTGGCTCTTCCAGGAAGGACCCCCTTCAGGACCAATAAGAAAGGTGTCAACAAGAATATATGCACAGAAGAAAAAAAGGATGTGGAAAAGATAAATTGTAAACAGTGTTTTTTTTTTTCAGGGTGGTGAGAAAAGGTGAAATATTTGCCACTATTTTACTGTGATTTCTAACTTTTCTATATTGAACATGAATTATGTTCTTAATAATAGAGCTTCATTTTTACTCAAAAGAGAGTCCTGGGGTGTCTGCAGTGACACACAAGGAACCCTCACATTGCATTCCGTCAGTGATATACACAGATATAACCCACAGGCTGGGGAGATCAGCCCTTCCTTGTTGGATAGCCTAGTGGGAGGCACATGGAATGCAAGCAACAGCAGGATAAGATTCTCCCGGGACATGTGATTCCTCACTGTCTAGGGATGGACCAGAAAGCCTGGGCCCAAATAAGCCAGAGATGGTCTCCTGCCCCGAAACACTCCAGGGGCCTTCAGAAGAAAGTTGCTGACTCTCCAGAAACAGAGACATGTCTCAATGTCCCTGCAAATATTTGAGGACATCTCTCTTAGGCCTCCACTCTCCGGTTGTTTTATTTTGGCCAAACTAAACCCACTCCCTTGGAAATCCGGTCATTCTCATCCTCGTATGATCTGATTTCCATCACCTTTGTCACCTTCATCAGGGAAGCTCCCAGTATCAGTGATATTTCTTAAGAAATGCTCTCATGAGCCCAGCACAGCATCCATTTTGATTTGACTGTGGGAGCCTGTATCAGGCCATCACCTCCCCTGTTTTGAACACTCTACACTCGTTAATGTTAAAATCAAGCTCAATAGAGGGGTAAAGAACAGTCTCAAAGCAGACTGCTCATTTTAAAAACAGCTTCAGCACTGGCTGTGTAATGTTGACCAAGCTTTTTGACCTCTCTGTGCCTGAGCCCCCCATCTGTTAAATGGTGCTAATCCTAGGGCAGCTGGAGAATGCACGGGGACGACCCATGGAAAGTATTCAGATAGCACCTGGCACAGGGAGAATGTTACGCAAATGCCCACTGTGATTATTCTGTCTCCAAAACAGCCCTGGTTCTCATGCAGGCTCTTCTGGTTTGTTTTTGTGAAAAGAGAGGATTGTAGCTTGTAAAATTCCTCATCGACTGATACTAAGATTAGAGTTAAACCCCTCAGATCTTGGACTTCCCCCATCTAGGAATTGTGCAATTGATTTTTGAACCTAGAAGGAGCAAAGTGAATTTGTATTTCTTCCCAGAGAAATTCCAGAGGGAAAGTGAGAAACAAAGTGAGAGGGGGGCAGAGAAAGAACAGTGGCAGAGAGAGGAGGGACAGAGACAGAGATGGAGAAACATAACAGACTGAAACTGCTAGCCTGGCATCGGGAATGAGGGCCTGGAAAAGCTGTTCATTTCCCAGCTGGGTTTTGTTGGCTTTTTTATTTTTTTCCCCTTTTTTCATTCGTGTTCACACTTCCCCCTCTTGTGGCTTATCAGAAAATCACAGGTTCTCCTTCCCTTTCAGAGGATTTCAAAACAGGTGAACACCAGCCTACATGGCCTGAATTCTAGGATGCGGAGAGGAAGGTAGGCTGCTTTTAATTCAAGTGTCACATAAACTGAAAGAACCTTCCCCTCTCTCATGATTACAGAGAAGATGAGCTCCAGGAGTGTCAGGTCCTTTTAAGGATATCCCCAAAAGGCTTAGGGCGTTGGGTGGGGAGCAGTAGATTCATTTAGGGACAGGCCAGAGGAGAGAGAAATGCGGAACACAAACAAGTCCTAGAAGATCCATATCCACCATTGCTAATATTTATTCTGTTGAAACCAGCTCCATGGCATTGGTCACACTGTACCCTACACCAAAGTGCCTATTCTTCAAGGGTAAATGTCACCCTTCTCTAATGCCTTTTCCTAGCCCAATCCCAGACCCGACCCTAGTAGAAATGTGCCATCTTGTCCCTGCCCACAGCACCTTATCTATGACTCTGATGTGACCTTGGTCTGGTCAGCACTCTATTGCAGTTTTATGTGTCCTTGTCATGTGATCCCACCAGAAAATGAAGAAGAAAGGCAAGAGGATGGACATCGTACACCTTCAGAGACTCAGCCTCCAGCCTAGGCTTCCTGCACGGGAGGAGTGTATCCACACTTGACGAATGTGAACTCGTCTGTGTGCAGTGGATGTCTCCAACCCATGATAGAGCAGTCGGGTGAGACTGGATCTGAGGGTTGAGTAATCCCAAAGGGCATTCAGTCCTTTCCATGAGGACTTTCCAAAGACAGATACTTACATCTCCATTTAAATGTATAGCCCAGCTACATTTAAAAAGTACTTAAGTGATCTCTGCAAGAGAAAGAGAAGAAAAGAAAGAATAGCGGAGGAGACAAGGACAAAAAGGGCAAGAAGGCAGATAAGAATGGGAGGAAAATGATGAGGAAGGAAAGAAAGAGGAGAAGGGAAAGATAGAAAGTGTAACAGTTGATGAACCTAGTTGCAGAATATCTGAGTATCCATTGGATGTTTTTTCCACTGTTTGTAGTTTTAAATCTTTTTAAAACAAAAAGTTGAGATAAACACCAAAGAAGTATTTAGGATAGCTTGCAAGTTTAAAAATAAAGAAAATACCAGGGTAAGATATAAAATTAGAACACATATTTCTTCATGTCCCAGAGATCATGGGCTTTAGGGATTACAAACCTTAAAATTTTTAAGTACAAGTTTTATGCTAGTGCATTTTTTCTGGAGAGAAAGTTTTCATAACTTCCATCAGATTCTCAAGGAATTTATATATCCCATACATCCCAAAAATGTTAAAATAGTAACCTAAAAGGAAGCAAAGAATTGCTATTACCAGACACATAAGAATCAATCCCCATAGAATGATAAACTGAATTTGATAAACTAATCAAATTTCAGAGACAAAAAATACCTCAGAGATAATGTGGCCCAGACCTTTACATCCAGATGGGGAAACTAAACCCACAGAGAGGTCAGGGAGATGGATTTCAACAAACTTAACATATTTTACTGGTTCATCAATGACAAGAGGGTCACAGTGCTTTCCTTATGCCATGGGGAATGTTTTCCCCAGAAAAGCTATTCTGAAAAATATTACCAGACAATGACCATCTTGTCAGCCCTCATAGACAAGGACATGAATTTTTGTTCTGAACCAGATGACTGCATTCTTACAGAGCTGGTTGCAAAGGAAGCTTTGTTGAGAGAGTTATAGACATCTCAATGGGACCAGGGGACACTCTCAGCTGTAGGGTAAAAGGAACAGCCCACTAACTAAGATTGATGGATGGTGCCAGCCCTGACAGGCCAAACACAATGCAAGGATGGCCAAATAGGGGAACAAAATTAGTTTGCAAGATTAGAATGTATTAACACAAGTCAGACAACTGTCATGTCACAGCTCTTCACTGTAATACTGATTGGCAGGCAAGCATTTCTGATTCTGATGGCCACGGAGGCGAAGCGTCTGCAATCTGTCTCGCATGACATCCTGCTGGCTGGCAAATCCCCTCTGCAGGAGAAGTCAGCTTTTCTTAGAAAACTGTGTCCCCTGGGTCTTGTTTGGCAGCTCTCCAGGCCAAAGGTTGAGGGCAAGGTGGGATAGGGCAGGGTGGAAGTAGTAGCTGTCAAGAACTTCAGCTGAAGGGGAACGGTATGCTCACTGAGTTTAGTGCAACGAGTACTTCCAGGTTGCTTGCAGCACTGCTACCAGAAGGAGGATGGCAGGGAGAAGCAAGAGACATCATAATCCCTATCTCAAGGAGAGTTTAGCCCCATCAGGGAGTCCAGACCTACCCATGTGGTCAAGTACAATAATGATGCAAAATTGCCAAAGTTTCCAGGGCCATCTCTTGGCTGAGCCTCACCCAGATGAGTCTAACGAATGTCCACTTATCTCTGTCCCAATCACTCTTCTTTGGACCCCATAGGAGGTCAGTAGATCAGCAAACTGTTTTTCATTACCTTCTGAGCTAGAAGAATTTGGAAATAGTCACGACTGACTCATATTCATCTGGGTGACATGCTTTCTTTATTGATTCACATTATTTGAAATTTTGAATAGAGGCCTTCTAAATTGATTTTATTAAGTGCTGAGTAAATATGAATATTTGTAAAAGTGTATTTATTAGTGCAAGAAGGCCAGATTATATTACAATGATAGGTAACCATAAAATGCCACCCACTGACTTTTTTATCTTATCTTTTATCTTTTGGTCCAGAAATAACGGGTACACGCATCCATGAGTGTACACACATGCATGGATCATCTTGCCTTTAGTTCATTGTCTTATACCAGTCACATGACCTTGCCCAACTTCAAAGGACTGGGACAGGTGGAGCGTCTTTACCAAAGTATGTGAGCAGAGAGCAAACGTCCTCACGTTCAATGAGTTTAAGAAAAAGAACATTATTACTGCCCATGTTCTGTGTGCCTTTCTCAGGTGCCAGCCCTTTTCCCTCTCCCTCAGAAACAACTAGCATCCTTACATTTGAGCAATTTGTAGGAAAATGGATTTACCTTGAGACCATAATGCTAAGTGAAATAAATCAGACACAGAAGGTTAAATGCCACGTGGTTTCTCTTGTAAAAGAAGCCCAAAGTATAAAAAATTAAAAGAACAAAATAAAAGACAGATGATAGGAAACAGGGAGGTAGACCTTTTGCAGATGGAGAGGGGATCTAGGGATAGAGGGAAAGGAGAAGAGGAGAGGAAAGGGAACCAAAAGGATTAAGATGTGATATGTGTATATTCCAACTGCACACAATGAATGTATTCATTATGTATCACAAACATGTAGTAATAAAAAATGATTTTAAAAAAGAAATAATTGTCATCATAAATTTTATCACTTCCTGGTTTTTAAATTATTTTACCACATACTGTTTTGTTTTGTTTGTTTGTTTGTTTTTTATGTGGGTACCAGGAGTTGAACTCAGGACCTCGTGCATGCCAGGCAGGCAGTTATGCTGCTGAGCTATCTCACCGGCCCTTTTTTTCCTTTTGTGGGTACCGGGAGTCGAACTCAGGACCTCGTGCTTGCCAGGCAGGCGGTTATGCCGCTGAGCTATCTCACTGGCCCCACATACTGTTTTTTGAAAGAACATATTACTCAGTTTTGCATTTTTTAAATTTCACGTAAATGGAAAAACACCATGCGACTTATTATTTTACTAAGATTTACTAATTTTTTTTCTGCATGGCTGCAATTCATTCCTTTTTCACCATTTTGTAGATTTTCACTTACGGAATATGTGAAACATTTATCTATTATATTGTGAATGGACATTTCACAGCCATCCCACCAGCTGGCAAATCCAACCTGGGATTTGTCTGCAGGTTTGGATGTTTTGGAGATCTTATTATAGGCAATGGATATTTTTTGTACATGTCCCTTAATAGAATTGAGCAAAAATTTCTCTACAGAAAGTTGTCTAAGATGGAATGTCCAAGATGAAAGTGGCCCTGATAAGCAAAGAAATGGGTAAATATGTAAATCTAAAAAATTTTGACTATACAAAACAAAATAACAAGGTCTTATGGATTTAAATACAAACAAGTATAACTATATCAGAACAGTAACAATTCTCTGGCAAGTGTCGATGGAAGATAAGGTAGTCTAAGTTCCTTGTAGTGTTTGGAAAGGTGATAAATATATTGTTTCATTTTTCACTTTGACAAGTCTCTCATACATGATATATTTCCAGAGTAATAATCATCAAAAGAAATGAAGTAAGTAAAAATAAAATGGCTCAATTTAAAAACAGGCAAAGAGGGGGAGAACAAGAAAGAAAAGGTAAGACACATAGAAAGCACAAAATAAGGCAGTAGAAATAGGTGATTATAATAAATGTAAATGACTGGCGCTATTTAAAAACAAATATTGTCATTTTTTAAAATATCAAACAGCCATCTCTGACCAGGAAGTGCCTCCAAGAGTAGCATGGGGTCCCCAGGCACAATCCCAGGGAACTAACATGTTACGTCACAGGGCAGATCAACACTCGGGCTGCAGGTTTAAGGTCTCTAGGACTCTATATTACAAAACTAAATTGATTTCTTGAAATAAATTGTTATCTTTCTATATTTGTCCCTGGGCTGGAATTACTTCAGCACTATCAGACTTATATTTTATTTAAGTGTTAGATCCAACCCCACTCTCAAACCAACTGTTTTGGTTGAGATTTATAGTTTTCTCATGAATGTAGCAAAGAAAAAATATGCCTCATAAAATTAAGATGGATGTGTAAATGGAATTTGGAGATAAGAAAATTTGTCATTGAACTTGCCCTGGGATGTAAGAGAAAAGAAGAATATGGTATTAATCCAAGGCTTTGGGCCTAAGCAAGGAGATGAAAGGAATTGTTGACATCTAAGATGAAAATGACTACAGGAACACAGGACAAAATCCCCCTGGAAATGGGAAAGCATCCAGTCCTTTTGTCTGATATAAAGAACCTCCATGTCATGAAAAGCAGTTACATATAAGTCTCCAGTGAAGCATTTTAGAACAATGAAAAAACTACCATTGAAAATCCGAAGATTATTCCTGTTGAAGAAGACCTCAAGGTTGATTAATTATACAAATGCACCATGATGATTTGTAAAATTTTATGAGTATAAATAGCCATTGATTGGACTCTGGGGAATTTGAGAATAACTTGGCCCAAAAATGTAGCATAGGGTAACTCCAGGGACATCACTTAACTGTGCCACAATTTGACAAGTGTTCCCCTGGAACTGTAGATCACAGCAGCCCTGTCCTGGCCAAGCTAATTCTATTTGGAAGAGAACTAGAGAGAGACAAGGGAGAATCTATGCCAGAGGTGCTTGTAATGAAAAGTTTCCTAGTGAACTATCCTGTATGAATCAGGTCTCACACTGACCTGGAGTCAAGTCAGGCTGATAAATGTAACCTGAACAATAATGTCATGTAGGATGCCAGTCAAAAGGTGATGCTGGGGCCGGTGAGATGGCTCAGCGGCGTAAGCGCCTGCCTTGCAAGCGCGAGGGCCCGAGTTCGACTCCCGGATCCCACATACGAAAAAGGGGCCGGTGATATCGCTCAGCGGCACAGGTGCCTGTTGGCGCGCGAGGTCCTGAGGTCGACCCCCCGGTACCCACAAAAAAAAAAAAAAAAAAAAAAAGGTGATGCTGGCCTGCAGGCTAGCTCAGTGGTATAGCACTTGCTAGCATGCACAAGGCCCTTGGTTTGATCCCTAGTACTGGGGAAAAAAAGATATTGTCATTTATCCAGTGCAATTTTCCTTCTCATCATGATTATTGAAGAAATTTCCATGAGAGTCCTTTAAGAAAAGAAAAGAAAAGAAAATCTGAAAGATCCCATGGACCCAATCGGCCACAGATAGAGAAAAGAGCTAAAGAAAGACAAAAGGCTTATGGAAATTGGAGATGTTACACTGAAAGTATCTAAAGATAATTGAAAAACCCTGACCATTTGATTGCGGATTAGCAAAAGAGACACTAATGCCTCAAAAGAAAGCTTAGAACATGTAGAAAAAGCCATGATGTCTTATAACTGTGACTGATTGAACATTTAATAGACTATTTAAATGCACAATAAATAAAGATTTGTTCAAAATATCCAATCCAAAAGAATAACCAGGTATTCTCAGTGTGAGCACTTGGAAGGAGAAAAAAAATATTACTGTACTGATGAAATAATAACTACTAATGAAATATATGTACCTTTGAAGACAAAATCATTGTTTCACAAGCAGTGACTGCTAGTTAATTGGGGTATTTTATTATAAAGAATTCAGATTCAAATGAATGCAAAAATGTAAAAGTTGCAGATTACCTTGTATTTCTCTGCATGAATAACAGATATTACATTTTCTGTACAAATTTGAAGTTGATATTATAGGTGTTTAGGGTAATTCCTATTTTAAAATAGCATTTTTCCAAGAAAGTAAAGCTGTAAGAAAAAATGTCTATAGTGTATAAGTTATTCATAGAGTCATATGTAATCACAGCTTCCATGATGATTTTAGACTACTAACCCTACTAAATGTTACTGAAGTTACAACACTGTCATAAAAATGATGTGATGGAGGAACTAAAGTATAACGTGGACAAACACTGAGTAATCAGGTAACTCAGTCAATCCTGGAATGACTGAGCTTCAAGCTATTTGTTGTTCAATAGCAACAAATATCTTGATATCATAACAACTCCTCTCTCTGGAGCACTGTATCTTCTGGATGACTGAATGCAAATATTCATTATAGACAAATGTATGGCTGGTATCTCAATACATTGGTTTTAAAATTTATCTGATAATCTTGAGACTCACTTTTGCCTTCTTGATTTTCAAGTTCTTGAGTCTAATTATTTCCAATATAAAAAGAATTAATGATCCTTACTAGCCAAGGATTGTATCTACTTAAAGGGAATAACCTGAGTCCATTCCATGGTCAACACCTAAAAGACATCAACTGTATTTTTATTATGCACTGAAAGATGACCTAACGACAAGAAAAAAACTTTCTGACCCCATCAGTTCTTTTAAAGTCAATGAGTAACCGAATTCTGTCTTTAAGAGAAAGGTGATTTGCTTTTGCCTAGATGTAGCAGCAGGCACTGAACTTGACTCTAGCCTGGCACAATTAAAAGCTTGAACTAAATATATAAACTAACTGGATTCAGACTGTGGACATAAAAAATATAAGAGGAGAAATTCTTTGAGAAAGGAAAAAAAGTGAGTTTTTTTTACTATTCCATGTTTTATTGCATGAGTGTTTCCAGGTCGCAGTGCAGGGAGGTGGAATGCGGGGAAGAGGCCAGTAGTTTCCTTGAATTGAGAAGATGGAGTTCAGAGTCTAAACAACGAGCCAGCTAGAGTTCAAAGGGCAGATTGTCAGAGAAGAGACAGCAGCAGAGAGAGAGAGATGGGAGGGGTGCTCTGGAGATCAGCAGATCCCTCAGTTTTCAGTAACATAGTGATCGATGTGGGCAAATAAGGAAATTGTCCAGGGCTAGGAAGGAAAATTAGAGTAAAACTACCTAATGCTTATACAGAGTCAAGATTACTCTGTTCCCACTAGCCAGAATGGAAAAATCTCAAAAAGTATAAGATATCAGGCGAAAATAACTCAGAAAAGCATTGCCTTAGTAGTGGGAAAAATACATCCACACACCAAATTTTACTCTGGCTCTCCCTAATAAAAGTTATAAGCAACCCTCGAAAGGGCAAAGTACTTCCAAACTATATTGTAGCACAAATATTAAAAATATTTCTAGTAGGCTGGTGATATAGCTCAGCAGCATAAGTGCCTGCCTGGCAAGCGCGAGGTCCTGAGTTCAACTCCTGGTACCTGCATAAAAAAAAATTATAGTAATACAATAAAACATCTTACCCAAAAAGTACAAGTCAAAGTACGTACAGCTAATCAATAATAATCAGGCAAGCAAAGAAGCAAATACCTGAGACCTTTGATAAGAAAAAGTAATAAATAGAAACTGATCACAAAGTGGCACAGATGATAGAATTAGTATAGAAGGACATTAAAATAGTCCTTATAAATACATGCTATTTGTTCAAGAATATAAAATATAATAAGAAGGTAGAACATATAAAGATACAAGTACATATTTCAAAGACTCAAATTGAACATTTAGAGATAAAACATATATACTGAGATGAGAATATATTGGATGGCACCACCAGCAGATTAGATGTTGCAGAAAAAATATAAATGAACTTGAGGACATAACAATAAAAACTCTCAACTAACATGTGAATTTTAACAAAAACTATAAAAAAGTGAAGACAGTATGAGAGAGCTATCGAAAATTTCAAGTAGCTCCATATATACTTGTTTGAAGTCTTTGAATAAGAGGATACATGGTGGATTAGAAAAAGTATTTGAAGAAATAATGGTAAAAATCTTTCCAAATGTGATGAAAACAATGAACAAATCCAAGAATCTGATAGAACCCAAAATATTATATCATGAAAAATACTACATCAAGACATATCATAATCTAATTACTGGGCCAGTGAGATGGCTCAGCGGCATAAGCGCCTGCCTTGCAAGCGCGAGGGCCCGAGTTTGACTCCTGGATCCCACATACGAAAAAGGGGCCAGTGATATCGCTCAGCGGCACGGGTGCCTGTTGGCGTGCGAGGTCCTGAGGTCGACCCCCCGGTACCCACAAAAAAAAAAAAAACATAATCTAATTACTTAAACAAATAATAAAATCTCATTAATCCACTAGAGATAAAAGACACATTAGATATTGAGAAGCAAAGATGAAAAAGACTACAGACTTTTCAATGTAAACAATGTAAGCCAGAAAGCAGTGGAGTAAACCTGGGATTCAATAGAGAAGCAAAAACTGCCAACCAAAATGTCTACATCCTACAAGAAAAACTTTTTCAGACATACAAAAGCTGAACAAATTCAATATTGACATATATATGCTACAAGAAATGTTAAAGGATGTTTTTGGACAGAAAAATATATAGAAATCTAAATTTACACAAAGAGATAAAAAGTGAAGGTAACAGCAGCAATTGTTTTTGCTTTATTGATTGACACTGTCCCTGATGTAACATAAAACCCATTATCTCTGAGGGTCTTCACATCCTTCACTCTTCTACTTAATCATAAAATCTTCCTTTTCTGAACTTACTTGAAAAAATGTGTGAAGTTGTCATTAGGAGAGTAGACTGAATGTCAAAATTGGAACTTCTGAAATATACAGGAAAATACACCTTTGTTCTGAGAACTTTTCCATTTTATGATGGAAACAGTGTTCAAACTTCCCATTTGCTGTGTGCTAGAATATCTTGTTGCTTACCAATTTTGCGTATAACTACAAAAGTGTATTCCTATAACCAAAGGATGTGTTTAATAGGATAGATTCTAATTTGGACATAGTATTTCACATAGTCTGTGAATCAGCAAAAGTACATGGGGGAAAATATTAGCCTTTCTTCTGATTCCTAGGTCTACCCATTTTTAGTAAGTTTTACTTGCCTTTCTTAGTTCAGTCCCTGTAAAATTTAGTGATCCATTCCTCCGTTATGATACTACAGGAAATTCTATATTCAATTAAATATGCATACTGATAAGTGGTATGAAAATTGTCAGCAGACTCCCATAAAGGCCACTGAAGTTCTAAGACATCTAGAGAAGTTTCTATTCTGGTGTGTGTCCATGCCACTCAAACGCTGAATAATGTGCAAAGCAGCTATCTTGAGATCACATAATGTCATCAAATGACTGAATTCCATTTCTGTTTAAAGATGAACACAAGTATGATGTGTCCCTTTGACTTACAACTTAAAACATGAGTAACTGATCTGAAGAATGCAAGAAGCTGCTATTACCTCTTAAGGAACATCTGGAGCACATGAATCTGCTGCTGCCTTTGTCTATTTCAGTGCATCCTTGATGACCATTACCCACATTCTTTTTTTGGCACACTTCCTGTGAATGACTGTGTCACCTTTCAGTGAATCTAAATTCCACCCTGAACTTTTCTTTTATAATATACATGCCCAGAATAGGTTTTGGATTCGGGCCAGCAAACCCTGATTAGAAAGAAGAATGAAGACACAGGAGACAGAGGATATCTTTGTGGGAGTGTCAGGAGACTTCCACCAGAATGGAGTCCCAAACTGATTTAAACTCCCAGTTTTATTGAGAAACAAACAAAGGCATTGTGTTCTGCTGAACATAGATGCACAGTTTAGATTAGAAATGCATGATGACAATTATGCTGGATTGTTAACTTTAACAAATTGTTCTCGGGATGTTCCTTCTTGTTTCACCGGCAAGGCTTGCCTCTCCCTGAGCTTGGCAGAATACGGTGTCTTCAAGATGTTCAGCTCCTCAGGGTCAGCAATCTTCTGCGCCCTGAGCCAACTCAAGCAAATGTTAACCCATTGGGTGCTGCAAGGAATGCCGCATCTTCCCCTTTTTGTTTCCTTAGTAGTTGATTAGTGAGCCAGACTTGATGTTGTTGTTTATGATGTGTCAATAACTTTATTTTGATTTTACCAACTAGGCAGAAAAGAAAAAAAATCATAATACCAGGACAGTGATGGCTATTATTTTCTAAATAGTACCCAATGTCTAGGTTTGGGGATCTAACCAGATTAGGTTAGATTTTAAAGTTTTATATCATTCTGTCTGAGTGGCCTGCTCTTGAGCAGCCAGGATAGTCTGTTGAATTTGGTTATGCAGCATTTGTATATCAAATGTAACATTAGTGGACCCTTGTAAATGTTTTTTGATCATTTTTATGTATGTTGGGTCTCATTTTAAGGATAGGGTATAACACAAATATGTTTATAGTGCCAATCATAGGCAAGGGAATTTTTCATATGAAATGCAGCAAAGTGACCCCCAAGAAATTTAGTAGCTGTTTTTATAGGATGTAGTTGGGTAAGCTATTTTTTATCAATAGACTGTTGAATATTAAGGGCTGCTGTGACATTAATGATAGCCTGGTTAACTGTTTAGCAGTCTGTGTAGATTGGGTTAAAGAAGCAATCACAGAATCAGCTGTGACCAGAACTATGGCGCCACAAGCATAGCGATGAGCATGACAATAAACTGTTTAGGGTGTCAAAGACCATCGAGGGCCTGAGTTAAGATATCAAGGGCACAGGACTCTTTTCAGGGATGGGATAAGTTGACAGGTAAATAAGCAAATGTCTTTTGACATAGCATTAAAATGTTACAATTTGTAGGCACCTGAGACAAACAAGCATAATATGTACAGCTGTGACAGGTAACTTTATATAGAGAATCTTGGAGGGAAATGTTCAGAGGCCGTTGTAGAAGACACAAGGATGGCTGATGCACACTTTGATATAGGAAGTACTGTTACGATGAAAGTTCAATTTGGTTTGACTTTCATCTTTAGACTTGTTCTGGTCTTATCTGGAGTGGTTGGAAGGAATGTCTCAACCTCTAGATGGTGGTTTGTGGTGGGCTGTTATCTAATAAGTTTCAAGGTGTGGATAAACTGCTTTTTCCCCAGATTATGGAATCATTACTATAGACAGTAGGATGTGAAAAATTGGACCTATATAAAGAAAGCATACAGTTATATTTATCATGAAGATAGCTTCTTGGTCCCCCATCAACAATGGTTAGATTTTCCAGTTTGGTCTCATGGCTGATGGGGCCTCTATATAATTCTCAACTGATTTCCTGAATTTAGGGTGCAAAAGTCTTTGATGACACGACAAAGGGGCAAGATGGGTCTGAACACATTTGTAGTAGTATTAGCATGTTTGTAACTTCCCAAAGGTAAAAATTTAAGGGTTTTAGGACCCAAGGGCAGGTGAAGCCACACCTGTGCTCTAGGGGTTAAACAGAGTGGGTGAGCACCCATATAGATAGGTGTTGTGTGGACCAATAATTATATTCATCCTGTTTTGTGACATGGAGTAGGATAAGGATATAGGAGAGGGCTTTATGCCTCCCATCCAGGAACTTTCATTATTGAATACAGGAAAAAGGGAGTCAAACCAAGTCACTGGTTCCCATAAAATGGGGCTCTTGTATGAAAGCCCAGTAGAGGCAGCTTGTCCCAAAGGGAGGTATTCCAACACTACTGAACAATTGACTATGGCGAGCATGGCCAGAAAATGGATCTCAAGGGTCTTTTGTTGTCTCGTGTGCTGAAGAACTTTATCAGCTCACTGAGTCATCTTCTTGACGCTTTCCCAGGTCACCTCTGGAGCCTGAGTTGTCCCAGACAATAGGAACAGAGGTTGGTCCTTCCTTTCTTCTGGGTAAAAGTTCTGGATTTCTTCATCTGAAGGCCATGGTAGGGTTTTACCAACTGTACTCACAGCCACATCGGTCCCTCTTGTAACAACACACAAGCAAACCCTCGACCCCATGTTGAAAGAGGAACAGGGCCTTTCCAGCGCCCTGAGTTAGCATCCTTCCATAAGACAGAAGGGTGATCTGTTTGACAGGACTTAGCAGTCCAGTGTCGTTCTGCTGGGTTGTAGCCTGGATCATTAACATTAAAAAAATTAAAAGTCATTAAAGCCCTATGTAACTGCATTTGTGGAGTGGATTTTATGTCATTCTAGGATTGCATATCTTCTAATTAAAATGTTTTCTTTAGAGTTTTCATTATGGGGGTTGTTTGATGACAAATTTTCTTAGTTATTATTTATCTAAAAATATCATTCCCCATTTACTACTGAAAAATATTTTCAAATAAATAATTATTTTCTCTCTGTATGTGGTAGGCAAAAAAATTGCTCTCCCCAAAGATATCCACATCCTAATGCCTAGAATCTGTAAATAGATTATGTTATATGCTAAAAAGGATTTGTACATGTAATTAAGGTTGCTGACCTTTAAAATGGGAGAGAAACCTGGAGCATCCAGGTAGGTACAGTCTAACTATATAAGCCTTTAAAAGCAAAGAACATTCTTTGCCTTCAATTAGAGATATGTAGCAAAGGAGGAAGAAGAGAGTTTCAGAAAAGGGAACGTCCAAAAAGATTCTAAGCTTGAGAAGAACTTGATATTCTATCATTGGCCCTAAGATAAAAGGACCTATGTACAATGACCACAGAGAGGCCTCTAGGATCTGAGGGCTGTGCCCAGCTGACAACCAGCAAAAAGACAACTTCAGTCCTACAGCTGCAAGGAACTTGATTATGCTAAAGACCTCAGTGTGCTTGGAAATGGGTTCTTCCCAGAGCCTCCCAGTAACAACCAAGAGGTGACAGCCTGATTTCAGCTTTGTGAAACTCAGAACAAAGGAACTGACTGAGCCCACCAGGATTTCAGAGCCTCAGAACTGTGGTAGAATATTTTTGCATTGTTTTAAGCTGCTATATTTATGTTAACTTTTATGACAGCAAAACACTGTGTACTACATTTACAGTATCATCTAGCTTTTATAAAACTCATTTTTGCTGTTGAAAAACCAATTCTTCTTCTGGCTGTTTCTTCTAAAGGAATCTTTTCTTCTCTGTGTAATTTAAGACCTTGTCTTCAATATTCTGCACTTCAATTTTTATGCTCATATGTAGATTCCTTTTTACTTATTCTTCTGGGAAATCATTTGAGTTTCTGAATGGAGGAATGATATACTTCAAAAGTGTTGGAAATTGTTGGCCCTATGGTTCTCTTTTCCTTCTCCTGAGTTTAATGTATGTTGAACCTACTGACTGAATTCAATTTTCCTTGAACTCTCTCCATATTATCCATCAGATTCACAGATGTATACTTCTTTAAGTTACATCTTCTAGTTCATCAATTCACTATTCACCTGTTTCTAATTTGCTTTTAAACCCATCTATTGAATTATCCTTTAGATTATTTTATTTTTAAATTAATTGTGGCTGTTCTATTACTTCTATGTTAAATCTATGTGGTCATTCTTTATAGTCTTGCTCTTCTCAAATATTTTGAATTCCTCTTTTCTGCTCAAAAAATAAATATTCTTATTTATACTCTGTATCTGGTGACTTGGATATCTGTATTCAGTATGGATCTAGTTCTTCTAATTTTTTCTTTTATCTCCTCTCAGAGGCTTTATTTCCTTTTGTGGAGTATTTTTAACTGAGTGTATATGTCTTGGAACTTTGTGGAAATGCTTTGAATCCTTTGAAATTGTTTTTTCCACAGAGAAGTGCACTTTCATCTGATTAAAGTACTACTTTAATCAAAATTCTTGGCCTGGAGATTTTTTTTTTATCACTTTGATAACATGAATTCAGGCTGAAAACTCATGTGAGGGCCATCTTGAAACACAAATTTCCCTCTCCATCAGTGCCAAGAATCAAGACAAGCAGTTTTCCTCCTAGCTCTCTGGGTCAAATTCTTGGATCTGTTTCTACCCATCCATAAAATGAGGATGAAATCCTGTAGAGCCCCAGACTACTATTGTTGCTTCTCTTTAGACTCTACGTCCAGCAGGCCCTGCACCTTGTTTTAACTCAATAGTAGTGTGTGAGGCTCTGAAAATCACATCTCTTTTTTTATCCAGTTTAGCAAATGGCCCCATGGTAAAAACCTTCCTCTTGGGTTTCTACTTTCACTTGCTTTGTAATGGCAAGCAGAAACAACAAAATGTCACCCAGGATTTGGAAGCAGATTTAACATCAGACAGGCACAGACAAGGAATCAATTATCCTTCCAAATGTCAGGCCTCGAAAGCTCAGGGAAGGAGGTTTTTATGGGGTTGTAAGCAAGAAGCGGAGTACTTGGCTGTCTTTGATTGGTTCTTACAATATGCATCATAGTGAGCAGCTATGCATCACAGTGACCAGCCATTTCTTGGAGACAATAGTAACAGGAACTGTAACAGGAACTATTACCTGGGCAACTAAGAAACTGAAGCATACTGGCTGGGGGCCATTTTCTGTTACAGCTTCATGCCTTCTTATACCCTTGCTAACTCAGTGAAGCCTTTAATAAGATGTTTTCTATAATTTATTTGCTATTCTCCACTGTTTGCAATGAGAATCAATCAAGATATATCATTCATACTGCTGAAATGAAAGTGCCTGGAACCATGCTTTTCTACAAGATGAATTCTCTAATGGGAGGCCAAGCTACCACTTACTTCTTTCTTTCTCTCTTGTGTACTTTATGAAGAACAAGGGCCCAGAAAAGTGAAAGCCATGTACTCTACTCCAGTAGTTAGATAGGTTACTTGTCTGCTTGAGTCCATCCAGTTCTACCCATTCCCTTACTGAGGCTCAAACCCCCTGTTCTAAGTATTCAAAATATTCTGCAATGCTGCTCTGCAGTTCTAAGTCTTCCTCATGCCATTCTGCTAACCAAGATCAGTCCAGCCTTGTTCTCATAATTCCATAGAAGTGTAGAAGTGGGTTAGAAAATATGGCCCTGACTGCACTTAATTTATTTTATTTTATTTTATTTTTATGTGGGTACTGGGAGTTGACCTCAGGACCTCATGCTTGCCACCAAGCACTTGTGCTGCTGAGTGATATCACCGGCCCATTTTTTCCATTGTGTGGGTACCGGGAGTTGAACTCAGGACCTTGCGCTTGCCAGGCAGGCACTTATGCCCCTGAGCTATCCCACTGGCCCTGCACTTAATTTTTTATTTGGCCATTTCTTTTATGGAACCCTTACTTCACTTCCTCGTTAACTTCCCATCTCTCCCAATAGTCTGTCAAAAACACTGTGAAGTTCCATATCCTACCTGTGCTCGAACCAAGT
Organism: Erethizon dorsatum; assembly: GCA_028451465.1. Lineage (NCBI taxonomy): Eukaryota > Metazoa > Chordata > Mammalia > Rodentia > Erethizontidae > Erethizon > Erethizon dorsatum. Next base: position 69,312,099 of record CM051827.1, on the reverse strand, counting down.
GTTGCCAACAGTAGTCTCCAGAATGCAGTGAGTGCTAAGAAAGGAAGTTCACACTTCAGAATCGAAAATATCAAATTCCGTACGCCAGATCTTCCATTTGTGAGAAACTACTTAAATCCTCTCAGCCTCCATTTCTTCATCTATAAAAATATGATTTTCTAATTGCTGGAAGTATCGACAACAATAGATATTATGTGTCTAATTCAAAATAGGTGCTTCAGGTTTCAAATCGCTGGAACAACACAAACAAAGTTCATGGTGTTTATGTGGTCAAGATCATGATACTGTACACCTGGAAGGCTGAATATGAGCAATTGCAGAAAGAATGAAAAGTCTGTGCTATTACATATTAGCTCCGACATAAGGAAGTATTATAAATTAACTAAGACCAAAATGGGATGCAAGCATATGAGGGGTATAGAAGGACTTGAACTTCGAGTCCTTGTGTTGCAAAACACTAAAACTAAAACTCAGAATATAGCAGGAGAATAGAGCTTGGAACAGAATTAGGCAAAAAATGCCATAGAGACAAATGATTAAGTACTTTTTCTTACACTAATCTTCCCTCCTCACCACTGGCAGAGATTACTAATTAATAATGATGACAAAGATAATAATGAAAGCTAAATTTGGGACAGTTCTACGCTCTTGAATGTGTTAACTCATATAACCCAAACAACTCCATGATGTAGATATTGCTACAGCTAGTGCTTCACAGATGAAGACACTCAAGCACAAAGAAGTTAAGAAACTTGTCTGAGATGAAGCAAGCAATAGTTCTGCCTGGCACCAGAATGTAAGCTCTTCACCTCTTTACTATATTGCTTTCGCAGTGTGAGTATTCTTCCTTTCTTCTGTCTAAATGCCCACCAACAGAGCAGAACACCACTATCAATAATCAGCGTTGACATACAAAATGAAATCTAATTTTCTTCTTGGCCCAGAGACTTCTGGGTTAGGGCCTTACGCTGGTGAGGCATTTGTGGAGGCACTATGCATCCAGTGTTTTAGACCCTTTGATATTTAGAGCTTTTATAAATAATTGAAGTTAACTCATAGTGAACTATATGAGGTGCTCCCAAAGCAGTTTGCCCTTACCTCTGTCAGGGAACCTCTCTTGTTCTACATCCTTATGTGTTTATATGTTCTGCTCCAGGAGTGCATTCTCCAAGGCAAGGGAATTTCCCTATTCTTGTATCCTCCTACTTCTCTGTTCCCAAGTCTATCATGGTCTGTATAACCTCAGTGTAACACAGTAACCATTTATGTAATCAAATAACGAAAGTAATAATAACTAGCATTTTGTGCTGTACCTAGCATTTTGTTTTTGTACCTGGCTCTATGCTAGCACCCCATATACTATTTGTAACTCTCACAACAACCATATGACCCTGTGTTTTTCTCATTTTATAGATAAGGAACAGAAATGGTAAGTAATAGTCTTAGGTTAAGTAGAAAGTGGTTGATTGGGGTGGGTATCCAAATTTAGATGGCTTCTATACTTGCATTCTGTCTTATATTATCAAGAAAAGATATAAATAAACATTTACAAGATGAATACATTAGGTCACACATTTCATCATGAGAGTGCTTCTCAAGTGCACTTTACTGCTGTTTTATGAAGGACCCACTCAAGATCAGTGCAGGTGGAGGCACACAAGTGACATTGGCAGTCACTTCCCTGTGTCCAGGGAAGGCAGAGCTGGTTAGAAACTTGTCTTTGGTATCTAACGGAATAGAAGATGAGTAGGGTCAGTGGCTCTGGAATTAGGTCGATCTTCTTCGGTCAGGCCAGGCTGGGGGGTTCCTCTCCACGGCCCCATGGCTGTTGGATCCGTGCCTACCCTGACTGGAAAATCAAAGCAACATCTATTTGGCCTTCACTTTTTGCCCACTGATCATTCTGCATTTTCACCTCCTGATTCTCACAGCAGAGTACAAAGAGATGGTTCAAGAGTTGGACATTAGGATTATATACACTTTCAGTTACTTAGGTATATAATGGAGATCTGTGTGGTAACTTGTTTCCACCCAGCAATTATAAGCAGTTGTAGGCACTGTTGTATAAGGGGAAGAACAGAGACTTTTGAGCCAGACAAAATCATGCTCCTATCCTGGATCTTTGGAGCAACATATTTAACCTCTTTGAGACAAAGTTCATCATATGTAAAAGGACTTAATAATATCTGTCCAAAGGTACATATAAACTGCCTAGAACTTCAATAAGTACATATCGCCTCCCCTATCCAGCTTCCTAAACAGGAAGAATATGAGAACTGACTTTCATCTAACAACAGACAAATAAGAATGAAAATTGCTTAAAATCCTATTTCAACTCAAATCATGCAATTCCTACTTATACTGGGAGAGTATAAGTTAGAAGAGATGCAAATATCATTGTTTATGCCATGAACAATTGTTCCTTTTTAGGAAAAAAAAATGTAATTCCATTATTACCTATAGAACTAGTTTTCAACATTTATACCATAATGGAATACTTTGAAATTTTTTAAGATAATCTCACTCAGAAAAATGTTTCTGAGTCAGTCAAACTAGCTGCAACTCTCTCCTGTCTTTATTATGCAACAATAAAGTCCAATGAACTTTGGAGCTTTTTAAAAAATTATTTTTATTAGTGTATATTGAGATACATAATATATGGTACATATACATATTACATCTTGATCTTTTTTGATGAACATGTATCCAGCATGTCCCAAGCAACTAGGAAACTGATGTCGTAGCTATCTGACTGGCTGCTCTTGGCTCCTTGCTTCATATTTACATCTTTAGACTCCTGATGGATCCAAAGAACTAAGTATAATTAGAATTTGATTCTGGAGAGATATTTAGACAGTGAACTTGTATCTAGGGACCAGTTTTCTTTTCTGTTACACAAAGGACAGAGCAATTGCTGAGTTGGGCCCTGAAAACAAGGACTTTGTTTTGTATGGTTCCCACATGGTCCCTTCCTCTTTCTTTGGAATTTGACAAGCAAATTGGCATTTGTGTTGCTGAAACTGTCATAGAATAGTGATTGTTAATTATACCCTAGATGTCCTGCCTCATTCCGCCATGGATGTATTATGCTAAATGTGCGCACTGAGCAAAAGATCTTAAATTTGATTTTAAATTTCACATCTCAGCACACTGCCAAACCCGCCCCAGGTCAGAGAACTCCTAAGAGGGCTGTGGAGAGTTCTACTCCAGAGTCCCCGGATCTGATTTAGGCCAGGAAGTATTCAAAGGGTCCAGCAGATGTCAGTATGAATTCTGGAGTCTCTTCCGGTTGAGTATTAACAGATCAGATGACATCACCCACTGCCCGGGAGAGCGATCTCTGAATAGGGCATTGTATGGGAATCGACTTTAGACACTGTGTTTTCCATAAGGATCTACTCCTCTAATTGGTAAAACTCTGACCTTACATGTCAAACTCAAAGCTGGATGAATGATGCAGTTTCAATTATAAGAAACTTCAAGGGATGAAACAAGTGAATAAGGTGGCTATTTCTAAAAATAAATCTGTCCATAACCACTTTCTGGCTTCCTCTCCATAGCCCATCTGAATTGATTCTCAGCACCTTCAGTCTGACCCAGGCGGCTCTCCGTTTTATAGCCAGAGATGGGCGGAGCTTTAGGTTGGCTGTGGCTTTAGATTCAGCAAGTGACGAATTGCCACTGTGGTCTTAGGAGTGCTGCATGTCTTTTTTACTCCTTTTAGAGCGTTTTATATATTAAGAAAAGTACAAAGACTAATATAGCAAATGCCTAGATATTAACTACCTGGATTTAACAACTGGTGATGACATCTTACCATATACACCGCAAATCTTCTATTATTAATGAAATAAAAGCCTCATATACGCCTCAGTCTCACTGGGCTGGGTCAGGCCTGGACCTGAGCTGAGGCTGTCTGGGTTACTTGCCCCCATCTGCTTGGAACACACAGAAAGCCCTCCAATTCATAGAAGAGGTGGAACAAGAACTAGGAAATGTCCATATGTAGATTTAGCAAAACTTTGATCCAGAGGGCCCGTACTACTGAATGCTCTTTGTTATCAGGCCTGGGGTGGCAGTTTATACTCTCATCATGAAAATGTTTGGAGAAATAGTTTATCTCTAAAAGAAAAAGATCCAAACTTTTCAAGATTCATCTTACCCTCTGTGTTACACTATTTCCTTCCCTCTTTCCCTGGGGGTAGACATCTTGAATTTATGTTTGTCCCATCTATATTAATTTCCTAGGATTGCCATAATAAAGTCCCACAAACTGAGCAGCTCAAACAACAGAAGCTTATTGTCATGCAGTTCTAGAGTTGGAGATGAAGGTGATGACGCACCATGCTCCCTCCAAAGGTGCTAGGGAAGTGTCCTTTCCAAGACCATCTCCTAGATTCTGGTTGTTCCTTGATGGATTGGGTCTGCAAAACTCCAACTTTATATAACATTCTAGAAGGCTGAGTCTGTGTCCAAATGTTCCTTTTTTATAAAAATATCAGTCATATTGGATTAGGGGCACATCCTACAACAGTATAACCTCAAATTAAGTAATTATGTCTGTAATGACCCGGTTGCCAAATAAGTTCACATCTGAGGAGCTGGGGGTTTGTACTTCAACATATTAATTTTAGGGAGACAAATTCAACCCATAGCACCACCTATTTATGAATACTTTTTCTACATATGATTTTGCCATAATTATATCACAGTATTTTATGAATATTCAACTCAGTATAAATGGCATTGTACTGTTTTTTGAAACTCTTTTCTTTTGCCCAACAATATGTTTTTGAGATGTATCCACATGGCAAATTTTTCTAATTCACTTATAGTATTTCACTTTATGAATTTACCACTGTCAATTTCTTTCTATACCAAAATTTAAAATATCTACAAGGTTTAAAATGGCATCCAACTGGTAAAGAATAACAAGTAACTTATATCTTGGATTTAGATTACACGAGCTGTCTGGGTCTAACGCTTGCCAAGATTAGGTGGTTCTAACTTTATTTCATTACCTTACAATTTTATGATTTTAGTTCTTAGCAAGCTCATCATTAAGGAAGTTTCAGGCAACAAGAGGAGAGCTACTTACTGCCAGGAGATATGGTTAAACACAAAAAAAGAAAGGACTGTGTTTTAATTAATGACTGTTTTAAAATTTGAATTAGGTTTTAGAAAGTCCTGGGATGACAGCTTAATGCCCAACATAAATGATAAAATCTTTAGGAGACAGGTCTGGGACCCATTCCATGGTTTTCCTGGACTGGTCTTTGAGAAGACTGACCCTACTGTCCTTTGATCAAGGGTGAGAAGCCAGCCATGCCAAGGGGTGTTAATAAGTAAACTGAAAGCTGCAAAAAGTCTCCCCAACTCCCCTACAAGTAAACAGACTGCAGCCTCCTCTGCTCATCTGGAATATCCCCATCCAGGTTTTATTCAGGGCTGACCTGAGATTTGGCAAAATGAAGGAAATCTTGATCTGAAAGGCAGAAGATACAACACCCATGAGATGGGCTTGTGTGGGCAACACTGGGAAAAGGAAGGCTCAGCAGTATATCCAAGCGCTCCGCAAGGCTATGAAACTCAGGTGCCCAGAGATAGATAAAGAAATGACCTCCCTCAGGCAAGTTTTAGAGAAAGTGAAGATGTCTGGTCATGTACTCTGAGCTTCCAGAATAAATAGAGCAATGAGGACTTCCTGAGGTAATCCTAGAGAAAGAGATGTTGGCAGCCATTGCGCAGGACCACCTTCTCCCTTTGGAATATTGTGACTTCCGAGTGTGAGCATCTTCTACTTTTCTGTACCTCAACCTCTACTGCTCTCTGAGGAACCCATAGAAGAAAGTTCCATGTCATTCCCAAATACTGGGCCCTTGACGAAAATGCTGGAAAACGACAAGGTTTGTCTTCTCGAAGTGGGAAAGGAGATTAGATGTGAATTTGAAAGAAAGTCCTCCAATTTCCTTGCCTGTTACCTGAACCTTTAAAATATCTTATTCAGGATTTGGAAATCCTCTCTAAGAACCTCTACACAAAAGAGCAGGAATGAAATGAGATGGCGAATGACCTCAGGTGTGCCATGTAATGCATTCTCCAGACCATCAAATCATCTAAGTGGGACTCCCCAGATAGACTTGCAGCTTCGCAAGTACTTTAGAGATATAGGAAACTTCCTTATTAAATTCGAACACGTTTGGGTTCTTACTGAGAAAATTGTCAAAGACCATTAAAATTAGCAGGATCATTCCTCTCACCTTGCTCTTTAAGGCAAGTGGGGTTCAACGGAAAGCACAACACAGCTGGAGGCAGAGAGAGCAGCCAAGGCCGCAAAACAGGGCTCACACACCAGAGTTGCTCTTTCTGGGGCTTTCCCTCAAGGCAGAAACCTGAGGAGTTTCACCCGCCTGGAGCGTGACTCCCACATTCCAGCTGTTGTCCATGGTGGGCATGACCAGCACCAAAGTGAGAAATGTGTCCCATTTAATTGTTGATGGTAGGTTATGTCTGTAGTGGAACTGATTCAGTTTTAGAATAGAGAAGAGAGAGGCCATAGCCTTTAAAGAAAATGTTTTGTTAACCACATAGGTAAAGTAACAAGATTCTTGTTTCTGTATGATGCCAAAATTTGAAAATGAACTAATATTCCTGTATGGAATTTTCCATAGTTTTCTATTTAGACTCCAGTTTCCTTTGAGGGTCACATACACACATTCATAATAAATATCCTCTAATTTCTGCTTCCATCAATCATGTAAACCCCCCAAGGTTGTATAAGATATGTGGATAAAAATCACAGTGAAAGAGACAATAAGACTGTGGACATAACTAAAATTTCTATAAAAGAATCATTGTACACCTCTAACAAAAAGAAATTTGAAAGTACTTGTTCCCAAAGGCTGTCAGTACTTTAAAAAAAATGAAGCCCATAAAGTATAATGTCCACTTTGATTTGTCTTTGATGCTTTACTCTGAAACTAGAAAAGGGAGTAGCTATTTTAGAGATTTTTCTTGGTTTGACCAGAAATTGCAAATGATTTCTTTTTTCACTATGTTTTATGTTATTCCCATTCCTATTCTCTATCTCCCTGAAATAATTTTCATGTACACTGCTATAATTTTAACAAGTGAATAACTAAATATCGTATATCTGTGCATATGTTAATTCATTAAAATATAAACTACTTTTTTTCAAGAGAATATTTGAAATTTGCCAAAGGGTTATACTTCTACTTTTGAGATCACACATTGAGCTTATGTGTGCACAAATCCAATAAAATGTACAAAGTGGAATAATCATGAGCTTTGGTCAAAGCCTGTCTTCTATTACTAGTTATGTGATCTTGGGCAAGACATGCTTTCTCTGAACCCCGGGCTCCTTATTAATAAAAAAGGATCAGTAATAACTGCTGAACAGGGTTGTTTTAGGACTCTAGTGAAGTAGAGCATTTGCAGCAGCAGGTGCTCAAACACGGCAGCTATACTGGCGTTTGATCTCATTTCTAGGATCCAAGTCTCAGCTCTTCTACTTAATTGCTCTGTAATTTTAGGCATGTATCTTTATTCCTGCATGTAGGATATAGATGGTCTCCAAATCCCTTGCAGGATGAATAGTCTGTGTTTCTAACATGGGTCTAATTTGAAGCATTGTCCAATATAACCAGGCAACTTAAATAGATGCATAAATTGAGTTTGATGGACTTTACAGTAGCCATGTTCACTGAGCACTTCCCATGAGGCACCATTCGAAGTATTAACACATTGAATTCTCACAGTAACTTATACTTAAGGCACTGTCATTATCCCATCTTACAGATGAAGCAACTGAGGCACAGTGAGATATGCATCTTGCTCAAGGCCACACAGTAAGTGGAAGAACGAGAATTCAAACCAAGGCAGTCTGCAGTTCTAACCACGTTTTACAGCTTTTCTGAGGGGATTGGCCTACCCAACACACACTCCTCACCCTCCCATCTAAAATCAGAGGTAATTCCAGAACTTCCTCATCCTTTTTCTTCCCTGAACCTACTGCAGCTCCTCGTGATATGTTTTCTGGAGACTGGTGGCTATATAAAGAAGACACTTTGTAGGGTATATGGTGCTAAGTTCTCCCTTTCTTCCTAAAAAGCTTCTGAAGTGAGATAGATGTGGGTTTGATCTCTACATCAGCATTAACTATTTGACTGTGGCAATGCCACTTAGTCTCTACACATCTCAATTTTCCTATCTGTAATGGAGCGTACAAATGGGAATATTATTATTAGCACTTGACTCACACTTGAGAATGAGAGGGAATACAGGGTAAAGTGTGAGAATAAGAAGTAATACAGGGTGAAATGACTGAGTGCTGGTGGCATTCAGTAAAGAGGATCAGTGTTAGTTCCATTCTTTAGTACAAATTTTGTACAGAGACACTCAGCTAAGGAACAGTTGTCACAAGTGTCCCTTGCTCTGAGTTGTCAGAATGAGACTCTTTTTTTTTAGTACATGTTTGTAGTTCATAATGTTTACACTCCTTGTGTGGAGTTGGTACATGTATATAACACATCTTCTTCTTTTTTTTTTTTTTCCTTTATATGGGTACCGGGAACCTAACTCAGGACCTCGCGCTTGCCAGGCAGGCGCTTATCCCACTGAGCTATATGACTGGCCCCAACATAACACATCTTAATTCCCTTTTTCACCCCCTTTCTCTCACCTCTCTGCTCCCTCCCTCCATCTCTCGATCCTCTTCCCATTTGAGAAAAATCTCCCTACTTTCTATTACCTTCTATTTTGTTCTTTATAATTAGAGTTTCTCATATGAGAGAAACCACGTGATATTTAAGCTCATGTGTCTGATTTATTCCACCTGACATTATGGTATCATGGTGCATCCATTTTCCTACAAATTACTCAAGTTAATCTTTCTTTATGGTTGAGTGGGTCTCCATTGTGTGGGTCTCTGTTACGACCTCCATCTAGGGCACCTCAGATGTCCAGAAACAGTTCATCCATATGGCCAAACCTGCAGGCCATGCTCCAAGGCTACTTCAAAGATGGTGGGATTTGGAGAGTCTCACCAGTTGAGGAAACGTCATGTTATCCTGCCTGGAGTTGGAGGTGGGGAGACACTTTCCCAATTCTACGGATTTTGACTATAAATTCTATCCCAAGATTGATATCATCTTTTTGTTCCTCTTTTAAAGATTCTACTTCAGGGCAGGTGAGATGGCTCAGCGGTGTAAGCACCTGCCTGGCAAGCGTGAGGGCCGGAGTTCGACTCCCGGAACCCACACATGAAAAAAGGGCCGGTGATATCGCTCAGCGGCACGGACGCCTGCTGGTGCGCGAGGTCCTGAGGTCGACCCCCGGTACCCACAAAAAAAAAAAAGATTCTATTTCAGAATTTGTATCTTTCTAAATAGCTATATTTAAAAAAGGAGATGAGCGCTCTAGTCTTGTCCTAAGTTTTCCATTCTATGTCAAACGCCCTCTTTTCTCACTCCTCTTACTTTGCTCATTAATAAGGTTTCCTTTATGTGTAACACCTTCTCTCTTTGCTATGAATTACTGTAGTGGGTGTTACAAAAAGACATTGTTGGAGGGACAGTAATTATTTTGAGGTTTAATACAGCCACAGATGAGACATGGCGAAGCTGCAGGTCCTCTGAGGACAGGATCCTCTCACAGAAAATCTTACAAAGGAAGTTTAGGTGCTGTCATTTGTGTCCCAAGGGCTTTGAATATGCTCCCAGTTCCCTCAGTCTTAGATCTTCCTTTTGCATTCTTTACCACAATTTAAATGAGAAAATCAAACTTATATGCCCACAGCTAGTCCTTCTTACCCCAAGCAAGAAAACTCAAAGGCCACGGAATATTGTCATTAAGCAAAATATGTTCTTTTTTTTTTTTTAATTTAGTATGTTTTCTTTAGCTTCTCTTTTGATCTCTTTTCCACTGAAGTCAAAATTTGGTGATAATTATCCTTTCAAGCATCATCCTTCTAGCACATGCAATCATTGGTGGCCCTGCTCTACTGTAACTGGTGGCTGGCATGGTGGGTGGAGACTGAAGGAAAAGGGTGTTTTCAGTTCTAGATGCTTCATTTTGATGGGAGTGGTGAATGAGTTGGTGAATGATGGCTTAGGGGTACTGACGCATCTAGACCCATCTCTCTACACTCCTCAGTCCTGCTTTCTCCTCCAAGGCTTAATTGCTGAGGATTTCATCACTCTGACTATCTCAGCAGAGGACCAGCCCATAAGAGGCACTGGCGGGTGATCAGAAGAGAGATACTGCCCAAGCATTTCTGCACTGCTACCTCCCTGCCAGGATCGATGTCTCTGGCCATGGCTAATTCCCTGTAGTTCCCACCACTGCCCCTCTGCCATGACTCCAGCTCCCAAATGGACTTCGGTATCACTGTTATTTCACTTAATTCTGCCCAAGGTTGAAAAGGACTCACCACTGCTTTTAATCCTGCTTTTAATCTCAGCATTCCTCCGCACCTCCTTGAACTCTGACTACAAGTTTTAAACTAGACTTTCACTAAAACTTCATTATTTGAACCATCTGTGTTAAATTGCTTTTTTTTACCGGGAGCTGACATACCCCAAACAAGTGTTACAACATAGAGATTTTCAACATAAATTTTACCCAAAGAACTACTCTTCTCTTTTGTTCTCTCCCAGTTCTGTTATTACTGAACAACTGATATTGAGGAATGGGCAGGCCTATGCCCTAAGAGGCTGGGTGTTACTCTTTCATTCCGTATGCTTCTGGGAAAGTCCCCTATTCCTCCTCAAACGGGCCTCAATTTTTTCAACTACGAAATGAACAGTAAACTAGATAAGTGATATACAAAGTGTAATCTATAATCTCTGGGGTTTTCCAAGATGCTTTGAGGAATTTTGTAAAGTCAAAACTATTTTCTTAATCATGCCAAGAAGTTATTTACCTTTTTTATTTGGAGACATTTCCACTAATGGTGCAAAAGCAAAGGGAGATAAAATTACACATTGCCATAGTCAAAGCAGTGGCAACAAATTCTACTTACAGGCATTGTATTCTGCACTGCCACACATGTAAATGTTTAAAATACCAATTTCACTTAATATACTGATGAAGCTGCAAACATTATGAATTTTACTGAATACTCTCCTTCAGTGTGTGGTTTGTCCTTTTCATTTTCCTTTATTCTGGTGATAAAATGAAAGCTCCACTTCAAGCATTTCTACTGTATGCTGAAATAGTTATGTCAGTTTCAAGAAAAAAAAAAAAAAGAATTCTGTGATTGTTTGAATTGCAAAATGATCTAGTTGCTTTTCCCACCAAACACTATTTTTATTGGAAAAATTAATTGACAGACAAACGATGGTTATTAAAACTGAGATATTTGGCAGGCATTTTCTCAAAAATGAACAAAGGCTGTCTCTTCAAGGGAAATAACTGACAGTAATTTTTGCCAATGCTAAAATTTTGTATTTTCAAGCTTGATAGCTTCTAGACGTTTAAAGACTTTTCTAATGAGATCAGTCATGATATTAACAAAAGGCATCTGTTGATATTATAGCTCAAAACTAAGTGAGCTATATCAAAAACTTCATTCCTAAAAGTGGAAGCTTTCAATATGGGCTCAGAAGGCCTTGGTTTAAACACAGAGTTTGCCATGTATTGGCTGCCTCAACTCCATTGTCTCATGGAGAGACATTTCCTTTTCTATAAAAGTGAATATATAGGACAATATGAAGCAAATGTTCAGTACATCATAATGTCATGCAAGTGTTTTCTATCATAATCATCTTTATCATTTTAGGTGAAAGGACTTAGACATCACTTTTCTCTATAAGACTTCAAAACAAAGGCTCTGGTAAGAGACATTGCCAGGTTCAGACCCTAGCACTACTTATTAACAGTGACTTTTGGCAAGTGATTTCATGACATAATCACCTATAATAATATATGTGAATATACTAATTAGTAATCATGTGATTTTTGCAAGGAAAAATGAGATAATGCATATTAGATGCCCAGCCTAGAATATGATACATTAGGTTAATTCATTTTAGGCTAGTAACTGGAAATTCAAGAAATGTTTCTTGAATTGAACAAAATCATTTCACAATATCACAGCAGTAAAATTTCCAGAAGGATTCCCAGATTTTTGTGATATTTTCAAGCAGTGATATTGGAAAACTGGCTCTCTAAAGAAATCAAAACCCTGATCCATAGCACCTGCTTATTTCTGTTGTGTAAATGCTCCCACCATGACCATTTTCAAGCTACCAACATGAGGTCACTGAACATGAAGTTGGGCAGGAATTCTCATAAATGTCCCTTGTGAGCCAGGTTGAGTCAGCTCCAACACACCCCCATTTTCAAATATCCTTCTCAAGAGGAATTGTTCAATAAGCTTCATCCTAGGAGTCCATTCATTAGGAGGTGGAGGAGGTTACAAAGAGCACAGGAGCCAAAGCAAGCTGAGTTTCTTGGGTCTTTGACCTCATTATGATTTCTCATTAAATCACTTAGAACTTGACACACTTATGAAACCAAGACAACTCTATGCATTTGTAGTAACTGAGAAGGTTTTTGTGGCATGAAATCTTGGGAAACAAGAACTTTAAAGATACAATTTAATCAGAAAAACCCAAGACACAGTTTGCATGATTCCATTTATTAAAGAAAAATCTTTCTTTCCAGTATATTCTGTCCAGCTGTGAAATTCATTTCAAAGATTTTAGGAAGAGTGATTTTAACTTTAAAAAAACTGCTGGGCAGTTAAGATACTTTGGTTCCAACATTTAAAAAAATTAGGCAAGATTATATAGTGAGAGTAGAGAAAACAAGATGAAGTGAAATCATCCATGACAATCTGTCATGTTAGCCATTATACATTTAAGCATCTGCAACCGAAAAGCCACAAAAGTCAAAAAATAGAAACAAAAAAGATCCCCAAGGACCACCTACTGTTTGATGATATTGGTAGAAGATTTCACCTTCTAGTTCATGGAAAAAATAAATTATGTTTAAATATGGAGATGAGAGTGGTATAGACTCAGGTGCTTCATAGGTGTGTATTCAGAGGGGCAAGCGAACTGGGCAAATGCATTTCCTCCCTCACCAGCTACACAAAACTCTCCTCCATGTTGCTGCACAGTAAGAAGGAGTCCACAAGCCTGGGCTGGACCAGCTGCTGGAAGTCCGAGTCCTGGAGTCCTTCAGGGCAGACCCCAGCCAATCGACGCAGAGCAGCCTGGAAAGAAGACAGAAGAGATGACATGACACAAGTAGAGTGGTCCCTGCTCAGAGGCATGTATTTCCTTCAGCTGCCCTGAGACATGCATTTCAAGAAATGACGTGTTTACCAATTTGATCTGATCATAATCTTGGCTACCTGGTCACCATAGCACCCTGTCACATGGATGCCTGGTTTCATTTGCACCTTGGTTATTATGGTAGATGTCATCTGAAAGAGGTCATCTTAATGATTTTTTTTTTTGTGGGTACCGGGGGTCGAACTCAGGACCTCGCGCACCAGCAGGCACCCGTGCCGCTGAGCAATATCACCGGCCCTTTTTTCGTATATGGGATCCGGGAGTCAAACTCAGGACCTCGTGTTTGCCAGGCAGGCGCTTATGCCGCTGAGCTATCTCACCAGCCCCATCTTAATGATCTTAATAGTGGTCTCACCATCTTGATTTTTCAATCATCTTAGGAACCTAGTCATTTTAAAGATCTGTCATTTTAAGGATCTGGTCAAATTAGCAACATATTCAAGTTCAAACTGTGCTCTTCCTAGAGACTGGAATTGCCAGAAGCATGGATGGAATTACATTATTGCTTCCAGGTCCCTCCAGCAGCCTTGAAGCAGTAAAGGCTATTTATTTAGCCATAAATGCAGTGAAGTCTTACACAAAGCACTGTGGAATGGGGAGGAAAAAAGAAAGGGAGGGAGAACGTAGAGTCAAACAGATACGGATTCTGCAACTGCACAATTCAAATACAGCAAGGAGGGTGAGTGGAAGAGAGGGGCAGGCAGAACTGAACCCCACTTCTCACTCGCTGCCGTCTCCTCAGTGTCAAGCATGCTACACCTGCTTGATGGCCATGAGCCCTGCCAATGTACTTCCCTGTGGCATGAAGTTCCTCCCCACTCATCTCTAACCAGCAGATGCCGTCATGTGGTTCATCTTGTCCTCCTCTGTGAAGCCTTCCCTGGTAGCCCTGAGGCAGAGACAGTCCCCCCTCCCCTGTGCGTGCACACCCCCTGGGCTGAGCTCAGCCCTCTCACACTTGACTATAACGGTTTTCAAATGTTCACCTCCCAAACTATTCTCTCAGATCCCCAGAATCACGTTTTGTATTTCTGTGCATCTATAGCAGGCAAATGAAGTGTTTTAAAGCTGAGGTCTACTGATAGACCTGAGTTTGTAAATGTGAGCTGAGCACCTACCTAGACATGCTCATCAGTTAACTGAAACAAAGCACTCAAAGTGCCAGATGGATATTAATTCCCTCCCTCCTCTTGAGCATATATACAACAAAGGGAGAGGTACCTCCCTCACACACCCTTGGGTACGAAGACAGTAGGAGAATATCTAGAATGACAGGACAAACAAAGGAGGGAATCTCTACTGAATATCTACCTTATTCACAGTACATCATGCAACCTCTACACCATGCTGCAAGGTAAGTATCATGATCTTCATTTTAGAAATATGGAAACAGAGGCGCGGGGGGTGGTGATCTCAAAACCACACAGCAGCCCAACTCCTACTACACACACAGGCAGGACGCTGCAGTCCCAGGACATGAGGTTAAGGTTGGAGTGAGCACACAGCAAGGGCAGAATGCATTATCTAGACAAGGTAGGTGGCCTGTTGCTAAGAAATCAGGCCAAGGAAGTAAAAAGGGAAGTTGGACCTCGTTTTTGGAGTCACAGATGTTGTCACATCCAAGCCAGAGCAAGAAGAAGGAGGATGCGTCTTTGCACACAAGGACAGGGCCTGAGACGTTAGTGGCAGGAAACAGACCCCTCAGACGGTCTCTAGCTATCAAGTCCTGCCTTTTCTGGGGCCTGACTTACCCCAAGGGCCAACGAGGCTGAACTTCTAGAACTTTCCGATTTCTCATGACTCCAATGGGGAGAAATAATCCCACTGATGGCACAGTGAAAATAGAACAAGAGTGTCCAGCAGGTGAGGCTGTGAGGACATCCATGAATTTTGCTTCATCGTGGGTAAAAATAAAGCAAAGAGACAAAGGGGGGGGGACAAAGAGAGACAAAGAAGTGGGGAGACTCACCAAGAGACACACCAGGATAGCCTTGAAGCAAATGAAATAGAAGACCACTGGCAAGATGGGGAAAAAAAAAGAAAATACAACAATAAAGAAACTGAACAGAAAGAAAATATTAAAATAGAGACACAAAGAACAACTTGGTGAAGGAAAAGAGATCAAGCAAAAAGGAAATATGGACAGATAAAGAGAATAGTGAAAAAGAAAAATAGAGAAAAGGGGAGGCACGAAGGGAGAGGAGGTAACCCCAGAAGAGAGAGCAGAAAAGAACCACAGCAAAAAGAGAGAGAGAGAGAGAGACAGCAGACAGATACATCTCCCCACAGTCCTCAGAAATTGCATAGAATGTGAACCCCACACCAACTCAGAGAACCCACTCCTCAGCACCCTTGGAAGGCCCTGTACCCTTCCCAAGCCTTGCTTTTGTCCTCTGCTTTCCTGGAAGGGTTAACAGCCAGACATCCCAGAATCTCATTCTCAGACAATTTGAAAACACCCAAGTATTCAAGGAGCTCAGCAGCCTGCTGACAGCTGCTTCATTAAGGAGAAATCAATTCTGTTCACAAGTGGCGATCTGCGCTGCCACTTTCCCAGACATGGACATGATAATTGAAATTTCCTCCCTCCACCTGAAGAGCCTTTGAAACTGGAAATAAAGCTTTGGGAAGAGCAAGAAAGGTAGCTCCCGATTCCATCTGCCATGCCAGGCTCAAAGTGGCACCCATCCCAGCAGCCAGGGACCCATGTTGGAGCCCTGCTGGGGCCAAGCCATGGACATCCACCAACACTGGTGGGTGGAGACGAGGGACAAGGCTGCCGATTCTAAAGTCAAACAATAAATAGCCACTAAACTGAAAGTCCTGTGGAAACACACAGATCCAGGAAAAGGCCCTTGCCCTAAGAAGGGTCTAGGCTGGAGGGGGAGAAATACAAACACGAATCCTTCCCTGTGAATCAACAAAGTGAGAGCAGGGCCATAGAGTAGGGAAGAAAGAATTTGGCTGGAAACAAGATGGTTTCCCCAAAAAAGCCATGGCCTCCAGAGCCAAACAGATCTGTGTTTGAATTCCAAGAGCCAAGAACACAGATAATAAACCTGCCTCGGTGGGACATTATAAAATCCAAGAGGAGAGGTCCAGGCGCATACTGTGCACTCCCTTCTTTGCACCAGAAAGGGCTCCTGGAAAACCTTAGAGAAGAGAGGGATATAGATGGCAGCCTTGAATAGCAGCCTTGAACAGCCTTGGATGGGAGTTTAATAAAGAGATGTTTGTACAGGGACATTTGCTTGGGGAGAGACCCAAGGCTCACTTCAGGGTGCTCTGGCGTGGCACCGTTGGACAGCATCGGGAGACAGTCAGAGGTCATCAGCCTCAGGGGCAAGTTGGAGCCAATGCAAAGTGCTGACTGAGCAGGAGACAGGAGACCACAGATAATGGAGAACCATGGACAGTTCCATGGTGGTTTCAGGGAAGTGTCGCAACTATAAACTGTGATTAGAAAAATTAACTCAGCAGCCACGTGGAGGGATTTGGGAGGAAGAAGCTCTCATGGAAGTGTCAAGATTGTAAAGTGTGATTAGAAAAATTAACTCAGCAGCCACACGGATGATGGATTAAGGAGGAAGGAGCTCTCTTCAGCATCTAAAACTTGTGCACTTGAAAGCCCTTTGGGTGATTATGGATAGCAGCCAAACATGTATTCTCCTTCAAACTAACAGTAAAACTAACAATAGTAATAATAACTCTCATATCTAAAAGAGCTGACCAATCCCCAAGTGTTTTTGATACTCCTGGCATTTCCTCAGGGCCTGTTCCATCTGGCACTTTCTGGGTGCCAGAGTGATGAAGATAATGGTAGTCAAGGCCGATCTTCATGTACTCACCAACTATTAATTTACTTGCTAGATCAAGCAATCTTAAAAAGATCTGAGAAATAGAGGCCAAAAAGAAGCTACATCTTTAATTTTATTAACCTCTTACTGAAACTTAGCATCTCCTGTGGTTGTGAATGTAACAACAAACCATAAAGTCTTAGCAATCTCTGTACTTATGCATCAGTAGAAAGCAGAGATATTTTCACATCCCATTAGAGATGCTGAAGATATCTTTAGATATCATTTACAGCCTTTGCTAGTCAACATAAAAATACTTACTAGACCCACTGCTAGACTAAACTGCTTATTTAATGTGTTGATTAAAAAGCTCAGGTGCTAAAATCTTATGTGTTGAAATGTTAATAATTATTTAATGTAACTGTTTTCCTTTTCAATTATATATATATATAATATATATTATTTTATGCATTTCAAACATTACTCTGAGAAAAAAAACTGCTAGAGGCACAAAATGCCCTGCATGTCCCAGAATAAAAGCCACAGGGGAGCAGAGACTTTTGTCTGTTTTCTTTAGGTATGTCCCATAGCCTAGAAGAGAATCACCTAAAATCATTCAGTAAATGTTCATCAATAGCACTTTGACTTACTCAATGTGATACGCTCATTAATGGTGAGTGTGGGGCAGGTCTGCCTAGCTGTAAAGCCCTGCTATTTCTACAAGTGCACAATGCCTGTCAGGAACTCCCAGGAAAGAGATTAGCTTATTTTAAAAAATAATGGGGTGAGGAGAGGGCTTTGCTATGGCATAGTTTGAAGGTATCCTTAGATTCATCACTTCTCCCTTGTATTCTTTGGCATGCTCTTCTGAAAGTTAAATGGCCCAGTTTATACAATGACTCCCCAGCTATTCCATACTTCCAACTGGAAGTTACTATGCTCTGGGCTTTGTTATAGCACCACAGTGAGGAGTGGATAAGCAAAGTGTGCATTCCCCATCAGCCACTGCACTGTGCTTGTTTCATGGTGGACCTGAGCATCAAGGAGTTGGGTAGGAAGCTCCCAGGATGTACATGGTTGGGTTCAAGAATAAGAACCTTGTAACTGGTTGAATAAACCTCTCTGTACTATCATGTTCCTTCCCATCCTATCCTAAAAAGGAAAGGGGAGCCACAGTGCTGGAAGAGCCCAGGAGAGGGATTTCCACCAGAAGGAAAAGCAGGCTTTTCTCATAATGTCCACTTTGGAACAGGGAGGTAATGTGACGTGGTATCCTGGCTCCCATGTCCTGTGGGCACCGTGATGTGAGTACTACCACCTGGCACTCCACAAGCTCACCACTCTGCTTTTGAACTGCTAAGATTCCCCAGAAGCTAAAAGGTCACTAAAAGAAGCCGTTTCTCAGTACCCACTGCTCACATATGTGATCTCAGATAATTTTCACTGCAATTTTATTAAAGGAAATAAGTATTATAATTACCACTATTTTAGAAGAAAAGCTAAACCCAGAGAAGTCTAAGGCTTATCCAAGCCAACCACAGCATAGCCAGCTCTCCTGGCCACTGTTCTGCAATCCCAAAGGCCAGGGGCGAAGCTGGGGCAGCCTGAGAACTCACCAGGCAGGCCACAAGCACGGCGTCACTGCTGTTCCTCTCTGATGGGGATCTGCAGAGCTCGATGAGACGGGACACACCTGCAGAGACAGAAGAGGAGCCTCACCCCAGGTGGAACCCTGGCCAGGCTGATCCAGGGGTGCTGGTCTCTCACACACAAGGTCCCACTGCCCCCCAGTGAGTGAGGAGGGGGCCTCACCGCACCTGAAGGTGTGTGTGGTGCAGACTTTCTACAAACTGTCATTGAGGACAGGAACAACTAGAGCATCAAAGCCAAACCCACCAGTGCCACAACCGCGACCAAGATGGAGTGTAATTAAAATGCAGCTGAGAAATTGCCCATCTCACTGAGGAAGAACTTCCGGTTTAGGCACTTCCGGTTTTACGAGCAGTGTGGTTGTTTGTATCTGTGCCAGAGAAATTTCCCAGCTGTACTCTTTTTCCAATTGCTTATTTCATTGAAAAAATACACGTTGCAGCTAAAATTACAGAACACTACAGACTCTATTAATGCTTTGTGGGGCTTTCCTGAGGAAAGGTCACCACACCACAGCTGAAGCCTCGCCTCCGTGTTAAAACAGTCTTGGACCCAATCAGGTAAGTGTAGTCTACTTCCTCTGTCTGCTAAATGTGCTTGGAGCTTCACTCCTATGGTAATCAAAAGCAGGTAATTTTTTCCATATCTGTCTAAGCCCCTGTGGTCAGGAAAGCATCATAGTCAATGTCATTGCCTGGCGGTCAGAACAGAACTCAGCCTATCGTGAATGCTCTGAAACTCTCTCTTAGGTAAGTAAGTGGCTAACAATGTAACAATGAATGAGTGACTTAGTGAATTAATAAATAATTCAGCAGTGAATAAGTGAATTAATGAATAGGTAAATGACTGAATGCATAAATTAGTACATGAACAAATGAGTGGATAAATAAATGAATGAATAAATACATAACTGAATAAATAAATGAGTAAATGAAAGAGCAAGTAAAAGAATGGCATCCTAATTAACAGAGAGTCCACAGGTGGGTTACCGTCTGGGCCAACTTTTCCCACTGCAGGCTCATCCTCTCTTTTGCTTCAGCCCCAGGTTACAAACTCAACTAGGGCATCCATCCTAGCATTTCCCAGAAGCCAGAGGTTGGCCTCACCCCAGCTAACCTTTGTCCTGTGTCCACTTATGTCACTGAAATTCAAGTTGCTATCATCCCCAACCCGTCCACTCCACTCCAGCCACGGCCACCATCACTTACAGCTGAGCCGCACAGCCTCCCGTGCCACCTTTGGGTCTTGGCTTAGACGGGCCAGGGTCACTGCGGCTTTCTGCTGGACTCTCTCACAGGCTGCCACTTCAGCAGGGGTCCCTGACCTTGGCTTCTCAGACAGCATGCCCATGATGAGCTGGATCCCTGAGCATGAAGCAATCAACAGTTGGTTTCCACTCCCACTGGGAAGCCCTTCCCATGGAGCCAGATGGACAGTACAAGGCTCAAGCCCAGGCCCTCAGATGCCTTACAGGGTCTCAATCAGTGGGAGAAAGCTGGACAAAACAACTCTGTTCTCCTTCTGCTCCACAGAGATGTGTCTGAGTTCATGTACCAAGTCCCTAGGGAGAGACATCTGGAGGACATCCTCATTCGTAAAATGTTTGTATGATTTGCCTGACATTGTGCTAAAGGCATAGTAAATACACAATCTCCCAAACCTTCTAATAGTTGCATGAACTAGGCACTATTATAATTCCACTTTGGGGCTCAGGGACGGGGGAAGCATCTTGCCCAAAGTTGCACAGTTGGTATGTAGAGAGCTCGTGCTGGAATTCAGACCTGTTACTGTCCATCATCTCTTCGCCTCTGATGTTGGCTGCATCTGAGACAGGTCCCAAAGTGATGAGGCCCCTAATGGAAGGGGACCCAAGCCTAGGCTGGACAGTCACTAGATCAGATGCTTTAGAGTGACTGGAGCACTGATAAAGAGTAAGATTTTGGCCTGAACTTAGTCTGCTGAGAAGGCTCCCATCCTCCCACGAAGCCAGATCTGTCTTTTGTTGTGTAAACCATACTCAACACCCCTGCCAGTGTGCCTCTGCCTACCCTTTCTTTCTGCAGAGGATGCCCCTTCTCCACTGAATTCTCTTAACAGCTGCCACCCTGCAGGTTTATAGCCGACGCCCACCTTCTGTGTGAGCTGTTCTCCAAATGCCCCAGTCCATACCCACCTTTTCAGCACCCAGTGGTAACTGCCAGCTTGAGATTCAAACTATGTATGACCCAAAGTAGTACTGTTTTTTAATCCATACAGCTGCTAAAAGGGTTTAAATTTTTTTAATATTAAAAGTGGGAGAGTTCCATAAAAATCTAGATTTCTGATTTCTAAACAATGACCTCCTAAACTTACAAAAGTAGACCCGCATTTCTACATGTCAAGAAGCTTATTATAATCTTACTCTTGCTAAGGAGATGATCCAGTCCGTGGTGAGTCCTCCTCATGGATTTCCATTACCTGCCTGGATCCCGTAGGCATCTAAGTTTGCAACCTGTGACTCAAACCACAGGCTCTCAAAACCCAGCCTGCACAACAGGGCTTGCCCCATCTAGACCTGGGAGGCTTGCTGTCTTCCAGTGGTCTCTGGTTGCATCACCACCATGAGTTATTCCTTAAATCCTGTTCCACCTTTTTAAATGGCCCCTTCATAAACTCTCTTTAGTTAAACTCTGTAAGATGTGAGACTCCAGTACTTCCTGAAACAACAGACGGGTTTGGACAGTGCTCATTCTTCCCCAGGCACTCTCCTAATATGCGCATGGTCACCCTTACATCATCCCCATCAGGTAGGCATTGCTGCTATCCCCATTTTGCACATAGAAAGACAGAGAAGTCTTATCATTAGTCGATAACTGGGCCAGGATTCAAGCCACCCAGAATGGTTGCAGTATGCATACTCTCAACCACTGTGCCATCCTCCCTGTAAGCCATTATTATCATGCCATCACTTCTGCCAAGACAGGCTTTCCTCCTGGACTGTGAAACCCTCTAGGGCTGGAACTTACTTCACTCTTTGCTCTCATTGTCCAGCACAGTGGCAGGCACATACTAGCTCTCAATAACTGTGGGCCGAGCGAGTCAGTCAATAGCATTTTGTAAACCATAAAACCCTCTGTGGAAGCCAGACATTCCGATCTCAGATGCGCAGGCCCCTGGAGGCCACGCCCGCTGTCCCTGGAAGAACAGAAGACTAAGTTCTGGAGACAGAGTGCGCAAATAATACCCTGCAGCCTCTCCTCTTGGCCTCAGCTGGCTCCGCACTGTTTCTCATTATTAAGTCAATCATATAAAATTAACAGAAAACGATGTCTTTCAATTAGTAATAGAGCAGTGGGGGGTGGGGAAGTGTATGTTTGTTAAGACAGCAGGGCAGCCTGAGACAAGAGGGTTTCACCGGAGCAGAGGCAGCGGCCCAGGCTCCCAGCTCACTCTGCCTCATTAGCGTCTCTGGTCTCCAGCCGGTTGCTAATTGCTCCCTTATTTCCCAGTCACAGGAAGCCCACGCTACGCCAGCTCTGCTCCCAGCTGCAAGGCAGCCATCCTGCCCTCTGCAGAAGCCGACCGCCAGATCAGCTTCCAGACAAACAAACCTGGCCCCAGTTCACTTGGACCTTGGCGACAAGCTCAGCACAAGGTGGGACAGGGGAGCGAGTGGCAGAAGAGACGATCTCAGTCTGGCCTGACCTGACCTCCACTCTCACCCCTTCCCATACGCTTCAGCCTTCTACTGAGGCCAAATCCAGTGAGATAGGAACAATTGAAAGTTGAAAGGCACGTCTTGGTAGGAATAGATTTTTACTTTTTTGGATCGTAATGAAATATCCACATTCTCCTCACCAGCCTGGTTAAAACAGCAACTATCCCACCACCGTCTTTGCATACCTTTACGTCTTCCCTGTTTTATTTTCCCCATGACACTATCATCATCTGACATTTTCTGTATTCTTCTTCATTGTCTCTCACTAGAATCTATGTCCATAAAAGCAAACAAACACTTACATATTGGCCCACTTGCACATGGGAGCACACATGCATACTTGGAGGCACATGTACATATTCGCACATGTATGCATAGGCATTCACACAAGCACAGAGGCACATGGCCCTGTGTACCCAAATCATCCATACAGCATGTGCGCTGCTGCTGGCACATACCATTCTCCTGAATGATGTCGGAGGCACACTGCTCCAGGACAGACATGTTTGCCAAGATGGTCATAATCTGCAAAAGAGAATTGAGAGACTAGGAAAGTGGGCACACATGATCCAGATGGTGCTCTCTACAGACAGATCAGCTGGGGGCTATGAAACTTCCTTTAGCCCATGATTCTTTACTGTCCACCTGCCCATCCTTTTGCGGCATTTTCTTCCAGCCTTGTGGGCTGCTGTCACTTTGATGTAGTCCCCAGTGACCGATGCCCATTCATCAGTATATGTCTCCGGAATAACCCCCAGGTCCTGGGATCCCACTGGAGAGAACAGCATTACCCTGGGTGAAGTTGGGGCTCAGCTGTCATTGTGCAGGACCCCTCCAATTCCATGCTCTAAAATGAAGACAGAACTAGAGGCTCCTGGCCCTCTACCTCTCCTGTGCTAGTTTGTCCTCCTGGCAGTCTGCCCTCTCCTGGTTTGGTTCGCCGATCCCAGTTTCTTCCTGTCATACTGACTCCCACCTACCTTCAACCTGAGACTAACAAGGGCTGAGTTCACGGTGGAGTGCACATGAGAAGAAACAGCATTACAACCCAGCATCGGGTATTACTGAATATGGGACCCAGTGAGAAAGTTCATACTCAAAGTCTCTGGTCCGTAAGCCTCGCTTGTCAGCCAGCACTGAAGGATTGTGTCTTTATTAATGGGATTCTGATACGAAGCGGATGGCCGGCCTTGGTTACATCCTCATAAGCTATAACCCACTACAGGCTCCTGGCACAGTAAAAGGAGCTCAGCACACTCACAGCACAAAAAATAACTAGGAAGTGGGCCAACAAGGGACCCCAAGCTGTAAGGGGTGCCAAAACGCCAGTGGATATATTGGAAACGTGTAACCTATTAACAGGGACCACTCATAACGCTGCTCCTGAAATAAGCAGCAGAATGAAAATTCACCCATCTTCATAGAACAGCAGTCTCACATGGTAAATAAAATAAATAATAAAAGAAACACCAGTTCTCACTGGTGCCAGCCTACTCTCCTGAAAACTTCCTTCAAAGTTGTGACGTGGTTTAAGCAAAAGCCACCGCTCCGCTTCAGAGACAGCAACTGACAGTCTCCAGAGGACATTCAGGCAGCTGTAATTGTAAAACTGGACAGCAATGTGATAGCAAGAAAGAGGATTATCTAGATTTAATTGGTTTAATATTAGTGTATTATTCTGGGTAATAAAGCATCTAAAATTTCTTCTCTTCAACAGAAAGAAAAAAGCTTGCCATATTGATAGAACGTGTATTGTCCCTTCCCCTCTACACACATGTCATAAGGGATTTAGTATTCTCAGGCTGCCGCGGCATCTCTGGGTATCGGCCCCTTCCAGCTTAACCTAGCTGGGATCTGAGTGATTCAGCAGAACTAGAGGAGCGGTCAGGGAGGGACTGACAAAATTTTATTCTAAAGTAAATTCTGAAACACCCAATGTTTTATGAGGGGAATGACAACGCCTGTATTTGCATTTTAGAAAGAACTACAAGAGGGTTAGTTCTCAAAAGTGCTTTTTTCCCCCTTTTAGGATTATGTTTGTGGCTGAAATAGAAGGAGTGAGAGGGAAAACATGAGTTAAAGATGCAGTCAAAAGATGGAACATTCCTCAGGATGCATGAAGTGGCAAATGAAGAGTGAGGAGAGACAGGGCCAAGTTCATGTGCAGTTATGGTTCATCTGGTTTTCTTTGAACTGCTGGTGGTAGTGGGGAACACTACCTCTTTTTCCAGCACACAGGGCAGCTACACTCCAGCCATCACCAGATTGGTCTCTCTCTGAATAAAGACATTTCTTTGACATGGAGATTCATGAAGGAAAGACGGAAGGAAGGAAGGAAGGAAGGAAGGAAGGAAGGAAGGAAGGAAGGAAGGAAGGTAGGAAGGAAAAGAAAGGAAAACCTTTGTTTGTAGCAATGAGTTCATTACATGGCAATTATTATCATGTCACAGGCACCAGGTAGGTCTTTGTGTCAGACTAATTTAGATCCTGTTAATGAAAATTACTTCCTCTTTACAGAGCCTGTACCCCATGTGGTTTTCTGGAGGTGCAGATGAAGTATTCAATTAAGCACAATTTGAATAAATGCCAATTATGCCCTGCTTTGAGTCTCCCTTTCGAAGCATCCTTGTATGTACTATGATGTAGAGGGGAAAGAGGTCAATATTTCTACTTATAGTCAAACCCACAGCTGGGATTTTAGGGACAACTGGTTTACCTGAATGTATACAAGCTTGCAATGCTGTCAGGGGACAGGAACCAGGCAGACAGTTTCCCCTGTCCCAGGCTAATTCAGTCCCATCTTATGGTGTTCAATTAAGTTCTATTTCTCCTGCTCCCCTTATAGTTATTTGGTGAATGCAGAGGATATTAATTTTGAGAGAGACCCTAGATGAGAGATGGTAGTGGCTAAATGTATGGATCAGTCTAGGTTCAAAACCTGGCACAATTGCTTATTTTCCATACGATCTTAGCCATGTTACCTAACCTTCTGTACCTTGGTTAACAAAAATGCATGAGTTTCCTATTGCTGCTATAACAAATTGCTACAAACTTAGTGGCTTAAATCAGCACAACTTTATTAACGAGCAATTTTGGAAGTCACAAGTCCTAAGTGGGTCTTAAGGAGGTAACCTCAAGGTATCAGCAGATCTGCATTCCTTCTGAAGGCTCTAGGGGAGAATCCATTTCCTTGTCTTTTCCAGCTTTTAGAGGCTGCTGCCTTCCTGCTGTTTTCTGACTAATTCTGCCTCACTTTTATAAGAACAGTGTGATTACATTGGACCCATCTGAATAATATTCCTATATCAAGGTTTTTAATTAATCATCATATGCTAAGTTATTTTCACCATAAAGGTAAAGTTTGGGGGATTAGGACACAGGCATTTTTGGGGGAGGCATTATTTGGCATACCATAGGGGATAAAAATAAGTGTCATTACTGTTACAAGCATTCAATGGATTAAGAGTTCATCAAGCATCCGGAATGTTTGTTAAATGTAAGGAATATAACTTGCCTCTGGGGAGCAGAGCCTGGAAAGACCCAGGCTTGGAAGATGAGCTCCAGAAGTATGGGCCCATGTAACACCCAGTATGTGTGGGACTGAGGACTGTTGTTGCCAAGGTGAACTGTAGATGGGAGATCCCCAAAAGGTAAAAACGGCCTTAGAGCAGGTGCTACCCTTTCATCCAGAGGAACAAAGAATTTCTTGGGCATTGTGAAATCAGTTTTCATTTGGCCTCCAGAGAGCTTAGGAAAACTGCAGTGGATAGCACACTGACCCAGAAGGCTAGGGTGCTCGCATGCTACTAGTTCCAGAATAAACACCCCTATGTGGTAGGGAGGTGGTTGGCAAAGCCTTTTGATATCAGCACACACCCAGGAAAAGGCTCACGAGTTGAAGGTGTGGCTCAGGCCTGCCTCACACCCTTAGCAGTATTTCAACAGTCAGCTCTCATCACAGCCTGACTGCCCACATCTTCCCTCACTTGCTATGGTGTTAACTGACTCTGAAAACAAACAGCGTAAAAGACAAGTGAAGAATCCCCAAAACACTCAACGGAGACCAGTGCTCCAATCTAATAGATCTTATAATACAGAAAACTGGCAAATATTTAATGAAAAGTTGTGATTAATTTCATGCTGTGCAGGAATTAGGACAAAAAGGCCAACAGCTCATATGACTGTAATCAGAATTACTCTGTAATTGCCAGATACAATATTTGAATTGCTAGGATCACTGTATTAACTCTCTAAATGCTGTGGCAACAATGTCAACCGCAGCTTTGCAACAGGGAAGTCCCTTCCAGCCTCTAGGACAGTCATGTCCAACTCTGTGCCATGTGTGGCCCTGGACAGCAAGTCATGTGGCCCCACAGCACTGTGCACTTTTAACATTATTATGTGATTTCTTTAATGATTTTTTTCAAGACTGGATTGCACGGTACTCAAGCACAGTCTGCCAAGGTGACAACTGAAAGCTGTGTAGGGCAGGTTGCGGGGCAGCGCTAACTCCATCTCTTGCACCCACTACACACAGTCAGCCACGTCCAAACCCATTTGTTTCAGATGTTACCTATGCTTGTCCTGCTCTGCGAGTAAAATGCAGTGATTACCAGTAATAGTATTTCAGCCTACTTACACCTGTGTGTGCGCCTGTGAAGACAGACGTTTACTGTGATTAAGCAGACATGTTAAGTTTTCTTATTAATTATTAAGCAGGCTTTGTGTGTTATTCTGTAAAACAGTTTTGTATGTTGAAATATGAAAAGGGGAAGTTTTATTGCTTATATACATTAACTACAGGATACATTTTATATAAGGCCCAAGACAACTTCGCTCACTGAGGTCCAGGCAAGCCAAAATTTGCATGCCTACCCGCCCTCTTCTCTCCACGCCACTTCACCTCTAAAAGAAGGGAAAGAATCAGAATAAAGACATTGGTTTGAAGGATTGAAGGGTCTGGCATTTCTGATAAATGGTCTCCTGGTGAATGGTGTTCACAGTGAGGTTCCAGGAATGCTACAAAATCTGGTCACTCTAAAATGCCAAACAGCCTATGAACCTTCACAGGAAGTACATAGACCACCCTCTACCTCTGCAGAAGCAATTTCTGAAAGTCACCAAAAGCCTTGCTCAGTAAAAGTCTCTGTTGTGTGTTAGAAAAAATAACCAGATCCTTTCCATCCTAGATTGTCACTGCTTGACAGGCAAGACCTGGAGACAGGCCCCTTTTCCAACCCCATCAAGTCTATAGCTGGATTCTCAAGCAGCACGGGCCCTGGGAAATACTGTCTGGGCACAAAAACTCAGGCCCTAAAAATATCTTGTTAGGCAGGATGTTCTTTTTGATGCCTGATCGTATCCACTGCAGCCCACACTGGCCTCCTCTGGATTAGGAGAAGGGGATAGAAGAGCCCAAGTCCAAGGCTCCCCTCACCGCTGTCCACAACCCAAGGGGGGTCCAGGATAGGCATGCCCAGTGACTCTTCTCTTGGACAAATTAAGTGGACTCAGGATGCTGGGATGATGAAGAGACTCTTGCTGTCCAAACGGAGGTGGACAGAGTATAGATTCAAAACCGAGAAGCTCTGGGCAGCATTGGCGTCACTGGCAGATTCATTACTGGAAGCCTCATGGGGCATTTAATCTCCTAAGTATTTCAGGGGTCAGTGAGCACCTCAGAGCCTAATTCATCTTCTTTGTCTTCATTATAGAGAGCCCTCTGATAACCTTAATCCTCCCTCTGCCATAGGAAAAAGCCATTTGTTTCTTTAATGGGTACACTCTCACTAGCTAAGTGGCTGCTCCGAGCCAGGGCAGAAGGTGAAGCCATCCTGAGGACAGCGGGAGATGTGCCTGGCTCAAAAAGAGGGACAGAAAAAGCTCCTGGCTCCAGGTGCAGAAAGAACTGCTTTCTCCCTACAGCTTGACTATATTCTCTCCCTGCCCAGCGTCCTCTCCTTCCTGGGAACCAGTGAGGCTCTGAAAGGGGCCCACCACTCCTCATGATTGGAAAAGGGTCTCTGTACAGCCACAGATGCCCAGACTAGAAGGAACATGCCCATTTTACAGATGAGGGCTCACCTCTCTGGAGGTTCCCATTCAGTGCTATGTGCTGATATTAATAACACTGGCAGTGGCTTCTATTCATTTAATAGTTTCTATGTGCCAGGATCTGTACTAAGAGTTTATACGCATTAGTTGATATGATTCTTATTTCAACTTTGCGAAGTATGTATTATGTATTCCCATTTTACAAATGAAGAAAGAAGGACTTGAAATGAATTGCACAAAGTTACATGATTGTTCATAGTAGAGAAGCTTTGGACGCAGGTCAGGTGACTCCATAATCCCTGTTTGTACTGTGTTACTACTGGATCTTATATAACATGATCAGCGTCAGCTACACAACAGGCATTTGAAGGTGAAAGGATTTGAAATCATGTTAAATAGATGACGTCCAGCAACCAGAGGTATCCAGCTGAAAAGAAGAGCATGAGTCAGGAAGATCTGGGCCCTCCAGCCCTTCCCCATAACCAAGGGCTGTGACTGCAACAGACACTGAGCACCCCTCGCCCACGAGCCAATCAGGCCAAGGACCATTCCAATGGGTGGGCACTCACCCCACCCCCAGCCCCTGTACTGGTAATTGAATCCAGGGCCTTCACACAGAGCTATGTTCCCAGCCCTTTTTTATTTTTTTTAATTTTTATTTTTATTTTTTTATTTTAAAGAGAAGAAGAAGAAAAATAGAAATAAAACAGAGTTTCAAATCAGGCTAACAGGAGAGTAACAATAATTTTGTGTGTGTGTGTGTGGGTATCAGGGGTTGACCTCAGGACCTCGCACGCCAGCAGGCGCCCGTGCCCCTGAGCGATATCACCGGCCCTTTTTTCGTATGTGGGTTCCGGGAGTCGAACTCGGGACCTTGCACTTGCCAGGCAGGCGCTTATGCCGCTGAGCCATTTCACCGGCCCAAGTAACAATAATTAATACACTATGCATTGCTGTCTTCACAGTTGTTACTCAGAGTTCAAGATATAGGCATGAAATAATGTCCAGACATTATTTGCACAAATCATTTTTTTCAATGAACTAAAAGAAATTAGCTATATAACTATCTTAACTACCTTGTGTATAAATATTCTTTTTCTTTTTCCCTTCCTTCCTTTCCCCTTTACCCTTTCCCCCATCAGTTTCTCTTTTCTTTTGAGCAGTTTCTTCCCAATTTCCAATATCTATTGTACATTTGGATTTTCTTTATCTCGTTCAGCTTCTCACACTAGTGAGACAATGCGATGTTTACACATATGGGTCTGATTTATTTTACTTATGAATATGGTCTCAAGTTGCATCCATTTACCAATAAAAGTCTCAAGTTTATCCTTCTTTATGGCTAAGTAGTTCTCTGTTATATAAAAAACCACATCTTTTTTATCCATTCCTCGGTTGATGGGCATTTAGGTTGTTTCCAAGATCTAGCTATTACAAATTGTGCTGCTACAAACATAGGTACACATATATTGCTGTGGTATGATGTTTTTAATTCTTCTGGGAAGATATCCAGAAGGGGAATAGCTGGTTGAATAGTACCTCTTAAAAAGCTTTGGCACAACAGAGTGAAAAGACAACCGACACAGTGGGAAAAAATTATAGCCAGTTGTCCCTCAGACAAAGGACTTATATCTAAAACATATGAAGACTTGAAAAAAATCAGTCCCCCCAAATTCAAAGACCCAATCCAAAAATGGGCATCTGAGATGAATACACACTTCTCAGATGAAGAAATACAAATAGCAAATAAATATATGAAAAAATGTTCAGCATCACTGGTCATTCAAGAGATGCAAATTCATACAACATTGAGATTCCATCTCACTCCAGAAAGAATGGCTATTATCAAGAAATCAACCAATAACAAGTGCTGAAGGGGCTGTGGGGAAAAGGAACCCTTCTCCACTGTGGCTGGGATTGTAGGCTGGTGCAACCACTGTGGAAATCAGTGTGGAGATTCCTTAAAAAACTAGGATTAGAGGCCCCGTTCAACCTAGCTATTTTTCATATTTTGAAACAGGATCTCACTAAGTCACTAAGTTGCCTAGGCTGGGCTCAAACTGCTTCAGTGTCACAGATTGCTGGGATTACAGGCATGTGCTACCACACCATCTTAGCTGCCCTGTATCTATTCATATTATCATACTTTATCTCCACAGGAAATGGTCCGACTCTAAAAAGTGATCAATTCGACTGGAAAGGAAGTCTAGAACCATATCATGCATGGTTTGGAAAGCCAAGTAGAGGATTTTGGATAATTCGCTATTAGTGCTACAAGTTGGATCATCAAGTTTGAAAAATAATTATATTTACTATTTAGTAACAACTTAGTAGAAGCTAGGTATTTTGTTAGATTCTTACATGTCTTATCTTACTTGGTTCATACTTGCTTCATAAAAACCCTGCAAGGTAGATACTAACATCCTATCTATTAGGTGAAAAGACACATAACTGATAAGCTACAACTTGCCCAAAGTCACCTGATTAATAAATGGCCCAGGCAGTGCAAACACCAAGTCTCTGACCCCACAGCTTCACTGCCTCCTTCATTTCATGTTCAAATTCAGCAACAAATGGGATTCAAAGATCAAGGTCTAAATCAAGTCAGGAATTAAATAGTGCCTACCTATTTACCAACCATATCATTTAAAGGACAACCTCTCAGGTCTTCAATACTTTTATCTATAAAATGGGACAAGTATCAGCAATATGGCAGTATTATTAGAACCCTCATCTACAAATGCTTGTATAGGAAAATCCTTGTATAGAAATTTTTCCTTGGGAGTTTCTCTTCCAGAGGTGATTCTAAGAATGAGAAACAACTGATGAGAGGCCATCCTGCTTCTTCCCTTGCATTGCCCAAGCAAGGACTTAGGGAACTTCACTGTATGTGTCAGTTGTGGGCTAGAGGACCTAAGAAATCTTAGAAAAATATAGAACATGCTCTATGTTCTTAGAAGGGAAAAGTTCGTATAAAATAATAAAAGAGGAATGAATATCCTTAGGTAAGTCAGCTCTGCATTGTGAGGTATGGACTACTCTAAGAAAAGGAGGCAATTCTAGCGAGCTGAAGTCAACTCCCCTGAAGTTTCTGGGGTAGGAGCTAGAACTCAAAGCTAAGAGAGCTTCAGCTAATAGATGGGGCTGGAAGAAACAGAGTGGGGCTGGGGGACTAAATACCGACAGAGATGAACTGAGCTTGGGTTTGGGAGAATCATCTGACTTGGAGCTTAGGTACCTGGCAGAATTAACAGAGACCTCATATCTAACATGATCAGCTACCTCCACCCCTTCGTCAGGAAAGAGGAAGCCAAGTGTGGCCAGAGATGAGATGGGATCCAGAACATCAGAGCTCAAACAGCCTTTAAAACTTCCTCATTTGATGTCCTCAAACACTTTTTGTTGTAGTAAAATTCTTGTTCCCACCCAAATAAAACTTTATGAGGAATTCAAATATACAAAAATATTGTGGCTTATGTAGAGGCTGGGTCCCAGAATCAAAGTCTGCTCCAAGTCCCTGGTTTACTTTGGGGTTGCGGTTTGCTTTTTGGAAACAGGGAGAGAGAAATAATTCACTGTAAGGTATGATGTCAGATGGACACCAGTGTGCCTGCGATACAGACCCTCAGAGGAACCTGCCCATGGGTCTCTCTGCCTCCAGGATGAAGAGTCTGGGGAGGAAGGAAAGCCCTGTAGTTGTTGGGATAGGAAGGGGTGGGGAAGAGGCTTATAAAGAGGCTTCAGGGTCAATGAGAGATGTTAACAACATATTCATTTGACTTACTATAGAGCACAAAGCTTAAAGTGCTAGCAAAAGCCACTACCAGAATGGACCATGAGCTGGCAGACCATGCTGCCTCCCTGCACCCACTGGCCTCCAATCCTCTGTCATCATGGTTACAGGCCCTGGGCGTGGGCCCTCCTGAGCCTCTCACCTGGTCCCGGGTGTAAGGCGTATCCACTCTCTGCTTGTCACTGCAGGCTTCCAAGAGGACGTGGATGGCATTCAGCTGCAGAAGCATTTCACAGGCCATTGTGTCAAAAAAGGTGATGTTGGCAAGGGCCGCAGAGGCCAGCAGGAAGACTTCCCCAGACGAGGCCTCTTGGCACAGCTCTACATGGCACAGAGGAAGAAAATAGCTCAATACCAAGTGCTTTCATATCAGTTACCTCATTCGGCTCCCATGAGAGCTCTGGGAGATTATTTGGGTGGGTATTATAATACTCATTGCACAGATGATGGTAGCAGTCACTAGGGAGAGAGATGTATCTGTCTACATAGGTGGCAGTGCTTGGAAAGCTGGTGTGTGACACCAATTCACTCTTTCACCAAGTATTTATTGAGTGAACACTATGTGCTAGTCATTACTGGTGTCTTAGGATGTCCTGATGAACAAAATAGATCACGCTCTTACCCTTGTGGGGTTTGCACTTTACTAGTGAAAATAAATTTTTAAAAATTAATATAACTAATTGCAAATTTTGATAAATATGAGGGAGCAAATAAACAAATGCTAAGACAGAGAATAAGGAGGGGTCCACGAGGGTAAACAAGAAAGATATCCTGAAGAATGTGACTTTACAGCTTAGACCTTAAGGAGGGAAAGGGGCAGGTCATGAAAATATTTGGAGGAAGAGAAAGCTCTAGACCAAAGTGTGTACAAAGGCCATGAGGCAGGAATGAACTTCCAATCCATTTGTATCTGCAGTAATGTACACTAGGCTGCTGCTAAATTTGCCTTAAAAGGCTGCAGTTCAAGCAGACAGACTACTGCTGCCATTTTCTTTTGATCCCAGGACAAGGATCATCTGGCTACAGAAAAGTCCTACACCAAGCCCCCAAATGTTACACTCTTTTATCTGGTCCTAGTGGCCATAGCCCAGCCCTAACTAAATGTCCCCACTTACCATTTGCAATTATACTAAGGAAGAGCCTCTGAGGAGAAATGTCTCTCTTTTCCCCATCACCTAACATATTCCCCCATGGGCTTTTCAGATCCTAGAATAGACTTGGGCTCAGGAAGGGGTTAAAAAAGGTCTCTGTCCATGGTACACCACCATCCTGATGGGCCTGACTTCTGACCCTCCACTCCAACTTGATCTCCAGTCAAGATGCTTCACTCCCTCAGGCCCTCTCCTTCTGAAAACACTTCTACAAAACCACAAGAGTAAAGGCCACACTTTATGAAATTGGCCGTAGCACAGGGAGAAAGTTCAGGAGACAGGATTGAGTTATATTCCGTCCTGGTCCCTAGTCCTTCCCTCCAGACAAAGAGCCTGTGTTTCCAGGTCCTCTTGCCACCTTCCAATGAATGGAGTTATTGGTCCCTACCTAAAACAGGGACAATGACAGTCGAACACCTGTAGTGTGCTCCACACCATGCCGTTACATTCTGAGCACCTTTATGGTAGAATATGATCATCCCTGTTTACAGATGTGGAAGCTGAGTTTCAGAGAAGCTAGTAGTAGCAGCAGGTACTATTGTTTTTAGTATTTAGTCTGTGCCAGGCACAGCTGTACATTTTTTATACCATTAACTCATTCAATCTTTACAACAATACAATTTTTATAACAATTTTATAAATGAAAGAACTGAGGATTCATATATTAAGTGATTTTCCTGAGGTCTTATGGCCAGTAAGTAATTATCAGGAGCCTGCCTGATCCAAAGTCCCCTTCTTTCTGTTCTGCACAATGCTTCTTCTTCCAGCCCCTTTGACTCATTCTCAGTGATGCTCCCACAGACCTGTGTCCAGTCCTGTCAGGAGGATAATGCTCGCGTCTGGGCAGCTCTGTTAGCCACCGCCCAGGCATGACTACCAAACAACTCAGAAACTCCGTCCAACTGCCCAGGACTGGGATGAAATGCTACCTACACAATTAAAAGCTCCGTGATTCCCCATATCCCATGACTGCCCCATTCTCTTGGGTCATTCAACCACTCGGGTCATTCAACCTCTTCCAGGCTCACCTCTCTACATCCAGGCTTTGGAGTGAGGCTACAGAACTCATTGGCCCACTTTGCTGTAAGATTTCTTCTAGGTCCAAATATCCCCCTTATTCTCATTCAGTAGCAATTATTGCTGACACAGCAATTATTAACACAACTATCAAGTGCCTTTTAATTTTGCTGCAAATTTATTTGCACTACACTCTGAGTCACCTGGGATGTGTTAGGAAGATTAAACTGAGGATTCCAGTGACTCATTTACAAATGTTTCCAGGGAATGGCAAGAAATTGGAGGGCTATTTCCCACCAAAGAACAGATATATTCCATCTGGCGTCCTGCCTAGCAGACATTTTCCATCTGCTGAATCTCAAAGTAGAAAGCATGGTGCATCTTCAGCAGGGTGAAATAAATAGGAAGACTCTTCTTCTCCAGAGAAGAACCCAGCCTGGGCAGGAATGGATATAGGACAATAATGGAAGGCCCTTTGGACTATACATGTTTTGGTTTATTTGTTTTATTATTTGATAATATTTATGAATTGAGGTATTTTCTACTTAATTGTAATTTGTGCCTTATCTTTAAAAATACAGTCTTTCCTACATGGCAACAATCAACTGGAGTTTAGCAGTGACTGTCCCCCTTATCAGTGCATGTACTTGTCAACTTAATATCAAACTCAAAACTTCTTATTTTCTCTTTCATCAATTCATTTGCTTCCGGCTGAGTTCTGGGAGATGTTTGAGTATGAAACTCCTGGCTTGGTGGATCCTGATGCTAATGTATGGCCTTGAGAAAGTTCTTCAACTTCTCCAGTTCCCTGGGGATTGTTAGCCAGATGAATCCTTCTAGTTTCAGCAATTTAGCAGTTAGACTTTTTCCCCAATAGAGTGGGTGCTATACTTTACCTGAGTTCCCTCCAACCAAGATGTTGAACAATTGACTTCAATGTTTCTTGATTCTGAATTCATGTGGATGTTGGCAGATTGATTTCTCCTTCCTGGTCTGTGGGTTTCCCACAGCTCCTTTGACTAGAATCAGCTATGAAGTCAACCTAATTGATGTAACCTGTGTGCAAAGTACTGGAAGATGGTATAATTCTAGAGCTAGAAGGCCACTTGAAAGAAATGGATTGCAACCTCTCATTTTATATATTGGGAAATTTTAAAAGTGAGCTTTACAATGTGACATGACAAGAGAGCAGCAGAATCCCACAGAGCATTTGCTCAGGGCTGCTGATCAATAGGTGTTTGTTGAATGAGTGAGTGAAAAACCAGACCCTGAACCCAAATGTTCTGCCTCCTAGCCCATTTCCATGCTGCCCCTAAATACATGCTATTCCAGCTAATCTCAGCCCTGGTATATGGACTCCAAGAGCTAATCCTAAATTTTCTGGTAAATTTTCATTCAATTTCAGTAAGATATGGATATAGTGACAGTGACAGAAGAAAGAATAGAAGTAGAAACATAGATCGCTACCAGTTCTGTTAAAGAAAGGAGGTTGTTTGCAATGCAAGTTCCTTGAAGATTTTTATTCAGATGACTCCTTCTAGTTTCTGCAGTTCAGAAAAGGAAAGCTAGAAAAAGAGCATATTCTAGATATTGGACTATTGTCTCCTGCCAGGAAGACATATGTCTAAATAGGGGTACAAAGAAGAGCCAACACTTTTACAGTCCCATGATGTGAGACCAGTGGTGGGATTTCCTGCAGCCGGTTGGGCTGAGCTAGTTCTTGCTGAGAAGTTGTTTGCTCCATTCATTGCTGCTATGTTTATTGGTTTTGATGAGACATTAGCACAAAGTTTATCGGTCTTTCTAGCCAAGGGCCTGAGGATTAAAATTTGAAGCCCAGCGTCTCCCTGGATTCCTCTGTCCTCCACTTGCTTCTTGGAGGGCTTGCTGTATTTTAATAGGAGTCTCTTAACAATGGAGTTCTTTAAAGACTGAATCTGGTCCATTAATGGTGTGGTTTAAACTAGTGTGATCATATTTGAAGGACATATTTGGGGCTTGGTAAGCAGCAGAGTAGCCTTTCTAGTCCTTCCTGAAGACCATGGTGTCCAGGCTCTCACACCTGGGTTCCCACCCACCCAAGCAGACTCACTGACAAGGGCTGTCACAATCTCCTCCATACTCTCCAGGAAGCTACTGAGATGCTGGGTGAAGGATAGGTGTGGAGAGGTGACCTGGGCCACCACAGCTGCAGCCTCAGCCCGCGTGGCCTCTGAATGGCTGTCGTCAGTCAGGATGTCAGCCAAGCACAGAACACCATCCACCTGCAGAGGGAGAGAGGGAGCTTCCCGGGGCATCACAGCTTGTGACAGTAACGAGAGAGGCTTAAGCCCCCTACGTGGCCAGGTCTGGCTGCCCAGAACAGTGCAGAGCCCCATGTGGGGTGAAAGACATTCTGGTAATGAGCCCCCACCCCTGAAATGTCCCAAACTCTGGCACCTGGGGACCATCTCTTTGAGTCCAATGACCTCCCATGGGCTTTCAAAGTAACAGATATCAACCCAGGTATCCAGAGCCTGGACCTTGGTCATCTACCACAGAAAACTGTAGTGAAAGAACAGTCACCTAGAAATCACACACCCCGAGCTCCAACCCTGGCTCCCTCTTCTATGCTGTATAACTTGCTATTAGTCACTTGGCCGCTCTAAGACTATTACACGGCCCACCAGCAAGGGGTTGGGCAATA
This sequence comes from Erethizon dorsatum, assembly GCA_028451465.1. Lineage (NCBI taxonomy): Eukaryota > Metazoa > Chordata > Mammalia > Rodentia > Erethizontidae > Erethizon > Erethizon dorsatum. The sequence continues at coordinate 69,274,932 of CM051827.1, read as the reverse complement.
GATAAAGGAGGCAATACTTGATCAGAAGAGATGTTCAAGAAATGTGGGTGCCCTGCTTTTGTTTGGATTTAGCAGCAGGCTGAGCTCAACATCTGTTCTTCCCCTCTTTGATCTCTACCACCTTCTCCCATAGAATGGGGGCTACTTCTATGAAACCCTTGTTCTCTTTGCCCAAACAGAGAGATACAAGCCTAGGGGGCAGGAATTTCAGCTAAAGACTTTCTTTTCCCAGCTGGGCTCCAGCCACACTTGCTCTTGACATCCTAAGAGCCTCTGCTTATGGAATACTTGTAATGCACCAGGTTCCAGGCAAAGTAGTGTGCAAGTGTTATTGTACCATTGATTCCTTGCAGTAACCCTCTGAGATCAGCATCATTATTCCTATTTTACAGAAAAGTGAATTGAGGCACAGAAAGATTTGTTTACTTGTCCCAGATCATTAATTTTAAAAGTGATTGGTTTGCAAATTGAACCTAAATAGTCTGGCTTCAGAGCCCAGGTTTTGAAGAGAACATTTCACTTCCTCCCAAGAAGGGGCACCTGAGCTTGAAACTCAGCCTTCATCATAGTTCAGTAGATGAGACAGGGAGAAAAAAAGAGGCAGATGCTTGTCATAGTTACATCAGCTGTGACCCTACAGCCCCTCAGATGTCAAAAATCACAGAGTCCATCCCCCATCAGAAGTGGGAAGTGGGGATGGGCCAACAAGGAGGCCCAACACACCTGTGTTGATGTTCCCCACACCTGCCACTGGCCTGGGCCCCCTGTCCCTATATCCTGCCTTCCTACCACTCAGCTTTAGTGGGTCTCCAGAGGTTTGCACTTTGTTTGACTAATTACCACCACTGAGTTCTGTGGCTCCCTAAGTGGCTATTGGGAGCAGTAAGGTCCATTAACTGTGAAAGCCTTTGGCAATCTCAGACTCAAAGGAGAAAAATGTGGAAACAGGAGCCCAGGGAACTGTCTGCAATAAAACTCACCTGGATGTGCTTAATAAAAAGGAACAAACAGCAGCCAGTCCACCCCTGGCAGGACTGGATTCATGCCAACTGTTTGACTAGCAGGCCCTTGGAGAGAGGCCTCATTTGGGCCCAGAGAACAAAAGGAGGGCTGCTCTAGGCCTAGAAACAGGAAGCAGCCCCACTGCCAACATAAGAAATCTCTTAATTATCCAGTCCTTAGCCCCTTTCCCCCTTCCAGCAAGAACTAAGCCAGCTGCTATGGGGCTACAGCATCTCTACTGGAGAAGCATCTCAAACGATCCAGTCTCCTTCATCTTGTGTTGGTTGCAGAGGGGATTGCTACCCTGGTTCCTGATTCTGTTGGTAAAATCATCAGATCCAAAGCATTATCCTTCCCTGGTTCCCAGCACATGTTGGAGACAGGCCAATCTGGACATATAAGAGAGGCCAAGGAGCTTATGGTTCCCAAGACCTAGTGCCACCCCAGGCCTGGACACCAAGCCTGCTCCTAGTCCAGAATGCTGCTCTGCTAACGCCTTACTCACATACTACAGGCCAGGCCTTGTCCCACACCAATGGTGACCCAGAGAGCAGTGCCTACTGCAGTTGGAGAGGTGGCTTACATCCAGAGACGAACATCAAACAGCTTGATTTCCCATGAGGGCACTTTCCAGGGAGGCCTCTGGGAAGCCATTCCTGACTTATCAGGGGCCCCATTCTAGATAGGGGAGTTCACCCACTTCTGGGCTCCCATGCCGAAGTAATTCTATTATCATTGTCACACTTACCACATTAAACTTCTTTTTTTGTCTTGAGTCTGGCCTAGCTGCATCAAATTCACAGCAAATAGCTTAAAAGCAGATTCTTGTGCCTCACCCAGATCTATTCCCCATGAATGTGGCCAAGGAATTTTCTTATTAACAGGTCCACATTGACTTTTATGCTCCAACAACATGGAAAAACACTACTATGTTACAATTCTCTGCCCCTTTGTCTGTTCAGCTCCCTTGTTCCCCTGCCAGTTCTACAAGCCTGGGCACCAGGGCTTGTTCATAGCTGTTCCAGGCCTAGTGTGTGTTGGGGTTTCAGTAAATGGACAACAAATGCAAAGAAGTAAAATTTGACCTAAGATTTGAGGACACTTATAGACTTAAGGTCTCTGCGTAGACTAGTAAAAGCAGAATGATGTTGAAGATGGAAGGATACCGTGAACAAAGGAAGTTATCAGAAAGGACAGCATTGATGAAATAGCCAAGATGAGGACATAAACTCCAAAGATTCTTGACCTGAGGAAAGTGGCCTCAACTTGATGAGGACCCATGAGTCCTTTTGAGTCTTTTGCAGCACTTTGGTTTCCCAGAGGATCTGTGGAGTCCTGGCTATACAATTCACAATTGCCCATTGTCTTGTTTTCCCTTTAATTTGTTAGCTATGCTTCAGATTTCTTCTGGTATTGTCCTACTTATGAAATATATCATCTCTTAAATATATATATAGCAATTTTGTAAGGGCTAACAAATAATAAAATGAACACCCATATGTATATATGTATAGGTCTTATGTCCAGATATTATAACCTTAGAAATAAAAATAAAACCAGAAAACCCCCTATGCACTTTCTTAATCTCACACTTCTGCTTTTCCCCGTTGGATAGATCATTACCCTGAGTTTTGTTCTTATTATTCCTCTCTTTTTTTAAGAGTTTATTACATTTGCCTGTTTAGTTTTGCAATTGGCATAAGTGGCATCACATTGTATATAGTAATTTGCTTTCTTCTCCAGGCAGCATAATGTTTATGCTATTCCTTCCTACTGTTGTATGTGGCTATGGTTCATTAATTTTCACTGCTGTATGGTATTCTGCTATATAAGTCAATTGCAATCCATTTATGCATTTTCCTGTCAATGGACATTTGAGTGAATTCCCCATTTTTTGTTATAATGGACAGTGCTGCTATAAGTATTCTTCTAAATGTTTTCTGGTGAATCTGTGCCAGTTTCCTTAGGAGTTTTAATCTAGATATGGAATTCCTAGGGCATAGGATTTGCAAGTTTTGATTTTACTGGTATTGCTAAGTTGTTTTGCAACATGGTTATACAATTTCTCCTCTACCAGCAATATATAAATTTATTTGGCTCCATATCCTTGTCAATTCTTGGTATTGACAGCTTTTTTTATTTTTTGGTGATTTTATGGGTATAAAAATTGTACTTTAACTTATATGACTCTACATATTAATCAGACTGAATCTGTTCATATCATTTTGTTTTGATTTGGTTGGGGTTGGTCTGGCTTTTGTTTCTTACACGTTGGATTTCCCCTACTAGGAATTGCCTGTTTATATGTTTTGTGCCTTTTTTCTAGGTTGTATCCTTGCATAGGGACCAGATTTCCCTGGCCATTTGTTCTAATGCTAGTGACCTGCCACTTTGCCTGCCACCAAAAGTCTACCAGCAACCCAAGTTGAATCTGCATCCATCATCACTTGAGCAGGTGCAACCATAGTAGAAGGCCACTGAAGGGCCCCACACACTGGACTTGGGCTTTCCCATATGTGAGCCAATTCCTAGAACATCAGGACATACACAGGTATTGGAGTCAGACCTAGCCAAGCCTTAATCTTGCCTCCATCCCTAGTAGGTAAATAATTTTATTACCTATTTTGTGATTTTATTTATAAAAGTAGGTAATAATACCTACCTTATAGGGCTTATTTTTTTTTTTAATAAACCTTTGATAAAATAGATTTCAACCTCAGGGTTATTGGAATCATTAAATGAGAAGTTGCATGTACAGTGCCTGCCACATGGTGGCGCCATGATTCCACACCGTCTCAGCTGGTGTCGCAGTCAGCTATCCTTGACTTGGGGCCCTGAACCCTAGCTTTCCTCAAATCAGTCTTCCCCAGCCTCCTTATTGGGCTTCTTTCTAGCGTCCCTTTCTTCAGACTCCTCTGGGGCTAAGATGCTACTGAAAAGGTCAAGCCTTTAGGTGGGGTGTTAGCTTTCTGTCACTGTGACTAAATACTTGAGAAAATCAACCTAAAGAGAGGAAAGGCTTATTTTGGCTGACAGTTTCACACCTCTCAGTCCTTGGGCCTTTGGGAGACACCTCAGATCCAACCATATTAGGTGGGGATATACAAGTTGAACCACTTGCTTGGACATCTTCTGATTATATGTGCCAGAACTGGGACTTTTTAAAATGAGAGTGATTCCTGACTGGGAATGATAGATAAATAAATTAGAAACCCTCAGTAGAGAATACAGTAAAACTTAGTGCCACCCCTGTGGTTTTTACTGTTCAACAGACGTCACTGAACACCTCCACTGAGCTAGGCAGAAACCCAGAGATGAAGCTGAAATAAACGAGAGAAACAAAGACAGGTAGGCAGAAGAAAATTGAGAAAGAAGGGGGACTCCTTCACAGAGGGTTTGTGAAACAAACCCCACCTGTCAGTCCTCTCTTGGCCTCTCTGTAATCCTTACTCCTGCCGAGAATTCTCTTCAGCTTGACCCTTGATCCTTCCAGGACTGCTGGATACCACATTCTGAGGGCTCATCCCTCCCTAGCTAGCTAGTGCTCACCACCTGCTATCTTAGCCTCTCCTCCTTTGCTTCCATCTAACCTAGCATGTGCCAGATTCTGCTGCCAGCCTATTTCATACTGTATTGTACAATCAACCCAAACCCAAGTGGTCTCAGTGACCCACTACTATGACCCTCAAAACTAACCCCCAGCCTTGACCTTTATTTCCCCAAGATCCACACCTGTATTTCCAAACTGCCATTGAATCATTAAGTTTAATTTCAAAATTACTTTGCCTGGATATCCCATGGGCACCTCAAACCCATTCACTTAAAAATAAAGTGGTCTTATTCCCTTTCCTTCCTCATGAGTTCAGAAGTCACCCGCCTCCCTCACAAAGAGGAGCCCTTTGTGCTTCCAGCAGCCATACTGTGCTGAAATCCACTAGAGCAGGTATCAGGTTGAATGATCTGATCAGCTTACATACTCATCCCCCACTAGATCCGAGCCCCTCGGGGCAGCTCCTAGCCTGAATCCTTTCTAGGTTCTCAGCACCCAGCTGAGGTATCAGCGGACTTAAGAAGTATGAACTGAAAGATGAGGAAATGGTAGCCCTGCCTGGGAGGTTGAGATTACCCAAGCTGCACAGCAAGCTGATGCCAGGTCCTAATCCTAGCACTCTCGGGAGCTGAGGCAGAAGAAGAGCAAGTTTGAGCCTCGCTTGTGTGATTTACTGACTTAGCAAGATCCTGTCTAAAATTCAAAAAGACTGGGGATGTAGCTCGGTGTGGAGGCCCTGGGTTTAATCCTCAGTACCACGAAAAAGAAAAAAACCAGCATTGGGTGAAAGATGAGGAAACAGTAGCCCTGAGGCCCAGAGGCAAGGAGATTGCCCGGGCCACACAGCAAATTAATGCCAGGTCTGGGACTCCGATCCTTAACTCTCTGCTCCTTGTCCCATGCCTTCCTCATTGGGGCCTTTGGAGAGGAAAGAGGAGCTGGTGAGCAGCCAGGTCAGAAGGGTTGCTCAGCCCAGCTCCTGTGCTGGTCCCAGGAGTAGCCCAACCTGAAGCCAGCTTCCTGAAAGACTGGTCCCATTTCAGGAAAGTCTCCATCCCCAACCACACACTTCCCATCCTGAGCCATAAACTTCACGCCAAGAGAGCAATCTAATCAAAGCATTTTCACATCCCTAAAGAAATTGCTGCTGGAAGCACTTACAGATAATTAGCTTTTACATGGAGTGGGATGGGCCTGAGGCCAGACTTTCCTTGTGGGTGGGTGTGCAAATGGGGACAAGAAGGGTCTGTCCTGGTCATCACCTGAACACCAGGGCTGATGCACCTGGAGCCTGGACACAGTGGCAGCTGGTAAACACTGAAATTTTTCCCAGAGGGCAGGGGAAGGAACACGGAATCTGCACAACCAAGAAGCCCAACGTGTACCGAAGACATCATGGCAAATTTATGGGTAGAGATCTACCGATTATTGCAAATGCATCAGTGGTGGCTTTTATGCAAATATCGAAGGGACACAGGATAGTATACCATGACCCATCATATATCACTGGTAACAGTCTACCATTTCTTGTGCTTTTGGCATGTTTGTTTGTTTTTATCTTATGTGTTTAGTTTTTAAGTAAAGGAGGAAGATTGGTTGCCGGCTTGTAACAAACAGAATTATGCCATTGTAGTGAAAATCACCCATAAGACGGGAGAATGTCCTAAAGGCTCCAAATTTTCTCCCTCACTTTTCTGTACACTTGGACATCTAAAAGCTAAAAATAAATAAATAAATAAATAAATAACAGACAAGTGGGAATTGCAAAGTGATTCGAATCCAGCTCAAGGACAAGTCAGTTGTCTAAGGTATAGGAAAATGCAATTACAGGCAGAGAGGGGAGCAAGAGTTCATGACCAAGGAAGCAAAGACAAGTGGGTGCCAAGAGACAGGCCGAGCATTTGGCAGGATAAATGAGTCCATGGGTCGGAAGCAGAAATCAAATGTGGACTCTGAACCAGATATGGAGAAAGTTTAGGACAAAGTCTGTGACAATGCAAGGTGTTAAAGGCTCCCTTTATAAAATGAGGACTTTGTTTTATAGAGTGGCAGTAAAGCTGGCAGCTCAACAGAAAATCACAGAAACTAAGAAAACCCTCAGGAGGATCACAGCATCTCCCTCAAACCAGCATATCCCAGGCCCCACTCAACCTCCCCTGCCATTTCAAACCAGAATCTGTGGTTAAAAGCTCAGTGCTAAGTGGATAAATAAAAATATTAATGTGAAATAGTGGATGGAACAATGGATGAAAGGGATTACATAGCCAGTTTGGTGGGCAAATCAACAAGGCACAGAGGGGAAGATATATAGATATATAGACAGAGGTGGCAGACATGAGCTGCTTAGGTGGAGAGAAATCATGGCTCGAATCATGGCTCAAGTAAAAATAAAAAATAATTTCCCTGTCAAGCAGATGACTTTCCTTAACTCAGATCTTCAAACATGCTCTGAAGGCATTTGAGGGTGGGTTTCCCTCAGGGTTAGGGTTATGAGGCACATGCTGAGATGACAATACCAAGTTTGCAGCAAAGCATGGCTGAGCCCAGCCAGGATCTGAATTGTAGCCAAAGTGCTTCTAGATCGGTGGTTGTCAGATGATTAGAATCATCTGGGAAAGTTTTTAAAACACTAACATCCGGGCTTTACTACTAGAAATTTGAATGTAATTGGTCTGTGGTGGAGTCTTGGCATCATTATTTTTAAAAACTCCTCCTGTGAGTCCAGTGTACATCTTGGTTGAGCAGGAATGTCCCAGAGGTACCAGTGCTGCAGGGAAGTTGCATGACTTTTGGAGTGGGAAGAGCCTGGCTAGCTGCTGACTTGGTGAAATTAGCAAGTTATTCACCTTCTTTGACCCTTAGCTTTCCAAGCCTGAAACTGATGATGATATCATACTCAACAATGAAATCATGAATACAATATTTACAACATTCCTCCTGAAATCAATAACAAGACAAAGACATCTTTCATCAGAACTTCTATTTGATACTGTACCAGCCAGCACAATCACACAAGACAAAGAAATAATAAGGTAAAGTGACAGGAAAGGAAGCAAAACTCTCCTTATTTACAGATAGAATGACTATGTACACAGGAAACTCAAAAGAATCTACACATTATTAAAATTTATAAATGAATTTAGCAAAATTTTTGGATTCAGTATCACAATTGTGTGTGTTTTCTGTGTATTAACAACAATAATTTTGAAACTGAACATTTAAAGAATAATGTCACTTACATTCCCATAAAACACAGCTAAGAATAAATCTAAAAAAGATGTGTAAGACGTCAACTCTGAAAACTCAAACCATTGTTGAGAGAAATTAAACACACTTTAAGAATAAAGATATGTTCATGAGTAAGATTACTATTTTTTAAGATTGCAATTATCCAAAAAGTTTCATCTAATCAAAAGCTCAGCAGATAGGTGTTTTGTGACATCAACAAGTTGATCAAAAAATGTTTATGGAAATGCAAAGAACTTAAGAATTACCAAGGTAATCTTAAAGAAGAACAAAGTTGGAGTATATATGCTAGAAAATACCAAAATTTATTAGACTACCACGAGTCGGTGCCATATTGGCACAAGGATGGACAAAACAGACTAATGGATCCAAAAAATAAAGTCCAGAAACAGATTCAGCATATATCACCAACTTTACTTTTAACAAAAGGATCACTTCAATTTAGTGAATTTGGATGTAGTCATAGTCTTTTCAGTAAATGGCGCTGGCACAAATGGGTAGCCATATGAAAAAACTGAATTTGGACACCACTTTAATAATTAATTTGAAATGTATTACAAACTAAGTAAAAAGGTAAAACAACAAAGCTCCTCAAATAAAACATGGGAGAGTGTCTTCATGATTTTGGAGAAAACAGTGATTTCTTAAACAGAAATAAGCAGCACTAAGAACAAAAGAAAAGATCAATAAATTGAACTTCAACAAAATTAAGAGTTTCTGTTTATCAAAAGGCATCATTAACAGAATGAAAAAGCAAACCACATCTGACAATATATATTCTCACTATATAATACTCGACAAAGAATTTGTATGTAGGGTACATTCTTTAAATTGATAAATCAATAAGGCAAAGTTAACTCCGTGTTTTTAAATGAGCAGAAGTATCAGATGGACATTTCACAAAAGAAGACGATCAAATGGATAGTCAGTAAATGAAAAAGTGCTCAAATTCATTACTTTTCAGTAAATATAAATTAAAACCATAATGAGAGATGTGGGTAGGTCACAGGCAGGTGGCTGCATATTCAGCTGTCACAAACCCTGATACAAACAACTTGGTTTGTGTTTTTGAAGCAACTCAAAAAGAGACTGAAATAGTCTTTTAGAAACAATGTCTGTTTACTCATCTCTGTGTGTCTTTCCGTATCCTTTTTCTTCTAGTCTCTGTAAGTCTCTTCTTTCTCATAGCCCTTCTATCTCCCTGTCCCTCTCCCTATCCCAGAAACCTTTTCCGTGCTCCTCTCCAAACTAGCACTTGCCCCACTCCAGAAGCCAAAGGAGAAATCGATGTGGATGACCAGAAGAGCCACGTCTGCCCCTTTTCGGGTCCTCTGCATGAGCCTCATTTCCCTTCTTCCCAGCACTAGCATCTCACTCACATCTGACTTCTCACTACTTTTTGGTCTCACCTGACTATTTGGGCTTCAGCTGGGAAATGCACATTGATGAATATTTTACCCTGCAAATCCACAGCTTCTCCCCACCACAATTTACAGAGAGAGAGAGTGCGCACTTTGGGTGAAATTGGGCACATTCAGGATGGTATGGCCGTAGATGAAAAACAGCTTTCCAAGACAGGAAACCATGTACAATTTCACAGGAAAAGAAAAATGTGCAGCTCTCTTCTAATAACTCCTGGAGGAATATCACACCCTTCACATACCCTTAACCCCAGGGAACAGGCTCCAGAATTCTCAGCCCCGTCTTCTAACTTTCATTTATCACATTATATCTTACAAAAATCACTTCATCTGCTACCTAACACCAGCTGAACTTCTACTAAATGAGAAAGACGAGGCTCACAGGGACCATGAAATTTCCTGCTGGTTCCTCAGCAAACCAGTAGCACAGGAAGTACTGGCCCCAGGTCTCTCCACTAAGCCCCCAGCCCTATATCCTCTCCTCAGGAAGCACGGCCACCTTCAAGTGCCCTCTGCTCATCTCCCCATCTCAGGTTCACCCTCCAAGCTCATCTCAGCCCCCAGCCTCAAGAGTCTGCAGGAAGACCAGAGAACTGCACTTGGGACCATAGGGGTTTGAGTGCGGGAGACAGGAGAAGCTGGTGCAAATCACCAGGGTGATGTGGTGCAAACAGGCTCAGGGTGAATCCCACAGATAGATCTTTAGCCATTCTGTGCTTGCTGAGGAGCCTGACAAGGCTTGCACTCCCCAGTGCCCCTCACACAGGGCCCTGAAACTGCTCTCAGAGGCCCTGCTAGGTGCTTTTGAGTCTCAGCCCTGTGGCGGGTAGTGGTAATGATGTGGGTGTGCATGTCACTCCCCCAGCCTGTATCCTCTCGTCTGCAAGGTGTGCTCAGTCCTGTATGAAGCAACGTCCACCTGTGTGTACCAGCCACTTCCCTGACCACATATAGCGGTAGGCAGGATGGTGTCGTGTGGTGGGGAGCTCAGAGATCTGGTCTGGACAGTGTGCGACATCTCCAGGAGTAGCCCTGCATTCAGTGTAAGCACCAGGAAGGGAGAGCAGTCGGAAAGGAGGTCAGAGCTGAATCTGAGACTCCTGTCTACAGCTGTCCAGTCAGGACGTCCTAGCACAAGCAGAGGCTCCAGGCAAGGAAGCCAAAGGGCCTTTATGCAGGTATCTGGGAAGAAGAGAAAGCAATGCACATTTATGGAACACCAACTTGTTTCATCTTCCCAGGCTGCAAGGCAGGGATCATCTCTCCGTTTTACCTCTGATGCGGCAAGTCTAGAGGGGTGAAGGTCGCACACACAGTGAGTGGTGAAGCAGGACATCAAACCCAGACCTGTGTGCCTAGGGCAGAGAGCTGCCAACAGCTTGCTCAAAGGGCACCTTGAGTGCCAGGCTGAGGGCTTTGGATTTTGCCTACTGGGAAATTGGGGACCTAGGAAGTTTTCTGCTTTAACAAGGCACAGGGCTGACTCTGGTTCAGAAGCCTGGGAGTTGAGGACATGTTAGACTGCAAGATTTGTCTACATCCTGCTCTTAGAAGAAGTTGGATCTGTTTGAAGATGCACCCATTGCCTTGAATTTGAGCCCCTCTGCCCAAGATGTCATCTGGCCCTGACTGCTGCTCCTGGGTCCAGAGCCCACCAACCCGTGCTTCTCCAGAAGGCAGCCCCAGGCAGCCCAACTGACTGCCACTGGTACTCTTGTCCACCAGGGGCCGCTATTGCACAGCACATGGGGTCCGGCCAAGACCCTGAGGATGGAGCCTGCCGCTCTAAACCCACTGTTGCACTTGGACACCGAGGCTGCCTGGCAGCTCATCTCTTCTCGAAAATCAGGTTGGACCTGGAAGGTAAAGTGCACTCCCAAGCCAGCGGGTCCTTCTTCAGCCTGCACACTACTAGCGATAATCTCAGCCTGGCTCCTTGTAAAAAGAGGAGAGGGGAGGCAGGGCCGTGTGTCTGATTTTGTTCCTGCCTTTTCACAGCCTGGCCAGTTTAAGCCCCTCCACCCCTACCATGAGGCAGATGGACTGGAGACTTGGCATGTGGGGAAGGGAATGAGCCACATTCCACAGGGAAGGCTGCGTCACAGACACCCCCACACCACCACCACCTTTGCTAGGCTGGGGAAGGTGGCATTGCCAGTTTGCACCCTCTCTGCCTGTCAGCCAGAATCCAGGCACAGACAGCTGGCCTGGGGCTCTAGGGCGCTCTGTGCAACCTTAGCCTATTCCCAGGGCGGTTGAAGGCAAATGCCCTGCAGTTTGAAGGGCAGAGGCCTGGGGGATTAAACCCCAAAGAAGTGGCAGTGGGAGGCTTCTGGGACCTCCATCCAGAGCATGCTCTCAAAGATGTCACACCTGGCATTCACAGACCCCTCGCCACTCAGCCTCACTTAAATACTAGAACTTACTCTAGCAAGATAAAGTCACATCCCTGCTCTGGAGTCTGAACGCTATGGCCCCTGTCTGCTAATGGGGAGGGGAGGCCTCCTACGAATGGGTACAAAATATAGGAATCTCAGCCTGGGCTCTGTGCTTTCTCTATCCTTTCCAGCCTTGACTTGCTCTTCTGTAAAATGGGATGGAGGTGATCATCTCTCCTTGCTTCCTTACAGAATAACTGAACTCAAACAGGCAAACGGATGAGGGAAAGTGGCTAGGGTGGTGGTGGTAGAGGTGGTGGTAGCTGTTTTTGTTGTTGTTGTTTGCAAAAATGAATTCTTTCTGACAATCTGCAACTAAAGGGGGAGCAGGCAGTGGAGAGGGATTACTGTGAAATAGCAACTGAAGCCTCCAAGACGCCCCAACACCCCTGTGCAGCCCACTCCCTCCTGCCCAGGGTCTCTGTGGTCTCAATAGCTGGGCCCAGGCCTCCCTGTCTCCACCTTTCATCCAGCCCAGAGAGTGGGGTTGAAGGAGCTACACAGAGGCAGGCTGCAATCTTTCCATCCTTCATCTACCCCAGGGATTTTCTTCTTAGACTTGAAATTGAGCCTCCTCCTCTCGCCCTGCTCATCTTTAATTTCTATATTGATTTTCATTAAACTCTCCCCTTGGCTCTAGCAAAGGGTGAAATACTTATTCGAGAAAATAAAACAAAAGGGAGGGAGGAGGAAAAAGAGAATGCTCTTCTGAAACTGAGATTGTCCATGGTCTAAAGCTGGAAGAAGTAATTACTTAGACCTGTCTAGGGGCTTCTCTGAGGTTGTCTGAGCACTGGGCTTTGAGTGTCCCCACCCTCTATGGCCCTAGACCTTTGTGTTCCTGCCCTTTCAGATGCCTAGCCCCTCGCCTGGACCACAGTCCCCAGTCCAGCTCTAGTCCCCAATTCTTCCAGCCCCAAACCTGAACCAGCAGTGCCCTGACCTTCTCTTTGGCCACAGCTGGAATTCTACCAGAGCCACCAGAAACTTCCCAGGACTCAAGGTCTTTGGGGGCAACGCAGTTTCCCCAGACAACCCTGAGAAGATGGAGACAAAGAGGCCCAGGAGGAGGAAAGGGAAGCAGACACAGGCAGAGTGCTTCCTCCATGCAGGCACTGTGCTGGGAACCCACCATACTGACACTACCTCACCATCACAGCCCAAGGGAGGTGTCCCCACAATGTACAGAAGAGGAAACCAAGGGTCAGAGAGAAGGAATTTGCTTGCCTAGCCCATTTTCAGCCCCTCTGAAACCTGAAGCCCTCCCCCTTGGTAACACCAATCCCCCTTGCTGGCTCCAGTCCTCCAGGCATGCTGTCCTGACCAGTCCCTCCACAGAGTTGGCTCCATCTGCTCCCACAAGACTGTGTGACTCTGGGGACCCCATTGGCCCTCATCTACCTCCACTGTTCTTCCAAGTTGATCCAGAGAACACTGCCTCCTTCTCAGTATTCTCCAATTCACTGAGCATGGGGCTTCTTAGAGACTTACAGCCCCACAGGCTAACTGGCCAGCAGTGGGTCCTTCTCCTCTGCTTTCCTTCCGGGCCAGCCCTGACACTGCCTCCTTGGCGCTTCTGCACCAGCAACCCCAGCAATGGGGGCTCCCTCCTATGCCTTCCACAGGCCATAGACAGCCCCCAATAGCCAGTACTGCTGGACTCCTCCTGCCTGCCACCTGAAGCAAGTCTGTTTGTCTCTCCTCCCCAGAGCCCAGCACAGGACTGGGGAGCAAGGGGTCCCCAGCTAAGGGCAGCTAAGGGCACAGGGAAGCCACTTCTCAATCTTAATGATCCCAGGGAAACGTAGTGGTGTGGAGGCTTGCCTGATAGGAGCCAGAGCTCCAAAGGGCCACTCTGGGAAGAAAAAAATGGAGCCTTCAAAGACCCTTCAGACATGACATCTTGCCTCCGGCAGCCTTGCCTGGCAAGTGCCTGTGTGTGCCCCCTGCCCAGGCTAATACCCTGAGCCTGACCCCAGGGAGCTACTCCCAGAGTCCCCACCTCAGAAGGGCCAGGTCTTTCTTCCAAGGTGGCAGGGAGTAAAGAGCAGGGCTTTAGAACCAGCCCAGGTTGGGACTGAGTCCAAACTCTATATATCCATGAGCCAAGGGAACAGAGTCTGTGATTCTCCATTTCCTCATTTGTAAAATGGAAGGATTTTGAGGGCTCATGCTCCAACCCCACCCAGCTGATCCCCATTCTGCACTTCACTACCACTTCTACCACACTGGTCCTCCTCTCGCAGGCCAGGCCTCCCTTCACCAGACTATAACCTTCCCAAGCCCACTCATTTGAAAGCCCCAGGCATTAGCGTTGTCCTTGTCTCAATCATGATACCGATCATTCAGTCCCCTCTGTGCCCAAAACCACATTACTATACATCCACAATCCACAAAGTTCCCTGTGTGGTAGATCTCATTGTGTCTATTTTATTGACCAGGAAACCATGCCTCAAAGAAGCTAAGGAAATCCTGCAGGTTAATGTGCTCAAGCTCACAGGTGAAAAGAATCTGGCTTCAAGCCCAGGACAGATTTTCCAAGTTCACAGGCTCATTACTGTGCTGGAGAGACAGCTCCACAACAAATGTGGTGAAAGAATGAATCTCGAGGGGCCTGTGAGATGGCTCAGCAGCGTGAGCGCCTGCCTGGCAAGCGCGAGGGCCCGAGTTCGACTCCCGGAACCCACATACGAAGAAAGGGCCGGTGATATTGCTCAGCGGCACGGGCGCCTGCTGGCGCGCGAGGTCCTGAGGTCGACCCCCCGGTACCCACAAAAAAAAAAAAGAATCTCGAGAATGAATCAGTGATGAGCTTCTTGAGTGAGCAAGGAAATGAGCTTCAAAGTAAGTGGATACCTGACAGTGTAGGAAAGAAGAAGCAAAGATAAAATGACTTCACATGAGTAAATGGATGAGACTATGACTAAACCTAGGGCCACAGCAGTCCTGTGAACTTGATGAGCTCAGGCATCACACAGCAGGGCTCAGGAGGGACAGGGGTGTCTGGTGACCAGCTGAGCCCGCAGCTCCTCTGGGGACAGTGTAGGACTTAATGACCCTCTTCAAAAATGTAGAGAAAGATGAATTTCCCTGAATCTAGCACATTTCTTAGTGCTAATTAATCAAGCAAACCTCACTGAGGAGACCAGATCCATACACCAGGAGGAAGGGCTGGGACTTTGACATTCTCTAGTTAGGTCACAATATTCCTGGTGAGTGGGCAGCTGGTAAGAGCATCAGGGAACCACTCTTCTCCACGCACCTGTCCTTCTGTGGCTCCTGCAGTCCTGCCTGGCCCTGGATTCGCCACGTCCCATCCCAAACACTGACCCCTGTGACCACCCCAGGGGTGTCAGAGGCCAGTGCCAAGTAGCCCAGCTTGCAGATGGTGACAGATGTGGTGAGAAGGGGCACAGCTGGAAAGTGGGGAGATGAAGGTCCTGCTGGTTGTCTCTGGAACGTTTCACAACTTTTGAAACAACATTATTTAGAGGAAAAGAATGTAGACATTGGCTTCACCAAATTAAGTTTTGATTCCTGGTTCTGTGTAGTGGTTAACAGCCAAGACGAGCTCTGACCCAGCAGATCTAGAATGAAATTACTACCTGGGTCGCTTATTAGCTATGTGCCTTTAACCAAGTTGCTTTGCTTCTCTGAGTCTCCTTTCCTCCTATAAGCAATGGGGATAATGACAGCACCAAGGGAATGTGGCTGTGGTGAGGACTGAGACAATAAACAGAGGGGCTTAGCAAAGTGCTTGCCCAAAGCAAATGCTGGATGTGCATTAGATATTATCTTTTCACCACTGTCTTGGCAGCCTCACTACCTTCCAGAACAAGGGTCAGCAAGACTCTTCTGTAGATAGCCAGATAGTAACGTTCCTGGCTTTGAAGGATGCGTGCTTTCTGTTGCAGCAACTCAGCCCTGCTGTTGTGGGGGAAAGCAGACAGATGAGGCCTAAGCAAGTGAGTGCAGCCATGCTCTAATGAAACCGGATGGACTGAAAGCTGAATTTCACATAATATTCACATGCCACAAAATGTTATAAATTCTCGTATTTTTTCCACCATTTAAATTTTTTTAAAAGCATTTTTTTTTTTTTTGTGGGTACCGGGGGTCGACCTCAGGACCTCGCATGCCAGCAGGCGCCCGTGCCGCTGAGCGATATCACGGGCCCCTTTTTCGTATGTGGGATCCGGGAGTCGAACTCAGGCCCTCGTGCTTGCCAGGCAGGTGCTTACGCCACTGAGCCATCTCACCGGCCCTAAAAGCATTCTTATGTGTTATGAACCATATGAAAACAGGCATCAGAGTAAATTTGACTCGTGGGTCATAACTTGCCACCCCAGACTAGAATGTGAGCTCCTTGAGGACAAGGGACTTGGTTTTGTACATTGCTGTACTCCCAGTGTAGAGCAAATGGCAGATACTCAACAAATATTTGCTGAGTGAATGAGCTGCATACTGTGATTCTGTGAAAGATGTCATCTTGCCTCTCCTGGCCTCAGTTTCTTCATGTGTACAATGGGATGCTTTCAAACTTGAGGCAGGCATCAAATGGACTTGGGATGCATGTGGAGCCGCTCTGCAGGCTCTGCAGCTGCGGTGTATGTAGCTGCTATTCTGATCTCACAGAGGCCCTTCTCAGGACCAGCCTCACTCAGAGCCCAGCATGGAACAGCTACTTCCTGAGGTCGTGTGTGTCATAAGCAATCCGACCTGAAAGTGGAGAGAGACGACCACTACTCCACTTGGGAGTGCAGGTTTAGGACATTGGCCAGGAGCAGCCAGGGTGACCTGGACTAGCCTGCAGTGATATTCTCAGAGTACTCTTTATACTAGCAGGGCAGTAGGGTAGGCAGGGGTTTGAACTCAGGCAGCCCCAGCCCAAATTCTGGCTCTCTTACTAACTATGTGACTGGAGACGAGTCACATAAACTACCTGAGACTCTTTCCTTGTCTTTAAGATGAAATCCTCACCCCATAAGATCCCCATGAGCTCATGAAGGGATGTGCACAACAGGCCAGCCCGGGAACCCAGCACACAGCAAGCCCCCACTGCATGAGCAACTGTTCCTCAATGGGTCTGACCGCCAGCCAGGGCCAGCCTGGGAAAGATGCACAAAGCATTCTGCCTTTTGAGCAGCATCAGATGGGTGGAAAGAATTGCCTCCAGCAGTCCCAGCTGCACAGGTTTTCGGCTCTAAACAAAAACCTGCTGTTTCTCTTCCCTGACCTGAAAACTTCTTTCTGCACTACAAACTCACTAAAGCCAAGCAATCCACTGCTTTTGGAGAGCGGGTGATACCAAGTTCTAATTTCTCTTCCTTTTCATTCTCCCTGCCAGCCTGACCTCAAAGATGAGAAACAAACCTCATTTAGCCATTTGTCCACTATCCAAGAAAGAAGATTCATGAGCGAAGAGATTATTCCACACACAAAGCTATAAATATTAAACATATTTCCTTCACAGAGTCTGTCTCTCTTATCACCACCGCTCTTCTATGTTGTCCTGGAAATTAACACACACATATGCATGTCTGCGCTCACACAGTCAGACTGTGCCCGGGAGTGAAGTGTGGTTAGTTTCAGCTTAGAAGATCTAGAATTCAATTGTGGCTCTTCCACATAGTAGCTAAAAGTCCTTGAGCAGGTCCACCCCTCCTTGGGGCCTATTATCCACGAGTAGCAGAACCAAAGCATGAGTACTGATCTCCAAATCCAGTGATCCTAGAAAGTAGGTAAAAAGGCCTCCAACCCAGTGGGTAGAGGGTGCTCTGTCCAGAGGGCTGGCATTAGTTCCTCTACCATCTTGCTGTGTCCTTTCACAAAGTACTTTTTCATTCTGAGACACAGATTTGTCATGTGTACAGTGAGCAGACAATGTCCACCCTCCATCCTCAGCTAAGAGCTTCTCTAAGTCCATGAGCCTATGACCCTGTCCCAGTAATCTGAGCAGATTTGGAAAAAGGCAGGGTGGAAAGGCAAATAATCATTGGGCTATGAGTCCAGACCAAAGCAAAGAAGCTGGGGGTGCAGTGGGGGTTGTCTGGGCAGCCAGGACCAAACTGCAGAACATAGATGCAAAGGAAGGGAAACAGTTCTCTCACCCTATCTCCATTTAGACCAACTCAGAGGAACAGATGCCCAAATCCTGCAGGTACCACAAACATCCTGGGACACACCACTTCCTTCCTACACAACCTTGAACTTGGTTGGTAAATTCCAACCTCTGCTCCCCTGGCTAAATTCCCTGGAGCCCACCTGCAGGCTCAGACCCACTCAGATCTGGAGGTAGGAGCAGCCTCAGCTCCACCATCTGGGAAGTGGTTGGGAGTGGCTATATTAATCAAGTAACCCCAGGTTGGGCTGGAGCAGAAGCACTGGGGACCTCTCATTCCTTCTGTACCCCACCCCTACCCAAGCCCTCTAGTCCTTAGTCGAGTGGACCCACCTGCTTGCCTAGGCACCAAGTCTCCTTCCCCCAGCTTCACCTCCCCCAGCTCTTACCCCTTGGATCCCCCAAGGACTAAAGTCCTCTTCTGGATAGAACCCTATTGTAAATGAAGGACCAAGCACCCCGAACCTTGCTACCACTTCCCACCCAGCTTGTCTGTCCCTTATTGTGTCTCATGGCTCTATGTCTCCAATTTAGGAAGTGCTGAGTTCCCCTTTAGACCCTGGCACTCATGACAAGGCTTCTTAGCCCCTCTCCCTTTACCTCTGCATCAAATCCCACCATCAATGTTTCCAGCAGCCCCACGTGAATGGCACCTAAGAGAAGGAGGGACTGAGGGGACTTACACCACAAAGAGGCCCAGATGACCACCAGGAGACCTCACCCCACCCCCAGCTGGCTCAGGGACCCCAGGCCCACCCAGCCAGTGCCCTTACCTTCTCCAGCTGGTGAATACCTTCTTCCACGCAGCAGATGGAGGCCAGTGTGCGGAGTGCCTGGGGGTACAAGCACCGGAAACTGTCCTGGCGGCAGACCTTGAAGAGTGCCGCGACCCCACCCTCCTGCCAAGAAGAAGAAAATGTGACTGAGCACAAGACCTCACCAGGTGACCTTTCCTGGGGCTGACTCAAGAATAATTGAATAACTGATATCCCTTCTTACCATATATGCTTCTGGGTCCCCATTGCACACACACGCGTGCACGCACACACACACACACAGAGTAAAATGCAGGCTCCAGATAGTCCAAGTGGAGATGGGATTCCCCAAAAGCCTCTGGGAGTTGGGGGC
Source organism: Erethizon dorsatum (assembly GCA_028451465.1). Lineage (NCBI taxonomy): Eukaryota > Metazoa > Chordata > Mammalia > Rodentia > Erethizontidae > Erethizon > Erethizon dorsatum. The sequence goes on along the minus strand of CM051827.1, from coordinate 69,256,026 downwards.
CAGTGGCTAGGGTAGATATTCTGCTAGGGCTGTAGATCATCACCCTCCAACACAGCTGCCAACACCTGGCAACACCCACTGGGCAGCCCTGGTGGAGCAGGCTGGAGCCATCAGAAACATCCTAGAAGCAGGCCAGAGGCAGGTGGAGGGAAGAGAAGACCTGAAGCCCAGGCTCTGCTAGCCATCTCCAACTGCCTCAAGAGGTGGGCATAAAAGGAGTTTCATTACCTCACTACTATAACACAGTCAAACCTTGGATTGCGAGTAACTTGGTCCACAAGTGTTCTGCAAGACAAGCAAACTTTTTACTGTGATTTTTATCTTTAATTTTTATTAGTAGGTGTTTGCCATACATAATAATCATAGTCATCATGGGAAATTTGTAGCTATACATAATACATTTTCACTCTTTTTTTCCCAATCCCTTTCCCTCCCTTCAACCCTTCTTCCCCTCCCCATCTAAAAAAGTGCTGTTTCTATTTCATCCTTCCATTCTCTCTTTTTTAAATCCCTTTTCCCTTCCTTCCCTTCCCCCGACCTCCTCCATACTGATTTACATACTGGTTGTACCAATTTACACTCCCACCAAAACAATGGAAAAGGGTTCCTTTTTTCCCACAGCCCTGCCAGCATTTGTTATTGGTTGATTTCTTGATGATAGCCATTCTTTCTGGAGTGAGGTGGAATCTCAGTGTTGTTTTAAATTGCATTTCTCAAATGACCAGTTATGTTGAACATTTTATCATATATTTATTTGCTGTTTGGATTTCTTCATCTGAGAAGTGTCTGTTCATTTCAGATGCCCATTTTTGGGTTGGGTCTTTAAATTTCGGGGGGGAGTGTCTGAGTTCTTTGTATATTCTAGATATTAGTCCTCTGTCTGAGGAGTAGCTGGCAAAAATGTTTTTTTTCTCATTCTGTGGATTGTCTCTTAACTCTGTTGGTGATTACTTTTGCTGTTCAAAAGCTTTTTAATTTGATGTGATCCCATTTGCTGATTCTTTGTAATATTTCCTGTGCAACTAGGGTTTTGTTCATAAAAGATGTGCAAAGATTTCTAAAAAATTTTAACTTGATAAATGAGCAATGCCTTGCAATGAGTAGTAAGTCATGCCAAATGTCACAACTGGTTATCTCTCTCCTCCCCTCTTCTCCTCTCCTCTCCTCTCTTCACTCTCACTCTGCTTTGATATACAAGGGCTTTGGATTATGAGTGGAATGAATTATTCTCACAAACCAAGGTTTTACTTGTACATTCCCACTCCATAATGGAAAAAACTGAAGCCCAGATGGGTAGAGTAATTCATCCTAAATCCACACAATCCTTATTTTCACTCTTTTACTTCTGTTTGTTTAAAAAATTTCTTTAGGGGCACAATCACCCAGCTGTTGAGTGCAAACATATCCTTTACTTTGGAAGGAGCTATTTATGGAAACTTCTTTCCCTAGTCTTCTTGAGACTGCCCAGTACAGCGTGCCCCTCCAGGCAGGAATCTGGGACTGAGGAGATCATCCTCTGGCAGCCCTGCCAAGTGATCGTACTCATTCTGTAATGATTCTTGGAGTCTGCCTTGCTTTGGGTGCAAAATAAGAGCATCACCACATCACACAGGGATTCACTACAACTCTCAGCAAAACAATGTCAACACTCCTTGCACGCCAGAGCAGAAGCTGGATACTCAATATCTGGCTTTACCTCCTTCCCTCCCTCTCCCCTTTCCATGAAAGATGGAAGGACCTAGAGGTGGCAGCTAAAAAGAACTGGAGCAAGAGTTCTCATCCTTCAGGACACTTGCCTTTCACTGCATCACTCCTGGGTCCAGCTGGGCCCATTGCACCTGTTCCCAAAGTGAAGCAAAATGTTACAGGAAAAGGGTGAGTTCAGCAAAATACTATTTTCTATCAGGTTTTTTTTTGTTTTGTGTGTGTGTGTGTGTGCGTACCGGGGGTCGACCTCAGGACCTTGCGCGCCAGCAGGCACCCGTGCCGCTGAGCAATATCACTGGCCCCTTTTTCGTATGTGGGTTCCAGGAGTCGAACTCAGGACCTTGCACTTGCCAGGCAGGCGCTTACGCCGCTGAGTAATCTCACTGGCCCCTCTATCAGGTTTTTGAGAACTCTGTCCACCAAAAATATATCAAGCACTGACAATGTGCAGGCTCTGTTCCATGAGCTGGGGATGCAGCAATGAGTGACTGAACAGATAAAAAAGGAGCAGCTGGCAGAGAAAGCAATGCTACTACAGCCCAGCACAGGTGCCCTGAAGAAACTCAGCCCCAGATCTTCTTTCCCTCTGCTCCAAGAAGATAGGCTCATGGTCCCTTTTCACTAAGAGTTTTATAGGGACCAAAATGAATGAGTTCAACGCTGGGGGAGTTCAGAATTTCCAACATTTTATAATAAGCTAAGATTGTTCACAAATTTTCATAGCCCTACTTTATTGGATAGTGATTTGATAAGAAAAAAAAAGCATACCTTAGGGCTGGTAAATTTATTCATGCACTTAAAAAAAGTAATAGTCTAAATGTCAAATAAATATACAAAAAAATGTGCAACATCACTAGTCATTCGAGAGATGCAAATTAAAACAACACTGAGATACCATCTCACCCCAGAAAGAATGGCTACTATAAAGAAATTAACTAATAACAAATGCTGGAGGGACTGTGGGGAAAAAGGAACACTTCTTCACTGTTGGTGGGAGTGTCGACTGGTACAGCCACTGTGGAAGTCAGTGTGGAGATTCCTCAGAAAACTAGGGTTGGAGGTCCCATTTGACCCAGCTATTCCCCTTCTGGGCGTCTTCCCAGAAGAATTAAAAACATCGTACCACAGCGATATATGTGCACCCATGTTTGTAGCAGCACAATTTGTAATAGACAGATCTTGGAAACAACCCAAATGCCCATCAACTGAGGAATGGATAAGAAAGATGTGGTATTTTTATACAATGGAGTACTATTCAGCCATAAAGAAGGATAAACTGGAGACTTTTATAGGTAAATGGATGCAACTCGAGAAAATACTCATAAGTGAAATAAACCGGACACACATGTGTAAGCATCGTATTGTCTCTCTAGTATGAGAAACTGAAAGAGTAAATAAGATCCAAAATGTACAATAGACACGGTGAATCAAAAAGAAACTGGTCAAAAGGAAAGAGAGACTGGAATAGGGAAAAGAAAGAAGGGAAAGGGAAAAAAAATTGTATATATATATAAGATGGTTAAGATAGATACACTACCAATTTTACTTAGTTCATTGAAGAGTAAGGTTTGTGCCAATAATGTTTGGACAATTGAATGCTAATGTCTGGTATCCTGAATAACTAACTTAAAGATAATAATACGTAATGCATTAACCATTGCTACCCTCATATTATGGTGTTTTGAAAATTTGTTCTTTTTTGATTTGTTTTGTTTTTTCTTCTCTTTAAAATTAAAAAAAAAAAGTAATAGTCTATTATATCCCAAACACTGAACTGAGCACTGAGCAAGAATGCTCCATCCCCCATCCACACTGAACTCATGGTCTGGCAGGGAAGGCAGGCATTTCTAGACTCTGATACAAAGTGGGGCAAGGGAGTGATGAAATGAGGGTGGGGTGCAGGGTTAAGGAAGCACAGAATAGAGCCCCTCACAATCTGGCAAGAGTTCGTAGAAGGTGAAAGACAGAATCACTCTGTTTTTAAGTGCATCTTTACTCCAATAAAATATGTCTAGCATGAGTTAAGAAACCTACCTCTCTGATTTCTTGCTCCTTAATTCTTTACCCCTGTCTTCCTACTTTTTTAATGGGCTATCTGACGAGGGCTGCACATAAAGACCAGCCTCAGAGGATCAGTGAAGCAAAATCAAGTTACTCTTGATTTAAAATGAAAACAAAAGAAACAAGAGTCCTAAACTCTCCCCAGCAAGTCTGATGGTCATTAATAGCCTCCCCAAATGCAGAGATACATATAGATGCACATACGGTGTATTTATATACATGCATACTTATATTTAATCATCTAAGTTGTATAAATACTATTTCAATACACAGATGATTGATAGATATTTGCATTTGGAGCAGACAACAAAGAAATGGTGCCAAGGAGGATGAGGCCAGAAGGCGGGAGAATGTGGCAGCCTCCTTTTTGGCTCAAGAGGAACTGAGACCAGCAGAATTATATTTAAGACTCTGGATGTATTTGCATTAGATCCTCATTAAATCTTCTCCCAACACTGTGAAAAATGTCCTTCTTAGCATTTTTAGCTACTGAGAGAGGGAAGAGGAAACTTTTGGACTCACACTAAAAGGATTCTGGTCCAAATCCTTGCTCTGCTGCTGGTTAGCTTTGGATAAAAATGGGGACAATGACAGCTACGTAGCGGAGCAGTAGGGGGAGCAATCGAGTTAATGGATGCTGAAGGGGTGAGTGCTGGGTTCTGGACAAAGGCATGAGAGTCAGGCTGTGGTAAGGCTTCCTGATTAAAGATTGTCTCAGACTCTCATGCAAGCTGTGCCAAGGCCTGGGGAAGGTGAAAGGGAAGAGGAGAAAGCGGACCACAGAGCAATCCAGATGGATTTTTTCACGGACCACACTGGAGCCGCCTTTCAGGATCCGAGGGCAGCACTCATCCCACAGTAATATTGCCATCGCCTGAGCTAGCAGATCACTGTTGGCTGGAGCTTGTTTAATTTTATAGAAAGCTCTGGGCTCAGAGCCCAGCTATAGAACGGTATGAATTATTCAGACAGGCTCGGGATGAGCTGTCATAAAGCTGGCAAGGGCACTTATGGGGTGTGTGGGCTGAGGGTGGAGGGAACAGCAGAGGAGCTGGGGGGTATATTTGACAAAGCACAGGGGAGTTGTCCATGCTGGACTCTGGGCAAGGGATTGGGCCTGCCACCATCATGATAGGGAAGACTGGACTTAGCCTTGGTCTTAGTGAATCCCGAGAGACTAAGGGAACAGACCTCAGACAGGCTGCCCAAGTTCTATCCTGGAGGAAGCACAGATAGATGAATGACCCAAGAAAGACCACAGTGGGTCCAGAGATGTAGATGAGGTAGGCAACTGGGAGGAACTGCCCAGACCTGTCACAATGTTGGACACACGTACTGAGCGTCTGGGGTGAGGGTGCTGTGCAGAGTATTCCAGGGACTCCCAGTTTCTGTGTCACTATGAAGACTGAACATGCACATGTCGTGATTCTGCTGGAGACACTTGCCCCTTTGTGTTGCAGGCTAGAAGGATGGGCGGCATCATGGACTCTTCTAGCTGTTTCAGCCCTCTGTCTACTCTATCCCAGGGACCAGAGAGACACAAGAAGGTTGAGATGAAGATTTGGAGTCAACAGACCTGGTTAAAATTCCACTTCTGCATTAAAGGGTGTGACCTTGTGCAAGTTATTTACTTTTTTCCTGAACTTCTTTTTCCTTACCTTAGAGATGGGAATTAAAATTCTAACACTTCAAAAGACTCTTGGAACATGGGTGAGATACTGAGTGGAAAGCCCAGCACAGTACTTGAGTAAATAATGAAAGACATGGAAACTACATGGGAGGAGGACAAAGAGAAGAAGAGGGTGAGAAGGAAGGAAGGTGGGGAGGGGGAGGAGGAGGAGGAGGTGCTGCTGAGATGCAGTTCAGAATAGTAACCAAGAGCACAGCCTTCAAAGCTAAACAGTCAGATTCACATTCTGTCACTTAGTAGCTGTGTGACCTTCTTGGTGTGTGACCTTCCTTTCTCAGCTCCACCACCTGTACAATGGGACTAGATGCTATGTACCACCCAGGATTAGCTGGAGACTCAAATAAGCTATTATATAAAGAGCACTTACAACATTATCTGGTGCATAGTATGTGTTATAAACACATTTATTCATTTTTTACTACTACTGCTACCTCAGTTATCATCACTATGGTAATCATCAACATCGGCCACTTCCATCTTGGAAAACCTCAGATTTCCCCATTGCTCCCCAACTGTTGCCTCCCCCCCAGTCCTGGCCTTGACTGGCCTCATACCTGGAGTGGGCAAGGTGATCACTGTGTGTTGCACCATGAGCAGAGAAGCAGGAAATACTGATTAATAAAGAGACAAGGCTTTGGCTGAACTGGGAACGACTAGGTTTTAGCTGCTTAAACTGGTGAATGAAAAGAGCATTGACCCCAGAGCTGGACAATCTGGTTTCACTTGTCAGCTGTCCTAGATATTCAGCCATTGTGAGTCCTGGAGTTCTTATCTGTGAAACAGAGTCACGGATACTGATCTCAGAGCAGTGTGTGTGAGAAAGATATGGTAACTGCAGAAAGTGCCAGTATAGGGCCTGGCACATGGGCAGTAACCAACATTTAGTCATTCTTATTGTGTTATTGCTGATAACATTCAGTGAGACTCATGTATTCCCTTGGGCCAGCCCTGCTGGGGTGTGATCCAGGTAACCTCAAGATTATCACAAATCTTTAAACTACTCGTCATGGTTCTTGAGGGCCCAGGGCGGGCTTTGAGATTATATGGGATATCTGAGTAGCTGAAGGTGGGGTGGAATAGAGAAGGAGCCTTTAAAGAGAAATTAAGGAAGGGATGACTAATTAAGGAAAATGCCTTAGCCTTCTTTTAAAAATGGAGTAGGATAAAACTAAAATTGCATCCTTTCTTATTCCATAGAAACACCAAGAAAGTCAGACAGGATGGTAGATTGGGGAAGTCTCTTAAATGTCATGCAGTTCAGTTTCTTTGGTCACAAAGGTGGAGCTAATGTTCCAGTGGCCTGGTGGTGGCATTGGAATGAGAGATGCCTCTGGTCTCTACCCAGGCCTTTCTTTCTTGTTTTCCTCCACTGGAAACACTTGAGATAAATCTTTACCAAAGGTGGTCCTCAGAGGAAACTAACTCTGCAGGAAGCCAAACATCATCTTTGCTTCAAAACAAAGTGTATGCCCTCTCTCTGCTTTTCTGAATGAGGGGCACAAATGCAGGCTGGTGACAGGAAATGTCTACATCAAGCAGCACATGGAGATGAGACTGTATGCCCAGGCCTGGAACAGGGCACCCAGAGCTTCAGAGCCTGTACCCACCAAAGTCTCCTTCCCAGGCAACTCTAAGGCTTGTTTTTTTCCTAAAACACAAAACATGTTCAGGATCCATGCTGCCATTTAGACTAGGCTCACTGCTTACAGGCTTCTGATCCATACCTAGAGCTCAAATCCAGCCAGAGTTTGCCATTTGTTTTGAAAGGAAAAACTGATTATTGTTCTAAAAGCAACTGAGCTAACTTCTGTTGGAAATTCACCATTAAACTGGTGCTGAGAGGTTGGACACAGCACCATACAGACCTTTGTAGAGTCAAGTCTTCCAACCAAGCTGAATGGCGGAGTCACAGAATCGTCAGAGGGGACAGGACAGCCCAGTGTTACCCGATCCATCCCCTCTGCCCCAATACCACCACAAGCTTTTCAAGTTAAATCTCAGCTAATGACCCATGACAGGAGTAGTGGTCCTCAACCCAAGTAATAGGGGATGAGAAATCACCTGGAAAGTGAAAATATCTACTCTAGGCCCTGCTCCAGATCAACTAGATCAGAATCAGAAATCACTAAATCTCCCTCATGATTCTAACAGGTCTCCAAGGTTGAAACTTTCCGAGTCACACTTAGGCTCAAGAATCTGAGGGCCATGGATTGAACCAGAAGTCACCGTTACAGGCTCTGGACCATGAACTCAGAACTAAAGAGACTTGAGTTCTAATTCTGATTCCACCCCTTATCAGCTGTGTGACCTGGACAAGTCCCTCAGACCATGACCTCAACTACAGATTAGAATAACATGAGACCTACATTATAGGATAATTGTATGACTTAAAAGAAATCATACATGAAAACATTAAGCACAGTGCACAGCAACACTCCAATGTGAGCTATTGCTGTTATGTAAAATTTATTTCTGCCCTGACCAGAGGTGACAAGCATTTATCCTATTCTTCCAAATTTCTTTAAGGGCTTAGATCAGTGACTCTGAGGGCTGGGCCATCCTTCAGAATTATCTTTAGAGCTTGTTAAAATGCAGATTCCTAGATCTTACCCAAGACTTTAGTAAATCTTGGGTGGGGCAAAAGTATCATCTGTGTTTTCAACAAACTCTCTGAAGGATTGTAAAACAGTATGAGGACTGGGAACCACAAGCTAGAATATTTTTTGTGACAGGTGTCTATGTAAGGGCCTAACTTGGTTCCAGTTAGATCACTGGTTCTAGTGGCAATGCTCTTTCTCTAAGTGAAAACACAAGAATGCAACAGAAGACTTTCCTTTGATGCACAGCTACCAGTTGCCTATATGTGCTCTAAGTTTTTGGAGGCCATAACGAACAGCAAATTTACCATGAAACTAATGAAATAAAGCTCCTACTGTTACTGAGGAAAACCACCGTCTTTCTTTATTTCATCTTCCCCTCGTGTGGTATTGGAGTAGCTATAGCATTTTTGAAATCCAGCCAGGAAGCTGAGTAAGGGACATGTTTGGATGGAACCCTTGAGAACACATTCCTCTGAATTTCATGTAAAGGTCATGTTTGTAGACGATTCCTCCTGATAACACTGATGCTAATTATTATGGAATAGAGGTCATTATGGCAACAGGATTAACGGACAGGTCTCAACCAACAGATAAAACTATGTGGAAAAAAAAAACACTTTTTTGAACTGTATTTGAGTCACCACATTTTCTTATATTTATGATACCAGGATACCACACAGAGTCAATCAATCTTTTAAACTGCTACATGCCAGATGGGCTTTGTCTTCACTATATTACCCTGTAGACACCAGGGACACCACAGCTGTCAAGAAGGAAAGAATATGTGGAGATGGGGAAGAAGGGTTGTTTATAACAAATGCTACATAAAGAAAGGTGATAGATGTTCTAGGGAATACCAGCTTTTTGTCTTAAGTATGAAATCACAGGGGCTCTCTACCCATTAAAGATAGAAACACCAAGGGCCATGTAGAAGAGGTGACTTTCACAAGGTCACCCAGCAAGCCAGTGCTAGAGCCAAGATGGCCTCCTGAGCCAGCTGTTCATACCCACCAAACAAACGCGCTTCCTCTTACTTTCCCCAGGCCTGCCTTTCTGGCACCAACCATGAGTTCACCTTGGCTATGATGCGGCACAATGGAGCACCTTCCTGGGTCAGGCTGAACAGGTTTCCTGTGGTGGACTCTGTGGTGTAGATATTGTCCGAGGCATCAATTTTTCTCACCAGTGCCTAAGAAGAGGGAGAAGAGTTAGCTGGTTACTCAGCTCCGACTGCCCTCTGCTCACCTTCCTTAATGAAATACCAGTGGGCCGATGCTTCTAACAGCTGTCGTGCCTCATCCACTGCTCCACTGTTGGGCAACAAAGCTGTAGCTTTGGGCAAGACATCAGTAGGGTAAGGTCTGAGCTACATTTCAGAGACATGCAGTTATTTCAACCCCTGCCTTGATCTAGTTCATCAAAAACTCAGCTCTCAACACCAATGGACTCAACAAATACCATTTTGTTTTGCTCCTTGGTCCTACTGATAACAGAAGCCATCAGTTAAATAAACAAAAATCAAGTTGAAAATAAATGAATTGCTACAACTATAGCCAAAGAATTTGTCCCTTTTGGATGACTATTAGCCAAAAGGTGAATCCCGAAGTTGATGGGTTTAGAGATCAAGTCAACAGAAGCACTCTACAGTAGTTCAGTGCTTGGGGGAAGTTTGCCAAAATAACAACACTGGAAATTCTCCCAACAGGTGGGTAACTCGGTGAGTAAGGCCATACTGACCAAGGCGGAAGGATTCTAGACAACTGGGCTGGAAATGACAAAATATAGGACAAGGGAGGCCCAGGAAAGAAAACAAATGGAAGTCATTTACAAATAAGATATGAAGATTATTCCTAGAAGAGTTTAGCTAATTTCTGGGAAAAAGCTTTTTATGAGTCTTGAAACCACTTAATAATCACCCATTAGTTTTGGAGCATGGGACCCACTGATTATAAGTGAGTCCTACCTGCTAATTAATGCCAGTTGCTTAAGCTTCTCCTGGAGGCTGGAGATAGAGAAGGGAGAGCTACCCTGCAGAGCAGCATAAAAGAAAATAAGACCTCCCAAGCCAGGTGCTCGGAGTGGTTTCTTGCGCATTTTCAATTGCCATGTTCGTTTCAACACATTAGATTGGACTTGTTTGTAAATAGCTTTGGTGTTATGGAAAAGACAGTTAAAAGAAAATGAGATGCTCTGAGTTCTAGACGCAGCTTGCTTTGACACATCATGTTGATGAAGTATGCATGTGCTTAAAAGCATGGACCATGAGTCAAACTGCCTGTGTTCAAATCCTGGCTCTGCTACTTCTGCCCCTGACAATGTAATTTAATTTAGCTTTTCTTTGCCTCAGTGTCCTCATCTGTAGAAGTTGAAAATAACAGTGTCTTCTCTTAAGGTTATTAGTCCCATTTCTTTTTTTTTTTTTTTTTTTACAGGAAATCAAACTCAGGACCTTGTGTTTGCCAGGCAGGCACTTGTGCCACTGAGCTATATCCCTGGCCCAGTCCCACTTCTTAAGGTTGCCAGTACATAGAAAGAACTTCTAAAGGATTCCTGCCCCATGGAAGCAATCCTTAGCAGTTATTATTTTGTGACTTTGGAGACATTTAGATAAGCTGCCTAGGCCTTGGTTTCTCCACTTGTAGAAGAATTAAAATTAAGAGGGTTAAAGGTTCAAGGTAAATGGCTCTGCCTTTTTCTTCTTTATTTTATTTAAGCTCATGGGAATTTTTCACACACACAGCATGCTAATCTTCTGCAGACAGTGGCCTAAAATTAAGTGTGTATTTAATAAAACTATGTTAAATATAAAAATTATCTCCCAAGATGTGAAGGATGTTTTTCATAAGAGATTCAACATAAGGTAATATTAATAACCAAGATTTGTCACTACAAATCTCTGGAATGACCACTCTTCTTAGAATCCTTCCCCGTTGTTACCGTAAGTAGCCTCACATGTGATACAAATGCTCACATGAAATTGTAGACTTCATATTTGGGGGTCCTGTACCTAAATGATAATTACCTAATGTCCCTGATTAGTGTTTACACTTGAAGCAAATTAGCATTGCATTAAACAATTCAAACTCAATGTCTTTTGCAATCAGCTGCTAATATTGGACCACTTATGTCTGAGAATAATTTCCCGTTAATGTCTATGCACATATATACAATAATCACACCCCAGATAGTTCTCGGTGAATCAGGTCCCTGACAAAGAAAAGCAGTGAGCATCTTTCCACAGCATAAATTTGGAAAGAGAGGAGATAAAAGGTTCAACTGAGATCTTTGAGGCCCTGAATATCACAATATCTCAGAGTTGGAAGAGCCTCAGAAGTCTTTTGTCCAAATTTCATTTCACAGTTGAGAAAACTGAGGGACAGAAACCTAACAATGTTCATACACACAGTCCGGGGAGGCAAAGAGAGCAGGACGCTGTCCCCTGTGAACCTGACTTCCTATTTTCAAAGATTAACGACTCCATCTATGATGTGGCCAGAACCTCACGTGGACTAGTGAAGCCCGAAGTCCCAGGCAAGGACACACCCAGCCACTTTAGCAACTCTCACCACCAGGAGAGTCGTTGTATATCGAGGGTCCCCATTCATATCTAATGCTCTGTGGTCATCAGAGCTCCTGAAACAGGAGGCAGAGCTGACTGCAAGCCCCAGCTGTCGCCCTCTGGATCCGCCACTGTGTTCTTGCTAAGCCCACGACTCCCAGAGCTATGATTCTCTGAGCTACTCCCAGCTGAGACTGAACACAGCATGACTATGGGGCAGGAGGCTTCTCCAAAGGGTAACTTTGGTTTGATTCACTGTCCAAGACTTTCTTGCTATTCAATCCTTCCTTTCCTTTCTCAGATGTCACACCTGCAACATGGCTTCCCATGTCTTCATCTGCTTCATCTCCTTTATCCCCCATAGAAATTCCTACCTGGTCTTATCTTGGCTTATGCTTCAAACTAACTCATTTCTAAAAAATAAAAGTTCTTTTTTTTTTCAGGAAATCACAGAGAAATTTATATATGTGTATATATATATATATATATATATATATATATATATATATTTCACTCTATATTATAAGAAAAGTGATGAAAAATAAAAACAAAATGAGAGAAGACAGGCTTAACAGGGTGAATGACAATTATTTTCTTAAAAGACAGACCAAATAGATAAGAAACAAACAAAACTAGCTCTTTAAAACCAGGAAAAAGAGGAAACGAGAAGTTAAGGATATGCACACAGTCTGCTCTAAATAAGGAATTAGAAAAACATGATGTATTTTTGTCTGTCAAAGAGTGACTACAACCCAATGAAACCTATTAGAAAGGAAAAATAAATTCTTAGAAGAACAGACTGGAATGAAGTTCTCAGAATGAGCCAGGAAAATAGGTGACACCTCTCTTGAAGCTCTAGATGGAGAGTCCATGATCAGACAACAGAGCGCCCCACATATGCAAAGGAGTCACATAAAATGCAGGCAGATTCAACATGGTGAAAGAGGTTAAAGATGGCTACATATTCTTTCCCACTCCTCCCATACAGTGGTGAGTTGTAATTCCACTTTCCTTGCCAATGGGCTGGGCTTCATGTCTTGCTTGACCAACAGAAGGAAGTACTCAGCAGAAGTAGTGTACCAAGACTCCTAAGACAGGACATAAAAGGCCTTGAAGCTTCCACTTAGACTTCTCGAAACACTCTTTTGAGTGTCCTGAGCTGCCATGTAAGAAGTTTGATAACTCTGAGACTGTCGTGCTGGGAAAGCCACATGTAGAATCTCTATCAACACTCAGCTGAGAGCTGTTCCCAACCTCTTCAAGTCACCACACACGTGAGGGAAGCTGTGTAGGGCTCTCCTAACCATCTGCCTGAACATAACCTCTGTCGATGCCCATATGGAAAAGGAAAATCACTCAGCCAAGCCCTGCCCAAATTCTTGACCCTTAAAATCATGAAATAAAATAAAAATGGGTGTCATTAGGTTGGCTTTAATGCTTTAATAAAGTCAAGGTACATAAAATACTACAAAGGTCAGCATGGACATTTCAAAGGACTATGGATAAATTCCCAAGTGAAAGTTTTTGGAAGTGAGCATGTAGTACTGCCTATGTCCTGGGAACATGCTAGAGAAATGCGTGACTTAGGACTCTGAGGAAAGGCACAAAAGAACTGGACATACTGAAGAGGTAGACAAAATAATGATTTAATTATTAGATTAGCTATTGGTCAGACAAGAAAGTATCTTTTGGGTGGAAGTATACCACTTAGGAAGGTAAATGTGGATAAGATCTGCTAGAACTGGAGGCTTCTGGAAACTTAGTTGACTTCATTGACTTCATTTCTTTCAATAAGAGAAATCCCCAAATCTATAAGTGTTTGTTGGAAAATCAAAAGAATGTGCCAGAAACTAAATGGAAATAAATGTGGGGAAAGTAGCTCAGATCCAGATGTCACATCAGAAGGAAAGAGACCTACATGAGAAGAGTAGTTGTTAAATTGAACTGAGTCTCCCTGAAAGCATTTGGTATTAATAGAAGGAAAGAGAACACTGGAGACATAGTTCACTACTGGAAAACAAGACATATTAGAAAAGAGTATTACTCAAGCCTGGAATATTCAAAAGATGTGGAAACATGGAATTCTGAAAAGCACCTGGTTCAGGACCTGATCCTCCCTGGGCCCATCACAGCCAGACTTCAAGAACATCGAAAGTGGCCTTAGTTCAAGTACATACTGAGGACAATTCTCTAAATGAAGCACTTACAAGAAATCCTCCTTGGGACACAAGGATCTTAAGGCCTAAGAAATTCTCTAGTAAGAGGCAGCGACAACAGCCAGCATGATATGGAGCCATAATGCCAGTGTATCTTATGTCAGAAGAATATTTTCTCAGGCCGGTGAGATGGCTCAGCAGCGTAAGCGCCTGCCTTGCAAGCGCGAGGGCCCGAGTTCGACTCCCAGAACCCACATACGAAAAAGGGGCCGGTGATATCGCTCAGCGGCATGGGTGCCTGTTAGCGTGCGAGGTCCTGAGGTCAACCCCCCCGGTACCCACAAAAAAAAAAAAAAAAAGAATATTTTCTCACTTAATCTAAGAATTTTGAAAATTGTATAACTCTTCATACATTTTTTATTTGATAGCTACAATTTTTATCATGGTTTTAAAAAACAAAGTTGAAAAGGATGTAATTTCCAGAAAATTGTATATACTGACATAAAATAAAGCCATTGTTCTGCTTTTTAAATTTATTCAGTGTACTCTAAGCACTAATTCAGCTTCAGCATCTACTTAAAACTACATGAATAATCATTCTTTCATACTTTGTATCTTCTTTTGATATCATTAAATTTATATTCCTACTCACATTTCCCTCAGAATTTTTCCTTAATATAATACATTCAAGTTTTAAAGTGTTTATTTATCACCCATATTATCATTGAAACTTGAAATTTTGTTTTACATCCTGTTACTGTAACACTCCCAGTATTTTTTAAAAAGAACTTTTCCTTGTTGAATTGTCATTACAGTTAGCATGAGAATAACTGGTCAAAACAAATAGATTAAAAATTTATATAAATAATTATGAATCATAAAATTAACATTTTACTGTTTCCTTCAATGAGATGAATGAGTTTTTTAAATTTTCTAATGCAGTCATGTATCTATGATTGAATATTGACTTAATGTTATAGTGTTAGAGGTAAACTCTGAAAAATCTAATTCCCATTAATCCACACAGGGGATTAAGAGGAGTTTGTATAGCCATGACACTTAGCCCTTTGAGCACCTTTTGAGTTATAGCAGATTACTGTGTAATCTGTCATCAAACAGTATTTTTAATGATCTGGAAGCTGATAATTCCTTTAAAATGGTAAAGGAATCCCAAACCACTTGACTTGCAAAAGCATTTGTTACCCCATCATTAAAGTCTTTAATTTGCTTTTTCAATTTCTGGGAAAAATTCCAAAAGTACTTTACCAAGATTTATCAAATAACTATTAATTATACCCACCATTTTTTCACTTAGAGCACCTTGGATCACCCAGCTTATTCAGAAAGAATTGAGAAAACCAAAACATTAATTTCATTTTCAATACTATTTTTAACAAAAATACTTTGTGTTTCAAATATGTTTATCAAAATCTTGAAACTATAGCTCTTGCTTATTTAACTTAATGAAAATATGCACCCTCTAATCAATCAGTCAAGTCAGTTAACTTTCTCTCAGTAAAGATCTTAACTTCATTTTTTAATTAAAAAACGTTTTGAAATATGTTTCAAGACATGCTAAAAATCACCGACAAGGAATTGTGAAGATCACACTCTATGGGAAAATGCTAAAAACTGTCAATATTAAAATAATGTAGTTCTAAAAATAGAATTTGATTTATTGGCATGTTATAAAGCCAAGATAAAACAATGTACTGAACTTGTGATAATGCAGAGAAATATGTAGTTAACCTTCTCAGTTAATTATAAATCTATGTATATTATAAAAGGCATAAGATTTCTTCAGTAAATACGTTTATATGTGTACTGAACTTTGGTGCTCAACTTTGGGTATATAAATAAATAAATAAGAATTGAAATTTTAAAAGCAGAAATAATTCAATTAATTTTAGTAGCTCTCATGAGCAAAGTTCCTTATGTATTTAAAGAAGAAAAAAGTTATACATTGCATAAACCTAGTTAGTCCAGCTACTAGCAATAAATTTTCTTTTTTTATATGAAGTAGAAATTAGTACAGATATTTCAAAAAATACTTTGGCAAAAATGACTTTAACTGCTTTCTTAAATAATGTCTAAAAATATACAAAATTATGTCTGTGTTTTATCCAGTACATCTTGAAAATTTTGGTTGTTCTCAAAAAGATTCCAGTCATATTTAGAATAATCGGTACCATTAACCTTCAGAGTTTTAGTCTTCAGAGATACTTTTCTTTCCAGCTAATGTCATAATCTAGACATGAGTATGAAAAACAGCTGAGAGCAATTGCTTTCATTTAAATATGTGCCTTAAAAATCTGTTTTCAGGGCTTGATGTGTCTGCCTCATTCTCCCTTTGTGCTCATCTGAAGAAACTGTCCCTCAAGAGCCACACAATTTGAGAATAAATGGCTGGAAAGGATGAAAGAAATTGGAAACTTACACCCCCAATCACATACACACACACTTTACCATATATCTGAATTCAGACAATTCCCATACTGGGGAAATACAAAACTTCTAACACTTCCCTCAACAGAAATACTTAGAAAACACTGCAATATTTAGTGGAGGCCTGAGGGTTTTGCAGTTCATGAATGAAGGCTTCTCCTTTGCCTGGTGCCCCACTCCCTCCCCCAGGTCTCTGCATGGCAGAGCAACGCACTGTAAGATTTAGGATGAATGATGAGCACAACTTCTTTTGTAAAGTAATAGAAGGGCTATTAAAAAACTGAGTGTATTATTGGGAAGATCATTTTAGTCAAGAAACCAAATAAAAACTGAAGATCTAAAAAAAAGATTTTCTTAAAATCATATGTGCTTGCATTTCTCCTGGGAAATGTTTAGGAGCCCGGGGAATGCAATACACTTGAAGTGGTTTGAAGATCATTGATCTAAGTTACTTCAAGGAGCTGAAATCAAGGCAGCCTGGGGTGGGAGAAACAGCATTTAGAAGGAGCTGGAAATTAAGATGTTTGCGATATGCTAAATAGGAAGAATGCAAATCCACCAAGTCCACATAGAGTATGGCAAATTCCTGACTCTGCAGGAAGATGAAATGGTATCAAATGCCCCTCAGTGAGAACAGGGACATTTTTCTCCCATATATGGTGAAAATAGTACTACAATTAACCTATCATAGCTGCTTCCCCCTAGGGAGTATATGTTCAAAATCTTTATGGACAGTGGGTAACTAAAATACACTGACTGACAACCTCTCCAGGCTGCAGCTAAGACTGTATCTGCTACCCAACTTTATTTTCTCAGCTGCAGCTGAGCATCTGAGGCCTTTGGCAATCCTAAGGATGGAATCCTGGGGCAAACTGCGTGGAGTTCCAGGCCTTGTGATTGAGAATCAGCCTATTTTAACTTTCTGTGGATGTAGGGGCGGGATGTGATAATACTATGTGTCCAAAGCACTAACTTTTTGGGTTTTCGAAAAAGTTAGAAAAACAGTAGATATTGACAATTCCTGAAGGAACACCTTTCCCACTGTTGTAAACAGCTGTGGAGGAAACCTTCCTCCTTAGACTCTGGAATAAAACCCTGCTGGCTGAGGTGAGCAGAGTAAGGTTCAAGTTTTGTTTTACTTTGTGTGCTAGTTAGTTGGTTGGTTAATTGGTTGGTTGGTTGGCTTTTGTTTACAGAAATGGGATAGAAGGCATATTAACATTTTGGAAATCTATCTCTCATCCAACAAGTACATTTGGGTTATCATTTTTCTTGTCATTTAATCTCATTGCAGCTTCTGCTTACCTATATTGGACCTCATGGCTGAGCAAAATCGGAGTGCCAAATAGCATAGGAAGCAAATTTTGAGCTTTAGTTTCAGAGCATCCTTAGCATTCATTTAATGACCAACATTCTAAGTCATTTCCAAACTTGCTGGAAGATTGAGAGCTGTTTTCAGCAAAACTCGTTGGGTTCTCTTAAGACATAGCAGGTCTATAGTGAATAAACAGATGACAGAGGCCAGAGAGTGTTACCTCATGTGTTCTTACCCCTAACCACAATCAACTGAAGAGATGAGAAAACCAGGGGTCAGAAAAAGTGAATAACTTGTTCAAGTTTGCATAATTAGTCAGTATCAGTCAGGATTTGATGTCTCCAAACTCCATACTTGGTCCACTAGCTCACGATGCCCACATTCATAAAATTACATCCTACCATGAGTGGAAGGAACCTTGCAAGTCATCCAGTCCAACCTCCACCTACTGTCTATGTCCTCTCAATGACAGTTTGCCCATCTTAGTAACAGGCAAGTCCCTTCCACTACAGGGCAGCCCACTGCTTCACAAACTTATTTTGACATGACACATCCTGTAGATTATATCCATTGGCCCTAAATCTGTCTGCCCCAAAGCACCTTGTAGGGAGCTGAGTACCCATTTGTAGATTAAGCACCCCCTGCTCCTCAACCATTCCTCACTAACCTTGCTCTTCAGCCCTTCCCCATCTTCCTAGGAACTTCCTTTGAGTACAAATATTACCCATTACTCATCCAGGGCCTGAATCTAGACACAATACTATTTCAGGCAGACCAGTGAAGAGTAATGCTAGATTTGAATCATGTCCTTACTGTAAGCACTGTTTCGCCACTTTTTTTTTTTTTTTTTGGTATGTTGTTGGGCATAGGGAAGAAGATTGTTCTTTTGTGTAAGAGCATGCGTAGCTCTTTAGTACTAAAAGAGCGTTTCCCAAATAGCATTTCCTGAAACACCAGCTTCCCAGAATAAGTAAATATTTACTTTAACTTAAAAATAGTGATTCTGCAAGAGTAGAATGCACTGCTTAACAATCTCTGCCAAGAACTATTCAGGTCACTAGAGATACATACACTAGAAATATACAATCCAAATTCTTTGCCTGTGGAAACTACAAGCCAGACAGGAAATACTATAATGCATAAGGCCCTTTTGGAAGATTTGGAATGCAGAATGGCACATCATAGAAGTTCTGATGTAAAGAAGTAAATTTTATTTGTGTGAAGACACTGCAAATATAGGGTCCTGGTACAATTCCTAGCATCCCGGGGAATAGTATCTGAGTCATTAGTTTAGGAAGCACATGATTGCAACACTGAGCATAAATTACACTGCCTTCATCCAGTTCCTTCCTAATGTCACTAATGTCCTGTATGGAGACTATGATTCAAAAAGAAGCTAAAGATCAGCCAAAAATTGTATGAGCATGGCAAGCTCAGCCCATAAGAGGCTGGGAGGACTCTGGAGCATAATGGCTGAGAGGGAAGGGGGAAAGCAGAAGAGAAGGGGACTACCAGGAAGAAAACAAATAATGTAAGCAAATAGAGGACAAACTCTGTCATCTCCATCCAGGGGAGAGAGGCCAATGGGGTGACAAACCCTAATAAAAGAGTAGATGATCCAACTCAGCTCCCAGGCTGGGTATTGATGACCTGGGTGTCCCAACTTGGCAATGAGATAGGGACAGCCCCAGAAGTAGGCACATTAGATCAGACACTCCACCTTGAGTAACGTCAGAATGAGGAAAAAGCAAAATGCACTATGCCTTGGGCTTTGGACAACAGGCCCCAAAGGGATCCTAAGGGATCCTAGCAGCCACAGGGAGCTTTCCTCAGGATTCTGTGACCTACAGCATCAAGGATGCTGACCCTTTGCTCTCTGGTACAAAGAGTTGCCAAACCCAGTTAGCTCTCACAGCCCATCTTAACACTTCCATCTCAGTCCTTTCCATTGAATCTGGGTGTCCAGGCAAGTGGACATAAAAATGGCCTATAGAACTGCAGCTGCATCTGTACCCCTGCTCAGAAATTCCTCTGGGTCCTTTTCACTGACTTCACTAATTTTCCACATCAGTCTTTTGATTTCTTCACCCATCTTAGGCCCCACGACCCACTGGTCCTCTACGAATTGAAGGTTCAGTTTGGGATATGAGCCCCAGCTTGAACCTCTGACTTCCCCTCCATGTGATTGTCAGCATTGGCTCAGCAGCTCGAGATGCCTGCCCCAGTGCCTCAGTACCCCTATGTCCCAATGCCCCAGCATCCCAGGACCCCAGCACCCCAGCCTTCAATCCCTCCTTCTATTTGCCTCAGATTCTCAGGGTAGGGAGAGTGGCTTTTGAGAATCTTTCTGTGATTGGGAGAGGAAAGATACCTGGAACCAGCCATACTGACATGGTTGCAAGCCCTGTGGGACAGAGGGACTTGGATTGTGGCAGGTGATTCAGGCCAGCAGGTGAGTCAGCTACAAAGACCTTGGGGTGCAAAATGAGCCATAGAAAGAAAGACAGGAGAGTGTGGGTCCAGCAGAGAGTGAGTGTGGAGAGTGATGTGTTATTTATGGGAGGCTTTCATTTGGTGATGGGAAAAGAATGACAAATATGTAACACAGTATTTCTGTAACTATAAATAACATGTAAAAACCTTTCATAATGAACACCTTATGTACTGGGAGGCTTTTAAAATAGCAAAGGGCAAGGAGGGAATGACATGTATTTTAACCATACTACACACTGCATACCTTCCACTTGTTTTTGCCCTTCCTTCCACTTTCCTTCTTGGGAAGGTTTCTCACTTCATAGATGGGGAAAATGAGGCTGAGAGAGGTGAAGGACCAAGGTCCCATGGTGAAACACAGTTTGAAAGTACGTCTGTCGGGCTCCAAAATCCTCCCTTTTACCAGAATCAAGCATGAGTCTGCCTAGAAACAGGAGCTGGACTGTGTGACTTTCCAGATTCTTCTCTGTTGACAGGACTCCTATAATTGGCTTATTTCCTGCAGATACCCTAAGCCTTTCAGGATAATAAGATCTTTTGGGTATACCGTGAACAATAAGTCAGCAGAGAAGATTTAGAGTAGAGAGAACAATACTTAATGTATCATTGGGAGATACCAAGCTTTGCCATCACCTAGCTGTGTGGCTAAGTCTTTTCCCTCTCTAGGCTCCACTGTGCACATATGGAAGATGTAGAGTTAGGTTAGATGCTCAGGAAGCCTCAGGCAAGCTCTGACATTCTGGTCTCACAGAGGCCAGAGTTGACTTTGGTGGTCTGAAGAGGATGTCTCCCACGAAAGCCCACATCAGCACCTTCTCCCAGCCTGGCTCAACTCTCAGCCCTCCCTCCACAAGGACCACAGGAGTGGCCCTCTGCATCCCAGCCTGCACTGACCTGCACCTCCCGTGTCAGGGCCAGCTCCAGCAGCTGGCCAAAGTGCTGGCCCAGCATGCTCAGGGTCTCACGCACGCAGGCCTTCATCGACTTCAGGACATGCTTATTCTCCACCTGGAGGCACCTGGGGAGAAGAAACCATGGGTGGGCTCAGGGAAGGGGCACATGGTCATCCCAGAACCATTGCTGGGGCCAGATATGGGCTGGCTCTGGGCCTGATATGTGGAAAGAAGGGACTAGGGGGAGAATCAGAGAGGGATTATTCTACAGCTGGCTCATCTCCTGGTCCCTGAGGCTGCAGAGAGGCACTGGCTGGAGATGGAGATTCACGGTCCCCATCACTAGGAAGTAGATCAGGAAAAGTGGCAGACCCATATCCCTGGGCTTCTCCTTCAGACACTTGGCCATCATTGCAGCCGAGGTTTATGTTCTCAGTGGTGTCAGGATGGGGACACAAGGGTGGGAAGCTGTGAAGTGGGCACTAGAATGCCAGGGACAGCTAGTGCTCATGCTGAAGATGTGAGGCAAGGCCTGGGGCCCTTTGAAAACTGCCTTCCCACCTTGCAGGAAGCAGCCTGGGGATGTTCTTTCCACTCGCTCACCACCAGAAGTACATGGAGCATTAGGTTCAAGTTCATCTCCATGGCCTGCAAATGTTCCATCCAGGAAGGCCAAAGCCCATACAGAGCCTCCAGTGGTGCCAAGACCCGGATTTGTCCTCTCGGACAGGACTGGCAAGGGTGAGGCAAAGTATAGTTTATACCCAGGAGTGTGACATGTGACATTGAGTGTGTGAGCATACATCTGAGTGTGAATGTATGCATGTTTATGTGTACGAAATACAGAGAAGAGGGTGTGAGTGTATTTCTGTGATGGAGTGAGTGTGGGTGTACATATCTGTGTAAGAGCACATGAGTGTCTGTGGACATCTGTGTCTACGTGTCTGTGTGTATAAGGATGTGAGTGTCAGCTTTCACCTTGCCTTGACTCTGGGGACCATGGGGGTTTTCTGAGGCTGTGAGAACCACTGCTACCAACTCCCTGAATGTCCCCTTTTCTTCCCATGTACAGGTCCTTCCTCTGCCTTTTATCTCATCCCTAGGGCCTAAGAATGGGGCAGAAAATCTCAAAGGAATTTTTTGAGGCTTCTTAAAGCAGTCAATTAAAGGAAACTCATGGCCCACCACCAGGCTTCCCTGTTCCCACTCCCCATCCTTCCCAGTCACAGGATGAGGGGCCAGCTCTGGGACCCAGCATCCAGATTTACCTCTCTGTGACTGCAGAGAGCTCTGAACATTTCTCCATTAGCAGCTTCTCAACCTGTAGGAAAATAGATCAGTGCTATTCAGTTCAATAAGCATCGGCTCAGGACACGCTGCTGTGCTGTGCACACTGAGGCCTAAAGTGGAGAATCAAGAAATCCAATGAGGGGAGCAGGAATTAAACTTTAACACTGTGAAATGGGTGGCAAGATATCAGCTGCTTTGGGAGCACAAGGAAATAAAACTGAGCACAAGGAAATAAAATTAGGTATGACAGGGCATCTGGGAAGCTCTAAGAAGGAAGGGTCAGTCTGCCATTAAAGTTGGTATGCGCAATCATCATGCAGCTTCTCACAGTGGTGGTGCTCACCTCAAAGGCTGGGCGGGTTAAATGAGATATGTGTAAAAAGCATTTAGCGCAATGCCTAACACATGGCAGACACTCAGTAAAAGTCCTTACTGTGTTTTTTTTTTTTTCCCTACTGTGTTGGAAAAGGGGGAAAGCTAAAGGCCAGGAAGGGTTCAGACTCCACACATCCCCACTGGAGGTCATCCTGTCATCCAGCGCCCACTCAGCCCCACCCCAGGGCAGCTGACCTGGCCCATTTCCTGTGAGGGGCTCCTGCTGGTCGCGCTGTACTCGTTGACCATGGAGCGGGCGTGGCAAGTCAGCCGCACGCTCATGCTGTGCACACGGGCCCAGCGGTCCTGGGCCAGCTTCTGCCCAATCCTGCGCAGCTCAGTGCTGATGACCCAGCCCCGCTTGAGCAGCAGCTGCAGAGGGTCTCCAGGGCCAGGTCCTCCTGCCAGGATGAGATCACCCTGCGTGTCCTCCTCCAGGCTGATGGGCTTCGCCTGTAGGATGCACATGCACTCACACTCGGTCATGAGCTTCAGGTCCTCCATCCAGCGCTGGACCGAGTCCACCTGCAGGAGGTGCAGCCTGCAGGAACGAACAGCGGCAGAATGACTACCAACATGCCACCCTTTGCAGAGGTCTCAATCCCATTCCTTAGGATATTTACTAAGCATCTATAGGATCCCAGGCCATCAGATATTTTACTAACCATCTACTGGTATGCTCAGTTTCTCCCATTTATGAACTTTAAACTCAGCTCTCTTTATCTCCATCTAACAGATAATAAGAATGAGGCACAAAGTTCAGGAAACAGGTGTCCAGACTAATAAACAACTGGTACTGAGGGTTGACAGAGTGGTCGAAGACCTTTACAATAAGGGGGAAACGGAAGTAACCTAAATATAAAATAGTTACTTAAGTGAGCTATGGCACAGCTACATGGTTATATAGTATGCATTTACTTGAAAAAATACTTTCCAGGATGTTTATAGAAAAGGAAATGTGTACTAAGTAGAGAAAGCAGTATATAAAAATGTAAATGTAAACAAAAACTATGCCAATAATGCTAAAAAGCCATATCTAGGGAAAGGGCTTAAAAGGAAGACTTAAAATGCTACTAATCTTTATGAGTCATGAAAATAAAGCCCTTTTCCTTTTCTTCAATTATTTTCTAATTTCCAAATTTTCTATAGGGAGCATATGTACCACTCTTGTAATGGAACAAAATTAACTCTATTTAGTACATAGCACAAGAACATAGATTAGATTCTAAGATCACAAATAAAATCCACTCTGGAATTCACTTAGTCAACTAAGTCAGTAATATCAGATAATTAATGAGGCACTGAACACTTGGTGAGAGCCATATATTTAATATCATATAAGTTCCAGGCACAGTGGGAAAAGTGGAGATGAAGAAATCAAGCCTCCACTCTCTGGGAGCTTTCAATCTGCACAAAGAAGCAAGACCAGTAAATGAGAAAGCAAAAGACAATGATAGATTTCACCTCATTCCACAATCAGAAAAGATGCACATAGGTAATTGCTAAGGCTGAGCTCAAAGCCTCCTGTCTTCAGCTCCAGCTGTCTTCTGATTAGTCTTCCTGTGCCTGATCTGCTTCAAGCCATTCTCCACCTGACACTCATTCATGCATTCATTCTACGAATATGCGCTTGGTGTCCAAAGCATGCCAAGTAATGGTCTCAGACCTGAGCTGTAGCAGCGAACATTTTCCGTATGAGAGTTACACTCGGACATTCGATTAAAGAAGCAACGAATGTGCTGGAGATAGGAAGCGATGTATATGTTGCTAGGAAGGAAAAGAAAACAGAAAAGAAGTCTGGGGAGGGCTTAGATTGGAAAGGGGCTGGGCATTGCTATTTAAAATGAGTGGATAAGAGAAGGCTCATTGAGAAAGGGACATTTGGGCAAAGAGTCAGAGATGAGGGAGGGAGCCACGTGAAAATCCAGGGACAAATTGTTACAGGGAAAGAGAACAGCAAGTGCAAAGGCTTGGGGGCAGAATTACCCTCAGGATATGTAAAGAATAATGAGAAGGTCAGAGGAGCTGGAGAAGCATCAGAAGGGGTGCAAGATGAGGTGAGATTGATGGAGGTGGGTATAGGGCAGACTCTTTGGAGCTGTGTAGGAAAAAGTGAAGACTTGGCTTTCACTGAGTTCATACAACAGACAAAAGGCACTGACGGAGCCAACCTAGGGGAGCAAAAATGTCAAGTAGGATTGAAATGATAAAGTCTACTTCAATTATCAAGGTTAAGACTGTCTTCATGCTAATGGCTATTTAATGAGAAGGAGCAGGCCTTCTGGAAAGATGCAGCTCTTCGACTATAACACTGCTCTATAATTTTTAACCACAACACTTATCATGTTTAACCATGGAATCTGAACTTGTGATTTCTTATAGAAAATTGCCTTCCGAACTATTAAAAATAAAAAATCATCAATGACCTTTCTCTTCATGAAAATTATTATTATATTTTGTAAAAAGCTTTGAACATGGTGGTTTAGATCTAAAATGTCCCCCCAAATGCTGACATGTGTGGACACTGATTAGATCATCAAGGTGCTGTGCTCATCAGTGGGTTCATCTACTAATGAGTTCGGTAAATAATTTGCTGCTGGGAGGTGGAGCTTGATGAGGGTGGGTCACTGGAGTGATCTGGAAGGATCCATCTTCCTCCCTGGCCCCTCCCTTCACTCTGCTTCCTGGCTGCCATAAGTTGAGCACCTTTTCCTCCACCATGCCAAGTAATATTCTCAGACCTGAGCCAAGTGCCCCTCTGCCATGCTGATTCTGCTGCCAGCTATCCATGGACTGAGACCATGAGCCAAAATAAACCTTTCCTCCTTTAAGTTGTGGGTGTTGAGTATTGTGTCCAGTAATAGGAAAGTGACTAAGACCGTGTACATATAGGCCTGTATCGGGGTAAATATGAAATCACAGTGCTCTGCTTCCCATTCTATGTTATAAACTCTCTTAGCTTTACATATGTGGGACTATATCACATATACCATTTGACTGTAGGCATTCCTAGTCTTCTACACCTTATTATCACACCCTTATCTTTGCCTTCTCCCTTGGCCAACTCAAGATAACCTAGCATGTATCACTCCATCTTTTTTATGCATTCATACATTCCTACACAACTAACTGTACATATATTTTTTAGGGTTTCCTGACCCATTGCTTGTTTCATAAATATAATCATAATATACACACATCTTGCTGTATTTCGATTTTCATACTTAGCATGGAAATCATCCCAAGTGATACGGTAGAATCATAAAGTATTTTTTTGATGTCTGAAATGTCTGAAAATTATTATTACCACAATTTATTAAACTATTTTCCCTGGGAGTAGATTGTATCAATGGATGTTGCCATATTGGCTTCCTAAAGCAATGCTGCTTTATGTTCCCCAAAAAATGTATTAGAACTTTCCACACTGATACTGAAATATGTTGCTCCGCTGCTTAAATTCTTCAGTGTCCTCCAGGGCACTGCCCCCTGGTAAGTATAAACCCCAGAAGATAGGATAGGAGGCTTCCATAGTCTGGTCCAAGCTCCCCTTTTCACATTTCTCCTTTTTGCATATTCTCCCAACTCTCAGCACCCCTACCGTAAACACACACTCCAGACACACTCTACCTCCCTACTCGCCAAAAACACCACTTTCGTTCACAATTCTCTGTAGCCTCAAGCATACCATTCATTCCTCCTTTCCTTCTTCCTTACCTGACATGCTCTTATTCATCCCATAATACCTATCTCTGAATGTATTACTGCAACAGCAAGCAGAAACACTGAAATGACACCCAGGATTTGGAGGCAGATTTATTTACATCGATGGGCACTGATTGGGATCATTCCCAGAATATCAGGCCCCAATCTCTGGTGGTCTAGGGTTTTTATATGAGGCACAAGCAGGAGGTACAAAGGAGGTACAAAGGCGAGACAGAACAGCCTGGCAGTTCTTCTGATCAACTAACAGGGTGAAATCATCGGTTATAAGGGTAGATTATTAATGATCATCAGTTTATGAAGCTGGTACAGTGGTACAATCAGGCATCCTGTATGTTTGGTTATGCTCTCATGGTTACAGGGATCAAGAAAGTAATTACAAAGCCAGGAAGCAGTTACAGAGCTAGGCAGTTTCAAAAGAACAAAGTTTTAAAAAGAAAATTTCTCTTGTACAATTTTTCCCTATCATTACCTCCTTTGAAAAGCACCAAGCAGAGCTCACCAGCCCCTTGCTGGGGTCCCTGCATCCTCCACTGGAGCACTGATGATGTTGTCTGTCATTGATTTTTGCCTGAATTCTCTGAAGTCCTGTGAGGGACAGTCCTTTTAACTGGCTTATTAGCAGTGCCTGATTATATATTAGTAACTCACTTAATGCATACCAATAAACCAGTGGGCAAATATCTGCCATGTATTGCTCGACCTCTCTACCTGAACAGATGATTCCCTATGCCTGCACCCCCATGGGCTACCCAGAGAGTGCCCAAGACTGAGTAGATGAGGACAGGGATATAGAGATGGAAAAACACGATCACCGAGTCCTGGAGACGCTGGGAGACACACTGGGGCTTAAAAGGCAACAAATGATCAAGTCACGTAGTCAGTGAGTCACTCACTCCATAAACACTGTGCAGTAGACATCTGTTGCTTTGTCTTCCAGCAGCTCTTCCTCCCTATTTGTCAGTAGCAGAGACAACTTCCATTAGCAGCTTCCTGATGCAGCTGCCTGCAATCAGCTTCTCCCTTCTCTTTCAAATGGTCCCTCCTCCCAAGCATGATCCCCAGGGGCCAGGTCTTAGCAAGGCGAACACATCCCTGGCCACAGATGTAGGTGGACCCAGGGATAAGCTCCTAACCAAGCTGCATGAATCCGATTCCCTCTCCAAATTGTGACACTTGGAACTAAGAGTTGAGTCACAGGGACTGGCGTTGGTATCCATGGGTCATGTTAATGATGGCAGCTTTTTAGTTGTCCCAGGGGAAACTTCAGGATCATTTGGGAAGTGGGTAGACAAGTCCGAGGGTTAATTTATCTTGCTTATAAACAAATAAACCTTTTCAAAAACACAAGCGCACAAGTGACTAAGCAGAGTTGCTACCCTTTAGAGTAAAGATCTTCAGGGAACTCAACGGAGGCAGCTGTCCCTTCCAGCTGGAGCTCAGGAAAATGTTCTTGGAGGAGGTGGCTGTGGAGCAGAGTACGGTTTGGATACAACAAGACAGTGGAAGCCTATTCCAGGGTGGAGCAGTCCAAGAGACAAGGAGAAATTCCCCTAGAGTTTTACATTCCACAAGAGAGGGAAGAGTAAGGAGGAAAGACAGAAAGGTGAACCAGGGCCCTGATCTTCAGAAGCACTGGATGTCAGGGTACAGGTAAAGCATTTACCCTGAAAGTCCTGAAAGGTTGTTGAAAGGTGACAGGGCAGCACAACAGAGGTGGGGACCAGTGGTGTTGAAAGATGGCTAAATCACAGCACCTGGGACTAGCACTTGACACAAAGGAAACTTGTGTTTCGGAGCAAGAGCTCTAGAATCTTCTGAATGGAGACTCAAATCCCCTTACCACTGGCCTAGCAGGATATCTTAGATTTCTGTGGCTGTGACAAAATACCTGAGATAACAACTCATGAGAAGGAAAGATTTATTTTGGCTCATGATTTCAGACATTTCAGTCCATCGTTGCTTGGCCTCATTGCTTTTGGTCTGGTGGCAAGGATCATGGCAAAGATGCAAGAAGAAACATACTCATCTTACGATGGCCCAGAACAAAGGAAGATGAGGAGACCAGGGACCCAATATCAAGGACACGCCCTCAGTGATCTCACTTCCTTTCACTAGGTCCCACCTCCTAAAGGTCCCACCATCTGACAACAGCACCATCACCTAGGGACCAACCCTTCCACATATGAGCCTTTGAGGACAATTAAGATCCAAACCACGACATGAGTAAGGACCCCCCCAACCCAGCAGCCACGGAAGGACAAAAAAAGGAGAAAAATAGAGCCAGACCCACCAAATGCCTCAGGCCTGGGGCCATCCTGGGAAGCCTACTTACATCCCACACTCACAGATTTGTCAAACCCCACACTCCCAGCACACACAGGAGGCATAGTCAGCTCTTGCTCTTTAAGATATTTAAAAATTAGAAAGAAAATGAGATTTCAGAAGCTGTGTTAATTAAAATCCTAATCGATTCATCTGTCTCCAAATATTGAGAAGGGAAGAGACAAAATTATTGATTTCTTCTATGAGTGTCTGTGTTTGTGGATATGAATTCATCTGGGTGTCCATCTGTCTGTAAGCTGGATGTCTGTATCTGAGCATCTGGTTATAGATTTATTTCCCTTCCTTTGCAAATACTCAGATGAGTGTGTACATTTTTACAGGTCTTATGTCATACAAACTTGATGATTAAAAATGGAAGGGGGTGGGACTTGAGAGGGGGCTGCCCTTAGTAACTGACTTCCAAAGAGAAAACTGTAGAAAGAGGAAATGGAAAGTAACTTTACAGTGGAGACCTCTGGCAGATGCCACCTTGACCAAGTGATCAATATCAACTTTACCAATGACAAGTCATATTGACTGCACTGATACGGTATGATATGATACGATATATGATATGGACACTTCACCCCTGTGGCATTCTTTTTATTTTTATTTTTTTTTATTTTAAAGAGAAGAAAACACAAAATAAATCAAAAAAGAGCAAAATTTCAAAACAACATAATAGGAGAGTAACAATGGTTAAGACATTACGTATTGTTATCTTTAAGTTAGTTATTCAGGGTACCAGATATTAGCATTCAATTGTCCAAACATTACTGGCACAAACTTTACTCTTCAATGAACTAAGTAAAATTAGTAGTGTATCTATCTTAACCATCTTATATATAAATACAATTTTTTTTTCTTTTCCCTTCTTTCTTTTCCCTATTCCCCCATCCCAGTCTCTCTTTCCTTTTGACCTGTTTCTTTTTGACTCACCATGTCTAATGTACATTTTGGATCTTATTTACTCTTTCAGTTTCTCATACTAGAGAGACAATATGATGCTTACACATGTGCGTCCGGTTTATTTCACTTATGAGTATTTTCTCGAGTTGCATCCATTTACCTATAAAAGTCTCTAGTCTATCCTTCTTTATGGCTGAATAGTACTCCATTGTATAAAAATACCACATCTTTCTTATCCATTCCTCAGTTGATGGGCATTTGGGTTGTTTCCAAGATCTGGCCATTACAATTTGTGCTGCTATAAACATGGGTGCACATATATCGCTGTGGTACGATGTTTTTAATTCTTCTGGGAAGATACCAAGAAGGGGAATAGCTGGGTCAAATGGGACCTCCAACCCTAGTTTTCTGAGGAATCTCCACACTGACTTCCACAGTGGCTGTACCAGTCGACACTCCCACCAACAGTGGAAAAGTGTTCCTTTTCCCCACAGCCCCTCCAGCATTTGTTATTAGTTGATTTCTTGATAATAGCCATTCTTTCTGGGGTGAGATGGTATCTCAGTGCTGTTTTAATTTGCATCTCTTGGATGACTAGTGATGTTGCACATTTTTTTGTATATTTATTTGCCACTTGTATTTCTTCATCTGAGAAATGTGTATTCATCTCAGATGCCCATTTTTGGAGTGGGTCTTTAAATTTGGGAGGTCTGATTTTTTTGAGTTCTTTATATGTTCTCGATAGTAATCCTTTGTCTGAGGAACAGCTGGCAAACATTTTTTCCCACGTTGTGGGTTGTCTCTTCACTCTGTTGGTGGTTTCTCTTGCCGTGCAAAAGCTTTTTAATAAGATGAGATCCCAGTTGTTGATTCTTTGTGATAGTTCCTGTGCGGTTGAGGTTTTATTCATGAAGTCTTTGCCTACACCAATGTCTTCAAGGGTTTTACCTATCCTACCTTCCAGCAGATTTAATGTTTCTGTTTTAATATTTAGATCTCTGATCCATTTTGAATTTAGTTTAGTGCATGGTGAAAGATATGGGTCTAGTTTTAATCTTTGGCATGTGTAGAGCCAGTTTTTCCAGCACCATTTATTAAAGAGGCTATCTTTCTTCCAGTGAATGTGTTTGGCACCTTTATCAAAGATAAGGTGGCTTAGTATGTCTGGGGTTGTTTCAGCATCTTCTAATCTGTTCCATTGATCTTCAGGTCTGGTGTTTTGCCAGTACCCTGTGGCATTCTTTACCAAAAACAAATAGCCTTAAGCTCATAACAAGAAAACATCAGGCAAATCCAAACTGAGAGACATCGTACAAAATAATCTGACTTGTCAAAGTCATCAGAAACAAGGGAGGGCAGAGAAACTATCACAGACAAGAGGAGATGAAGAAGATGTGATATCTACCTAAAATGTGATATCCTGGGTGCAATCCTGAAACAGAAAAGGGACATTTATGGGAAAATTAGTGAAATCTGAATAATGTCTGGAGTCTAGTTCATAGTAATGGACCACTACTAGCTCCTTAGTTATGAGAAATGTAGTGAGAAACACTAAAAATCAGGGAAACAAAGTGTGGACTTCTATCTTTGCAACTTTCTATAAATCTAAAACTATTCTAAAATATGAAAGTTTATTTTTTAAATGATGTATAAAGTGGGAGGGGTCCAGATGACATTCTTCCGCCAGGAAGAATTTCACTTCCCTTGCTTATTCCCCAGCCAAAAGCACTATCTGAGCCCACACTGTCGCTCTGGCCTTGTGCAATGAGTCTCACCGGAGGAAGCCCTAGGGTCCGAGCACCAGTGGATGGGGTGGGGGGGACCTTGACTAAAGAGCTACTGTAGAGACTTCTTCAAAGAGCCTCACGGTGGAAGGAAAGGAGTCCCTGATTGGGCCAGGTGATAGAAGTCATTCTCTCAGGAGAAAGGAAAAAGGAGCAGTGGCTTTGTCATTCAGTCTGACCCCTATTATCTGCCCCAAGCCCACCAGTGGCTGACTCCCACTCCAAACTCCTGAGCCTGGGCCTTCTGACCTGGGTTTCTCCCTCTGGCTGATTTCTGATGCCCTTTCTCCCCACTTCATCACCTGAATAGTTAGGTCTTGGGCCAGCACTTCCTGGGGATGGCAGGCAATCTGCTGTCCAAGGACATAAAGGCCATCAGCATGTGAGGAACTCACCCAAGTACCAGCCAATAAGGCCTGCACGTGGCATGCAGTGGTAGAAAGAGCTGGCTGGGCTCTTCATAATCTTTGTGACCTTCGGCACGTTCCTGTTCCTTTTTTCCTTTTTCGGAAATTCTTATTGAAATTTAATATATGTATATAAAAGTGAAAATATCACAATGTAAGGCAGCAGTTTGATAAATTTTCATAAGGTCAAGATATTCATGTACCCCAGATAAAGAAACAGAATCATCACCAGGTTGCCAGAAGTCTCCTTTGTGAACCTTTCTGGTCACTCCCCAACTAGGATAACCAGAATCCATATTTTTAACAAAATAAATTAGTCTTTTGAGTAAATTTTTTTTTATGTGGCTACTGGGAACCGAACTCAGGACCTTGCGCTTGCCAGGCAGGCGCTTGTGCCGCTGAGCTATATCACCAGCCCATTGAGTAAATTTCTTAAACACGTTAAGATGCAGTATCATCATCTATAAAATCGAGGTAGTAGAACCTTCCACACAGGGTCAGAGGAAGAATGAAATTAAATTGCAAATGTGAAAGATCTACAACACCTCATGGCTCACAAGAAATGCTGAAAACCGTTAATGCTCTTTGCTGTTCTTCCTCATACATAACACTTTAACACCTACAATAGTAACTATGACAATGCCTAGCATTTATTGAACACACTCCATGTGTTGCCCACATGCTATGTGCTTACAATGAATTATTTCACTTACTCCTCAGGACAACTAAGTCAGGTAGTATTGGAATCCCCATTTTACAGATGAAAAGACTAAGATACAGAGAAGTAAAATCACTCCAACAAAACATAGTAGCAGTAAGTTCAAAATCTTGATCTCTCCAACTCTCCTGTTCTTAACCTCCGTGTGATTTATCGCTTCTCATCCTATTCACCTCTACCAAAAAGAAGGGGAGAGGCAAACAGGGTGAAGCAGCCTTAACATTGGGAGCTGGGGAAGATCATTTTCCCAAGCAAGAAATTCAAGGGCTTCCATGAGCAACAGGACGACAGGGAATCTATGAGCCACCAACTCTGCCTAAATTTCTGGGGAGGAGGGTGACCAGGGATGTAATTGCTAAACCCTCTCTAGGTTGTCCAGTTGCAGGAGCTGCCTTCTAGGGTGACAGCATCAGAAATGAGGAGGACAAGACACAATGAGAAAAGCAGATCTAGCTATCTTTAAGAATGAGCTTAATACATCTTTTGTTTTTGGAGATTGTTTATAAAGATATCTCTCATTTTCCCTAAGTAGTAAACAAACATGCTGAGAAGAAGAAACAAAGCAGACCACTAAACTCAGGGTCCCTACCTCCTCCTAGCCCCACTCAGTGGCTGGTCCTCAGGCTCCACCAAGCAAGCACATCTCACTTAGGTTTGGGGTCAACCCTAGCCAGGAAGAGAGGACACTGGGAATTCTGGCCCATCACCTGGTAAAGATCAAAATGTGTTGGCTGCTCAAGGGACCCCAACCCAGCCTAACTTCTCTCAGAATGCCTTGCAATGAAACTACTGTACCTAAATTACAGGCAAAGCATGGGGCTAGTGACATAGTTTGTTTCACTTAAATAACATAGAACTGGATGTTTTTCACTTTTCCAAAGTCATGGGGAAAGGAAAGGTAGAGAAAAGTCACTAATAATCATAAAGAGTATTTATTAAATCCTTACAGTGCCCAAAGGGCTGAGCATTTACCATGAATTCTTTTATTTTTGACATCCTGGCTAGTACACACTCTTATTGTATTCATTTTATAGATGAAAACATGGAGACACACGATTATAGTCCAGAGACTGTGCCTCCTGACCCCACTGAGAAATTCCTCGCCTGCCTCCTTCACCAGATGTTGAGATAGCCTCAAAAACAAACGATGTTTGGTTCATCTTAGGGTCATCAGCACTTAACATAAGACCCGACATACATTTATGTATCAAAAAATACATAAATGAATCAAGTAAGCCAGAGACTGCTTGGGAGACATGGATTATGAGTCTTGCTAAGCCATCTGAAAGCATGTTCCAGACTGGCAGGGATAAAGAATAAATGAGATCCCTGGCCCTTGGTAAAAAATTTAAGAGTTGGGCAAGTAACTAGATTCTACCAAAAACCTGTGATGATAAAATATTTTGGTTTTAAATAGAAATAAAGTAGATATCGGTAGAACCAGAGAAACCTTTTGTATAACACATTTTACAAATGCTCCTGATCTGATTGGGAAGATTTTCACCCTTAGCAAACATCATCTTGATTCTCTGAGTCTGGCCTCAACTTACAGGCAAATGATGCTTCACTGAGGTGCAGATATATATATACCCAAGCCCTTGAGAAGTGTTGCTGAAGGGAGATCTGAACTCCCAGGGGAAGTGACTGTCCCCGCATGACACCAGGAACAAACACACAATATTCTCAAGGTTTAAAACAGTACAGAGGATCTTCCAAGAAATCCCTAGTCGGCTGCCTCAATGAAATACTGTTAATGCTAACTATGTGCCTTAGGAAACTCACAGTCTAAAAGAAGGGACAGTTATAAGCACATAAATCTCAGCTTCCCTTTTATCCCATCATGATTGATCATCAGACCCCTTCAAGTATTTCCAAGCGTGTCCAGAGTACATCCCCAATCAAACTGTGTCAGTTAAATTCAAGATGGAACTGGAAGATTCTGCCATCCTATATGTCTTCCTTCCTTCTTCTTGCACTAATATCCTTTCCACATGGCTGCCTTTCCTTCTGGTTCATGTCATGATTTAAGACTCCAGTAAGCATCTCAGTTACGACTTCTCTTACTACAACCTCTTTTAGCTACCATCACACCAGCTCCCCATCAGGCACATCTCTGGGTCTTTTTGGTAGCACTGTGGCTTTTGTTAGGTACCACTGTTTCCACCACAGCGTGAACTCTGGAGCAGGATTCCTGGATTCCTAGCTCTGCCACATGCTAACTGTGTAAGAGAAATTTACATAAACTCTCTCTTCTGTGTGTTCCAGTTCTTCACTAGCAGTCAGAGAGAAATAATAGTAACTCACTCCTAGGCTTGTTGTAATTAAGTGAAGTGATATATGTGTGTATGTAATGTACATGACATGTGCATTATAACTTACATAATGTATTATATACATTATATAATGTATATATCACATATAATACATTGTAATATATTTATCATATATTGTGTATCTTCTATGTATACATGCATATAAATATATCTATCTTATATGTAGGTATATATAATACCTAACAGACAGTATTATATGTTAGTTATTATTAGAGCAGTGTCATCAGAACTTTGTTACTTAAAAGTGAGCAAAATGAGAAAGTTCTGGGAAGATGTTAGCAGTGGTGGTAGCATAGTTTGTCCATCTCTCCAAATCTCCACATAAAAATTGTTAGAGGAACTGCATAACAAACTTCCCCCTGGTAAATAAGCACAACAAAACTAGCCAATAAGATGTCCCCACAAACTTCGCAATACAACAAACCTTTAACATCAGCTGTAAGAGTGGCTTGGCATCATCTTATGAGAAGAAAAAGGAAGCAATAAGGTGGCACCTGATGAATAGAGATGAAAGGACAACACTAAAATGGTACCTGGAAAGCATGGCATGGCAAGTTGAGACACATAGCTGAAACCAGAGGGAGATTTTCCTCGTCACTACCAGCTGAGTACCAGTGCGTACTATCAACTCTTACAAGGAATCTCCTCCATAGCAAGCAGCACACTAAGGAGAAGCTTCTAGGAGTGGAATCAGAATTGAGTGAGGGGAAAACAGAGACAAAGGAAAAAGAAATTCAGAACAGTATAAGGCAAGGGACCTTCAGAAGGTTGCCATATTTTTTGACTTGATGAAAGAGAGGGAGGGAAGGATGGATTTCATACAAAAATGAGCAACACAAAGTTATTTAAATTGTCATCCTATACATGCTTATTTTAAGAGTATATATATTTCTATAAGGAGAAAATGTTAGGAAAATGTACTCACAAAACAGAAGAAAACTGTAACTTATTATTTCAATATAAGCTTAAAATTTTAAGAAAATTATATATGAAAGCAAAACATAAATTCTTAGAAAGATGTCCTAACTCAGTAGTGAATTAGAAACTAAAGAAGTCATTTTAGAAAAAAAAAAATACAAGAAAAAATGCACAAGATAATGTCTTAAGAAAATCAAAAGTAAAAATGTAGAAAAAAAATTTTAAATAAATAATAAAAGTTAAAAAGACTTTAAGAAAAATAACAATTAAAGGAGGTAAAGAAAATACAATACACACACAATACAAGTTTCTGAAGAAGAGATCCAAAGCATGGGAACAATAAATTCTTTTTTATTTAATTTTTTAGAAATTTCCATTTTTTTATTTTAAAGAGAAAAATAAAAACAATGATACAGAATTTCAAAACAAGATAATAGGAAATTAACAATGATGAATATAATGCATTTTGTTATCTTCAAAGCAGTTGCTCAGATTACAAGACACAGGCATGTAAAATTGATCAAACAATAAATTCTAAAAATTATAAATTGGAAAAACTTTCCTGTTGAGGGTGATTTAAAACTGCATACTGGGGCCGGTGAGATGGCTCAGCAGTGTAAGCACCTGCCTGGCAAACGCAAGGGCCCGAGTTCGACTCCCGGAACCCACATACGAAAAAAGGACCGGTGATATCGCTCAGCGGCACGGGCGCCTGCTGGCGCGCGAGGTCCTGAGGTCGACCCCCGGTACCCACAAAAAAAAAAAACCTGCATACTGAACAAGCCTATTACATACACAGAAACAAAGATACTCTAGACATATGCTAAGACTTTTAAAAAGAGAAGAAAATAAAAAAGAAGAAGGAAGCATGGAAGGAAATAAGGATAGACAGAGGAAAGAACAAAAAAGAAAGGAAGAGAGGGAAGAACAGAAGGAGAGAGGAAGGGATCCTTTGTGCCGCCAGAAATAAGAACATGTTACTGATAAAGGACAGAAAATTATACTATTATTGTAATTTTTTGACAGGAACACTTAATGCCAAAACAAAGTTGAGTCACGCATTTAAAATACTCAAGGAAATAAAGTATGACCCAAGGATTTTATATTCACCCCAAATGACAGACGTATAGAAGGTGAGAAAGAACCCTGAGCTCTGGTGGCAGGAGTGGTGTTAGAGAACAGTTCTTCAGGGACAATTAAGAAGACGACATCAACAGGGCTTTGATACTGATTCAACATAGATCATGAATTAGAGGGGACAGACAAAGACGAGACTCAGATTTTTGACTGAATGAATAGGAGAAACAGGTTCAGATGAGAGTTATGGGTTCACATTGAGACATGGGGTGTCTAACGGTTGTGCCATCTCTGCTTTTCAAAGTGTCTGGTCTCTCTTACTGTGCTGCCCTCCGTAGAAGTTCATTTCAAAAACTCCAAGGCACTCGTCACATTCATGCAGTGTATGCCTCACACACTCTCACAAGACTCAATATATACTCTCATTTATTCAACAAATATTTACTTAGTGCCTACTGGGGCACGATAGTGAACAAAAGAAACCAACCTCCCTGCCATTATAGAGGGCACATGATAGCAGGGAAAACAGATAATAATAATAAATATAATGAATTTAAAACTTGTATAATTGTTGAATACAGATAATTTTTATTAAAAGTAGAGGTAGAAGAAGGGGAATCAAGATTGTTTATATGAGAAGCAGGGACACAGTTATCATTTTAGGTAAATGGTTAGGGTAGAGCCTATTGAGAAGGTAGGTGTGAGCGAACACTCTCAGGAGATGAAAGAATTAACCATATGGGTACTGAGCATTCCAGGCAGAGGAAAGAGTCAGCTCAAAGGTCCGGGGAGGGAGGGTGCCAGGCTTGATGGAGAGACAGAATGGTGACAAGTGTGGCTAAGTGGAGTGAGAGGGGAAAGATGAATAGGCGTGAGCTCCAAGAAGGAGTCATGCCAGATCTCGGATGGCCTTGGAAACCACTGTAAGCCCCTTGGGCTTCGTTCTCAGTAAACAGAATACTTCCCAAGTCCTTTAAGGAATCTTGTCACAGATGTCAGCTGGGTCAACTGAGCCCATATGCCTCCCTGTAACCCAACCTGGAAAACTCCATTTCTCAGGGATTTATAAAAACAACACATAGATTAATTTAGAATGACTTAACCTCTGCTATGCAGGGAACTATACACTGTTTATGAAGCAGTTAATTTAAGCATAATTATTTATGCAACAAGCTATAAATAATTTATACTGTGGTCAAGGTTTTAACTTCCAACCCCTCTGCTCGAAGGCAATCATGAAGACCAAGCCAAGTGTGACTATGGGAAATGTTGCTACTTGATTGTGTTCAAATTTCCCAATGTTTTCATCATGCTGCTTCTGATATGCGCCTGAATCCTACATTGAGAAGCAACGGCACAGATATTTCTTGGCATCAGGGCTTTGCAGGAATGGCAGACAGCTCTCCACCTCTGCATTTTGAGCCATTCCAAGTTCACCTGTTAAGTGTAGATCCTTCACCAATCTATGGTGCTAAACAGCTCATACTAGCCCTGCCTCTTCTGACTTGCTGCTGACCCACCTGTGCAATCCAGATACATCAAGGTTTTTCTCTCTTTCAGTGGACTCTGAACAAGACCTCCTTCATCTACTCATTACTCACAAGTGGCCCCTGTTCCATATGCTCCTGTGTTTTCTCCCTTCTCCACTCACTGGCCCTCCACTCTGAGCTATAGCAGTGGAAAGAGTTTTCAGATCGAAGTTACCCAGATCACATTCACTACTTATCCCGCCAGCTTCAAAATTGGATTATATGTTCCATATCATTTTATATTAATTAAACTTCTCACTACAACATAGTAAGGGAGTGGATCTTACATTCTGGATAACCCAGGAATGCTAATAACTGGATTCTAATAACTGGAAGTAATTTGTGAAGAGGACATGGACTATAATACTATGGTCACTTTGTCATATTTATTTCTCCAGGATGTAGATCTCTCTCAATGCATCAGAGGGTTTGAGGGTAGAGAAAAGACTTGACTACTCTAACAAATCTCTTCTTTTAATCTAGCGCAGTTCTAAGCATGCTATAAAATCAACAATTTAGTGAGTACCTTCTGCACACCAGGCACATGTGAAGTACCTGCACATATGATATTTCGCTCATAGTCATGGATACGCTATTTATCATCCCCACTTCACGGAAGGGCTCAAAGTGTTTCCAACACTCGTCGGTGGCAGTGCCAAGACTTCAGCACAGGTCTGTCTGGCTCCAGGGTCTGATCTCTCCTCACTCCTTAATCTGTCCAACCCCACCACGGGGCTTGTTGTTTCTGTTTCAGAAAGCCAAGGAACAATGACTGTTTCCATTCCAATGAACCAACAGGTACATCTGACAGCTGCCTCCTCTGATGACTCAGAGCTCATCTCGTTAATGCTGTCTGGCATTTTAGATGCCCTCTGGTGGAGAGAAGACATTATCAACACTTCCTGGCCTTTCATTAACTCACAGACCACTTACTGTTTCTGTTCTGAAAGGGTATGTGTTTCTGCGCCTTGTCAGTGTGTGGATGAGAGAAAATTGTGCACCCTGGCGCGTGACACGTACCCTCTCTGAACCTCAGTTCCCTCATCTGCTCACTCCCCTTCATTTCTAGCCATTGTCTCAGCCACGAGGAGTTCTTCCAGTCCCTCTGCCATGAGTCCCAGCCTCCCCACCTCTTCATGTGCTCGTGATTCTTCCCTTCTTCTTCCCCACCTTGTTCACTCTTATGCATCCTTAAAGCCATGATCTAAACCTGTCCTCTGAAGAAATCTTCTCTGGCTCCTGGGCGAGTTCACATCCCATATGCCACACATGCCTGCAGCACCCTGCTCTCCACTGTCATGCAGTGGTCTCAACTGTTTAACTCTCAGTTGTCTGCTTTAGGCACCAGACCATATGCAGGGCCAACCTGTGTCTGTCTTGTCGCCACTACATGCCACACCAAGTACTGCACTGACACACTGGAGATGCTCAGTGTTTACTTACAAAACTGAATTAAGTTTTAAAATCTTTCAGATGGGCTGCTCTACTGTCCATCTCTTTGATCTGTGACAGTCAAGGGAGGAAAAATCCATAATCACCATAGAAACATTCATGGAAGGTGGACCCTGTGTCAATTACTATGTGGACTGTTCTGCCTGTATTATTTCACTTAGTTCTCACACTAATCTTAGCATCTCACTTTTGCAGATGAGAAAATTGGAGCTTAGCAAGGTTAAGTAACCCACCTGAGACCACAGTGGTCATGTTTGGCTCTGAGCACAGATCTTCAGTCTGTAGACCCTTACCTGCCACGGTAAACTACTTTATGAATGTAGTAAACTACTTTATGAATGGCTGTGCAGTATTACAACATCAGGTTTAGCACCGTCAGGTAAAAAATAGAAATGCATTTTCATGCATACAAATTCAGCTATCCCTGTGCTTCTGCTTAGTCTACGTGACAGTAACATGGGGCTTGGCTATACACTAAAAAACTAAAAAGGCTTACCTGTGACTGTCCTGTTCTGTTCTGCTGTCTTTGTTAAAGAGAACATTTTCATTTCCCAAAGTGGAATTCACAGATTTAATGTGTTGGTGGTGCTTTTCCTAGGAAAGGCAGGTGAGAACAGAAACCCCCACCAGAGGGTTTCTGAAAGCTGGTCAGGGCAACATCTGCAAGGCTCCAGAAACTCCATCAGCCTCCAGTCCTACCATGTGGACCCCTTTCCTCTACCTCACCTCATTCCTCCCCCAGCCTCAGGCTCTGACCCAGATTCTCTCTCTCCAGATGTGCAAACTCAAGGGGCAAAAGATCCTTCACCTTGCACTGCACTGGGAGCTCTGTCCTCCTAAAGGACCCCTAGATGCAGAGGCCAGGAAAAGTTACCTGTCCCATGAAGCTCCACAGTCAGGAAATGCCAGGCCCAGGCTGGAGTCGGGTGTTTTCTGTGGGCCATTCTGCACTAGCCGTGTTCTAATTGCTCAGCCCACAGAGCTGCACAGGAGAAAATCTCAGCCAATACCCCAAACAGGCAGAAAACACCAACAATCCAACCTGGCAATAAATACAACAGTAGCTAATGTGTTGAGTTCCAGCAAGGAGGCAGGCAGAGTGCTAAGC
Organism: Erethizon dorsatum; assembly: GCA_028451465.1. Taxonomy (NCBI): domain Eukaryota; kingdom Metazoa; phylum Chordata; class Mammalia; order Rodentia; family Erethizontidae; genus Erethizon; species Erethizon dorsatum. Next base: position 69,215,162 of record CM051827.1, on the reverse strand, counting down.
CCTCTATATCTCTTTTAATCCTGCCCACAGCCCTGTGAGGGAAGTACTGTTAAGCCCCCCTTTACAGATGAGAAGACTTCTGTGAGCAGTCACATGGCACACGGTGGAGCCGTCATTCAAACCTGGGCCTCTGGATTCCAGAGTCTCAGCTTTTAACGACTGAACACCACACTGCCATCAAGATGCTGTGAGTCAGATAACTCAGGATCACAGATGACGGAGCCTGACTTCTCCTGGGAATATTTACACAAGGGAAATGACATTTGCCCTAGTTCTTAGAGGAGAAGAATTGGCCAGGGTGACAAGGAAAAGAGGATTTGAACATAGAAGGCATGCCATGTACAAAGGCTTAGAGACACAAAAACAGTAACATGGCAGAAAGTTTTGCTGAACTAAATATCAGAGGCTGGTGTGGCAGTGACCAGAAAGGAGTCTGAAGAAACAGACAGGCCAGCTGATCAAAGACCTTAGGAACTTGAATTTAGTCCTAAAAACACTTTGGAGCCATGGAAAGCATTTTCTAGCAGGGCAGAGACAAAACCACGCATCCAGCCAGTCGATAGAGATCCAGAGCAGGGTTAAATATTAGCCCCCACAGGGTGGCCCACTGCGAGATGAAGGAGATGAAACAGAACAGAGAGAAGCCTGGGCTGAGGCAGTGAGGTGGGATGGGAAGAAGTGAGCGACCTGGCAGGAGGTGAAATGAGGACAGGGGAGAAGCACAGTCAAGCCCTGCATGTCTGGCCCGGTAACAGAAACTGCCCTTGCTGAGGTAGCAAACCCATCCGGGAAAGGGCTGGTTTTTGTCTGGCTTGGTTTCAGGGTGAGGCACTATGACAAGTGGAACATACAAGACCATAGCTGAGAAGAGAGTCCATCAAGAGTCCAGGGAAGAAACCAGGCCTGGTGAAACACACGCACGCGTGCACACACACACACACACACACACACAGCTCCCCCACAAGCCCAGCCACTCCCAGCCTCGGTCACTGTGCCGCCACATAATGAGCTGCTCTTCTCAATTTTGGAGTCTGGGGACTGCAGCTCATTAAGGTTTGGACTATGTTAGCAGGGAGCATCCCATAATTGCATAGCTCGCCTGACTCTCTGTCATTAGCTCTCTGAGCTCCACCTCTCCTATTCGATTTGCTGACTGACCCCAACATAAAAAGTCTGGCTAAACAAGGCAGCTGTGGTGGCTGTCCTGAGGCCTCCTGCTGTCCCTTTACCGCCCAACTCCAACAGTCCTCAGCCATGAACTTGGAGCTGCCACCTCACTATGCGTGAAATCTTCCCTCTGCAAGCAGACAACTGATCTTATTACTCACACAGAGAAGGAGAACTGAAAATCAAGGTCAAGGCAGATGGACTGGCAATGAGTCACATTCCTTCATGTGGAAAACCACGAGTCAAGACCCTGTAGTGCCTTTGGCCAAGGAGCCAGAAGGGCAAGAGCCAGGTCTGTGGCTCTGTTTCCTCGGTCTCCGTGGTGAACTAGAATCTGAACCTGATGCTATGAAGATTGCCCCTGTGCCTGGGGAGCAGGAGGGCATTTCAGACAGCAGTGGGGCTCCCAGATAGCAAAGGGCCTCCCAGGAGTCCTGCCCAGTTCCTGGCAGATGACACTACCTACTCCCCAAGCCACCCCACTCATTGCTTTCTGATGAAGGCTGTCCTGGACATCTGGAATGCAGTGACCAAGCCCCTAGATCTGGGCTTCCTGGAGTCTGGCAAACTATAAACACAAAGCCATATGCAACCACAATCATCTCCATATTTGCGACTACTGGCCGGAGAATCTTTTTTAAGCTGGGGTGGAGTTGGCATAGAGGAAGGGAGTAACAAAGTCTCCTTCTAAGGAATTGTAGTATGAAACAATACACTCCCCCCAAATTTCCTGTTCTAGATTTCTAATTTCTGTCCTAAAGTCAGAGGTAATTAATTACCTACACAGAAGAAAACCAGGAGGGATTACCCATTATAGAGCACTGTGTGTGATCTCTGCCTTAGCCCTCAAAGCCGTTTGATGGATGGAGATCACCACACCATTACACAGACGTAGAAACTGAGGCTTAAGAGATTGCATAATTTGTCCAACCCCTCACTGCTAACAGTGATAAGAAAGCTAACACTGATGGAGTGTTTATTACATTCCAAGCACTATGATGAGCACTTGATTCAATCCTAATTGTTCACTTAACCCTGAAAACAAGACTAAAGGTTACCATAACTGAGATTTGTTAGATTAAGTGACTTGACCAGCATTACACAGTGAATAAGAGAAAACAAAAATCTGGGCCCCGTGAGACCATAGACTTGCTCGTGACTGTTACGCAGGATTCTTGATGGTCCTCAGCTATGTAGCTGATATTCAAGCCCTCAAATCAAAGCTTGAGCTTTTTCCACTGTGCAAGACTGGCCTCATGAGACAGGTTGCTGCCTTTGTAAGGCTCATGGACATTTACAGTCAATGGTTTGACTAGACATTTTTCAAACCCTTGCCCCACTTCTTTCTGAGGGAGACTGGGATGTGTGCTGCTAAAATTTAGGGCAGAACTGCTGAGCCTGGTGTCGTCACAGATTTCTGATGAATCTGCAGCAGGCACATCACTAGAGCGGGAAAGCTGGGTAGACTACACAAACAGTGACACAGTGGAGTGACCCTCTCAAGACTCTGATGGCCTGGAGGTGTTCCCACTCCCTCACTGGCCTTGCCCTGCCATACCCTTACCTCTTGGATGGGCCACCCTCATCCTCCAAAGCCTGTCACTGGGGAAAGGTCACTATGCCTGATCCTATGAACACCAAAGAGAATGATTTTCCCAGCTCAGCGGACCTTGCCTTGCCCTCTAGCTGGTGGTACCAGTTCCTCATTCCCAGCCTTTCCTGCTGTCCTGGAATCTGGCATTGCCAAAAAACCTGAGCTTAATAGAACATGGAATTCTAGGTCTACTCTCTTCTTGGCTCGTTTTAATCGCTTTCCCCCTCAAATAGCACTTTGATTTAAGAGTCTTCAAAGTCTGGAATTTAGATTTCTCTGCCTCACACTTTTCTATCTGCTGTGGGAAGTGAGATTCCATAAAGGAATGCTTTGCTATACTAAAAACACTTTAAAATGGCCTTCAAAATGCAACCTCTGCACCAATGGGCCAGGTACTGGCTAGGGGCTGAGATTAGCCAGGGGAAATGCTCGAATATTATCTGCACAAGGCTGAGACCTTTTATTGCTCAGTGACATATTCCTCCCACCTACAGTAACCCCTGGTATTTCATGGACACTCAATAAACATTTACTAAATAACACTTCAGTAAACAAACACGGGGCCGGTGAGATGGCTCAGCGGCGTAAGCGCCTGCCTGGCAAGCGCGAGGGCCTGAGTTCAACTCCCGGATCCCACATACGAAAAAAGGGGCCGGTGATATCGCTCAGCGGCACGGGCGCCTGCTGGTGCGCGAGGTCCTGAGGTCGACCCCCCAGTACCCACAAAAAAAAAACACCTATAGCTCAGTGTGCTACACATGGCACTTTAAGGTTAACAGAGAGGGGCCAGTGAGATAGCTCAGTGGTATGGGCGCCTGCCCGGTAAGGGCGAGGTCCTGAGTTCGACTCTCGGTACCCACATATGAAATAAAGGGCCGGTGATACCGCTCAGTGGCACAGGTGCCTGCTGGTGCGCAAGGTCCTGAGTTCAACCCCCGGTACCCACAAAAAAAAAAAAAATTAAAAAATTTAAGGTTAACAGAGAGAAATATGGGACCACAGAGAAGGGACTCTTGACTCAAGCTAAAGCATCTCAGTAGGTGTCCTAAGTCGATCCTCAAAGTTCACCAAGAATTGGAAGAGGAGGGCCGGTGAGATGGCTCAGTGGCGTACGCGCCTGCCTTGCAAGCGCAAGGGCCCGAGTTCGACTCCCAGAACCCACATACGAAAAAGGGGCTGGTGATATCGCTCAGCGGCACGGGTGCCTGTTGGCGCGCGAGGTCCTGAGGTCGACCCCCCGGTACCCACAAAAAAAAAAAAAAAAAAAGAATTGGAAGAGGATAATTTCAGGCAGAAGAAAAAGTGATATGCAAAGAAGTGGAAAACAGAATCACATGTAGGGGAAGTGGCCAGTTGTCAAGAGTAGCCAGAGGAATAGAGGTGGAGTTGAAAATGATTGGATCAAATCTCAAAGCTGTTCAACTGCTAGGATCCATTGATTTATTTGCATTTTCCATCAAATCAGGGTACCCACTACCATTCCGGAGAACACTTCTGGCTATACCAAGAGGCTTCCATAAATCCTAAACAGGGCACACCCTTACATGCCAGTAGGACTCCTAGACTAGAATGCCTTGCAATTTCCACCCAACTACCACGTTAATACTGTACCCCTTTGTGTATTTTACGGGAAGGAATGAGAAGACCTTATTTTAGTCAGTGGGATTGTCTCCCAGCTCTGTGGCACTAAAGTGGGGTATTTTTGTCCAGAAAAGGCACAAGACCATCCAAAACTCACTCATAGACTCCCAGAATATTCAAGATTGGAGTGTCCCCAAAGGTTTGATGCACCCCCTTTTCCTCAGATGAAGAAACTGAAGCTCAGAATGAGAGCGAGAGAGAAGCATTGTGTAAGGACACATAGTAGGTTGCTGGAAGGCTGGCCCATGGCTCTGAATTCTTGTTCTGCCTACCGCATTGAGTTCTCCTTCAAAAGATTTGGTAAGAGAATAGCAGACTTTCTTTATTTCCCAATGAACTTAAAAGCAAAGACTAAAAGTGTTTCTGAATTACTCTTTTTTTAGAAGGAAAAAACATCTCTTCAATTCTCTGACTCCTTTAACCAATTACATCTTTGGCTCCTACTCAGAAAGAGTACTTAATCAAGATAAATCTGTAGCTTACCCTTTCCCTTCGAGTGGCAGTTTTCTACCAATTTTTTAAAAATGAAAATAGCATGCTGAAAACACAAGAGTGTCTTAGAAAAAGGAATAAAACCCAAGCTATTTAGTTTAATCTCTCTTATCAGAGACTCCCTAGCCAAGGGTTTGTCGTTCACCCATCAAACATTATTAAACATTTATTAATTCAACAACCAATTACTGAGATCCTATTGAGGTCACAGATAAACATTCCAAACTGTATATTTGCCACAAATCTGTGTGCATTCTAATCATATGTAGGAGCACGAATAAGAATCAGATATGAATTCAGCCCTCAGGAACTTTATTACTGAGTAGAGAAGATAATCTCATACATTAATCAACTATTGGGCTACCCAGGGTCTGACTCAAAATAAGTTCTCCATCCCAAATAAATTTCATTTGAATGAATGGGTCTACTCATTTGAATATGAATGAAATTGTTTCTCTATTACAGGTCATTACACAGGAGATGCCTGGAAGCTGGGTGGGAGAATAAGTTTAAAAAATACAACTCAGGAAAGGGAGGATGATACAAAAGAGGAATGAGCCCGAAGAGTATTATGACTATTCCATTCACCTTTCTGGGCCTCAGATGAGCTCTGAGGAAACTTCCAGCAACAGCATTCAGGTTTCTATGATCCCAGTTCACAGAAGCGTGTGGGAATTTAAATCCACCCTAACTTCTTAAAAATAACGATTGAATCAGTGACTCTCTGCCTTCCCAAGGTAATGTGGTGTGTGTTTGTGGATTTCTCTTGAGAAATGAGAGAAGGGAGGAAATTCAGTCCTAGCTTTGATTGGCCTGTCTTTCAGCTTAAACAACAAAAAACATCCAATTACCCCATTGACAATTATAGTCTGCACATTTCACCACAGGCATAGAAAATGACCCAGCAGCAGAAAACCAGCCACAAATCAGGGGTTCACGCATGTAAGCCATTATCTGCTTGAAGACAGCTCACCTGTGACAGCCTCACTGACTCAGGAAAGCTGGATGTCCCCCCAGCAGCCCAGGAGGCCACCGTCACCAGCCGCAGCTACACCCAGCCCTGGTTCATCTCAAACTCCAGGCTGAACAGAAACCATGTGAGAAAGTAACTCACCCACAGTGACAGGTCACAGATGAACATCCCAAACTGTATGCTTGCCACAAATCTGGATCTGATCAGGCCAAAAGAGAAGTTTCTGGATAAAGCAGGAGTTCCATGAGGCAGGGACCACATCGGACCAGGTTACAAACGTGTCCTCAAGCACGCAGCACCAAACAAGGTGTGCGATCTGCATTCAGTGAATATTTGTAGAATATGAATACCTGAATGAGTTATGGTTTTATTGTGCAATGCCCAGAACACTGTGGAAAAGACAGACTGTACTTTCCAGCACCATCTAGGAAACATATTTGAGCTCTGCTACTCATGAGCTCTGTCTTTGGACAAGTAGCTTCACTCTGCCAAGCCTCAGTTTCCTCATGGGATGGACAGTGTGTTGTGCTGCCCACATTCCTAATTATGGAAGGACTTGTTGACATTGCTGCAGGGAGCATTGTTAGCCGACATCTTCAGCTGCCAGGCCCTCCAGATATTGTCTCAGAGCTACCTCACCTAAAGTCATACTCTTCCTAGAGCTTCCCACTTGTTAAAAGAGTAAATTTCACAAAGTTTATCTGAGCAGAGAATGATTCATAAGTTGGGCGCCACTCAGAACCAGAAGAAGCTTGGAGAGGCTCACTGAAGTACAGGAGAAAATGCATTTACAGGCTTGAGTAGCAAGACTCCAGCTAGAGGGTAGTTAGTGATCCATGATGGGTAAAGTTTCTGGTTTCATTTTACTATTTACACTAGGCTGCAGTTGCTTAACTTAAAGCACTGGAGTAGCCCCAGCCTACTAGCTCTCAATTTTTAAAAGTATTTTTTAATCTATTCCAATGAAAGAACAAGGTGGGACCTAAAGGCCTTAGCCATTTTGGTCAATGAGCAACAACTCTTATTCCCGGCTCTCTGTGAGGTCAGCTGAGGTCGTCATCAAGTCAGTATCAACCTCAACTTCACCTCTGCCCTGTCCTGCTTCTTCCCTCTCCCTTTCACAAGGGGATCCCCAATAAACATCCAGAATCCTGAGCTCCATCTCAAAGTCTACTTCCCAGAGAACCCAACCTGTGATTCCCTTCTTTGCAAAATAAGGGTAATAATTATATACACAAGCTTAGTGAGTGCTAAATGAATAGCTTTGTGCAAAAATACCCAGGTTAGGCCGGTGAGATGGCTCAGAGGCATAAGCGCCTGCCTGGCAAGCGCAAGGGCCTGAGTTCGACTCCCAGAACCCACATACGAAAAAAGGGCCGGTGATATCGCTCAGCGGCACAGGCGCCTGCTGGCGCACGAGGTCTTGAGGTCAACCCCCGGTACCCACAAAAAAAAAAAAGCCCAGGTTAGAGGAAGTGCTTGAATGTGTGAACCACCTCTCTTATGCTGATTGATAAAGGCCAGCCCTTTAGTCAAGAGTGGGGACCCCACTTCTTCACAGGCAGGAGCCTGGAAAAGAATGTGTCAAGATACCCTAACAAGATAAGTGGCAAAGAGAAGTAGTAGAAAGGAGGGAAGAAGAAAGGAGATGGCTGGACATGGCCCTCTGTGGACCTTGGCCCCCAGTTTACCTCCTAGGTACCTTCACATAAAGTCAGGTAAATCAGAGTAGGAGGCACGCAGACTGATGCCAGCATGCTGATCACTATGGATGACCACTGTGGCTAGGTTCCAGCATTACCCAAAGCCCGGGAAATGATCAGTACCAGGACACAAAGATGGGCATTCAGAATCTGAACTGTAAATAAATATTGGCTAAGGACACAGCAGACACAGTCTCCTGCTGTACAGAGAGCTCATCTCCAGCCCTGTTCACTCCCATCGATTAATCCTTACCCTCCGGGGAGGTACATGGACCTACGCTTACAGTATTTTCATTACTGAACGATGAGTGCTGTTACTATTGTTGGTGTGGCCTGGGGAAGTGAGGGTCCTGTACTGCAAAGCACTCTATGATCCTAGAGAGACCTTCCTTCCTGTACCCAAGCACTTACGTAACTTTAAAAGCAGCCATCACTGCCACCATCATATACAAGATAAAACTGGTTCTCAGACAGGTGAAGCAGCTACTGAAGATAACAACGCTGGTAACAAAAATGGAGTTAGGATTTGAGCTGAAGTTTGATTCCAAGGTACATCTGCTTTCAACCACTTAGACTCACATGAAAGACTCCAAGAGTAGCATTTTGTTCTTTTTATGGTTGAGTTCATTGTTTCTCAATACGAATTAATTCCAGGAGATTCTGATGCGATCAAAGTTAAGAACCACTGCACCCACCATATCATCTCCCATAGTCCATCCCAACTCAGCATGGACTCCACTTCCTGGCTAGAGAAGCCTCACTCCCTGCCCTCCACCCTCTTTAGGCAGACTACACCCAGAATAGCTCCTTTTGCTTGCTGCTGCTTACTTATAAGCGTTTCAAATACCAATGGGCTAATCTACGTGACCCACCCAGGTTGCTGGTTGATCCCACACCACTTGACAACACTTTTTATTTATTTATTTTTGTACATTAAAGTGAACAACAGCACTGCAAAGTGAAATTCAGTTTCAGCAGGACACAAAAGAAAGAAATCAATTACCCAGCATTAATTATTTATCGGGGGACAATGACCACAGTGTTATTCTCCACAAGAGAGACCTCTGCAGCTTGGACCAGAAGGAAAAATGTGTGGCTACTATTGTCTGCCCATTATGCAGCATCAGACTGAACAAATTAAACCCTGTGACATTCTGTGAACTCACGCAAGCCTTTTCTGTGAATGCAGCCCAAACACATGAGGCCAGAACACACTGACCATGAACAGGTCGGCAAGGCCAGAGATCACACCCCCCAGTGCTGTGGGTAGGCAGGCCTGGCAATGCTCAGCTGTGAATATGTCAAGGGAAACACCACCATCTCTCTGAAGCCCACCGTGCCCCTTTTAAACTGTAAGGTTGATGACAGTGTAGACAAACATCTGCGCAAGTTGCAGCTTTAACGGTAAGCCAGAACGCCTGGCGTTACGTTAGTTTGGCGTTTTCTTCTTAAGATAATTGCTGTATACGATGAGTTAGAATTTTTACCTTTCCTCCAAGAGAATAATAACTTGATTCCTATATCATTTTCATGTAATTTAACTTCTTTTGCCCTTAAAACTCCTGAGGGCATTGGAAATTGGAGAGGAAGGGCGAAGGAGGAAAGGAGAAAGAGAGAGATGAAGAAACTGAAGCCCAAAGTTATAGCTAATCAGTAGCAGAATAAAGCTCAAATTGAGACAGTTTAGACTCCTAATTATTGTCCTAATCTGCTTCTCTACCCCCAGCACAGGCTCTGGTCTGACCAGCCTAGGACCTGTTACCAGAGCTGCCAGCACACATCTGGCTACACAGTACTGACCTATGGCCTGGGCAGGGCAGGGACTGGCAGATGTAGGCTCCACTCCATTCAGAACAGTTCCACATGTTCCTGGTTTAAAATACTAAGCTGTTGGGAGTGTCTGTGATTTCTTATTTTCTCAGTGAGGTCACCCAACAAGAGTGAGGGGTTAGGAGAGGGGTTTCTGGAAGAATTCTGTAGGACCAGCTACAAGAAGGGACTGTGCCATTCAGCAGATACTCACTAAAGAATAGCTCCTTTCATGTAGCTCTCAATGCATGATGGGTACTTTGCATATAAAAATTCATTTAATCCTACATTAACACTAGGAAGTAGGTACTATCTTTACCCCTATCTTATACATGAGGCAACCAGGAGCAGATAGGACTCAGGAATTTGCACTGACCACACAGCCAGTGAGAGGCAGAGCCCAGCTAGGCAGCCATGTGTCCAGAGCATGTATGTGTGCTGACCATATTTGTTCATCTCATGAAAGGCACCAGACATTTTGAGATGAAGCAAGCCCTGTCTCTGAAAACACACATACATCTTGACAGGGTTGTATCTCGCCATGTCTGAGTTTTACCTCAGAAATATTGTGTCCAAATATAGCCCCATTATGATCCTTTATTCTCATTCTGAGCTTCCTGGCAACACAGAAATTTTTCTTTGGTTTATTTAGACAGAGCATATTAATCACTTTCCTGCCACTGGGGCAAAATACCCAGCACCCACAAATTAAAAGAGAGGCTTGGTTCATGGTTTTTGGAGGTTCAGTCTATTGTTGGTTTGCTCCAAAGCAAAAACAGCAAGATAGAAGGGCATGGTGGAGGGAATCTTTTCAACCCATGGCAGTCAGGGAGGGAGGGGGAAAAGAAGAAGAAAGAAGGAAGAAGATGAAGATGAGGAAGAGGAGGAGGAGGAAGAAAAGGAAAGGGAGAAGGAGAAAAAGGAGGAGGAGGAGAAGAAAGAAGAGGAAGAGAAGGAGAAGAATAAGGAGGAGGAGGAAGAAGGGGAGGGGAAGGGAGTGGAGGACAGGAGAGGGAGCCATGGACAAGAATACACCTTTCTGGTTCACGCCTCTTCTGACCAGCAGCTTCCTCCTAACAGCACGTTCAGCCATGAACTCATCAATGAATGAATCCACTGATGAGTACAGTGCCCCCATGATACAATAATTTCCAAAAACCCATCCTTTGAATGCATGAGACTTTGGGGAAAGATTTTAAATCTAAACCGTAACACAACGTCTTGCTATATAGTCCAGACTGATCTTGAACACATTCTGTAGCCCAGGCTGGCCTTGCACCCATGATCTTCCTGCCTCAGCCTCCCAGTTTTTTGTTTACTTGTTGTTCAGTTGGTTGTTTGGCTGGTTTCTAGGGAATTTCTTAATTAAATTTCTAATAGTGTTTTGAGTCCTCAGGAACATGTGAAAACTATATTTAATCCTCTTTCTAATAATGGCTTTAGGAAAGCAGACTGATGTCTTCATAGATATTAACCCAATACCAGTAGAATTCTAGCAAATAATTAATCAATTTGTTACTTTAAAAGCAACAACATACTTAATAAAACAAAACTCAAAGATGAAAAATAATAGAAAGAAATGATAGAGTCAGTGATACATAATACATAAAACAAAAACTACAAAATAATGATTTAACTGTCTTACCTAGGTTGCTTAGATTCTGCTGTCTCAAAATGGCCCAATCAAAATGTCTTAGCAATAACAGAAAAAGGGCCAAAAGGAAGCCCTAAGCATTGTTAGGTCGCAAAGTTCCTCGGCCTGCCAGGTCACTAACTTAGAGTGACCAGCTGTTCCAGGCACAGGACTATCATGCCAAAATCAGGACAGTCCCAGGCAAACCACAACTGTCAGTCAGCATAGATCTAGCACTGTGGACTTCCACCCCTGGTTCCGGTTTGGGCCTCCAGGATGAGGGGGGTAGAATCTACACTGGCCAACACATGTGAACTACGGGTTGCACGCAGGTACCCCTGGCAGCCCCACATCTCTCCCTCAGACTCCCAAGCCCTGTTCCTCAGCAGCTGCACTTCACCTTCTGCTCACCGTATGCCTCTCCACCCTCTACCACACCACACAACTCAGGGCAATAAGCACACCCCAAGAATCAGCTTCATGTTCAATTTTGTCCAAGTGCTGAGAAGTTCTGTAGGACCTACCGCTGCCCAGGCAGGGGCATGGAGTTCAGGTGGTGGCCTCCAGGTAAGGCCATCATGTTGATCCCAATGCGCAGCAAGGCCTGCCCACAGCGGTCAGGTCCCTGAAAAGACAGGAAAAGAGGAGTCGATGAGGACCCTAAGAGAGGAAGTGCAATTGCTCTCTGTCTGGAATCTAGGACACAAGGAACCAAAGCAGGTGAGGAGGAATGGTCTCCCAGTCCTCCTCTTCTTTTTAACCAACTTGTACTCTAATGTCCTCACACAACTAAGGTAGAACACAGATTTGACCTTTGTTCAAAGTCCTTAGCTCACTGTAACTCCTTATAATCTTTCCTCATGTCCCATTGCCAAACATTTACCTGACCCACTGTGGTGTGTAGCAAATATTGAGACGCACAGGCCGGCAAATATTGCATTGAACGTACTTTGAACTAAAACTACAGGTACAGTTTATTTGAGATTCACATTTAATAAGCATCCTGTATTACTTGCTAAATCTGGCAACTCTACACACTAATTCCCCAGCTATATATAATATACCAACTGAGCACTGGATTGTTCGCTATGATTGGGCTGAACAGAAAATGCGATCCTGTAATAAGCATAGTGGCAGCTTTCCCAAATCCATTCTACTGCAGGTGATATAATTTCGCCTGATCTGGGAGAGAAAGAGACACGGAACTCTGTTTAGGCCAATGAGCAGGAAAAGACTGGTCCTAGAAAATGTTTTCTTTCTCCTAACAGAAAGCCACCAGGTGAGACATCTTTCCTCTACAGCACCTGAACAAAGAAGCAAATCTACTTCTTTTCTGCTACAACCCATTTTGCAATTATGAAAGGAACAAGATGGAGAATGGATCTGGCAAACAGAGAAAAATGTCTGGGTCCTTGGTCGTGGAGTCACTGAATCAACTAATCCCACAGTCTGGCTACTTCTAGGCTTTCTATTACCTACCTAAAACCATAAAATTCCTTATCATTTAAATCAGCCTAAATGAGCCAAAACATCCTAATGAGCAAAAGTGACATAGGCTCTGGTAGCCTACAATCCCAGCACTAGGATGCGTTTGTTGCACCTGCATCACTCATGTTGAACCAGAACAATGGTGTCCTCCTTCCTCATAAAATTAGATGCCCAACGGGAGGTGTCCCCCTGCCTAACTTTGTCCCTTCTCTACTCTTGGAGAACCATTTTCCATACTCCTTATCCATTCATTTTATCCCTCTCTGCCAACTCCTCCAAGCCAAGAAGTAATCCTTCTTCAGGAAAATGGAGATTGTATCCCCTCTACCTGGACAAGTCAACAGAATACACTTACTCCATGATTGCAAATGCCCCCTAAGAGAAAAGAATGGAAGAGGAGGACTGTAATCAATAGTGATGGGGCTGAACACAAAGTCCCTCCTAGTGACTCCAGGAATAGAACTAAATGGTCAATCTGCAAAGTACAGGGAGGGAAGAGCCTAGAATGAACTGGAGCCTTGGATAATTCCAGAGACTCACTTGCTCCTATTGCCTGTTTCTTTGTCTATGGGCACCACTAGACTGTAAGCCTCTTGAGGACAACGGTCTTGTGTGCTCCTGGGGGGCCAGCACTTAGTCTGTACTCTGTGTGTCTGCTGAAAGAATGAGTGCAGTCTAAACTAAAATCAAATGGATCAAAGATCTAAATATTAAAACAGAGACACTAAATCTGGAAGATAGAACAGGTGTAGGCAAAGACTTTAAGAACAAAACCTCGATCACACAGGAATTATCACAAAGAATCAACAACTGTGATTTCATCTTATCAGAAAGCTTTTGCACAGCAAAGGAAATCACCAACAAAGCAAGAAGACAACCCACAGAGTAGGAAAAAAAATTTGTCAGCTGTTCTTCAGACAAAGGACTAATATCTAGAACATATAAAGAACTGAAATAAATCAGACACTCCAAATTCAAAGACTTAATCCAAAAATGGGCATCCGAGATGAACAGATACTTCTCAGATGAAGTACAAACAGCAAATAAATATGCAAAAAAATGCTCAACATCACTGGTCATTCGAAAAATGCAAATTAAAACAACACTGAGATTCCATCTCACTCCAGAAAGAATGGCTATTATCCAGAAAACAGCTAATAACAAATGCTGGAGGGGCTATGGGGGAAAAGGAACCTTTCTCCACTGTTGGTGGGAGTGTAGGCTGGTGCAACCACTGTGGAAATCAGTGTGGAGATTCCTCAAAAAACTAAGATTAAAGGTCCCATTTGACCCAGCTATTCCCTTTCTGGGTATCTTCCTGGAAGAATTAAAAGCATCATACCACAAAGATATATGAATATCTATGTTTATAGTGGCACAGTTTGCAATAGCTAAATCTTGGAGGCAACCTAAATGCCCATCAACCGATGAATGGATAAAAAACATGGCTTTTCTATATAATGGAGTACTACTCGGCCATAAAAAAGGATAAAATTGGGCCGGTGAGATAGCTCAGCAGTATAAGTGCCTACCTGGCAAGGAGTTTGACTCCCGGTACCCACATAAAGGAAAAAAAGGGCTGGTGATATTGCTCAGTGGCACAAGCACCTGCTGGCAAGTGTGAGGTCCTGGGTTCGACTCCCGGTACCCACATTAAAAAAAAAAAAGGATAAAATTGAGTCATTTATAGCTAAATGGATGGACCTTGACACTATTATCATAAGTGAAATAAATCGGACACATGTGTAAATATTGCATTATCTCTCTGATGTGAGAAACTGAAACTGTAAATAAAATCCAAAATGTACAATAGAAATTGTGAAATAGGAAGAAACTGTTCAAAAGGAAAAGGGAACTAGGGAGGGGGTGTTAGGGTTTGTGTCTGAATGTCCTCCCAAAGCCTCATGTGGTCATGGGGGCAGGCTTTCCAAAGACAGCTTGTTAAACCTGGACCTCTTGTTTTCATGCCTTCACCTCAGGAAATAGAGTTACAGCATTTCCAAGCTAGACTCAGCAGGGGTCCAGGGTCCTCACTTTGTAAATATCCTTAGCCTGTGCAAGAAGGCGACACGGAGATGGTGTGAGTGCTACACCCGCCCTAGGGTGGGTAGCCTGCATACAATATAAGGGAGGATTGTACCAGTCTGCACTCCCACTAACAGTGGAGAAGGGCTCCTTTTTCCCCACAGCCCCACCAGCATTTGTTATTGGTTGATTCCTTAATGATAGCCATTCTTTCTGGGGTGAGATGGAATCTCAGTGTTGTTTTAATTTGCATTTCTTGAATGACCAATGATGTTGAACATTTTTGCATGCATTTATTTGCCACTTGTATTTCTTCATCTGAGAATTGTGTATTCATCTCAGATGCCCAGTTTTGGATTGGGTCTTTGAATTTGGGGGGGTCTGATTTTTTTCAATTCTTTATATGCTCCAGATAGATGTCCTTTGTCTGAGGGACAGTTGTCTAAAATTTTTCTCAGTCTGTGGGTTTTCCTTTCACTCTGTTGGTGATTTCTTTTGATGTATAAGAACTTTTTAATAAGATGATATCCCAGTTGTTGATTCTTTGAAGTACTTCCTGTGCAGTTTGGTTTTTGTTCATGAACTCTCTGCCTACCCCTATGTCTTCAAGATTTCTACCCACTTTCTCGTCCAGTAGATTTAGTGTTTCTGTTTTAATATTTAGATCTTTGATCTATTTTGACTTCGGCTTAGTGCATGGTGATAGACATGGGTCTAGTTTTAGTCTTTGGCATGTAGACAGCCAGTTTTTCCAGCACCATTTATTAAAGAGGCTACTTTCTTCCAGTGAACATGTTTGGCCCCTTTGTCAAAGATAACATGACTGAGTGTGTTTGTAGTTGTGTGGAAATCAGTGTGGAGCTTCCTCAAAAAACTAGGATTAGAGGTCCCATTCGACCCAGCTATTCCCCTTCTGGTTATTTTCCCCAAAGAATTAAAAACATCGTATCACAGCAATATATGTGCACCCATGTTTATAGCAGCACAATTTGTAATAGCTAAATCTTGGAAACCACTCAGATGTCCATCAACCAAGGAATGGATAAAAAAGATGTGGTATTTTTATACAATGGAGTACTACTCAGCTATACAGAAGGATAAACTTAAAGCTTTTATAGGTAAATGGATGCAACTAGAGACTATACTCATAAGTGAAATAAATCAGACTTGCATGTGTAAATATTGCATTGTCTCGCTAGTATAAGAAACTAAAAGAGTACGTAAGATCCAAAATGTACAATAGATATTGTGAAATGGGAAGAAACTGCTCAAAAGGAAAGAGAAACTGGGATGGGGAAAGAAGAAAATAAGGAAGGGAAAATGAAAAAATATATATATACAAGATAGTTAAGATAGTTATACTACTAATTTCTCTTAGTTCATTGAAAAGGAAGGCTTGTGCTAATACTGTTTGGACAATTTTTCATGCCTATATCTTGTAATCTGAGCAACTACTTTGAAGATAACAATATGCAATATATTAACCATTGTTAATTTCTTATTATCTTGTTTTGAAATTCTGTATCATTGTTTTCATTTTTTTTCTCTTTAAAATAAAAGAAATATCTATATAAGGGAGGAAAAGAGGCTTGCTCTCCCCTTTTTGCTCTTGTTGTTTTTGTGTCTTCTGCCACCTTGAAGTTTTGCCCTTCAGCCACGCTACCCTGCCTTGGAACCAGCTGATTATGGACTGAATCCTCCACAAACTGTGACCTTTAACTTTGGGTGTTGGATATTTTGTCTCAGCAACAAGAGAAAAGTGACTAAGACAGAGGGAAAGGAAGGAAGGGAAAGAGAAAAATCAGAAAAGAAGGATAAAATGCAAACAGAGCTTTGTGAAGAGGGGAAGGAGGTTTGAAAGGAGAGGATGGGAATGGGGAAAAAAAGGAGGAATCAAGATATATCATGTACAGGGCCGGTGAGATGGCTCAGCGGCGTAAGCGCCTGCCTTGCAAGCGCGAGGGCCCAAGTTCGACTCCCGGATCCCACATACGAAAAAGGGGCCTGTGATATCGCTCAGCGGCACGCGAGGTCCTGAGGTCGACCCCCTGGTACCCACAAAAAAAAAAAAAAAAAAAGATATATCATGTACAAATACAAATTCCGTATAATGAAAGTGATCATTATGTATACCTAAATTGTACCAATAAACTTAAATAAAATGTTTAAAAAAGAATAAGTGCAGTGAATTTTAACACATTTATGTTTATCATCATTTCTTTGAGATAAGGAGTATAAAAGTTTTAAGTCAGAGTTAAGAGTTAAATAACTGGGCCGGTGAGATGGCTCAGCGGCATAAGCGCCTGCCTTGCAAGCGCGAGGGCCCGAGTTCGACTCCCGGATCCCACATACGAAAAAGGGGCCGGTGATATCGCTCAGCGGCACGGGTGCCTGTTGGCGCGCGAGGTCCTGAGGTCGACCCCCCGTACCCACAAAAAAAAAAAAAAAGAAAAAAAAAGAGTTAAATAACTAGTAGCTATTTGTTATGATCATTACCCAAGAGTCACCTATGTGCCCAGCCCACGGTCACCTATGCTCAAGGAGATGCAGAAAATGAGATATAAAGCATTTAGACCATATGCGGTTCCACACACTTATAATTCAAGTTACTTGGGAAACTGAGGCAAGAGAATCCCAAGTTCTAGGCCAGCATGGGCAACTTAGCAGGACCCTGTCTCAAAATAAAGTAAAAAAGAGGGGGCTGGGTGCATAACTCAGTCGTAGAGCATTTGTATAGCATGTGTGCAACCCTGGGTATGAGCCCCAGCACCACCAAAAACAAACATTTTTTAAAAAAATATATAGCACAGAAATAGTGCTCCTTTAGTGTTCATGATCATGTTCTATTATTATCATTATTTTTATCATTCTTGTCATTACTGAGAAAGTATGTTTTGGAAGCTAGTAAGCCAGTAGTCAGAAAAACCTAAAAGCAACAAAGTGAGTTCTTTGCTCCCTTTTTGATATGCTTGGCTAACGTATAAAAAGGAAAATACCATTTCTTGGAATAAAAGCTAAAGTGTGATTAGATGGCAGGGAGTAGCAGCCCTTATTTTACTTCCATCTTTATCATAGAGAGGAAAAGAGGCAAAGGAAAAACACTAAAGAGAGAATTAAAGCCTAGAGTAGGTGAGGGATAGGGAGATTGTAGGGAAGTTCTAAGGCCTCTTAAGCGTGAACCAACAGGATCCCAAAGAATAAGGTGACACACACCTGCAGCAGCAGAGAGACAACTGAGTCTGGTTCAGGTTGTAGCTGGGGGGTCCAAAGAAAGAACTGCTGTCATTAGCAGGAGCCTCAGTGCAGGCAAGTGTTCTGAATTTCTGAGGTAGATTCCAGAAATGCAGTTTGGTTATCATGAAATTCTACAGCCAACTCCTAATCCCTGACCTGATCCATGGTCCTTTGGAAAGAAGCATTGGGCATTTCGTTCACAGCTGCCCAGCAGTTATGCAGATAGAGCCCACCAGCTTGCAAAACCTCCTGTGTTTCCAGATTCTGGGGACCCTCTTGGGGACATCTGTGTTACATATGTACCTGTGCCCTATTCACAGACTGTACTCTTTATGCCTGCCTCTTTCCCCTCAATGAAACAAGACTCCTGGATATCTGAGACCAGTGTGGAACTTGTCACAGGATCTTAAACGATAACCAACACAGACAGGAACCTGTATTGCATTAACTCTCAGTGGCACCACAGCTCATATTCATTGAGGATGAGGAATGAATGAGGGAGAATATATAGAAGGCCAAGAGTTTACCCCAGATGATGTTTATAAAGTGCCTATAACAATGATAACAATAGCTGATGTTTATGGAGCATGTACAATGTGCCAGGCACTGTTCTAAATGCTTCATTCACTTTTAATATCCTGAGGCCTCTGTTACAAATGATACCTCTGAAATTCAATGAGAATTTTGTACTAGAAAATACAGAGAACTAGAATCCAGGGTTTATGATTGGAGGAGAGATACTTAGCAGGTGAAGATGATGAAAGCAACAAATAACCAACACATATTCAGCATTTGCTAACAAACACATCCATTCCATTCCCTGGTGCCAGCATCCAGTCCCAAGGGGCTTGTCACAAACAGGAAGTTCCTGCAACAAAGCTCTGTCTTCATTCTAATGCCTTTCCTGCAACCCCTTCCCACTGCCCTCATCATGCTGATCATGATCAGGTCCAACTCATTATGCTGATCAAAAATTCAAAAAGTAAAACCCTCCAAAGCTACATAGCATGTCAAGAAACCAAGAATGGATTCAAGACTACGCCAAGAGTCCTCACTGGAATACAAAAAGAACTTGAACTCTTAAAGTGTGGTAGAATTAAATTCTGACTCTGAGGGTGATTAGTACATGATCTTGTGGAAATTGCTAACCCTCTATGAAAGCGATTCCAACTATACCTACTTCCCAGGAGCTTCATGAGAATTAAATGAAAGCACTCAAAAAAGTGAGTGATACTGTGCTTGGTACAGGATAGCCTTCAAGATGAAGGGGCTTCCTCTTGCAAGGAGGACTTGAGGAGTGTATCTCAGAGCTGAGAGGCTGCTTTGCCCAGCAGGAGAGGTGAAAAGGCACACGTGAAGTGAGCAAGGAAAGGCAAACCCCTCTATCACTAACCCAGGGGCCCTTCCTGATTCACTGAAAATTCCACCATGGATTCTACAGCCTTGGTTCTTCTGGGATCCAGGCTGTGTCTCCCCCACCAGGAGTGGCTGGTTTACAAGAAGGACTTGAAGTCTTAAGTGTCTCTGATTTAATTCAATGCCTGCTGTGACAATAGCTCCATTTGGACAGCTTCCTTTTGTGCCCACACCCCAGTCCCATTAGAAGCAGCCCTCACCTGCTTCCATTTGGCTAAGGAGACCGGCCTCATGCAGGAAATGGAGGCTTTTTACAGGAAATTACTCAATTAGACCCAGGAGTGAGGGTGGTTTCTGCCATTGTCTAATGGGCCAACTGGGCACAGCTCAAGGTGCGACTGTCAACAAGAGAGGGACAGTAAGTACTGAGAGAAATCATTAAGCTCTAACAGCAATGCTGGGCTAAATCCAAAGAGGCAGCAGCTGGGAGGAGAGGAGTGGGACAGGACCACAAAGATCTAGTTGTGATTCCTCTTTCTTGAAGACTTCAGAGAGTGCAAGAGCTAGAAGCAACAGAACTGTCTTGTCAACCTATCATTATAAATCACCCACAGAGATGCAAGGGGCTTTAGAGAGCACTACTTCACTGGGGAACAAATGGGGTGCTTCCAATGTCTTGATATCTGCTTCCCCATCTGCAAAATGAGAGGAAAAGTAGACTTGATTTTATAAAAGCATTGTAGGCATTAAGATAATGCATGTGTAAACATCCTTCTTTCTAACCCCCTAGCATATGAACCCACTTCCTACATGGGCAAACATCCCCACCCTCATGAGTCCTAGCAAAGGGAAAACTTGTCTCCCAAAATGGAAATAAAAACAAACCAGACATGGATGTTCCTGCATCCTTTGCAACAGGAACAAAACATAGGACACCAATCAGGCACACAGAGCAGAAACACATGACCTAGGTTTCACAACCAGGTACACAAGGCTTGGAGCCTGGAAAAGGGAGATTTCTTTCTGGGTCTACAGGAGAATCAAGCCTCTGTGCCTGGCACGCAGACTAGACTTTGCACTGGCTCTGCCATGTACACTCTTCTTTTCAATTTTCTTCCCCCAGTCTGCAAAATGCACAGTATATAAAGTCCAGAAGACTAGATTCTGGATGTCCAGCCTGAAAGTTATGCCAGACACATCCCTTTCCCTTATACCCCATACATCTCTAGTCAAAATCACTGTCATCTCTTATAAGAACCTCCTCATGGTCTCCTTCCTTCATCAGCTGCGCCTCTCCACACTTGCTCCACTCCAGGCTGCACTCCATACAACTGCCACAGTGATCTGAAGCACGAATCTACTCACATCGCCCTACTGTTCAAAATCCACGCATGGCACACTGTCACTAGACAAAGACCAGACCCTCTGTATGACCTACTTGGCTCACACTGATTTGGCCCTGTCTCCTCTCTGGCCTCTCTCCTTGTAACTCTCAGCACTCCAGACACTGGCTGCTCATCCTTTTATGAAGCCACTCCTCCTCTGCCAAGCACCTTCACCGTGGTCTTTGCTCCACCACACCAAGCTCACTGTCATCTCCCCTTACCAGTTATCCCTGTGATCCTTCAGAGCTCTGCTCAATTACTCCTTCTTCATTCAGCCTTCCTTGGCCCTTGGCTTCTATTAAGTCTGGCATTATGGGACCCCACCACCACCAGCATACTCAGTATTTATCATCCATAGCACTTATCACAATTGTAATTAGATACTCAACTGTGACATTAGCTTAACATCTTTCTCCTCTGAAGATCTTTAGGCAGAAACTAGAGGCCTGCCCTGCTCAACAGCCTCCCTCTCCACTCCGGCTCTGTGTTCATCAGGTTCTCCCAGAAGGACAGACAGATGAACCTGTGGGCGGTCACAAAGCTACATAAAAACTATAATGGCAGTAACTGAGGGAATGCTGAGAGTTCACAGGGTTTCCAAGCAGTACTAGATCAGAATAGAAAGCGGGAAGGAGAGATCGCAGAAGAATACTTAGAGCTTTACCCAATACTGAAACTTGAAAGAAGAATGTAGAAACAGCAGAGGAAGGAGAGGGGCTGAAATAAAGACTGTACAGAGCAGAGGAAGAGCATGTGAAAGGCACAGAACTGTGAGCGTGGTGAGATGGGATACCGAAAGTATTCTCAGGAGGCTGAGCACGCAGGGCTGGTGGTGGAGTTTAGAGAACGTGATTCCAGCGGCATGAGAATGCTGAAAAAGGAGTGGCCACTTTCAGCAGGGGAAGGCAGTTCTTCTTAGAGGTGTTGACATCAGATCTGTCAAATGCAGAGTGGGATTTGCCAAGTAAAGATAGACAAGGACATGCAGGGTCAACGGGGCAGTACAAACCATGGCAAGGAGACCAGAAAATGTAGCAAGTATTCAAAGACTGGGGTCTCTCTCAAAACACTAAAGAGAAGGTGTCTCTTTGGCCCTGAGTATAAAAGGAGTTGATTTTTTCATCTCTATCCTGTGGGGGTGACAGGGTGCCATTGAAGATGTTTGGACAGAGGAGTGAAATGATCAGAGTAGAATTTCAGCTAATATGGTGACCAGTGAACTGGAAAGACTCCAGAGAATAAGACCAGTAACAGGGGTTCATTTTGGAAACAGATACAAGCTTCCAAGAGGAGCACTAAAGCCCTGGGGAAAGAAAGGTGGGGACATGGAAAGAAGGACTGCAAGAGCTTTGGGAAGTAATGAGTTTCTCTCCACCCCCATCCTGGGCCTCTGTTGGACATGTGTAAGGTGACAGTCATCAGAGATATCCCAGGACTGCTAGTGGGGGTAGCTGGCATCCTGCAGCAATCAGATACTTTAAGAACTCTCATTCCCAGGGGAGGTGCAAGAAACCGAGCAAGCTGCCACTGAGTCCTGCTGAATAAACAGACTCTCATGAAATATAGAGAGCATCGGCTCCACGGGGAAGCCCCAACGGTCCCTCACAGCTGTTAGAAAACAGAGCACCACTAGCAGGAAGAACAGACCTCAGGACTCACAAAGTCAGGCCTTGTCCCCCACAAACCTTGAAAACCCTTGCTGGACAGCCCAGAACAGTTTCAGCAAAGCACAGACAAGGACGCACACCTCCACCTGATTAATTAGAAACATCTACCTTCTCGGCCTTACACAGAAGGCAACAGGAATCCCTTCTACACAAATACATCCACGAATTTAAAAGGAGTAAGACTACAGAGCCCAGGGATAATCCAAACAGCCTTCTTAGAAGAGGTCACATCATACTCTTAAGAGTATTAGAACTTGTAGGCGCCTTGGAGATGACCCCCTTGTAAAAATAATAGCAACCACAACAATACTAAGGAAGGGGGAAGGAGGAGGAGAGGACAAGGAAGAGAGGGAGAAGAGGAGAGGGAGGAGGATGGGGAAACAAGGAGAGGGAAAGGGGGGGAGGAGAAGGTGGTGAGTGTGTATAAGGCACAGTTCTAAATGCTTTATATATAGTTCTCAAAATAACCCCATAGGGGCCGGTGAGATGGCTCAGCGGCATAAGCACCTGCCTGGCAAGCGCGAGGGCCCGAGTTCGACTCCCGGAACCCACATACGAAAAAAGGGCCGGTGATATCGCTCAGCGGCACAGGCGCCTGCTGGCGCGCGAGGTCCTGAGGTCGAACCCCGGTACCCACAAAAAAAAAAAAAAAAAAAAAAAACCCATAGCTCACTATTGTTATCCCCATTTCTCAGATGAGGGCAAAGAAGCACTTTGAGGTTAACATGGACAGATGGCAAGACACATTCAGAGAAAGGAAGAGGATTCCTGAGGTCATATAACAAGCCAAGCTACACCTGAGACATGCATGCAGGTTTCCTCACCCACATCAACTCCCTGTCAGGCTCCAGAAATCCCAGTGAGGCTTTGCCTGATAGAAGCCTAGAGGGCCAAACCAGGGCCTCGGAGTGGTCTATCATGGGAGACCACTGGTGCCTCCATTTCCAGCTGTAAAATGGGATTATCATGTTTGTTCTTTCTACTTCGTGGTGATTACCCAGTAGAAGGAAGTAGAGACTAAACAGGGAAATTTAAGGGTCCTGGGTGAATTCAACTCAGCCCTGGAATGGAATAGGCAAGGTTGACTCAGAGGTGCCTATAGGTCCCCAGAAGTGAGAGAGAAGTCCCTACTGAGGCCAGTGTGTCCCAGTACTTAGTCTGTATAACCACTTATCCTCTAAACAGCTCCAACATGCCCAAGAAAAACACCAGACAGCCTCTCCTAAGGGTCTTGTGCAGAAGTCCCAGCAGGCTCCTGGAGTCGAGAAAGCCATGGCTGCCTCCATGGTGTCTCAGGATGGGGCTGTCCTCACACTGGGCCTCTGACCACCCAGCTGACCATCAGAAGAGCTCCTAGCCCTGAGCTCCATGGGGCACTGCACAGAAAGCTGCTGTTATAGCCCTTCTGGGAGCCAGCTCAGGGTCAAAAGTAAGAAATTATGCCTGGAACTCCAAGACCTCCAACGGAGGCCTCCAATGTAGCCTCCAACAGAGACTCAACTGGGCTCTGTTTGTTAAGAATATAGATTCAGGAGTCAGACAGCCCAGGTTCAAATCCAATCTCCATCATGTAGTGGTGTGACCTTGGGTATTAGATTTTTTGCAAAATGGGATATATAATAAGGATAAAAGGAAAGTTCCATGCACATTAGTGAAATCACATATGTGAAGTGATACAGAGTGGGTGTTTGATATAAAAATTTGTTCCATTTCTCTTCTGGTGAGGACAGCACACAGCAATAAGAAGACAGCCAGGCAGAGGCCATTCTGCCAACTCCTGAACTCCAACTATTCCATTGCTTTCTCCTCTTTAACTTTTTAATTATCTCTTCTTAGTTTCTAACTTGATGTAAATGTTAGCCAACTGCTTGAATGTTCCTTTGCTTTGATTTGCAAAAGCAAGGGACCTCTCCCACTGGGCCCAAGTCCCATGGTGCTAAAATTAACAATCAGTGTACTTTAGCTAATGACTTACTGGTTGTGACTGCCATGAATAGACATAACTCTCAGATAAAGGCCATTAGAGAAAATTGAATAGCTTCAACATGGTGAAAATTTGGATATATCCTATTTCATAAATCACACTCAAAGGTCACACTGGGCAAGCTATTTCCCTCTCAGTCATGATGAGGACCCAAATGAAGGGATCTATATACCTTTGGGAAGGAGGACATAAAAGGAGGAATTGTATAACCTCTTATAGTTTCAGGGTTATAATTTTCTTTTACTTCTAAAGCCACGAGCTGATGACAGTGCTACATCAACAACCAGGACAGTCCAATCTTCTTTGACTTTATGTCCTCTCTAAATCTCCCCCACTAGGGTTTGCTCAGTAACATCGAAAAAGTTGCATGGTGAGGTTATGGAAACCCACGGCCAGTTCCAGTTCTGCCTCTCACTGGACTTCTCTAATCTTCAGCTTCTTTATTTATAAAATTGTAATAGAACCTATTTTTAGTGTTGTTGTAGTCACATAAGATCATGTGACCAATGTGATACTTCAGAGCAAGTTACATAATGAGAAGCTACATTGACCCAAGAGGCTAGTTAATGATACTATACAGGAAGTTTCATGACATCTATCCTTGTGCCAGCAAGGGATCCATTTCCTACCCAAACTTCAGGTCAAAGAGCTGCTTCCTACCAAAGAGGATAAAAACAGCAGAATCTGTTAACTGTATTGGAAAGAACAAAAGCCATCCATAAAAGATATTTGATAAAAACAATAGGTAGGGATTGCTATGGTTCAAATGTTTACGTCCCCTCCAGAATTCATAAGATGAAACCTAATCGCCAGTGTGTTGGCATTGAGAAGTGGCACCTTTAAGATGTAATTAAGTTTGAGGTTAGAACCCCTGTGAATGAATTAATGCTATTATAAAAGAGTCTCACAGAGGCTTGCAGCATGCAAGTGTCATCTTGTAGGAAGAGAAAGGCCTACCCAGACAGAACACCTACTGGCACCTTGCCACTAGACTTCCAACCTTCAGAACTGTGAGCCAATACATTTTTGTTCATTACAAATTACTGAATCTATGGCATTTTGTTGCAGCTACATAAAACAGAGTAAGAGAGAGAACATGTTTCGAGTAAGTTACAGACAAAAACACTAAGCCATTTCCTGTAGTTAGTAAGACTGACCCTGAGGAAACAGTTACATCCCAGGTCACATCCTGTGTGACCAAATTATGGGATTTTCAAAGGAGAATCCAAACTGAACCAGAACCTTAGCTCGGCCACAATAGTGAAAGGTTTTGACTAGCTCATTAGTGAAAAGGGACAAAAGACAGAATCATAACCCACTATAGGACCATTGTATATACACAGAATTTTGCCCACAAAACAATCATTCCTCAAAATTCCTATTGTCATTGGCATCACATTTTAGCTAAAGAATGCTTTTAAGTTGGGAAAGAAGAGTTGTCAGTGTATGGACCACATGGCCCACACCTGACTCTCTATCTTAACTATCTGGGGCACAGAACGGATCAGACCTCAAAGTCAGCCCACTTACAACATGCTGTCCTATCAAGACTCTTTTATACCTAGTATGCCGTATGTCATAGTAACATCCAAACAGTACCTTACACACAGAATCTAAATAGATTGGGAATTCAAGAAATGCTGTCCTTTCCCTAACAGTGCTCCCTGAATCTGCGAAACGTCTTCCATTGGCTTTGATGACATCCAGCTCATCCAAACTGAAATCCTTCAATTCCCTTTGTTCTATCTACAGTAAATACCAATGTTCTGGGCCCAGCTGTAATCCTACCTCTCTCCAAACATCTTAATCTGTACCAATTCCTCCCACCAAAAATGTTACCTGGGAGTAAAGAAAACTGTCAAGTCTTGAGCAATTTTAAAGCCTGTTGTAATAGAAGGTGTACTTTCTCAATACTCCCTCTTGCTTCCCCTTTCTGCTGATTGAGTGATTCTAGAACATCCTGAAAGCCAGAGTAGAGCAAAGTGCAAAGATGGAAGATGATCCTCAAATCAAAGCTTAGGAAAGAGCCACCCAGTCTGCATCAGTCTGTGGGGTGAGCAAGAATGCACAAAATTTATTAAACCACTAGTATGTTGGGGGTTGTTTGCAGCAAATAGTCGTAATTAACCTGATTAACTGTAAGAACAAGTGTATATGCTAAATTTAAGGGACCCGTGACCCATGAGTGCGCTAGGCTCATCAAAGTAGCTCAGTATATGCAAGTTTTGTTTCTCTTTTGACTCAGTCTTAGAGGAGACCATGGAATAATTTGCCTACTGACAATCAGTTCCCAAACATTAGCTGTAGATCATGCACAATAGCCAGAGTCTAGAAGTAAACTGGGTGAGAACAGACTGGAATGGACACAGACAAACATTTAAAGTCCATCACTTGTGAGGCTAAGTTCTGTGTCTCAGCACTGCCTTCTCTGCTCCTATGCAACCATTCAAAATAATGCCTAAAATTTATTGTAATCATGTCATTCCAAGATGCATTTTTTCATATTTTAACATCTGAAATAGGGATTATGCTTCAGCCAGTGGCATCTTGGCATTGCACTATAGTTTATTGGACCCATATTTTCTTTTTTTATGAAATAACAGGACATCTTACAAAAGATGGCATCTTAAATTCAGTGAAATATGAATTGAGCCCTTAACTATGTGCCAAGAACTGTTCTAAGTGCTTCGTACAAATAAATTCATTTATTCCTCTGAAAGTCTGTAATAATCAGTATTAGTATTATCCTCATTTTCAAGATGTCAAAATAGGTGCTCAGAGAGGAAATAATTCTGTAGGATACACTGCTAATAAATCAATAAGGCCCTCCATTCTACGTCATTTTTTTTTAAGCAGCAGATTGTTAGTTGAAAATTGAGCCCTCTTCTTATAGAGAAAAGTCACATAGGATTTTTATTTCCAGCAATATGATAGACCTAGTGCTCTAAAATACTTCTTCATGAGAGCAATCTTAAAGAATAGCTAAAAGTGCTTCTACCATTTTTCAAATATATCCCTGAGCTGGCAAAAATGTAATAAATTTCAAGAGTCCAAAAGTAAAGCAAAAGCAGGACCAGGAGTTGAAGAAGGTTTCCCTGGGAATAAATGTGGAAGATGGTATGGCCTGAGTTTCTGCTTCACGTGTGAATGGGGTAGGAAGATAAGAGATAAAGTTCAGGGACTTCCCTAGAGAGAGAATCAAATAGGGGATCAGAAGAAACTCAGTGCAAGGGTAAATGAAAAACCTATACCTAACGTGTCAGTAAGAAAATTTGAGAATTAAAAACCATAGTGTGACCACTGTACAGTCTGTGGCTTGAAGTTATGTTATCTGTTGGTGAGGGGGTCCTCACTTAGAGAATTTAGTTTCAAGAAATGAGAGTCTGGGCTGGTGAGATGGCTCAGTGGCGTAAGCGCCTGCCTGGCAAGCACGAGGTCATGAGTTCAGCTCCTGGTACCCGCATATAAAAAAAAAAAAGAGAAACCAAACAAGAGTCTTAGAAACGTTTTCACGGAAAAAGGCTATAAAATATAACCAAGAAAATGTGAGAAAGAACCAAAAAGAATTTCTATAAGCTAAAACACAATAAGTAAAATGAAAAACTTATTGGACAGATTAATCATAGCTAAAAAATGGATTGGTATGTTGAAAGACAGAACAAAAGAAACCATCCAAACTGCAGCCAGAGAGACCCAGAGAGAGAAAATATGAGAGAACTAAAGCAAAAGCTAAGCAATGCAGAGAAATAGAGTCTAACAGATGTTTCATCATATTTCCAAAGAAAGATGAGAGAACATAGAGTAAAAGCGATATTCAAACAAAACATCTTTGAAATCCAGAAATCACAATAAATGCCAAGCAGAATAAATTAAAAAAAAAACATACATCCTAAACAATTCATAACACTAAAGAACACTAAAGACAAAGACAACTTTGGAAGCACCCCCAAATAAAAGGAAAGAAAATTAAACTAATAGGTGACTTCTAAATAGCAATGATGAAATTCAACAAACAACAGGACAACATCTAAGGGCAGAAAATGATTAGCCTAAAATTCTATATTCAGAGAAATTCTCTTTCAAGAATATAGATGAAATACGGCATTTTCAGAAAAACAAAAATCTCACACTAAAGGAAATTCTAAAGGATTTAAAGAATGTAATGTTAGATGAAAAGCTTAAAAAGAAAGAAAGAAAAAGGAGACTTACTTGAAACCATGTGAGTAAATCCAAACAAACTTTGACTATAAGAAACAATTATAATATCTCATTTGTAGGGCAAGGTGGGAAAAATTAATCTAAAATAAATTCAGAAAGGAAGTACATTAACATATTATATGTCTTCTATTTACAGGGGGATGAAAATAGAGGTGTAAGGTAAATTCATGAGGTTTTTATTAATGTTATACCATGCAGGGTAATTAACTAAAAAAATAGAGATAGAGAAACAAATATTCCCCTCCAAAAATGTAGAGAGGAAAAGATACATGAGCAGTAAATTAAAAAATTAATCCAAAAGAAGAAAGAAAGTATGGAGAAGGGACTATCAATATATAATAGTAATTACAGTAATGAGGAATGAGATAAACTAGCCAATAAAAAGCAAAGATTATCAAGATTGCATGACAGAAAAAGAGAGAGAGAGATAGAGACAGAGAGGAGGCAGACAAAGACCCAGAGAACACATGCTATGTGTACTGGTTACAAGAAATATCTCCCACAACAAAAAGACCCAAAACAGATAAAAGTTAAAATCTACAAAAGATATTAAAATAAAAATACTTAACTAAATAAATCTAGTGCTAATGTATACATATAATTCAAAACAATAAGCATTATAAAGATAAAGAAATTCTCTACATAAAAATAAAAAGTTCAACTCATTGAGAAGATATAATATTAAAGACATATCTAGTATAATATTAAGATAACCTAAGTCAAAACTGATAAAACTTTAAAGAGAAATGACTAACCCTAAAATCGCTGATGGATATTTCAACACAATCCATTAATTGATAGATAAAGCAGAAAAATTATCAGTAGGTCTACAGGAGATTAGAATGGTACAATTAAGTTAGATTTAATATTTATTGAATGGAATACTATATCCAGTGTGTCAGAAATACATGTCCTTTTCAAACATTTCTGAGTCTTTTTTAAAAAATTTGAGATCATAAAATAAGGCTCAGGAAATTTCTAAACATTGATGCTCTACAGACTACAATCTCTACACCAATATAAATCCAATGCATTTGGATATTTTGAAATACATGAGTCAAAAATCAAAGAAAAAAATCATAGCAGAAATGAGAGATATATTGAATGATTATGAAAATGTATGTACAAAAATCTCAATGTATAAAGTAGAAGAGAGAGCAAAATGTTTAGCCTTAAAAACTTAATTAGAAAATAAGAAAATCTGAAAACTAGAAGAATTTCCAAATTCTAACAACATAGGAAATTTTAAGAGGAAAATAATTTTAAAGAAAGCATCAGAAGGAGAACAGTTAGGAACAAACATTAAACAAAACATAAACACACCAAAAAGGAATCAATAGAGTTAAAGTTGGCTTTTGAAAACACTGATAAGCTAGACAATAACTTGGTAAGATCAGAAAAGATTACTTTAGAAGCTCTGGAATGGACCAGATCCTGCCATCCTGCTAGAGTAGCAGCCAATAAGCAGGATGGGTGGTTAAAGCTATGCTAGGGAACTTCACGCCTGCCCCTTCACACCGGGCCTGGTGGGTAGATTGTGGGGCCTGCCCCAGGCTAAGAACCCCTTAACTTTATGTGGCACAGGTATGTGGTGGCCAATGCTGTAATCCTGATACTTCTGTCACCTGGTGAACACCGCATCCCCCCCATGCCGTCCTTCTGCTGCCCTCCCCAAACCCAAAGCGGGACACAAAAGAGCACAGACCAGCAGCCAAGAAACCTGCAGCTTACTCTCAGCTCTGCCAGTAACTAACTGTGTCAAGTTACTTAGCCTCTTGAGGCCTCTTTTTCTCTTATGCAAACTAGGAATACCCATATGCATTTGATTACCTGCCACAGTTGTCCTAAAGTTCAAAATATAATAATGGATATGACACTGTAACACTGCTGGGTATCCTGATATAAGAGGGACTTTGTTAAGCAACATGGTCTGTGGAAATAAGAATGTCTTAAAAGACCCACAGAAATGAATCTATAAAGGTGGAATTCCAGGCAAATGAGCCCTAGGTTGGCATGGAAATCTGGAAGTCAGGGCCCTAATCAAAATTGCCACAAGGTAAGCACAAAATTTAGAGCTTTTAGGCAACACAGGTCCTCAGGAATCATCTTTTTCGCACCCCGTCATTTACATAAAAGGAAAACGACGCTCAGAGAGGACGAATGAGTTGCCCAAGTCACACAACGAGTTTATGGCGGAACCCAGATCAGAATCCAAGTTTTTTCTAGCCTCTCTCTCAGGTTCTGTCCAACTCCTAGCACGGTCCTTCGCGAGCATGATGACTCCACACTGAAGAAAACATTACTGCCTTCCCCCGAGATGTGGATCTAGGGGGCTCGATAAGTCACTCCCATCCGTGTGGAGTCCCTGCCCTCCTGACAGCACAAGACAGGCAGAATGTGTTGAACAAGAACCAGCTACGTGTCTCACACTGACACAGACCCTGAGGCCTGAGCTGGAAGGTGCCAAATTCCTCTAACCTCTCAGGAAACTGTCTCCACCATCACCTGCCCCACCAAGATCCTGATGCAGGCAGGCAGGCACCTCAAAGGATGCTTCTGTCTGAAACGTGGTGTTGAAACCATAGACGTCTGCGTGCTGTGCTTAAAGAAGTGGCCTTCAGCTCCTTGGGAAAGCAGAGAAACAAATAAGCAGATCTGGCGAGGTCCCCAGGGGCCCAGCTTCAGGCCAAACCAAGCACTGGACTTAAGCCCCAAATATATCCTGCCAGGAGTCCCCCCCACAAGGCTGCAGATCTCCGTGTGCGCTGCTTTTTCTCAGGCCTGCAGGGGCTTCTTTCTCTTCCCAGGAACTTAAGGCTGAGAACATACTGGTGCCCCACCCACACCTTGTCCCCCTCACCCTCTCAGCAACCACCTTCATGGCAGCAGCCCCCTGGTGGACAACTGAGGTAGAAACCGGTCACAGGTGAAGCCTTAGGAATGCATAAGGACCCAGCACTGGGCTCTCGCCACATCCACATACGGTGCTTTGTGATTCACATCTGGCCGGCTCTGAGACCAGTCTGACATTCTACCTTCGTGGAGACCAAGAGGAAGACAGTCCAGTCCTCAGGGTCAGGCAAACCATCTGCTCTGCATCAAACCCTAGCTAAATAATACCACATGAGATGAATAAAATAATTTTTCTCTTCTTAGAATTTTCTCTTCCATTGAGAGAGATATGTAAATGGGTAATTAAATAAACCTAGTAATTCCTCTAGCGTGTCAAATGTGTCAAGCATTCAACGACATGCTTGACATTTCTCTACCACAAGTGTTTTATATGGCCTTGGACAATTTGTGCCCCTTCTCTGGACCTCCAGTTTCCCTTCTACAAGAAGAGAGGTCTGGATTCAATGAGCTCCTGCTCTGGACCTAATGGTCCTGCACTCCAATGATCCCCTTCCCCCAGAAACTTCCCGAAGAACCGCTCTTACCAGGGGCCAGACCCAAACTCTTCTCTAACTTGCTCTGTCCAGAACCCAGGTTGCTCTATGCTCTTTATTCAAAAGTGGCTTCAAGTTACAGGAGACATCTGGGCTTTGTCCTGGGGACAGATGCTCACATCTGCTGTGTGTTAACCACTGGAGCCCCCACTCCCTGCATTCCCAGCTACCATGTATCTGGGGACCACCAAGATCCCTGCCTGCCAGAAGTCCAAGGACTCAAGGCTCAAGGCCACAGTCTTCTGGCCTCCAGATCCCAGTCTATCCCTTCTGGTGCTGCTATGAGTTTCAGCCTCTTCAAACATAGTTCTCATTGGAACTCCCTCCTGAAGACCTGCATGTCATCCTCAGACCATGTCTCCACCCGGGGCTGAGCTCCTCAGCCTCCTCATGGCCCTCTTCCCAGCCCAACACACCTCTTCATGCTATTATCATCCTCTACTCCCCAGCATGTCCCTTATGCTCAAGCTTCAGGAAAAGTGTCCTACTGTCCCTCAGGACTGACTTTCCTTCCCCATCTGTGCAGATTCTGCTTAAATGTGGCCTCCACCGAGTTTATTCCAATCCCCACCACAGGACTTCTAGAATACTGAAGTATTGACACCATTTATGCTGGACTTGCCAGGGCCTGCTCAGCTTTGTAACTGATTGGTGATCTCCTATGCACACATTTTGTCTCCCTGTTAGGGACAAATTGCAAAAGATACCCATATCAGCCAGCATCTGGCACACTACTCTACCTGAGGCAGGTAAGGACTTGTTTGAACAGATCACTAGGAGACAGAGGATGGGATGCACAGTGATGAAGGATCTCATAGGCAATGTTACATATACTTTTGTGCAATAAAAACAGCAGATGGAAAAATGAATGAATAGGTGGACTTTGGTCCAAACCACCCTCTTCTGCCACCTAAATAGGCTACCTAAGTCTTCTCCCTTCCTCCTCCCTTCCACAGTCAATGACTTTCAGAGTAGCCAGTTTGTCATTTTTCTGTTCAGAACCTCCAATGTCCACCCATATCACTTAGATTAAAATCCAAAGATCTTCAAATACCATAACAAGAGCCATGATCTGGCCCGATTATTGCAGTGACCTCGAGTCCTTCAACTCCCTCGCCTCTCACTTTACTCCATATTACCAACCTTCATGCTCTACCTCCAACAGCCCTCAGGGCCTTTGTCCTTACTCTTTTCTCTGTTTGACTCTTCTTTCCCCAAATACTCATGTGGGTTGCACCTTCACTTCCTGGTGGCCTCTGCTTAAAGGTCCACATATCTGAGAACCTTGCCGGAGGAACATACAATCCTTCCCACTCTTGGACCTCACTTTTCTTTATATTTCTCCATAGCTCTCAGCACCACGTTGTGCACTGTATTGGCACTGTCTACCATCTGTCTTCCCAAACCCTACAGCGAATCCTGCAAGGACTTGAAATTTGCATTTTGCTCAGTGCTGTACCTCTACTGCCTAGAACAGCACATGGCTATAGTAGGTGCCCCGCAGATGCTTGGTGAATGAATGTGTGAGTGAGGGAATGAGTGTGTAACTTAGACCCTTGGCACCTGTGGGCATTTTTCTAAGTTACTCTTATCTGATGTGGCTGCCATTGTCCTAGACTGCTCAGCTCCAGTGCTGACTGCTGCTGTAGCAGATGGACAGCACATATTCTGGGGAGCTCTCTGTATATGACATCCCTCAGAGAAATGAAATAGAAGCTACTGAAGGGGTGTGCCCAAGCTTAACCCACTGATCTTTAAAGCCCACATTTTAAAATCCTCCTCTGCCACCTCCCTCTAGCCCCTCTGCAAATTCCACAGGGTTAATGTGCAATCCTGGTAGAAAACGAAGACGAAAACAAAAGCATCCTATCTTCCAGTTAGGCCCAGAGAGACGTGTGTTCCTCTTTCCCCTTTGGGTCTGAGCCCCCTTGCCTCACTGCAGAGCCCATCTGCCCCCTTTCCACTGTTCTGAACAAAGAGCCAAACT
Organism: Erethizon dorsatum; assembly: GCA_028451465.1. Lineage (NCBI taxonomy): Eukaryota > Metazoa > Chordata > Mammalia > Rodentia > Erethizontidae > Erethizon > Erethizon dorsatum. The sequence goes on along the minus strand of CM051827.1, from coordinate 69,181,360 downwards.
CCTAAGCTCTCCTCAAGGGAAACCCAGAAAAGCAGAGAGTGAGACAAAAGATGTAATTGGTATAGCAGGTGCTGATTGACCTCTTTTCCTGAAAATGCTCTGCAGTCACTCTTGGTCTCCACACTCTACCAGCATGGTGACATCTCCACCCATTCTGATGTCTCCTTCCTGTGCTTCTAGGAGGACCACAGGAAACGAGGGATGAAGGAGAGGGAGTAAAAGGGCTCATCATCAGCCTTGAGTCTTGTTTATAAATTCAGTGTAAGTTCTTGTTCATGGGTGGATAGGTGAGTGACAGTTGGGTGAATGTATAAGTGACTGAAAGAAGATGAAATAAATCACTAAATCAGTAGGACAGTGAAGAACGCAGGAGTGGGTGAGCCAGTGGGCCTGGATAGGCTGGCTTGTCCCAGAGCTTTTCCATCTTTCTGAGCCCTGCTCTGTGTTCACTTGTGTGCTCTGTGCCTGTGTCTACTCAGTTTCAGTGGCTGGAGGATGTTGACAGCTCCTGAGCCATAGGAAGAACACAAATCACTCTTAAACACCAATAAACCTTCAGAAGATTTATAAAGATACAAGCAGCAAGGATCCAAGCAAGGATCACCTGGAGGCTCCTGGTATCGTCTACAAATGAGATGGGGTAAATAGAAAAAATACATCTCAGAGATGCCATGTGACTAAGCCCTCTCCTCCAGCAGGTTTCTTAGATTTATCCAAGAATAAGGTGTCACCTATCACCAGTCCCCAAAAGCTCCTGAATGACAGTCTAAATGGTTGGCCCAGAATATGGGAATGTCTTTAGGGGACAAACATGGGGCTGACCTGCACCTCAAATCAAGATGTTCCAAGTGAATTATAATCTTCAACCTCAAATCTACCTCTCTCTTAAATTTTTACTCTACAAAACAGTATCATCATCTATCTGGTTACTCAGCTTACAAAACATTCACTCATTTATTTACTCAGCAATGGCCCTATCCCTCACAGAACTCATCATCAACTAGAGAAGAGAAGCATAAATTATTATATAAACACACATAAATTGCAACAATAAATTGCAAAACAATTGCAGGCCACATAGGAGGCTCTTGTGATATTCCAGGATGAAAATGGGACCTTGAAGTGGGCAGCTGCTGGTGGAGATGGATTGGAGGGATGCAAGCTAACATCACCAAGATGTGGGGTGGCTTGAGGGAGAGAGGTGCTGAGGATGACTGCCAGGCTCCTCTAACACGTGCAGCCGCACAGATGAAATAGCCATTCAGTAAGACCTGAAGTACCCGACAAGTACCAGGTATGGGTTTGGTAGTGCAGGGGGAAGAGGACCAGAGATTCCATTTTGAATATGTTAGATTTGATGTGGCTTTGAGACATCGACCTGGGAGTCCCTTTGACTGCATCTCCCTCATTTTCTGCATTCATCCATCACCGTATCCTACTGATTCTACCTCTTCTCCACCCTAACTTAGTTCAGGACCTTCTTATTACAATCTCCAGGATCTCTCTCCTTTTAATTCACCCATGTCACACTGTAACCCTTTCTAAATATCACCTCCTGAAAAATCCCGCAATGTAAATTACCCACCACACCCTATTATTCTCTATCTCCAGCATTACAGTTGTTTCTTCTGAAAATAATTATTGTATTTGTTTATTATAGAAACAAGTAGACATGTACATCCTAACTCTGCCAAGAAGGTGTAGGAGCAATCACACCCCAATAACAAGGAGTACATGTAGCCTCCAGGTCTTGCAAATGGCAAATTGGAGGGCTAGAGCAAGGAAAGAACAAAATAAGCCTGTAACTCCTTGCTACAGCAGATAGAAAGGAAGTGCTCAGGGAACCACAGGACAAGTCAAAACTAAACAGAAGCCACGTTGCACAGCCTCCTGCTGGTTGAGTCAGGGACAATAGGAACAAAATATAAAATAGAGTAGTTAATTATAACCCATTTAATAAGTTAATAAAATATGAGACCCTGACGAGAAGAAGTAAGGGAAACAGGGAAGGAGAGAACAGACTTTCTTATAGCAGAATGTCAACAAGTATGGAGATAGAGTAATTTTACCATGGAGAAACTGATGAATACTGCATTAACCATGATGAAAGTCTCCATCACCAGCAGTGAGACGATCCCCACATCGTGGCTTGCTGACACAAAGACCGCAGAGGACACATTTTCCTGCCCAAACTGCATAGCTTGAATCCATTCATGCAGAACCACCAGACAGTCAATTGGGGGCTATTTAACAGAATACCCGGCCTGTCCCACCCAAAAGCATAAAGGTCAAGAAAGATAAGGCAAAGGAATTGCTCTGGATTAGCAGAGCCTAAAGAGACACAACTACTAAGTGCAACCCGCAGATGGGACCCTCATGGAGTGAGAGACACAAGGAGCCACAAAGCCATGGTTGGAACAGACTGCACTGTGTCAGAGAATACCCTTTTTTAAAGGAAATATGCACTGAAGGATTTAGGGGTAAAGGGGCACTATGTTGCCAATTCACTCTGAAATGGATTACACATATAAATATTTGTATATGCATTCAGATGTAAAAAATACATTATGATAACATATAAACAATGAAATATGAATTATAATATAAACAATAAATACACAAGTAAAAATAATATATTTTCCTATTCTTAGACAGGGAAGAAATTAACATGGTAAAGTAAGTAGAACATCACATACACAACTGAGGGATATGGGTAAAGAGGGATTTTTTTATAGTGGTTTTGCAAATTTCCATTGTTTAATAGGACATCAAAATTAAAAGTGACACAAAAATAGTAAGCACTCAATAACTGTTTGTTGAGAAGATGAGTGAATCCATATCCCACCATGAACCTCCCTTGCTTAAAACACCCTAGTGTCCGCCTATAAATAGCATGATAAATATCTGGGTACCTGAGCACAAGCTAAGGCTTGACACCCATCCCCAGCTCTTCCTAATGTCTCGCATATCGCTTCCCACTGCTACTGACCAGCCACACCACAGGCTCAGGTCATAACTGCTTTAAATCCCCTTCACTTACCACACTAGGCAACGCTTCTTGCCTTAGCACCTTAGTCTTGCTGCCTAGAAACCTCTCCTCTTAAGCCCTGGCAACTTCCTCTTATCTTTCAAGATCCAGACCACGTACCCTCACCTCTGGGAAGGCCTCTGATTGCTGCAGTTGGAGATGACACCTCCTCTCCAGGACACCAGTGCCTCCAGTGCCCACTTTGATCTGCCACAGCCAGGCCTGTTTGTTTACAAGTCTGCCTTGTCACGTGGTCTGATTCTAACCTCAGAACTAGGGTATTCCCTCCCCTCCCCTTATCCCCATGCCTTCCCCGGGCCCCAGCCCAGCAAAGGATTTCAATTAATATTTGAGACATGAAAAAATGAATCAGTATTGACTGAGGAGTCCCTGGCTTCATTCTCTTTCACTATCCTTGAAAAACAGAGGAGCGAGGGAAATGCGTTCTTCCCTCACTTTACACGAAAGGAAAGAGAAGGTAAGCGACTTTATCCTAAATAACACAGGGTTCCCAGAGGCTGAGTGAGAGCCGGAGCCCAGACCTCTTTCTAGTCAGTCAAGTGCTCTTTCACAGAACGTGGATACAGCAGGAAAGAGCATTGCCTTTTGTCGTTTACCTGTGCTACACTTCAAACATATTTTCTAGTTCTAGCACCACCACTGCGTTATGAGGAACACTGTTTTATAGATGAGCAGACCGAGGCCCCAAGTCCTAGCTCTCTGGCTGTAAACCCTGTGCTCTGTACTGTATCACAATACGTGTTCTCATCTCCGACCTCCTCCTCCATCAGAAGTCGGGGGGCCTGAGTGGAATGTTCTGCCCTGCAACAGTGTCTTTTAAACCAGCACGACACACAGGCCCACAATGCAGCTCACATCCTCAGACCACAGGCTGCATTTCACATGATTTCCAAACCAGGATATTTGGTTTGTAAGACAAAACCTCCATTTCTCTAGCCGAAAGTGAACACTACACACAATTACCCAGCCAAACTGCTGACGCCTACAGACGCTGCATCACGCTAAACAGAGTCTGGTCTGCCCAGAGTGACCTCAAAGGATCCAGGACTCCCCCAGAGCTTGGCATGGAGGGAACCTGGAGTCAGGGGAAGGGAGGCTGGACAGGCTGGAGTGCAGAGTCTGGGTGGAGGCTGGCTTCCCAGGGTAGAGACTGCTCCAGGGAAGAGTGAAGCCACAGAAGTCCCACAGTGCCCAACCAGTGGAGCTGGGGAGGGGATCCCTGCCCAGCTGGGAGGCTTCCCTCCCCCACCTCCCATTCACCCTCCATCCCTGCTTCCCAGGGACCAGCCATCTGCATTAGAGGCCAATGATACCGATGATGTTCATGTCCTGGGGCCAGAGAGTGAAATCAACTCCGTAGCCCCTTCCCTGGATTGCCCAAAGGACTGATTTTACCTGCTTTCCAGCCTTCAAAATGAGGGAGTTCCCAGTCTCTCTCAAACTCTGGAATCAGACTGACCTGGCAAGGATTTGTGACTAACTCTACCTTGAGCTTGTTATTTAACCTTGCCATGTTTTGTTTTCCTCATCTTTAAAATAGAGGTACCGATGTTAGAAGGTTGGTATGGAGGCTTCACGAAACAAAAGATGCAAAAGGCCTTTGGCAGATACTAAATAAATGTGAGCAACCATAACTCGCTGTTCCCCCACGTTAAGTTCTGACATGTCCTGTGCTGGACTTCAATCCTACTTTTCACTTGTGTTCAAAGTCCACAGAGCAATCAGAGTATAAATAGTGTGAATCTTCACCAGGGATGCAGTCATGTCTTAGTATTATCTTTCTGAGGTGAGATTTAGCTGAAGAGGAACAAACAGCCCACAGCAAGCCACAATGCCTTACCCAGTACCAGGACACAGGGCATGTTCTCCTTCTGATTTTGTGACCCAGTGTTTTCTGAAGGCTGATGGGCAACAGCCACCAGCTTGGGTTGAGAAGCCAGCACCCAACACAGTGCCCGAAAGCCCACCATGCGGGTTGTGCTAGTCATTCCTTAGGGTTAAGGAAAGATCTCCGGAATTCCCCCTTTCTGAACATTAGTGGCCCTCGACAGGGTAAAATAATCAATCTTGGAGTGAATTAGTTGGAACTTTCACCACCTTTTCAGTAAGGCTAGATCCCTCTCCTACATCTCCTCGAGTAAGAAGTGACAAATGACTTTCTGACCAGCTAGCAGACTTGAGATCCCTTGTAGGGAAAGAGAAAGGGGCGTATGGCCTATGGCCTCACAGACCCAGGGGAGAGGCCAAGACATCCCCTCATGTCCCCCTACATACTCCCAAATCCAAGCTATGCATCCCAAGCTCTTGTTCCTCAAGGCCCTTATCAGAAATGTTGTGGTCCGTTCTGGGGAGGCAGGGCTTGGATCCAAGAGACACAGACCTCTCAGCAGAGCCCTGGGGCAGCCATGGGGTCAGGGCCAGGATTAGGGCAAAGGTCAAACTCCTTCACATACCCAGACACTTGAGCTTTTGAGACAGAGAGGAGCTGGCAGCTGAAGCACTCAGAGCAGAGGGTGTTGATCAATGGCCCAATTCATCCTCAACAATCCCCACTGTCTGCGCCAGCACAGAAATGGACATTATTTCCCAGAGCTACTCAGAAGAAAAGCCCCAAGACATGATCACGAACCAGAGCCCAAATGCACAGAAGCCGCAATTGAGACATACGGTTTAAAAATTAGATGAAATATTTGAAACTGGGACTATCTCCAAAAAATCTATATAATGTGGTTCCCATCCTCAAAGACCAATAGAATGCTTCACTGCTGGTTGTTTGTTCATTTATTCAGATCTCCTTCCACACAAGATATGGGAGTTTACAGTTAAAGATATGTAGTCTATAACATTTTTAAGTAAAAATTAAACATCAAATCCCTGACTCCAACTAACCCAGTTGCTAGAATAGATCAATATGATATACTAAGAGCTTCCTAGCAGCCAGAGTGAGAAGGGAAACATAATAAGGAAATATTTCTTTTCTCCATCACCTTCACTCTGCAGGAAGCCTGCTGGACTGAACCCAATCTGCCTTATGTAATCATTCCCAAGGGTCAAGTCTAGGGTCATCAGACCAAGGGAAAGACAGATCCCAGCACACCCTCCCCCAGACAATGACTGAACCTGACTTGCTCCGGTCCATATTAGGGGAGTAGATGGAGCATGCCTAGACCAAACCACAAAGACAAGAGTCTTTTTAACTTCCCAGATGAAGGAGCACATTTAGCCTGGGTGCCTCACAGAAACCTATCCAGAAGAGAGTGACCAGGATGCCAGAGCTCTAAAAATCAGAGTAAAACAATAACAATAATAACCACCAGCAGCTGATATTTGGGGGCATCTACTCTCCTCAGCACTGTTGATGGCGTCCCCTGGTGGTCTACAGGTGAAGGCTGCCATGGAGGAGATTCTGTCAAGAGAAAAGAGCTAACAGCTGGAAGGGGGACGGACAGGGACAGAGCAGTTTGTCCCTCCTCCAGTTGCAGATGGTACCCTCAAGGTAGTGCTGACTGAAAGCAAAGAAGAGAAAGAATGAGCCCAACTCCACTCACTGCTCCTCCTGTTCAAGGCTGTCCCGCACCTCAGCCCCAAATGCTCACAGCTTTCTGCAGTAGGGAGAAGGCAGGGTGTAAACTGGAGCCTGCAGCAAATCACAGGTGCCCCGCTCTATCCCAGACCCTGCCGTTTCGTTTGCCTTGCAAGACTGTCCTTTCCATCCCTAGAAAGGCAAGTGCTGCTTCTAAGTCCCAAACCTCAGGGCCCAAGTATGCTCTCTGCTGCGTTCTATGGGAAGTCTCAGTCCAGATAAAAGGAGACACTTGGAGGCCACACACCACCACCCACCCTGACCCTCCAGCCAAAGTCCCTGAATTAAAGATACTCCCTCCTGAGGCCAGTTATTTGGAGGTACCCTATGAAGGCAACAGGGTCTGAAAGGAAGGCTGGAGGCTGAGGGTGGGGCCAAACCAGGAGGATGTGCATTCATGTACGCATTTTACAAGGCGAGCGCATGTTGAACACAGGTCAGTTTCCTGTGACTGACTCCTCCTGTCTGGAGAGCCAGCTTCGGGGTCAGGAGAAGAGGGAGGAGGGCAGGGGGATGTCCACCCCACACTCAGTGCACCCACGCTCCTGGGCTTGCAGCTGTCAGGTGGACATACATTCCTGCTTGCTTATTTATTTATTTATTTATTTATTTATTTGAGACAGGGTCTCCCTATGTAGTGCAGGCTAGCCTTGAACTCGTGGCAACCCTCGATGAGCTCCATGGCAATAGAGCTCTATTCTCAGAGCACAGGGCCCTGAGAAACCAAAGCTGCCTGACCCACAGACAAGGTGCCCAGCTGGGGACAAGTCAGGTCACCCTGGAAAGTGTGAGTGAAGATACTGCTCCCCACCTGCAGCTTCCCCTCACCCGCAGCCCATGACCCAACCCACGTGGCCACCTCCCCTCCCCACACCAGAATGCACAGCCAGGGACACAGCCTCCCTCCACAAGGATGCCAGGGTCACACACAGCCACAGCCACACCTGTGCTCTAGGCTCACCACACACTGACACACTCACCTGCCCCCTCTGGAACCTGGGGCTGGGGTAGAAAACACCCCACGAGGACATCCTGAGCTGGACTCACTCCCATTGGCACACGCTCTTCCTCACAAGCACTCACGCCAACACACTTACACCAACTATCCAGAAAGTCACAAACCTTCTCTGTCCCCACCGAGGCTGGCAGGTCCGACTCCCAGAGGTGCAGCTGCAAGCTGCCAGCGGTGGCCGGCGCAGCTGGAGCTCCAGAGGCCAGGCACAAAGTGGCCGGGCTGCCCCGCTGGAGCTGCCGCTGCCCCTCGCCCGCCCCCGGCCCCGCCTGCCGGCTCCGCGCGTCCCGAGGCCCTTCCCGCCCCTCCCCAGCCCGGTCCAGCCTCCGTCCCGTCCCGCATCAGGCTGCCTGGAGTCTCAGCTGGACCGCTAGGGCTATTTCAGTGCCCCTGGCTGTAGAAACATCGCGCTGTCATCTGTGGGAGCGCTGGAATGGGGACGCGGTCAGACCAAATTTGAGACCTGGCTCACCCCTGAGCCGGCGGGAGTCAAGCGGGTAATCACCCCGGCAGGAGGCAGAGCAGACCCCGACGGCGGGGCGCCCGCGCGTGCCCCGCGTGCCAACATCTGGAGAGGGGAAAGGGAACAGGCCGTGATCCTTTCTCCTGGAGCTGAAAGAAAACAAGGAGGGATTTGGGTGCAGTTTGCATTCTCTGTGGAGGGAGCCGCCTAACTGCACAGCCGAAATGCCGGGAATGCAACTTGGTGTTTGCACTGCAGGTGCTTCCCTTTGGAAACTAAGTTACCCACGTCCCTCACCCTCCACGCCATGGCCTGCCAAAAATGACAGCGGCTGATGCAGAGACTCCTTCCACTTTGAGCACATCAGACCCCAACACACACACACACACACACACACACACACACACACACACACACACAGACTGTCAAATAGCTAAGTCTGGAGAAGAGAAGCCTGATTCCTACCCAAAAGCTCAGGAATGTTGCTCCCCTCACTGGAGGGAAGCTTAGGGGTCATTCCATCCCACCCGCCAGACCCTGCCAGGAGGCCCCTGCAGCCGGGGAACCTTTACCTATTCTTGTAGATCACCTGGGAAAGGCAGCCCCTGGGTTCCTAGGGGTCTGTTCCAAAGCTTGAGCCTTCTCTTGGTAGGCAGTTCTCTCCTGCATCTAACCTAAGTCCCTCGTGTGCCAACTATGTCAATTCGCTCACAAGTGTACTCAAGCAGAGAGAGATCAACGCCATCTCTATGACACAATGTCCACTCCAAGGTTCCACTTCAGCCTTCTGTTTCCTGGTGCTGATTATTTCTGCTCCATTTTTTTTTTTTTTTTTTTTTTTTTTTTTTTTTTTTAGCTCTGGCTAAAACTGTTGCCTCTGGCCTTGGATACACCATGAAACCGCCTGCCCCAGATCTCTGCATGCGGACTCTGCTGGTGGCCAAGCCACTACCCCAGACAAGCCAGCACTGACTCAGCCTTATCTGTCCCAGACAGCCTGATACCCCTCCCCAGCCCTTGAGAGGGGCTCCAGCTCCTGGCTCGGCAAGGACGGTCTCAAGACCCGGGGACAGGGCAGGGGCCACCTGGCCAGGTGTGAACACTGGAGCCAGAGCCCACCTCAAATGGGCAGAGTTTGCAGAATCTTCTCACTCCCTTTCTGGTAGGTCAAGTGTATGATAAAGATGGTCTCATCTCTGTCCTCAGAGAGGCCAGGCTTTGCATCCTACCTGTGCTACTTTCTAGCTGTGTGTCCTTGGGCAAGTCCCTTGACCCCTCTGAGCTTCAGTCTTCTTATGTATGCATAGGAAGACCATAATCATCTGTGCCTGCTCCTAAGCTTTCAAAAGTATGAAATAAAGTCAGGAAATGTAAAATTCCCTAGAAAGCGGGCCGGTGAGATGGCTCAGCGGCTTAAGCGCCTGCCCGGCAAGCGCGAGGGCCCGAGTTCGACTCCCGGAACCCACATACGAAAAAGGGGCCAGTGATATCGCTCAGCGGCACGGGCGCCTGCTGGCGCACCAGGTCCTGAGGTCGACCCCCCGGTACCCACCAAAAAAAAAAAAAAAAAAAAAAAAATTCCCTAGAAAGCTAAGATGTGCCTGATGTGCCCAAGGTAGAAAGGTCCTCTGCAGAAATGGAACGAGGCTTAGATCATAAGCAACATCAATGTTAGCAAAATGCCTCAGGGGTCTTTTATTTCTAAATGTAAATTCTGTGCCTAGATTTTAGGGCAAAAGAGAAATAATCTGGTTTGCTCTATATTCCCTTAAGGCATAAATGCCCCCTGCCCAATACACACACACACACACCCCTTCCCAGATACCTACAGCACAGCACAGCCTCCTGGACTCCTGGACTCCCCATAAGCCCCAGCTGCCTGGACCCTCGCCTGCCGCCTCTCCATTACCCGGGGGCCGCCTCATGGCTCTAGTCTTGGTCACAGCAACTCCAGGTCTCCTGTGAGCAGCTTCTCATGCCCTGCCCCTCTTTCTGGGCCGTGGCCCCAGCAAGGCCCATGACTCAAGCAGAGCTAGCAGAGGCCTCTTCAAGGCAGTGCAGGACTGAGGCCACCCAAGGAAGCTCGGAGAGGCAGCATCCTCCCCCTCAGCCCCCTCTGTCTGTCTGGCTTCCCAGCGCTGTTCTGCTTAATTCTTAATGGAAATTCCATCCCCAGCACAGGCCCTATAGTTGGCTCAAGGAGTCTAGGCTCAGGCCAACAGCAAACTCCACCCCGAGAGAAGGGGCCAGCCTGGCTGTAAAAATACATGTATGCACATGTACACTTATGTGCGTACACACACAAGCAGAGGGACCTTTCCAAACTCAGAGATTCTCACGCAGACATATCTATACACTGAAGGTAATCAGCATTCCAGGCGCTGACATTGTCACACAGTACTAAGTCATTTACAGGTGTCAACTTCTCTAATCACCCTCACAGCTCTAAATTCCGGTACCATCTCCATGTTACACACGAAGAAACTGGAGCACAGGAGGTCAAGTAACTTGCACAGGCATCTGGTGGTAACAGCCTAACACAGGAGCTGTGCCAACAGGCACACATGCAATGTTTAATTTTGCCACCATAGTAATTCTTTGTAGAAGTCATTATTCCCACTACACAGACAAGGAAAATGGAGGTCAGGTGGCTTACATCACCTGTCTGGACTCACAGCTGGTGAGGTGGAGACTCTATCAGATACTCATGGGACCCCTCAGAGATGCACAGGGAGACACACAGGCAAGGAGACTGGCACACACTCAGAGCCACAGTCACATTTAGCTTATTCTACCTAAACCCATGTAGGAGCCTCGGAGTGGTCCAGACCTGCACCAGGCAAAGGTTCCCAGCAGCCTGACTCCTGTCCTGCTCCCTCCCCCATGGCCTATTCCTGAGCCACCAGTTTCACAAGTCACTTCGGGAAAAACAAATTCATCCAACATGGAGGAAAGACTTCAAGTTTCCACTGGACTCAGCCTGGTCCAGACTCCACTGCTGCCCCAGCTCCAAATACAGCCTCCCCAATGTACTCTACTTGGTCACCGAAAGAAATACTCAGCTTTACTCTTCTGAAATGATCACGATTCACATGTAGGGAGGACTTCAGAGACTCTGAGCACTGCCCAGGACTGGCCAAATGGGCTCCTGTCCCTAGTGCGTGGGTCCTCCCCACCAGGCCCAGATGAGGCTGGTCAAGGCCAATGGGATGAGGCATGGCACAGGGTCCAAGCATCCAGTAGAACAGAGCCACATTCCAGGAAGATGGTAAGACATCGGCACAATGGCAGGAGAGTGGGCTTGTCCATAATATAAGGCTATAATGTAGGACAAACACAGAAACCCTGAGCTTGAAGAGCTGAGCAAACAGGCATGCAGAGCAGTGAGAAGGGTTTCGCAGTCCAGGGACTTGTGCACTGCCTTAAGTTCCCATGCTGTGCTAGGCATCTCCAACCAAGGGCAGATACACTGGCCTTGGCTCCTCCCAAACGTCCTCATAGAGAGTGCCCAGCAAGGCTCAAGGACAGCTCGGCATGGCAGCCCAATGGGCCAGCAGCTTCAGAAAAGGTTATCTGGAGAGAGGAGTGAAATGCCCAAATGTTGCTACCGATTTAAAGATCATACTTTGAGAACCGCTCATTGCTTTCCAGAATGAAGGAAAGTCAGAGATAGTTCCAGTTCAAAACTAAATTTCCATGGGGTGTGGTGGTGCACAACTATAATTCCAGCACTAGGGAGGCAGAGGCAGGAGGATCATGAGTTAGAGGCTGACCTGGACTACTAGTGAGACCCTGTCTCAAAAATCAAAAAACAAAACTAAACTACATTTTCAACCCAACTTCAAAGCAGAAATGGTTTTTGCTGAAAGACTACAATCCGGCCAGCAGTTTGCCCTTCCCTGTGCCCAACACCCATTCTGCCAGCTTCCCTGTCACTACTGCGGTGTGCCAGTGGGTCTTTCATGGGCCCATGATGTCTTCAGCACACCTCAAGACAGAAATGGCACTCTCCACTCTGTCCTCCACCTGCACAGAGAAGGTTATCAAGATAAGAAACCTGCACAAAAATAGCTGAGGAGCAGACAGGCTCCCTGTTCCAGAAGTGGAGATAACAGATCAGGTCGTGATGAGAGCAGCTGAAATGCCAGCCTCACCGGAGAGATGAGTGATGGGCAAGGATCCCAGTATGTGGAGCTAGAACTCTGTGCCCCATACACATCTGCGTCCCGAATACATCTGTGTCCTGAAACATATGCACTGAGATGCTTCTTTGCCTCCAGCAGCGACAGAGGCACAGGGCACACAAGGAGCACTGGAAGAAAATCTGCCAGAGTCCAGACAGCTGACGCAAACATACCCTTAACTCAGCCGGGCAACAGCCCGTCAATCTCTCCAGCACTGCTCTGTAATTCTCTCAAGGGGGAAAATGTCCCCCAGCTCCAGACCCAGGGTAAGAAGCTGTAACTTCATTAGAATGGAGAAATCCAAAGGCCCTCAGATATCTCTCAGATGCAGGAGTTCTGAAATTGTGTTATTCACCAGATTCATCTTGGGAAGAATGCAGAGTCCCAGGCCTCACTCAGAAGTCCTGAGTCAGCAGCTGGGTGGGGTCCTCTCTTCCCAGTGTGATGTTCTGTGACTTCACATTGTTAGTTTGAACTTGACCTTGGTGGGTGTATTTATTTACACCACAGAAACCGGGCAAACACTACTAATCAGGGGTTTGTTTGCTTCTGTTCTATTCTGGTACGGGAGAATTGCTAACCATTTACTAGCACCCTGTGACACACGTGGGTCTCTAATTTCAGGCATCCCATGGAATTCTCGTGCAGGCCCACTTTGAGAAGCAACAATCAAGTGATGAAGCTCTACCTCGAGCCCTTCATTTACAGCCAGGGAAACTGAGGTTCAGTGAGAAGAATCTTGGTTAAGGTCACAGTTGTAGGCCCTTTGTGTGATCAGGGCCGCTCAGTGGGGGCTGAGATAGCCCTGTGGGTTTGCCTGACCTTCTCCTGCCTCTGCTCCATCATATACATATCTTTTGTGCTTATAACTAAGTAGGAAGAAGCAGGAAAGTCCTTCTCTTTTAGGCCCATCACATTATCTCTTATCAGCATTTAGAATCTGAGTCACATGACCAGTGTCCCCTAGACAGCAGGCACATGAATTCCAGCTGCTGTCTTGCCCTCCTCAAGCCTTAAGTGTTCAACTTTTGCTTGAATTCAGAGAGATTCCCTAGCATCCTCCTAACAAATTCTCTGCCTTGCCTACAATGACACCCTTTCCCCTCACAACCAAACCCACCTTCAGAACTGCAGCCACCGAACCCAAGATTTCTCTCTCCTTGCCTTATGCCAACATCATGCCCTTACTTCACACAAGATGTGGAAGAGGAGTGCCTACGTGAACATGCCACTCTCAAGGACCGCGGTTTTCAAAGAGGGGTCCTAGGCCAGCAGATCCGGCAACACTTGGGATTCTGTAAGAACAGACAGGTTCTCGGGCTTCACCCCCAAAACAAGGGAATGAGAAACTCTGGGGCCACAGTTGAACAAACTGTGTTTTAACAAGCCTTCCAGATGATTCTGAAGCTCACTAAACTTTTCAGACCTTTGTTCACAGGCAAACTTCCAACCTGCAGTCTACTTTTTTATTTCCCCCTTCTCTTTTCAAGTGAAGAGGAAGGTTCTTGGGCCACATATAAAATAGATAATATAGTTAACGAACATATGCAACAAAAGTTCCTTTTTAATATTTTTATTATAACATTTTTTAAATGAGGACAAAACAAGGTGGACCTCAGGTTGGACACACCAGCTAGAAGGAGGGACCATGGCTCCTGCCTCTCTAACATTGTATAAAAGGCTATCAAATCAGCGCAGGAAAATCATCAGGTCAAGGCCAGCAAAAACCATGTGGCCAGTCCCACTCCTTCCTGCCCCGTCTCTTTAACCCCAGGCTGCCAGGGAACCCCCGGAGGCCAACCAGTGGCCATGCATCCTGAGCTAAGAGGATCCTCTCCAAAATCTAAGGGTGACATCTTTTCAAAGTCAGCAGAACAACCTCAGCAGAGACACCACAGGGAAATGCTACTTTTGTCGTACTCTTGGTGCTTAGTTAACAGGGAGACTCCATGGATCTTCCGTGGCCCTGTGGGTTTTCAGGGGCATGCTCTGTCTGGCCTGGCAACAGCTTCAAGTGTCATTCTAGAAGGAGGCCTGCCGAGGGCCCGGTCCCTCCAATACCAAGTACAGTGTTTCCTGTGCTCCCTGTGTCCCCAGGCCAGGGAGAAGAGATTTGATGGTGATTCAAGCAGTAAGGTCTTGTGGAGAAGGGACAAAATAATAATAAAAACGACAATGATGACACTACCATGTATCAACTTATTCCTGTGTGCCAGTCCTGCCTATAAGTACTTCCTGTGATTTTTCTTTTATAGGCCTTCCCACAATCTAATGATGAAGCTATTACTTGCCCATATTAATGGGATGGAAACAAGCTTAGAGGGGTTAAATCATCCTCTCAAGATCACACAGCCAGTATGTGGAAGACCAGAGATTCAAACCTAAGTCTGCTGAGACGGCAGGACGGACAAAATGGGGAGGGGAGGTGGGGGGGTGCTTATCTAATGTGGGAGACCAGGAAATAAAGGGGCAGAAGTGGGAGTCAAGGAAGGTTAGATCAGCCCATACAGTGTGTGTGTGTGGGGGGGGGTGATTTAGAGAAAGCAAAGACAGAACAGGCCAGGCTGGGATTGAAAAACATACACTTGAAATGAAGCCAGCAACAGCAATGTACAAAAGCCAGAACTTAGTGACCCAGGTCTGACTTCCTGGACAAATGTTGATCCCAGAAAGAGGGGGATCTGTAGGAGGTGGTCATTGTGGGGTCTGGGGAGTCATCATGGAAGCTGTGGGGACTAGCAGGGGAAAAATTCTCCACACCTGGAAAGTGGGGCAGCTCTGGAATTGCTTGTGAGTTTGAATAAAGAGAAGCTATTAAATGGCACCGTCTCAGTCCAGCTGATTAAAACACCCCCCAGTCATCTTCCTGCCTGTGCACCAACCAGCCAGCCAGTCCTGTCTGCCCTGCCTCAGAGGCAGGAGCTTTCGCTATACAACCAAGCACGTGCAACAGCGGCAATTGGAGCTTCCAGAAAAGTGAAACTAGATGAAAAATCTGAAATTCTGAATAATTGAAAAGTCTTAATGCCAACTCCAAGATACATTATTGCAGATGGATGGATAATTACCTAGAAAGGATCTTTCTAATGGAAAGCATGCTTAGCCCAGGACTTGCATAGTGTATTGTTTTTCTCATTCTTTTACTCTTGCCCTTTCTGTATCTCTTATGTTTTAGATGACTCTTGCAAAACACTTGCAGGTAAACTTTTTTAAAAAAATCCAGTCAGTGTATATGGAGATGAGACAGTCATGTGTCATGCAAATGGTATCTGCGAAAAGAGCTTCCACCCTTGTGCCCTCCTGCAAGTAAAAGAAAATACACTAAGCAAAGGCTCTAAGGTAAGGGTGTGTCTAGGTCTTTGGGCAAGAGTAGGAATACCAACAAGGTGCAGCTCAGCAAACAAGGGGATGAGGGGACAGATGAGTATAGAGAGGGACAATGCCCCTGGGTAGTGGGAAGGGATGGAACCTGGTGCACAAATGTGCAAAGTGACTCTAGCTAGGAGCATGAAAAGTTAATTTATGGAAACCAGTGGGAGAAGAGCACATGTGCATAAGCCAGGGAGTTTAGAGACGCTTTGGGGAAAGTCTGTGGAGGCCCTCTTTTGATTCAGTAAGCAAGGAAGCAGGAATAAGGATGGTACAGAAGGTGGTAGGTGTTTGTAGAGAAAGTATGAAATAGTGATCTGGAAGCAAACGGGAGAATGAATGGACTCAGGATATATAATATAATAATATTATTTTCTGACAGCAATAAAAGTCTAAATAAAGCTCTTGATCATAGTTTCAGGGATTCTTAAATGAAGCAATCAAGATAGCTGGGTGTTCTTCTCCAGTCTGAGTCCTCGGTCCACTTGCCAAACTAACGCCAAAACCTGCTCTGCCACATTCTGCTGTACAGTCGCCAGGCCTCTCCAGGAACACCTACTTTTTCTGAGAACCCCATACTGCCTTTAAGCAGACATGACTGAGAGAAAGGGATTCCCCATATTGAGCTGCCATTCCTCTTTCTACTCATTCTGCCTACTTTTGAACCTGAAGGCCTGTTTCTATTACCTGTTTTCTGTGTTGCTGTATCTCCTCCTACATCTGGTCATTCAAAAATTCATCCAGAAATTTGACAACATTGCTGAGGCTGGGAGAAACAAGAACTCCTACATACGGCAGGTGGGAATGCAAAATGGTGCCTTGCTTACTTACCCTTCACTATACAATCCCACTTCTAGAAAGGATAAAAAATGGTACTACATTAGATTAAAATGAAATTAAATTTATCCCAGATCATGTCCATTTGTAGTCCCCCTAAGGAAATAATTATGAATATTTTGTAAAATTTAGCTACAAAGATGATTATTACAACATTTTTATGATAATAACAATCTGGAAATCACTTACATATATATGAGGAATTGATTAAATAAATCCTGGTAACATTTATTCAATAGAATGTGAAATACACTTTAAAATGTTACAGTAGGAGAACATAGAATGGAAAAGAACAATACACATTGAAAAAGGCAAATTTCAAAGGAATAATTTTAGAGTGATACATTTTTATAAAGATGTATATAAGATATAAAAAATCCACCAAACTATTTTTTTTTCTCAAAAAACTGCCTGCAAACCTCAACATCTGAAAGGATGATTTCTTCATTTATTTTATTTTCTTTATTTTATTTTTAACTGACATTTTAAAATTGTACAAATTTATAGGGTACACTGTGATATTTCCATATAAATAATTGTTTAAATCAGGGCAGTTTATCCATCACCTCGAATATTTGTCATTTCTTTATGGTGAGACATTCAAAATCCTCTCTCTTAGCTGTTTTGAAATATACAATACGTTTCTAACAATACGTTTCTATTGCACAGCCACTCTGCTGTGCAGTAGCACACCATCTCTTATTCCCCCGTTTTGACTGGAACTTTGTACCCACTGACCAAACGCTCCCCATCCCCCCTTCCCAGCTTCCTGGAACCCCTCTCCCCCTCTCAACTTCTACAACATCAACTTTTTTAGATTTCTCATCCAAGTGAGACCATGTGTCAGTTGTCTTCCTGTGTTTGCCTTATTTCACATAACTTAATGTCCTCCTGGTTTATCCACTGTGTCACAAGTGACAGGATTCTACCTTTGGATTGCTGAATGGTACTCTATATTGTATATACACCACATTTTTAAAACCACTCATCTGTTGATGGACACCAAAGTTGATGCCATAGTTTGGCTAATGGGAATATTGTTGCAATAAACACGGGGGTGCAGATATCTCTTCGGCGTATTAATTTCATTTCCTTTGTATACATACCTTATAGCTGGATTGCTGGGTCATATGGTAGTTCCATTTTTTATTTTTTGAAGAATATTCACACCATGGTGACTGTGCCAATTTACATCCCTCCCCCAACAACTACACCAAACTATTAATAGTGGATTTCTCTACGTACTTTTTTTATTTTCCTGTATTTTCTAAATTTTATATATCGAATATATATTATTTCCTAATTAACAAATTTTTTATTAACAAAATAAAGCCTACTGGTCCTTCAACATTCAATGCAAGACTAACTCCTCCATAAAATCTTCCTGTTTTTTGTCATCTTCAGTCATTCCCAACTCCAGCAGGGAGGTCTCTGAGTCTCCTCTGAGCACAGACTATTTCGAAACACTAAGTCGTAGGGAAGAGAGTTAGGAAGAAGGGTCCTGTGTCAAAATGTACATAGACCTTTAATGGTCGTACTACTACTGTACCTCTGCCCCAGCCTGTGACCTTGGCGGGAAATCAAGAATGCAGCAAACAAACGTGGGTCTCACTGTGGCTGCCCATCTCAGTCCTGGGGGGCTCGACCAAGTCCTCTAATGAAGAAACTTTAAACCTCTCTCCTCCCTAAAGATTATCATCTGCCCTCAGAATACTCAGTGATCTTGTGCCTCACTTCTGTGAGGGGAGCATCATAATCTCAAATTTATAGGACAAAAAACCTAGGCTCCAAGAGAAGGAAGAATTAGAAATGAATCTGGGAGACCTGCCTGGGACCCCACTGGGGTAAGGGAGGCCAGCAAAGCAAGCTGAAGTGACGTTTGGTGCGCCCTCTGGTGGAGGCGGAGCTACTTAGCACCCAGCGGGTACAACTGCAAGAGAGACGCGGTACGGCTATCTTAAAATGGGTCAGGCCCCTACACTTTCATTTTTCAAATCTTCACGCTACAGCATATTAAAATGTATACGCATGTCGTGTTAACTATAACTTCTATACATCTATATAATATTGAGTTAGAGTATACCAGTGAACATGTAAACGTTTAAATAAAATTTAACCTGTTTTACCATCTTCATACTTTGAAGCCAATAACATGCTTTGTAAACTCAAATATTCTCATGAGTCCCTGAAAAAAATCCAGGCCCTTGGCTAATAGTTTTGGGAGCTGAGTAATAAGAAGTCCAGACCTTTGCATCGAACTGAAGTTTGCAGCCTTCCTAGTGGTTACCACTCAGGTCTGGGCTGCCAAGGAGGCAGCGGGAGTGGTGACGGGCAGTGTGACCATCCTGGCTTGGGGAAGGCTCACGTGGAGAGGCGATGCTCCAGGTACAGCCTTAGTGGTGCATGGGAAGGTGTAGTGCACACCAACGCGTCCTTCTGTGCCCCACTGTGCACCTGGCTGGCCAAGAGCCAGGGGACCGTGGATTCTCTTTTGTACCTGGATCTCATGTAGAACACTGGCCCCTCCCATGCTTATCCAGAACTTTAGCCCAGCTGGAAACCAATTGGTAAATAAACCCCAAAGGACTAGGATGTTGGTTTTATTGTCCAAAGCTTATTTCTATCACCAAGAGTTCATTCTCAAAGTTCCCAGACCTTTAACCTTTCACTTCTATGCCAGAAGAATCACCATCAACTAGCTTCAGAGAGCTGAGGTCCTTCCTAAGGTCCCTGTCATCTTAGCTCCCAGCTAACTGAGCTTCTTCCTAGGCATCTCAACAACGCTTTTCCTGAATCAAGAACACAGAAGAGATCAGTTGCCCTCTGGTGACCTAGACCTCTTCTCTCCTGTTCTAGTCTCTAATCTAAGATCAGGCCCATTCCCAGAGATAACAGAGGCAAGTAAAAAAGCTCCTCCTAGAGATGAGCCATTATTTCCCATGGAAGAGCTCTGGCTGTATTCTTTACTGTCACACCCCTATTAGTGTAGCTTAATTCACAACATCTATTTTCTGATTATCAATAGTTATGCAAGCAGTGTACCATACCGTTCCCAAACACAAGACATACTTACCACTGGAAATCTGTAGAGCGACTTCTATCTTTCTAGAGGTTTGGATCTGAGACCTACCGGAGAGTCATCAAATGCTGTAATGGAAAAGGAATTATTTTCCCTAAAGCAACTCTGGAAAACGTTTGCTGCAGCTGTCTGCTGTCATCCATCCAGGATGGATTCTTCTCTTGAGCTTTCACAGAACAGAAAAACTAACCATAGCTGAAGATGGCACTGAGTCATGGGGAGAGGGAGGTAGAGGTGAATGAAACACAGCCTCTGCCTGATACAAGTTCCCAGCCCACTGGGGAAGACTGCACATTCAGCCAGAAGACAACTAAGAGACACAATAGCACAAAAGACCTACAAGTGATCCCGATCCTGGGTGCCAGTTGAACAGTGGGAAATCAGAAAAGAGACAGAATCTAAGCTACCTTTTCCTAACCTCTTTACTAGCCTATTGTATATATTAAAAGCTATGAGAAAGGATTTTAAATATTTTCACTATAAAGAAATAATCCATGTTTGAGGAAATAGGTATGTTTTACTTGATTTAAACATTATGCATTGTTTAGTTGCACTGAATGGTACCCCATTAATGTGTATGATATTTATGTTTTTATGTATCCATTAAAAATTAATTTAAAAACTAAAAGTAAAATGAATTAATTTAATTTAAATAAAAATTCTAAGTGTTCATCCTTTCTTCTTTTGTTTCTAGAAACACTCACCATCTCTTTTTACGTATTATCTGGTCTCAAATAACCCCTATTCAAATTGCAGTGAGTGCCATATCTAATTATTCACCATAGATCTCTCAGAGTTATCAACTGTTTTAGCCACTTGAAAGGCCCTCAGCTTTATATGATTCTAGTGGATATTGTCCTTTTTTGAATGAGGTGAGTATATCTAACATTAAACTCTTTTTTTCCCTTTAGCATTCTCCCGTTTGGAGAATTCCTTGTTGTGCATAGCCCTGGTGGAAAGTAGCACTTGCTTCCCACAAAGGAAGTGAATGGAACAGATACTCTCTCTCCTTGGCCCAGCATAGCGGGGACAGAAGCACATGAAATGGTCTTTCCCAAAGGTCTAAATTTTCAGCAAATGACCTAACCATGTAGGATGACTGGATATTCATTACAACACCAACAGTATACAGATCCCTTCTAAATAATTTTGGAACCAACTTGCCAAATTCTAACAAAAATCCTACTGATATTAATTGAAGTTGCACTGAATTTAACAACAGGGTAATTGACACATTTAAAATACTAAATCGTTTGAACCATGCATACAGTATGTTTCTTCTATTATTTAGCTAGTTTTGCTGTCTCTCAGCAAAATTTAATTATTTTTTCAACACAGGTTTTTCTCATTGTTTGATTTATTCCTTGGTTCTTTATATTTCTTGCTGCTAATGTCATTGATAACTCTTGCTTACTATATTTTCAAGTACTGATTTTCTACATAACAGTCTATTTGAGGAATATTTAACCAATAACCAGCCATTTAAGAAATATTTTTTACTCATTTTAATTTATTTCTATATTGTTTGGAGTCCATGTATATAGTTATAAAAATTTTTTTTTCTGCCTTTAAGCCTTTCTTGTCTTGTTTTACAGATTTGGTTAGGGCCTCTTATAAATTGCTGAATACTAGCATTGACAAAGTTCTTCCTTATCTTGTACTTGATATTAAGGGGAATATTTCTAATGTTTCTTCACTAATATTGGTATTTATGGCAGGTTTCTGGTAGATACTAATGTCAAGTTAAAATGTTCATTTCTATTTCCTGATTTGCTAATGTTTTCTTAGATCATTTTATCTCCTAAAAATCATACATTTCCTTTAATTTGTTAATATTCCTAATTTAAGGATATTTTGCAGATTTATAGATTTTCAAATGTTGAGTCACTCCTAAGTTTTAGAAGCAAGTAAATAGTGGTGACAACGGATTATCTTATATATACTGCTATAGTTTGTTTGTTATCATTTTATGTAGGATATTTGCTCTTGTGTTCATAGATCAGAATTATCTATAATTTTTCTCTCATAAATTTGTCTGCTCTTATTATCTGTCTCATGCTAGCCTAAGAGAAATTGGGTAACATTTCCTTTTTCTTTTTTGGAAAATTTTACATATGAATAAAATCTGTTTCTTGAATATTGGAGAGAATTCATGTGTAAATCCAACAGGTATAGTATTATCATCATAATAAAATTTTATATAACCAATTCAATATATTATAATTATACACCTATCTGGGATTTCTACTACTTCTTGAGTTTTTCTACTATTTCTTAAAAGGTTTTATATTTTCTAGCAATTTATCTATTTTATCTATATTGTAAAATTTATTGACATGAAGACATGCATAATATTCTCTCACTATCATTGAACTTGTGCTGCATATGCAATTGTGCTCTTTTTTATCTTCATATTATTTGTGACTCCTCTACTTTTTATTGTTCAGCCTCACTAAAGCTTCACTAATTTATTTTGTCTTTTCAGAGAACCAACTTTCGGCTTTGTTGATCCTCTCTATTACATCTTCATCTTCATATCTTCACAGGTGCTTAATGGTTATCTGTGATAATCAACTTATAAACAGAAAAGGTTTATATTGGCTCACAGCTTTGGAGGTTTCAATCCCTGATCAGTTGGGCCCTTTGCTTTTGTGTCAAGGCTGCACCTTATGGCAGGAGTGTGTGGTAGGCAAAACCACTCACTTCATGGTGAGGGAGAAAAAGAGGATGAGGAGGGTTTTAAAGTCCCATGGTCCCCTTGAAGGTTATTCCCAATGATTGACAGACCTCTCACTAGACCCCACCTGCTAAATATTTCTCCACTTCCTAATAGTACCTCTCTGGGGACCAAGCTGTTAACACGTGGGCCTTTGGATTTAAGATCCAAACTATAGCATCTTATATTTCATTAATTTCTGTTTGTATCTTGTCTCCTTTTCATGATCATCAGGATTTTCTAATTTCTGAAATTGAATATCTAGCACATTAAACTGTAGCCATTTTTCTAGCATAACTACATAGAGCTGTAAAATTTCTCATTACAATTTTTACTATATTCCCAAATTCTTATGTGAGGTATTTTCATTATAATTCAATTCTACATGCTCTTAATTTTGCATTATGATTTCTTCTCTGAAATGACTTGTTTAAAAGTGCCTTGTATAATTTCCAAGTATCTCAACAATGTAAATATCATTATTGCTATTATTATTGTTTATTTCTATCTTAATTGCATGACAGTGAATAATGGAAGTGGCCAAGAAGGAGTAAGCCTACTAAAACCTATCTCTCACACTGATTATAATTAAAGCTTCCAGAAAGAATACAGAAAGGATCTTATTGAAGACACTTAAAAATAAAGAGTAGCAGATGAATTAGGGAAAGAAAAAGAATGATAAAAATGCCTGTGTTAATTTTCTGGGGTTTCTTTTTCTTTCTCTTCTATATTCTAAATTCAACTCACAGGTGGTCTGAGTCACAGAGCTGTGCAGTGGGTACTGACAAAAATAACCCTAGAAGAATGTCCCCTCTTTCCAGCCAGGAGAACAAGAGGATCTCCTTTAAGCTCAATCCCCATGGTTGTTTCTTCTCTTTTCTTTCCTGGCCCTGTTCCAAGGCCAGCCCAAACGTCAAAGCTGCCCATCTCTAGTGATGGCATTAGTGCAGACATATGAAGCCTGTAAATATGATAAGAAGTATTGTTTAAAAAAGGGTCTCTGAGTGTAGGAGGGATCTCTCTCCACCGCCCCTCTTCATGTTTTGCCCAAGGGTGACTTAAGTTGCATTAAACCATACGACATCACAGGGTTAGGGGAGACCATTAAATTCTAACTGAAACCTGTATTTATGCCCAAAAGAATCAGAAAGAGAGTCTATTGGAGCCAGAGTACACAAGGAAGAATCTCAGGATGCTTCCTCAGGATGAAGAGCGAACAGAAGGGATAACATAAATCTGTATTCAGCCAACACAAGTTTAGCACTCACTCTCAAGCTGATTGTGTGCACATAGACACCTGCTACAGAGCAAAGGCTGTGTAAACTGACCTAACATTGTAAACACTGACCAAAAAAAATGCAAAACAACCAGTCTAAACATAATCAAATTAATTTTCTGCCTTAAAAAAATCGGCAACCTCCAGAGAATTTTTACAAAATTCAAAATGTTATAAAGTTCAAAATGTACAGGACACAATCCAAAGTTAATCAACATACAGAAAAACAGGAAAATCTAACCAAATCTTGAAGGAAATTACAACTCATAGACCTCAATTTCAAGATGATTTAAATATTAAAATAATCAGATAAAGATGTTACAGCAGCTATTATGACACATTCTACAAAGTAATAGTGAACGCTCTTGAAAGAACAAAATAGAAATGTTTGAATTTAAAAGTATAATGCCTCAAATGAAAAATTTCACTAAGCTCAGAAGAAGCTTCAGAACAGAGGAAATAATCCATCAATATAAAAATAAATCAATAGAAACTATCTAAAATGAAGAACATAGAGAAACAACTTTTGTAAAAATGAATAGGACCTCAGTAAAATATCAGACAATATCAAAAGGCACTACTTTTTCATCACTGAAGATGTAGAAAGGAAAGATAAATTTGACACAGAAAAATTAATGGCTAAAAATTTACAGATTCAATAAGCTCACATATACTTAACCTGGAAAAACTCAAAGAAAACCATATGCTGACATACTTTAATTAAATAGTAAATACTAAAACCTAAAGAAAAAATATTGTAAGCAGCCAGAGAAAAACAATGCATTATATAAGAAGAAGCAAAAATTTAAATGAATGTAAATTGCTACTAAGAAACCATGGAGGCCAGAAGAAACTGGAATGATACCTTCAAAACGAAAAAAGAAAAAACCTTAATCCTATAACCAATGAAAATATCCTTCATGAATAAAAGCAAAGAGAATTATACGAGTGAAAATGGTGAAATAAGAATCTCTGACAATTCTCTTTTCCATAAAATCAATTAAAAGACTAGCAAAAATTATCAAAATTAACTTTTTCAAAAACACCAAGAGTTAACAAAATGCTTGTGGCAATCCATGAAACATTAATTTTAAAAAGACAGCTATAAAGTGTGATCAAAAATATGGTGACTGTTTAATTTTTTTTTAATTTTATTACAATAAAAGACACATTCATATTAATCTCCCTCAAAATACTCCTCCTTGCTTCAAACACATCCCATAATTGTTGCCACTTTCTGAATCAGTTCTGAAGTTCTCTTTTGTGAGTGTCTTGTTGTGCTATAAAGGCTGCTTCCATGCCCTGAATCAATTCCAACTGTTTACTTTTCATAGTCATTTTGACTTTCAGAAAGAGCCAGAAGTCATGTGGTGCCAAATCCAGTGAATAAGGTGAATGAGGCACACCATACACTATGTTTTTACCAACTTGCCTGTCAGTTGGGTAGCACTCAGCATAAGCATTCAACAAAATTTGTATCGTGCCTGATAGACACTCATGAAAGAGGACTTCTAGAACTGCTTCAGAAAGTGGCAAGAACAATAGGATAACTGTGTTTAAAGTAAAGGAAATATTTAAACATTCACTGTATATTTTCAACACACCTCATATAGCACAGAAATTAGAGTGAACTTTGTGGTATTTTACTTTATCCTAGATCCATGCCCTGCTTTCCAACTCTGTAATAGTTTTGAAAATTAAGAGCTTACTATCGAGGCAAAAACCAACAACTTAGCAACTGCTGGAAAGAGTAAAACAAGGTTGGCGCTTCCTTAAAGACTTATTCTCAGACAATTATCATTGTTTGATCTTTCTGATCATCCCTTAGAAGACCCTACTTGCAGTGCTATCTTTATATGATGTGACATGGAGCTTCTCCAGTGCAAAAATCCTTTTCCCCAGGGGTGTTGGTTGAAAATAACACAGGCAATTGTTTAACTTTACAAAGCATTTGGAGTAAACAATAGGCCAATCAAAAAGATACAAAGGAAAACCTGAAGAATGTTTTGTCTTCCATATCCTTGAAAAATTTCAACACATTTTGGAAATCTCAAATGTTGTGCACATGAATAAAGATGTATGCATGTCCAGGGAAAACCTGCGAAGGCCCTAAACTCTGTCCTCTTGCTGACTTGAGGCTCTGTGCAATCAGGAAGTAAAGGAAAAGGCAGAGTTGTGCGGTGCTTGGCTGAGTTGAAGCCATGTTCCAACATGCACACAGAGTCCCTTAGAAAAGCTTTGGAGACTTATTTCAGAAATTAAGGAAATATTTGTCCAATCCTTATCTTAGTACTAAGCTAACCAAGTAGAGACTTCAGTAGCCACATGAAAAAGAATACAGAGAAAAAATTAGTTCAGTAAAGTCACTGAACAAATAAGAAACAATTGCAACAAACAGAAAATTTATAAATTCTAGGATTGGGGATGAGAATGATATTTGAATTGCAGAGTTTTCAGTGACAACAAAATTATTAGATATGCAAATAAATAATAAATAATGGCCGATACACAAATAAAAAAGGAATTAATACAAACTTTCCCATAGGAGTCCCAAACATTGAATTTACTAAACATAATTTAAATATATTCAGACAACTAAAGGAAACCATGTCTTAAAAAAGGAAAGTATGAGAATGCTGTCCCATCAAAAGTGGAATATCAAAAGTGAGATATAAATTATTTTTAAAGTGCCAAATAGATATTCTGGAGCTAAAAAGTATAATACAAAAATGAAAATTTCAGTGGAGGAGTTTAATAGCAAATTTGAACAGGCAGAAGAAAGAATCATAAAACTCAAAGGTAAGTCTGTTGTGATTGTCAAGCCTGAGATACACACAAAAAAAAAAAGAATGCAGAAACATGACCACAGCCCCAGTGACTTTTAGGACACCATCAAGTATACCAAGTTATGCATAATAGGAGTTCCAGACCTAGGGGGAAAATACTTGAAGAAAAAAAATGACAAAAATTTCCCAAAGTTCATTTAAAACATTACTCTACACATCCCAGAAGTTCAACCATCACCAAGTGAGATAAAATCCAAAACATTCACACTTATACACATCAAAATCAAATTATAGAAAGAAAAAAGAGAAAATCTTGAAAACAGCAAGAGGGAACAATTCATCTTGTATATGCAATCCTCAACTGCAGTCCGCAACAGCTGATGTGATATTGGGAACTGTGGGAGACAGAAGGCAATGAGATGACATATGGAAGTGCTGAGGAAGAGGAATCTGCCAACCAAGAATTCTGTATCTAACAAAAATATGCTTCAAAAATAAAGGAGAGGGCCGGTGAGATAGCTCAGCAGCATAAGCACCTGCCTGGCAAGTGCGAGGTCCTGAGTTCGACTCCTGGTACCCACACACGAAAAAAGGGCCAGTGATATTGCTCAGCAGCATGGGGGCCTGCTGGCACGCGAGATCCTGAGTTTGACCCCTGGTACCCACAAAAAAAAAAAAATAAAAAGGGGAAATTTAGACAATTCCAGATAAATAAGAACTAAGACAATGTGTCACTAGCAGATTTTCCACAGAAAAAAATCCTAAAGGAAATTCTTCAGGCTAAAATGAAAGAACATTAGACAGCAACTCAAATCATAAAGAAAAAAAGAGTATTAGTATATAATATACTATATACATAGTATATAATATATATAATATACATAATAATATATATACATAGTATATATTATACTATTTATAATATATAGTATACATGATAATATATATACGTAGTATATAATATATAGTAAATATAAATATATAAATAATACATAAATGCATATAAATATAAATAATAAATAAATATATAAATATATAGTAAATATATAAATAAAAAAGATGGTATAAGCATATTTTGTTTGTATTTTTATCCTATTTGATATGAAAGGCACTGAATAAAATAATATTTATAAATTTGTGTTGATAGGCACAGAGTGTATAAAAATGTAATTTGCATAAATAGCACAAAGGAGAGGACTAATGGAGATAAAAGTTTTTGTGTACTATTGAAATTAAATTAATATTAATTTGCATTAGACTGTTAAGACTCTAGATGTTAATGGTAATCCTCAGACAGCCAGTAGGAAAACAACTTAAATATATTTAGTAAATTTTTTTAAAAAACCAAGGAATTAAAATGGTACACTAGAAGAATATCTATTTAACATAAATAAAGAATAACACAGGAATAGAGGGACAGAAAAAATATAATACACATGGAAAATAAATAGCAAAATAGCAGGTGTAGATTCTATCTTACTACAAATTGCATTAAATGCAACTGGACTAAACATTGAATCAGTGCTGGGGATATAGCTTAGTGGCATAGGTGACTGTCTGGCAAGCACAAGGTTCTGAGTTCAATTCCTGGTACAAAAAGTATTTTTGAATCAAAAGGCAGATCTTAACAGAATGGAAAAAAAAAACACATTATACAAATGCATGCTGCTGTAAAAGATATGTATTAAATTCAAAGACTATGATGAAAGTTAAAGGATGAAAATATATATGTATCATACAGAAGACAACTATAATGATATTAATATAAAAAAACTTTAAAAAATCATTATTAAAAACAAAGAGCCAATCTATTAGACATATATAACAATTATACCTATGCACACTTCATAAGATAGCCCCTAAATATTGTCAAAATTTAAGGGAAGTGTAGACAATTCAACAATAATAGCCTTCAATAACAATTCTCAATAGTGGATAGAAAAACCTAAATAAAAGATCAAGGAAATAGAACAATACTACAAATTAAACATATTTAACAAACATTTATAGAATATTCCACCCAACAATAGCAGAGTACACACTTTTCTTAGGTGGACATAATGCATCATTCAGGATAGACACATATTATACCAAAAAACAAGTATCAACAAATTTAAGAGGATGGAAATCAAACAATTATGTTCTCTGACCACAATGGAATGGAATTGAAAATCAAGGAAATTTGGGAAATCAAACTTGTAGAAATTAAACATGCAGCCCTACATAACCAGTATGTAAAAGATGAAATCACAGAAATATTATAAAAATACTTTTATAGCCATAATATTAATAACGAACTGTTATAGTTTATATCTAGATGGCCCCTCAAAACTTCATGAGCTCATAGATGGTGCTTTAGGGAGGTGATGATTGGATCATGGAATGATAATAATTATCAGTGGATTAATCCACTGATGAATTTATAGCTTATGTGATGTTGGGAAGAAGAGCCTAGTCAAATGAGGTGCGTCACTGGAAGCATGACCTGGAAGGCATATCTCCCTCCCCTGCTCCTTCCTTCCCTCTCTCTACTTCCCAGCTGCCATACCACGAAGTTGTTTCTCCACCATGTACCTTTGCCATAATGTCCTTGCATGGACACAGCTCCTATGGACTGAAACCTCTACAAATTGTAAGCCAAAATAAACCCTTCTGAGGACAGGGACCTTAAGGATCTCCCACTAGGCCTCAGCTCTTAAAGGTTCCACCAATACCATCATACTGGGGACCAAGTTTCCAACACATGCACCCTTGGGAGACAAATCTCATCTAAACCATAGTATTGACTAAATAAAAAGAACCCTGGGCCCATGAATTGGAGTACTGTTGAGATGACAATATTACTTAAACTTATCTTTAAATTCAATATAGTCCTCACCAAAATTCTGGCTTCTTCTTCAGCAAAATAGACAAGCTGATTGTAAAATTAATATGGAAATACAAGGGACTCAGAGTAGCCACGACAATCTTGAACAGAGAATAACAAAGTTAAAGGACTCATCTTTCCCAATTTTAAAGCTTACTACAAAGTTATAATAATTTAAAATGCTCATTATTAGTTGGGGATAAACATAAATATCAATGGAATAAAATTGAGAGTACAGAACTAAATTTAAACATCTCTGGTCTATTGATTTGTTTTTCAAAGTTTCCATAACAATCTATTGCAAAAAAGAATAAACTTTTTAAAAAATTGTGCTGAGACAACTAGATATCCACATTCAAAAGAAAAATGAATTTGCACCTCTACCTCATACCATAGACAAAAATCAGTTGGAAACAAATCAGAGACCTAAACGTAAGAGCTAAAACTATAAAATTTTTAGAAGAAATTGCAGGTAAATCTTTGTGACTTTCGATTAAGTAATGGATTCTTAGATATTGCACCTGGTGTACAAGTATCCTTTCCCAAAACAAATATATATAAACTTGGCTTCATCAAAATTTAAAGCTTTTTGTTTTAAAATAAAAGGATAACCCATAGTATGAGGAGAAAACTGCGGCCATTTATTTACATAAAATAAAGTTAGTAAATAGTTTAAAACTTTTCAACAAAGAAAATTCCAGGCCCAGGAAGCTGCACTGGTAAATTGTTCCAAACATTTAAATAAGAATAACACCAATTCTAACTGATAACTTACAAAAACAAAAGAAAAAGTAACAATTAATTTTATGAGAAACTGACTCCAAAACAAAAACATTAAAAGCACAAACTAATGTTCTCCTCAAATAAACCCAAAAAAATCCGTCAATGAATTTATTAGCAAGCATCTTCTTGATATTTATGACCTATTTATTTGTTTTATATAGTGTGTACATGGTATATATTATATATGTTATGTATTATATATACATATATTACCTATATATTAGAGAGAGAGAGAATGCATGATGATGAAATGAATTTTATCCTGGAAATACAAAGTTGTTTCAACATTTGAAAATCAAGGGCCAGGGATATAGCTCAGCAGCATGGCACCTGCCTGGCAAGTGGGAGGTCCTGAGTTCAATTCCAGGTCCCCCCCCAAAATCAATTAAAGTAGTTCACCCCATAACAAACTAAAGAAAAATACATGATCATATCAATATATGCAAAAATAACATTTCAAAAATTCAGTACATATCCATGATAAACACAACAAAACAAAAACACTTGTCAGCACATTGGAAATAGAAAGCAACGCTCTTCACCTGACAAAGCAAAACTGCTAAAAAATGTATAGCTAAAATCATGTTGAAAGGCTATATCACATATTGATACATAATAAATCACCCTAAAACTTAGTGGCTTGAAACAACATATTTTTTCAGTTTCTATGTCTCAGGAATTTGAAAGTGGCTTAGCTGGGTGGTCCCTGCTCAGGGTCTGTCATCTGAAAGTTTTAACTGGGTAGATGATCCAATAATAACCTCACGTGCATGCCTGTTGTCAGGATGCTAGCTCCTTGCTGTGTAGACCTCTCATATGGCTCTTTCAGTGTCCTCACAAGTCAAGTAGCTACCTCTAGAGTGAGTGACCCAAGAGAGAGTTCAAGAGGGTGTCACAAGGCCTTTTATATTCTAACTGGAAGTCACCTACCATTTCCGCTTCCACATTCTATTTGTTAGAAGCAAATCACTACACAGAGTCCACACATTAGGGAAGGGGATTTTGACTTAAATGAGAAGGTACAGAATAAAGTCATTGTGACCTTGAGACCTTGGGTTAGGCAAAAAGTTCTTAGATATGAACCAAAGGCACAATTCATAAAATTTTCTTAAATGATGAATCTGGTTTCATAAAAATTTAAAACTCTTATTGTATGAAAGATACTGCTGTGGAAATGGAAAATAATCCAAAAATCGGGGGCACATTTTGCACATGTTTATCCAATAATAAACTTGCATCTGTAACACATAAAGAACTCTCAGCACTCAACAATAATAAAGCAAGCAACGCACCAAAAATTTAGCAACTTTTGAACAGGTGCTTCACAAAATTGATAAACAGATGGAAAATAAGATCAGGAAAATATGCTCACTGTTAGTCATTAGAGAAATGCAATATTTTTAGTGAGTCTGCATTTTGATTAACACACATTGGATGAGTTCAGGTGTGGAATAATCCACTGTTGTGGTGTCACATGGACACTCAAAACATTTCAAATTTCAGATTTCGGATTTTCAGATTATGGATTCTCAACCTACACCACTCAGCAATAAAAAGAAGCAAACTATTGATATATGGAAGAACATAGATAAATGTCAAGTGCAATATGCTAAAGAGAGGAGGCAAGACTCAAAACTATATACTGATTCCATTTGTATGTCATTCTAGAGAAGATAAAGCATAGGAACAGAGAATATAACAGTTGTCAGTGGAGGCTGAAGGTTGAGGGAGCAACTGATACCAAGAGAGAAGCACAGGAGGTTTGGAGACGTGATGGACCTGCTGTATATCCTTATTGTGATGGCAAGCACATGACAGATTTGTCAAAACTCATACATCTACACTAAAAAGAATGAAATTTGCTATTAGCAAATTTATAACAACATGTTTAATAAAATCCTGGGGCTCAGACTCTGCAAACCACATTTTATCTTCCCAGCTGAACTCCCTATAAACTGCAAATTGAAAGTCCTAAAAGAAAACATGAAGAAAAGGAACTGACTCCAATTTTGATTTCTGTTTCTGTCAGCATCATCCAGGGTTGCTTTTCTCTCTCACTGAAGATTTTTCCAGTTTCCATACCCTGTCCTCAAATAGCCTTGTTGCACTCCCCCACTACCACCCCAGATACCAGCAGCTGTCAACTTTCTTTCTCAGTGATCTGAGAATCCCCCACATTTCTGGATTCTAATGACCCACCTCTTCTCTTTGTTCCCCTACACTTTTTAATCACTACACTACCTCTGTTCTCTTCTGCCTTTTCAGTACTCTGATACATATTCAGCCATTTCCCTGTATTAAATACTTTTCTGTTAAAATTATTATACAGCTTTTTATCCTGACTAGAACTTGACTGGGAGAGCCAAAGTCTTTCTTGTGCTCTACAAAGTCCTAGATGATCTGTTCTATTTTCTCTTTAGCTTTGTTATTGCAGAAACAAGGCACACACTCACAGGAAACCAAGAATCTAGAAACAAGTGAGTTCTTTAATTAAAAAGAAGCCAACGGCCAGCAGGTCACTCACAGGAATCAAGTCTGCTGACCCCGAGCCTTTGTTTCACAGCTCCTTAAATACACATTTGGGTGTTTTACAAAAATCCCTTGGTTGCCATACAGACATCTTTACTGCATCATTTCTTTGGAATGTCACTAAGTTCTTCTCAAAACATCAGGTTAATTGACACACAGGATGTAGGCAATGGTCAGCCTGACCATTGTTTGTTGTAACTGTTTGTTTCTCCTTTTATGGGTTTTATGGTTAACTGGGAAGGGGTCTGAGGAGTGAGTTTATCTATGGGTTAGTGCCTTAATATCTAACAGGGTTGGGGAGTGAGTGCATCTAGGGGTTAAGTGAAGATAAACTGGAGTCTAAAAAAAGAAAATGAAAAAAAATAAAAATAAAAAATAAATAAATAAATGAAAAAGGAAAATGGAGTCACTTTAGCCATATCAGCTTCATCTCCTAGTTCTCTTCCCCATCACTCACCCTAGATCTGACTGCCAGCTCACAGGAAATACATGTTAAACCCCACCATGGCAATGCAGTTAGCATCCACAATGTGGGAAACTATTGGGCATATAACCTAGTCTCTCCAACAAACAAATTGCAAGGGAGAAAAACATGGAAGGGGAATCTCTAGGTTAGATGAGCCTTAAGACATCAACCAACAGCAACATGAAGACCCAATAAGAGCCCGGGTTTTGTATATATTTGATACATATATCATACAATATATGATAATTGGGGAATTTGAA
The DNA here is from genome assembly GCA_028451465.1 of Erethizon dorsatum. Taxonomy (NCBI): domain Eukaryota; kingdom Metazoa; phylum Chordata; class Mammalia; order Rodentia; family Erethizontidae; genus Erethizon; species Erethizon dorsatum. The sequence continues at coordinate 69,148,102 of CM051827.1, read as the reverse complement.
CCAAGACTGGATGTGTGATATTAGAGAATTAATAAACTTATATATTTTGGTTGTTAAATGGGATTTGCATAATGTTTAAAAGAGTCCTTCCCATTCAGAAATATGTGAGAAAATATTTATTGATGTATTGATAAAGAACACACTAGGATTTGGAAAGTAGATGGTACATAGATGTACCAACATTGACCACTGATCATTCCTGAAGTCAAATAACAGGCACAAATAATTCATTAAATTAGATGAAGATTAGGTTGTATGTTTAGAACTTTCCCTGTGTGTCTGAGGGTCTACATTGACAGGCAGATAGGCAAAAGAAAATGGCTCACAGGTCTCTGAAAAACATCAGGAGCCATTGTTAAAAAGCATATAATGTAAGGGTTTCACCTGCAAGCTCTGACAACCAACACCTGAGCCAGTTACTGTCTATTTATGTGACCCTGAACTTGACTTCTCCATTTCCTGGGAAATGAAATAGAATAATATATCTGCCTGGCTTTGTCATGAAGATTAAATGAATTCACAGGTATAAAGCACCAACTTGGAACTGTTGCAGAAATCTGATACCAAACAGGATGGAAGACCCTTTGCACCAAGGCATTGGAGGCACCTTTTTATTAACACCAGTGGGGTGGTGGGAACTAAATCCAAATCACCAGGCCTGGCTCAGAGCAAAACAAAGATTTATATAGAAAGTACAAGAGCTGACAACAGGTTATTTTATAATTGGTTATATACATTTGGTCATTTGTTGTTAGGCAGTTTTGTTCTGGGCAGGTTTCATTAGGGGGAGTTGTTTATCATAAGGTGGGAAAGTCTAGGGAGGGATCAGGGGCTGAGTGGGTGAGTAAAATCAAGCATGTCCTTGGCTGGGCTAGTCTGTCTCTGAGCATAGAGTTCTAGAAACAAGATGCATTTACGGGCTGGGTAGTGCAGCTGGACTAATTTATCTCTGAGTCGTAAAAATGGCATAGTGTTTTATGGCTAACTGAGTCGGACAGTCTAACCATGAGATGGGCTGAGCCTGCACATCCTATCTTAACATAGTGTCAGGCTGTTAGCTTTAAAAACTCCCATCACATTCTGCCCCCTTTTTTTAATATGAAAGTTTCTTCTTCCTCTGTTTTAAGAAGTAAATAACGGGGGTAGTTTTCCGAAGGATCTGATGATGTATGGCCTCAAAGTGTTTAGACAGAAATTGGGTCAGGACATAGATCACACAAGGACCCAGAAGGAGGGCTGACAGGAGGGCCATTAAAGGTCCAAGTAAGGCTCCTATCCATGGGGGAAGAAAGTCCAGAGATTATCCACCAGGAAGAAGCATTTATCATATTTCTAGTTTTCTGCTCTAGATGCTTTCGCAGCTGGCAGGAATTTTTCTTTATTATTCCTGACTTATTAGCATAATAACAGCATTCTTCCTCCAAGAAGAGACAGGTTCCCCCTTGCTGGGCTGTCAGGAGATCTAAAGCCCTTCAGTTTTGTAAGACAACCATGGCTAAAGAATCAATTTGTTCTTTAAGGGTATCAATAGAATCTTGAATACCTTTAGTCTATGGTATTAGTGGTACCTTTAGTCCCACTATGTTTGATCAGTTGTACACACTGGCTCTGTCCTAACCCAAGGGCTGTTCCACCCATAGGTAGGCCTCCTGCTATTGCTATGCCAGCCAGGATAGGCAGGAACATGGGGTCCCATTTCTTATGGGATTCAAAGGGAGCCAGAGGGCCTCAGTCACTGGGGTACATGTTTAGATCTGGGACCAAGAAAGCAACATCACAGAGACCCATGTTTTATGGGGAAAACACACAGTAGACCCCATCAAACCATACAAAGAATGTTCTGTCATCTGCTAGGCTGGATTATGGAGGCACAGTCGGCTGACACATTTTGAGTATTTTTATTCCCCAGGAAGCAAGTGAAGTTTTCTACTATCTGGGTTGGGGAAGCATGGAGCAAAGTTGCTGAGAATTGGGTAACATTAAACCTGGATGCATTTGGAGTTAGTCCCAAAGCCCAGCACGATAGGGCGGTAAGCAGCATATGCAGCCAGCAGTCTTTTCCCAGGGTGCGATCAACCTGTTGGAGGACAGCATGGGTCTCATTAACCAATTGTAGCAGGTCTGGTGCCCATGAGGGAAGATCTCCAGTGTCATTTTAGTGTGTGGGTTTAAATTTTATGAAAACCTTGGAGGTGGGGACCCAAATAGTGGGGAAAAAGACCTTCTGAATTTGAATTAACATTGCAGGATCTTTACCTGTACCGTCCACTCAGATAACTAATAAGCAACACATTGCCCAGTGTCACTGGGGTAATATACATTATATTGACCCCTTTGGCAGTTAGTTGGGGCCAAGGGCTGGGTGAGGAGAGGTCTCCCATTGTAGGGAGGTCCTTTTCACATGCCATCCCTTTCTCTTTGATTTTCCTTTTGGGGCCAATATATATTGGCACATTTCCAATAGCCACAGTACCAATTGTGTAAGTTATCATACATAGCACCCTGGGTTGTATATGGGGGTTCCTGCCAACCCTGACAAACATATTTATTGTTGGTCTGATAGGCTTATTCCTGACTCAGGTCACCACATCCTGTATAGTAAGCATTAGTCTGGTTGTTAGGACACAACAGTACAAGGACACATTAGGTTCGTGGAGGTCCTATTTAGTGCAGTTGAGGAGATTTGGAGTACCCCTAAGTGGGCTTGGAACTCCCAGTATCCTCCTTTTCCATTAATCCCTAGAGGACTCAGCTATATTACCCATAAGAGAGACATCATAATGCTTAGTCAGACAATTAAGGGTGGGTAGTACAATGGTTACACTGATATAGAAAAGGACAAAAGCAACCTTTTGGGGAATGCTCCAGTCCTCTGGGGACACAGTCCAGAGCCCTTAGCAAGTACCAAGATCAATGAGGGAAAAATGACTAAGAACCAAACTGGGTAACAGAACATGAGCCAAATAGGACAGGTGTTTCTGTGTATGATATCCATTCAATCTTCAGTCGTGTGTTGACTCATCAGTTTCCCATGTGATGAGAGCAGGGCTTTGAGTGTGTTGTCTCTTCAGGGTGGTCTTCAAGGGGGCCAACTTGTCGAGGTAAGCCTTTCAGCAGTTATCAGGATGAGCCCCCTTGATTCTGGAGTGATGAATCCAGGGGTGGATTTCTGCCACTTTCATTGCAGTGGGAGTAGTCAAAATAATAAGTAGGGGCCCCTCCAGGCAGGGGGCACGGGGTCCTTTTTCTAATCTTTAACCCAGACCATGTCACCTGGACTATGGGTATGAGCAGGGGTGTCAGTGAGAAGAGGTTTCCTCTCTGCTATGTTTTTATGTATCTGGGAGAAAAGTTTTCCTAACTGAATAAGCTGTTCCTGCAAAGTGATATTTCCCAACTGGCACAGGTCCCTGTGGAGGCCCTTTATTAGGTGTAGGGGTTTCCCAAACAGGACTTCAAAAGGAGTGTATCCAGTGGGTCCTGGTGATGTTCTGACTTTTAGGAGGGCCATGAGGAGCAAGTCCACCCATGGCACTTGTGTCTCTTGGTAATATTTAGTTAATATTGTTTTCAGGGTTCTGTTCATTCAACTTTGCTGGAACTCTGGGACCTATAGGCAGTGTGAAGATTCTACTTAATTTTTAATTTTTTAGCTAGATTTTGGTTTATTTCTGCCATAAATGATGTTGCATTGTCACTGCTTATAGTTAGGGGTAACACATACCTGAGGATAATTTCTCTTAACAGTACTCTGCATACTTCAGAGGCCTTTTCAGTCTTGGTATGGAATGCCTCCAGCCACTGAGAATAAGTGCAGACCAGAACCAGTAAATATTAATAGTCCTGGCATGGTTTGATATCAGGGAAGTCTATTTGGAGGTCCTCGAAAGGAAAGAGTCCTGTATGTTAAACTCCAGGTGGGGGTCGAGAGCCTGTTGAGACCTCAGTCTTTGTACAGGTTTAGCATCTCAGGCTGATAGCTGCACAGATCACTGTTAACTTTGGGATATAATTATAGTGACTCAGGCCAGTGAGATAGCTCAGTGGCATAAGCGCCTGCCTGGCAAGCATGATGTTCTGAGTTTGACTCCCCGTACCCACATAAAGGAAAAAAAAAAGGCTGGTGATATTGCTTGGTGGCACAAGCTCCTACTGGCAAGCGTGAGGTCCTGAGCTCGACTCCCAGTACCCACATAAAATAATAATAATAATAATAATAATAATAATAATAATAATAGTAGCAACTCGGGTGCTGGGCCATGGCAGTCTTTCCCCTGTGGGTAACATCATGGTGGTGTTCACCCAGGTGTAAGCTAACTCCTTCAGAATGATCATTCAATCATCTGGTAGGGCTCAGATACTGTTTGGGTCTGCATGAGCTCCTTCTTGCTGTGTCTATTTTATTTCCTCTTGAGTATAGTGAAGAGGTCCTTGCTGGAGACTGAGAACAGTTTTTGGTGGTATTTCATGTAGAGCTTCCAAAATCTGGACCAAGTCATTGCCTCTCCAGGTACAGCTTTCAGCGACCATCTTAGTGGATTCATCTGCTTTTTGGTTCCCCAGGATGATGGAGTCTTTTACCTTTTGATGTCCTCTGCAATGGATGACAGCCATCTTTTTGGGCTTCCACACAGCAGCCAAAAGTTGTAAGATTTCATCTCTATTTTTAATTTGTTTTCCTTCAGCTGTCAGAAGGCCATGTTCCTTGTATAGCATCACGTGAACATGAACTATGGCAAAAGCATACCTGGAATCTATGTAAATGTTTACCTTTTTGTCTTTTGCCCAGTTGAGGGCTCATATTAGAGCCCACAGTTCATCCCATTGAGCCAACCAGTTTTGGGGAAGAGGTCCAGCTAGGAGCACCTCTTCAGTGGTAATGACTGCATAGCCAGCTTGGTTTCCTGTTGTTTGACCGAGCTACTTCCACCCATGAACAGGGTGTACTCATCATCGGCCAGGGGCTCCATCTGCAGATCAGGTCAGCTGGCAAATAGTTCATCAGTCAATGTAAGACAATCATAGTCTGGCTGACCAAGCTCTGTGGGCAAATAGGTGGCTGGGTTTAAGACTTTGATTGGCCGGAATGTGAGTCAGAGATTTCCAACAAGCAGTCCTTGGTACTGGGTGATGTGATGTCCAACGGTGTCCCCAATTATTGAGGAACTCAAGAACAGCATGTGGCACCTGGCATCAGGTTTTTTCCCAGAGTCAATTTGTTTGCTTCCTTGATCAGGAGGGCTGTAGCAGCAAGAACCCACAGACAAGGAGGCCATCCTTTTGATACTGAGTCTAGTGTCTTAGACTAGTAGGGGACTGGTCTCTCCCAGGGTCCCACTGTTTGAGTTAGGACTCTTGAGGCAACATGTTGTCTCTCGTCAACAAACAGGTTGAAGGGGTGAGCCACATCTGGAATTCCTAAAGCTGGAGATGAGGCCATAGCTCTCTTAATCTGTTTGAATGTCTCAGTTTCCTGTTAAGTCCATCTGATTACCTCTCTTTTTCAGTCATGGTTTTTTTTTAACATGTCATATAGCAGCCTGGCCTTTTCAGTGTACCCAGGTATCTAGATTCAGCAGAAACTGGCTGCCCCTAAAAACTCTCTAAGTTCCCTCTTGAAGGCAATGTGATGGAGCAAATGACTTCCTTTCTTTCTGGGCCTAGGTGTTGGAGCCCCTTCTCTAAGTCAAACTTTAAACATCTGACCTTTTGTTTACAAATTTGAGCCTTCCTCCAGAAGACTTTGTACCCAGTATCACACAAGTGGCAGAGGAGGGCTTGAGTTTCCCCCCAACTGTCCTTTTTTGTGGGGTTTCCAATTAGGATATCATCAACATACTGCAGGGGAGTGCAGTTGAACTTTCCGTGGGGGAATCTGGCCAGATTGGCAGCCAGGGCTTCCCCAAACAGTGTGGGGGAATTTTTAAAACCTTGAGCGAGGCGGGTCCATGTGAGTTGTCATTTTTGCCCTGTGTTAGTGTCCTCCCATTTAAAGGCAAATAGGAGTTGACTGGCAGAGGCCATTCACAGGCAGAAGAAAGCATCTTTTAAGTCCAAATGGGTGAGCCAGGCAACATCAGGAGGAAGCAAACCCAGGAGAGTGTATGGGTTCAGGACCATTGGGTGTAAGGTCACAGTGGCCACATTGATGGCATAGGTCTTGCACTGGGCAGAAGTCTCCATTTGGTTTTTTTTTACTGGGAGCAGGGGAGTGTTCCAAGGTGACTGACAGTCTAGTAGGATTTCAGCCTGCTTCAGTCTGGAGATGTGAGGCAGGATCCCCAGGCGGGTCTCTCATGACATCGGGTACTGTCTGACAGCAATGGGAGTGGCACCCGGTTTAAGTTCAATTATTAAAGGGGCATGGTTGATGGCTAGCCCTGGTGGTGAGTCCTCTGTCCATACACCTGGAAACGTGGTTTTTAGAACCTCAGGGTTACAGTCTTTGGGCATTTCTGATTGATATAGTTGACATTCTTCTTCTCATGGTACTGTCAGGGTCAATACCAGGTTTGGAGCCGGAGATCCAAGGGTGATGGTGCTAGGCTGATTGGGAGCAAAGGAAATAGTTGCTCCTAACTTTGAGAGGAGGTTTTGCCCTAGGAGTGGGATAGGGCACTCAGGCATGTAAAGGAATTCATGTTTAATAAAATGTCCACCAATTTTATAGGATCTGCTTTGGCAGAATCTCTTCTCAGTGGGAGTGCCAGTAGCTCCCATCACTTGAATTTGTGAAAAAGTCAAGGGGGCAACAGGTTGGGTGACAACAGAATGTTCGGCTCCACTGTCCACCATAAAAGTCATTGGTTTTTCCCCAATTTTGGTAACCACAGTGGGTTCCCAGGGGCCCAATCTTATGGAGCCCGGTCTTTCCTAATCATTGTCATCGAAAAATGGAAGTAAGGATTCAGGCGGCTGCATGTTCAGCTCTCCATAGGCTTTTTGATCTTTCGGGCAGAAAGGGCACCTGCCTTTCCAATGTCCCAGTTGTTTACATCAAGCACATTGGTTTGGGGCCAAGGCGTAAAGACGATCGCCTGTTTTGAGCTGTGTCCCCAAGAGGCCTTGTTGTTGTCTTGGTCCCAGTAACAAGGCTGATCCATCTGGGATTTCTTGGGGAGCAGCTTTCCTGAGATTGCAGCCAAAAGGGCAGTCTGATGATGTTTACATTCTTTCTTTTCTTTTTTCTCCCGGTTTATAAAACCCTTTTGAGCTATCTGAAGCAGCTGAGTGGTGTTCATGCTGGTGAATCCATCAACTTTTGAATCTTTCTTCAGATGTCAGAAAAAATGAGTTTATCATTTGTTGATTTGCTGGAGCTTCAGGATCAAATGGGGAATAAGTTTGGTATGCTTCATATAGCCTCTCATAGAATCTAGCAGGGCTTTCATCAGGTTCTTGGATAACTTCAGCAATTTTGGACATATTAATAGTTTTCTTTTTCCTCCTTTGTTTTTGCCAAGAGGGCCTTGTGATACAGTCCCAAGGCATTATGGCTCTCTGCAGTATTGAAGTCCCAATCTGGCCAGGCATTAGGGAAGGCTGTGTTTATCCAGGCATTGGGGTTAATAGTGGAGGCTGGAAATCTAGTCTTTAGCCAGGTTTGTCCTCCCTCAAAAATATGGGCATGATCTTCTTTGCTGAAGAGGGTCAGGAGGATTTGCTAGCAATCATCCCAGGTAGGCTTATGGATCTGAAACACTGAGGTCAGAAGACTGATCATGGTTTGGGGCTCTTCTGAGTAAGAAGGAGTATGATGTTTCCAGTTGAGAAGATCAGTAGAGCTGAAAGACTGATAGTACAGAGCAGATGGCTGATTTGGTCCCCCCCATGCCAGGATATCCCCTGAGGGGCATCTGGAGGCATGATGAGTGAAGCTAGGACCAATGGGGCTTGGTGCAGGTGGCTCTTGTGGGCTAGGTAGCGCCAGAAGTGGTGAAGTTGGTGGAGATGGTGTGGTTGAGTCTGAGTGAATGGCTGGTGGTTGGCTGGCAGCGGCTTCTGGGGGCAGTGGAGGCCCTGGCAGGCTGAGGTTGTTTCCCATGTACAAGGGAGGGAAGTTGTCATCAGGGTCATCAGGCAGAATAGGATAAATCTTTTCAGTCTTTTTGGTTGCTTTTCTAGGAGATTTTTGGTCTAGCAGACCCGCTTTGATCACCAAGAGAGTTCCTTTTTCCTGACAAGCACAGACACGGAGCTATAGTGGGGGGTTCTGACACAGTCTTAGCCATGAATTGATGTAGGGAAATTGATCAGGGTGGCTGTTCTGCAGAGTCTGTCATCTCCTCCCAGACTTGGCAGATGATTTCTATGTTTAGGGTTCCCTCTGGTGGCCAAGTGGGGCATGGATGTGGCCAGTCAATTTCATAGAAGGTACAGAGCCGCTAAGGTTTCATTTACATTTCGTAGTCTTTCTTGAAGTTTTTCTTGAAGTTTCTCATCATGCAGTCTAAAACAGTGGGCTTACTCTGGCTTGCACCCATACTGGCTCCCTATAGTGTGTGGAACTGTGCCCTTGAACAGTGCCTTGACAGACAAAGGGTGGGTCCTCCTAAAATGAGAAACCAAATGCTTGTCAGCTCCAGCCAATCGCCTCATGGAGACAGAGGTCCATCCAGCAATAGGCGTGCACATATATCCCTGTGCCAGGTGATTTGCCAGTATGAGATGGCATTGAGTCAAACCCCCATTACAGATGTTGAGTTGCCATTTAGCCATTTAGACAAGACTACAGAATCGCAGAAATCTGACCCAATCAAGCGCCGTAGCTCCGAGGTCCCAAAGGGACCCTGCATCATGGAGCTCAGGTGGAACAACCTATTGCTTATGTCATCTGTTCACATTCAGTCCACACATTCACATATAGGCACACAGAGATTAATTTATTCCAGCCCCCAATGCCAAGGGCGAACCTAAATGAAACTGAAACTGACTCTCCTAACACAGTTGAGGTTTGATCAGGGCCTGCCTCATCCCACGCAGGGGATGGAAACTGTCAAACTGACTGATGGATGTCCCAGGACAATCCTACCTTGTCCGAGGGCCCAAACTGGTTGTATTTTGTCTCCTCCTATTGGTCCAGTGAGGTCTCTGTTGCCACACAGGGGTTCCCTCCCCCTGACCACCGTGGAGACTCTGAGAAAGGGACCAGAGGGCACATCTTCCTGTCTGCAGGTCAGAAGTGAGTCCCCACTGCAGCTGGCAGGCCTCCACCAGTGACCTAAGCAGTCAGCACAGTGTTTCCCCGGCCAACACACCAAGAAATGTTGCAGAAATCTGATACCAAAACCAAGGAGTTGGAAGGCACTTTTTTATTAACATCAGCAGGCTGGTGGGAGCTAAGTACAAATCACCAGTGCTGGCTCAGAGCAAAACAAAGACTTATATAGAAAGTACAAGAGCTGACAACAGGTTATTTTATAATTGGTTACATACATTTGGTCATTTGTTATTAGGCAGTTTCATTCTGGGCAGGTTTTGTTAGGGGGAGTTGTTTATCATAAGGTGGGAAAGTCTAGGGAGGGATCAGGGGCTGAGTGGGTGAGTAAAATCAAGCATGTCCTTGGCTGGGCCAGTCTGTCTCTGAGCATAGAGTCCTTGAAACAAGATACATTTACAGGCTGGGTAGTGCAGCTGGGCTAATTTATCTCTGATTTGTAAAAATGGCATAGTGTTTTTTGGCTGATTCTGACAGTCTAACCATGAGATGGGCTGAGCCTGCATATCCTATCTTAACATAGTGTCAGGCTGTTAGCTTTAAAAACTCCTGTCACAGAACAACATCATCTGGCCCACACTCAAAACTATTAATTATTATTAGTAGTAGTTCTATATTACACAGAAAAACAACTTGAAACAAATATATCGAAAATATGTTTTTAATCTTGATGAAGTTCACAAATGGCATAACTATGACATTTCCTTGAACAAATTGTACAATCATGTTCTTAGACAACAAGGCACAGCAAGACCATGTGTTCCCAGAGGCTGCAAGAGGCAGTGATTTCATGTCTGCTTAAGATTTGGAAAGCCACCATGATTAATAGGACAGCTCTCAATGAACCAGGTTGCTACCAGATAAGCCAATGGGAAATGCCAGCACATTTACTGGATGTAGAATAAAAATGATGCACAATAAATATGGAATTAGCTTATTTTGCATTTAGTTTCATTTCTTTCAATTTACAAAGGTGCTTTTTTCATTATCTATTAGGATGCAAACATGTGTATCTTCCATGGGGCCTTCTCACCAACTTGTGGTCAACAGCAATTAATAGAAGTGGCGAGTTCAGCTTCATGGTAATCTGGGATGAGGGAAAAAAAAGAAGAGAAAGATAGAGAGGAAAAGAAGAGGAAAACAAGAAGGGGATGAAAAGAAGAGGAGCATAAAAAGAATAGGAGAAGGACAAGAAGTGAATAACCACAAATATCACTGAAGGGCCGGTGAGATAGCTCAGCAGCATAAGCGCCTGCCCGGCAGGAGCGAAGTCCTGAGTTCAACTCCTGGAACCCACATAAAGGAAAAAAGGGGCTGGTGATATCCCTCAGCGGCACAAGCGCTTGCTGGCAAGCGCAAGGTCCTGAGGTCAACTCCCAGTACCCACATAAAAAAAAATATATATCACTGAAGAAAACACACATACAAATGTGTAGCATTTATGAATTATGGATAAGCAATGTAAGCAGGCTTGTAGGGCAAATGAAGAAAAAACAATTTAACTGTGACTATAAATATTGGTGGTAACATGATGACAGTGCTCTAGTCTGCATCTGTGGGACAGTGACCAGGGTGGATCTCTTTTTGCATAGGCTCATTGAGCAGGAGTTGCCCGGGTTAAGTGTTGTAGGCCACTGTCCTTCTGAATCCAGCAAGCATTTTCTTCATTTCTCTTCTCAGAAAAAAAAATGACACTGTGTCTCTGAAGCCTATCCTAGCATTAATTTCAAGGTCAGTTCTAGCTCACTACCTCACAAGGAAGAATGGGATTAGAAAGGAGACCTCAAGAACCTACCAGGGTCAGCAGGTTTCAAAATGTGGACCTTTACCTCTAAAACCCTCCCCTCCTGTCCCATAGTAGCAGGCACTCACCTCCTTCCTGGAGCCATTTAGCTGCTCAGGCCTGAAGATCCCTGCGGCGTCGGCCGAAGGCTTTGGAGCCCACATTAGTGGGCATGAAGTTGTCCTTCACCACACCCCCTGACCTGCTCAGCAAGCCTGCCAGCCGATGGGTCACACAGGTAGCAGTGTTGCAGGCTCTTTTCTGGGCAATGGTGCTGGTTTGCAGGATGGAGAAGGAAGAGAAGTCCTGTCTGTCAGAAGTTAGAGGAGGAACCTTCCCCATGGGATCAACATAAAGAGAATTGCAATCCTTTCAACACACCACTTAACAGTAAGTGTTTCTTCTAAGTGAAATTATCAAAGCTGTCAGGGGAAATAGCTGGCAACATTTGCTAGGAGCTCTGCCCAAAACTCATCACCAAAACAACAGTTCTGAGCCATGTGGCACATGCTGAAACCCTGCATTCATCATTCAAGAAGGAATAGGTGGCAAGGCCCAGTCCCACACCAAGACACACCAGGGGTATGGAGAAATCATACCCCAGCCATAAACAGCAATGAAATAACTTTCCATGTGAAAATAAAATCCCCCGTAAAGACTCACCTGGAAGAAGCTCAGAGAATAGGGCTTGCAGCTTCTCCAAGAAGTACTTACCTGCTCCTTACTACACTGCTCCTAGTGCTTGAGCTAGGTCACAGAGAACACCCACCCACCAGCCCTGTATCCAGCTGCCCTGAAGCTAAGGCTACTCCTGAGCATAGGCACTAGATACTCACAAGTCTTGGATGTAGACCAGAGCAAAGACCACCACAGCTCATGTCCTTTTAGAAAAATAGATTAATTCATCAAATGGTGAAGCACGGTGGATATGCTCATATTAGTACATTCAAAAGCAGGAATTGGAAACCTCTGCCATGAAACCCTCTGAGGGCTATCTCTTATCCCTGGCCTCATCTGAGTTCTCCTCTCCTTTTCCATCCTTACGTCCCCAATGTTTTCAGTCATAAGCAAAGCCACCAATACCACATGCATTGAGTTCGTAAGGGAAGAAAGAAAGGAAATCAGAAAGCAGTGGGGAGCTAAGTTGGCATCCCGAGGTATCCCAAAGTGAAGTAGCAGTCTCTCTGCAAGCTGCTGGCTGTATCTCTTTTCCTGCCAGGTTTCAGGCCCACAGTCGAAGTTAGAAAAGGTGTGAATCATGCCAGTACATGCCCAGCACAAGGGTACTCAGGTTACCACACCACTTAGATCTGGGTCTGTCCAGGCAGCAAGGAAAGGACATGCCAGACAGCACTATGTGCAGGGTCTGTTCCCTGCACGGTCAGCAGAACATTAGATGACGCAGGAACCCTTCAGGTGGGGGAGGAGGCACAGGCAGGAGGGCAACTCACTTATCCTCTATTAGGAGGGCTCAGAGGTGCAAGGGCCAGGGCACATGTGGTTCAGTCCTTTGTGCTTGACAGGGGGATTCTCAGGGTGGATGCAGGTTGACTCATGCTTCTACCTGGGCAGTGCTAGGGCCAGACAGGGGCTGGCCTCTCTCCCAGGGTCAGGTTACACAGGAAGCTGGGGCAGGGGAAGGGTGCTCTCCCTGGTCCTGTGACAACACGCACATCTCCCTATCTCAGACACTGCCCTACCTGTCCCCAACCCCCTGCAAGGGCTTTCTCTTAGCCTTGCAAATGTGAAATGAAAACTCTGTGCAGGTAAAAGAACAACAGGTGAAATTCCTAAAACCTCCTGAGATATGGAGTCCATTCTCTGGCTTCACACTTACCACTAATTCATCCAGGGCTGTGATGTCTCCCCAGGACTGCAAGACAAACTCCCAGAGCGATCCCCTACCTCCTCATTTCCTATCCCAATAACTTTCAGAAAGCAGTCATTTTAACAGCCCCTTCAGCTTCACCAGTACCTCTGTCTTCCACAAAAGTTGAGAATAGCTAGGCTCCAGGTCATGTTGAACAAGGACAGCCTGCTGGCCTCCTGGAAAGGTTTTTCCTGCCTGTCTGAGCTTGGTCTTCTTGGATAAGTCAGGGCCAGGTGGGAGCCTTACCTGGAGCCCTCTGTCTCCAGCGCCTGTTCCTGCTCCTGCTCCAGCTCACTGGCCTTCATCTGCACATAGTCCTGCAGCAGTGCGGCCAGCAGGAGGCGCGCTTCCTCCTCACTGAGTGTGGCCAGGTCTGGGCTGCTCTCCAAGTCCGGCCTGGTAGGGGAAAGCAAAGTGGGTGTGGACTCTGAGCCCCTGGTGCCCCCTCCCCAGGATAAGCAGCAAGGCTTCCTGGTCCCTCCTTCTTCCCCGGAGGATGTGGCTGCCCCAACTGCCAGTGGACGGGGCATGAGGCCAATGTCCTCCTGAGGCCTTCGATTTACAGTTCACACGTAACTCCAGACACAGAGCTCTCTGACCCAGTAGGTAGTGGGAGAGAAGTTCACGCCTGGCTTCAAGCTGTCTCACCTGAAAGGCGCTGCCTGGAGGCTGCCGGCCTGGCACAGGACCAAGATGCTGAAAGCCAGGAAGGGGGAGAATTTCCGGAAGGCCATGACGCCTCTCTGTAAAGGGAGAATGACGTTATCACTGCACCAGAACCACAGACCTAGCTTCTAGTCCTGCCTCCACAACTGCCGTGTGATTCAGGCAAGTTGCTTGACCGGGCCCTCTGTACCTTTATTTGCCAGAAGGGCTATGGTGAATCTCCAGGCACACTTCAGTACATGTCTCCGTGGGGCAAAAACAGTTGTGGGAAACAGGTGCGGGGGAGGGGTGGAGTCTGTGGTAGGACGGGAAGAAGCCACACGCGCCCAGGCACACACACCCACACCTTTCGCCCTGACCTGTGAAGAAACTTAGCGCTGACCCACCCTGCTGTAGACTTGCTCCCTCGTTGCGCCCGCCTTCTCAGTGAGAAATTTATGACCACCTTTTCTTCTGCTAGCTGTGGCGCCAATGCATGGGAGGGAGTACACTGGAATGGTAGGCTGGAAAAGAGCGCTAATCTCTCAAGTCCACGATTTGGATTTGGAGACATTTTTAAGCTGCCAGTCACAGATGTTCAGGACTACAGGTGCACAGTTTAGCAGCAGGTGCTGGGCGCCCGCACTTCTAGGTGAGCCCGCTGTTCTAGGACGCCCGCGGGCGGGAGACGCCTCAGGGGAAAGCTCAGGGCTCTACAGTCCCGGGAGCGAAAAGTGGATGGCGCAGGACACTCCCAGGCCAGCGTAGGTAGGACTCCGCGCACGACCCGCCCCAAGACAGGTGCCACGGACACGCCCACCTGGGCTCGCCCAGCGCCCAGCGGCCCGCGGAGCCCTTCAGGAGCTCGGGTTCGACCCGCTTCAGGGAGGAGAAAATACCAGGAGGACCCTAACCTCCTTCGCCCCAGCCAGGAAGAGAGTTGGGACCTCCAGAGCACAGGGAGGCTGAAATGGCCTCGGAGGGGTGAAAAAGGTTATCCCAGGGGACCGAGTGGGAAGTTCCTCACCTGGTGACTCGGGTTTCAGGAGAGCGCTAGCTGTGAGTCCACCCGCGAACAAACGACTCCTGCCGTGGGCTCCACCCCGCAGCCCCGGGCTCTTATTCCAGTGATACCCGCGGGGGAGGGGGTCCGGGCCGCTCCGCCAATCCAAAGTGGCCAAGACCAGCCAATCAGAGGGCCGACCGAGCTCTAATTACGTCATAGCTCTTTCAACCCAGAGAGTTCTCCCGGGAAGGGACCTTCGGCTCCTGCTTGTCATTCGCTTTAAGGTCATTGCTGGGGAGCTGAAGGGCCTGAAAGAGGGCGGGTACGTCCACAATGTGGGGGCAAATTGGGGAGAGTGTGGCGTCATCTACAGTGAGCGGCCAGAGCTCCTCTTAATTCCAGGACGCATCTCCTACTGCCGTGCCCATAGGAAACCCCACCCGGACCCCCAGGAAGACAGAACAGTAATCCTGGGTTCTAAAGGGATCTCCGCTGTAATAGCTGGGGAGGAGGAGTGACGGGAGGGAAAGGCGCCTAGAACATTCTCTTAGAGCCTCCCGACTTGCTCCTGGGATATCGCCCACCCTCAGTTGTGGGTTCAGCATCCTCCGCCCAACCCGGACATCCCACTGCAGCACCGAAGTCGGTTTATACAGTTGCTCCGCGCCTGCTTGGCAAGGTTGCTGGGCTGGAACAATCCGGGTCCTGGTCGCTGTCTTTCTCTCTGCTTCTCAGCCCCACTTTCCTGAAACTCCTGAGAGCTGAGTGCGCGGGGGTCCTGCGCCCACCGACGGAAGGGAAAGGGGAAGCCCAAGGGAGCAGCTGAGGGACTTAACGTCCTCTCCGCCACGGTCACAAATCGCGGACTCGCGTACCTGGACCCGGGCTACACGCTACGCCGGTCCGTTCACACCGACGCTCCTGCAGCCCCCCGCGCGCGCTGCGCGCCTTCGCCCGCATCGGCTTCTCACAAAAGACTAGAGCGCACTAATACAACTGCACCCAGACCCGAAAGCAACCCGGCGTTTCTGCTTTCCGAAACAGGCACGTTTTATACAGACAGGGGTACACATTGTTCCCCAAACATGAACAACTGCAAACGTCCATCCATCCACAGACGCGAACTCAGCATCTCCCCCTTTTACTTAGAGTCGATGCTGGCCCCTCTCCCTGCGCGGATTCCGGGGTGGGGGGAGTTTCCCATTCTGGCTAAAGGGGTTTGGGGCAGGAGGAGAAAGAGGCAAGTTCCATTCCCTGGGCTTCAGACTTGCTCTGCGACGCTTGGCAGCTGCGCCCCAAATGTGCCCCCAGGCGCTCCCGTAACCCAGCCGGGCGATCTGGAAGAGCGGCAGTTGGGGTGTGGGGCGGGAGAAGAAGCTCAGAGATCCCCGAGGTTCGTGTAGTTTCTTCCAGTCAGAAAGGAGCTCAGGGGATGTCTGTCTAGGTCCTCTGGGTCACTTTTCCGTGACAGGTTGACCTCTAATACCCGAGCGATCGAAATTCCAGGAAACACCCAAAAATTCCTGACCGCCAACTCGGCTAATTCTTTCCCTCCCGGCTGCAATCGCGAGCACAGAGTGCACCCAGGCAGCCTGAGCCAAGTCAGGCTTTACATGAGGACCATCCCACTAAAGCTCTGCAAATAACAGAGGGACGTCTGTGGCCATCTTGCCGATTCTGGCTGAGGAGAGGGGCTGCCGGCTGGAAAGGCCAAGTTGGGAGGCGCTAGCTACCTGCCAGAGGCCTCTTCCCCCTGCTTCCGCGCAAACAGCAAACATGCACACACACAGGGCTCTTTCTGACCACCGCCCCAGTACTGGAGATCTGACAGAGCTGGTAGCCTGGTGGCTCCTGGCAGGGCCACTTCTCCACAGAGCTCTGGGCCAGTGTGGCAGGGAGAGAGGAGAGAATTTTTTTTTTAACCAGGAGTCGAACTCAGGGCCTCGCACTTGCCAGGTAGGCTCTGTGCCGCTGAGCTACATCCCCCGGCCCCACTTGAGAGCCAAGACTCTCCCCACACCAAGCCCTTGGAGCTGGCTCCCCACCCCCACCCGCAGATGCTTTGCGGAAGAGGTACAGGCAGCTTGGAAGCGAAGGAGCAGTCCCAATTGGTGTTTGGCCTTTCCAGAAGTCCCAAATTTTTAACTGGAGAGACCTTTCAGCTGTCGAAGCTGGATGCTGGAAAGTCAACCTGGAAGGGGCTCCAAAGACAGGTCTGTGACACTAGGACTTTTCCGAAGCGTTGGGACAGAGGCTGTACTGGCACCGTAGGGCAGGATCCCAGGCTGCGCAGGTGCTATACAGAAGTGCTTCTTGGCCCACAAGACCTCACAGAACTATTGTCTGGGATGGAGAAGGTAGTAGTTTCTACAAAGGCCACCAAGACAACAGCAAGTATACCCATTTGGCTATCTTCTTGGCTGCCCCATGGGACCTAAGCAGTAGCTCTAAGCATCCATCATTATTCCATCTACTCTTCTTCCTCCACTAGGGTCTGCATAGTGCATGGTAGGTATGCAACAAATGTTCATTCAGTGAGGGCAGAAAGATCGAGGAGCTGAATGAACAGTTCAGATGGATGCATCGTCCTGAGAATCAGACAGCAAATTGCAGCCAAGTTGAATTGGGATGTAGACCCAATTTAGACCCATTAAATTGGAAGACACATCGTTGCTCCAAGTGAGCACCTCTTTTTATTTTAATAAAAGGAATCTGTGCCCTGGGATAGACTTTCTGGATTCCAATGTGAGAAGTGCTGAAGGAGTCCACCAGCTTGAAAAACAAAACAAAAAACAACCAACCTCAGCCTATCCTTGTATTCCATTAGTAAGTGAATGGGAAGAAAATTCAATAAGACAATTTTCTTTCTAAATTGAGAAAATCACATCTTGATTTCCCTGGAACTGCTCTGAGCTTCAAGGCATCGCTAATCAACCTAACTAGTACACAGATTTAGAGAGAATAGTTTCCTAGGAATATCTGTGGCTTTTAAATCATTTCTTAAACTTTCTGATGATCACCTTAGTTTACATCATTACTTTTAGATTTTGAAGATAGTATTAAAGTTTTAGAGAGAAACTGGCTACATGTACTATAGTTTTTGAAGTTTATTTTTATTTATTTTAATGTTATGTTAACAAATTTCCCAGAAGAAATATTTCACAGGAGAAAGTTTCATTCATTCAACATGTATTTACTGAGGACCTACTATGTACATATCAAGCACTGTTCTAGAGCACTAAGAATTCACAGAAAATAAAACAAAAACTTTGCCTTCCTGGTGCTTATATTTCAGTGATAGACTTAAAATGAGTGCTAGTTATCAGCTCTTCCTCCAAAATATCCTAATATCTAAAATATTCCTATCCTAATCATATTCTCTCATCTATTTCTTTGTCAGATTGATAGGGTTTACAGCATTAAGACCATATAAATGTTATTCTTACCTGAGCCAAATAGAGAACTTAGATTGTATTTCCTTGCATATGTGTTTTCTTTTGAGCTGGTATTCCCTCTTTTCATTTGTTTGGTTTTCTTCCTGCCTATCACCTATTTATACATTTTCTTGGATCTTCTCTGTTCCTCACTGACTATTTACTTCCTAACTTTGGTGAAACATATTCACCATTAACATTATGAACAGTTTTTATGGGAAGAATTTTAGATCAAAAAATCTTCTTCACTCTGAATTTTGAAAGGACTCCTCACTTCATTCATTCATTCATTCATTCATTCATCCTGTTTATCTTTCATTGTTTTTGTTATAGAATCTCTAGTTCTCTTTTCTCACCAAATTTCATGAAGATATGCCTTAATGGGAACTGTTTTCATTTATTGTTTTTCAGTGCTGAGGTAGTACTTGAATTCTGAAATTTCATGTCCTTCAGTGCAGGGAAATTTTCTTGCTCTGTTTCTTCAATAATTTTATGTTTTCATTTTGTTGTTATTCAACTTTCTGAGAGGTCTTTCTTCAAAGTTAGGTTTTTTAAATTATTCTTTCATATTTTTAATTTTCAGGAGTTTTTATTTTATTCTCTGGATGTTACTTTTTGTTCCTCTTGTTTTATTAGGTGGGTACAGCATCTTCTAGCTCTAAAGCTATTTAATATAGGTTATTTGTTCTTTTCACATGAGAGGCAATCTTCACTTTTCTAGTTCTTGTTGGCTGCTGATTTATATTTAAGAGGGCAGCAATAAAGTGCTAATCAGAAGATGAAGGAATGCGGACTGCACACATACAGGCCTGAATATAGAGTGATCAGAAAGGAAGGAACTGTCATTTGTGGGGAGAACCTTACTAAACTAACAGTAGCTGCAAGTCTTTTCTTTAGGCTTCTTGTTTGCTCTGAGTCCTCCAGTTGCCTCCATGGGACAGCAGCATAGAGGAAATAGAGTATAAACTGATGAGTGAAGAAGGAAACTAAAAGTTAACTGTCCAGTTTTCTATCTGTGGTAATCCACCAGTTTTTTGGGGGGACTAAGTTTTTTGGGGAACCTAATTTTGGAGGGACCCGGTTTTTGGGGGGACCCAGATTTGGGAGGACCATGGAAAAATTAGAAGAAAACACTGAGTCTATTTAATTACCCACCTTTTAAAGGCTTGCAATCCTCTTCATTTCAGCCCATCCTATAACTCTACTGACAGAGGGAAGCAATCACTCGAAGCCCTGAGCTTTTCTAGGTTCCTTGTTTCTTGATGTCTTTCCTTCTAAATTAGAGTTATGCTAGAAATATGCATCTTTACACTGCTTTTCCTTCTTCCAGACCAGATAAGAAGACTGTCCTAAGGGTGGAAAATACAGTCTTTATCAGCCCTCAAATTACATTCATTCCCTAGGAACTCATTCTCAACTGATCATCACTGTCCATCTGCCTGAGGATGCTCTCCCAAACCGAAAGTGTAAGGCTCCAACCAGATCTGACTCTCCCAGCCCCCAGCCTGCCTGCCACCAGAAGCACTACTTTCTACAGGGAATTCAGCTCAGCACCTGAGGATGTCATCAGCAAACACAGGATGTTGTGGAGGAGATAAGATAGGACAAGGAATTTTGTAGGTCCTGGGGACATCTGGAGACACCCAGAAATTTATACTGGACACTTCAAGGACTTTGCCCACTGAGATACAAGACTGCCAGAAAACTTTAACCACAGATGTTTATTACATCTTCCCGCCTGCCTTCTTTCCCATCCATATAAAAGGGACATACTTCTCTTTGTTCAGGGCAGATAGTTTTGTCACTCTTTGCCTGCCTGCACCCAGATATTAAACCATATGCCTACTTGCTATCACAAAAACCTGTTGTGTGGTCTCTTGCCTCGTGTTCGTTAGATAAAGCAGCAGAGATGCCAACATCAAAATTGCAGAAGTTCCTTCTAGAGAATATTTTTAGAATTGTTTGTGCCTGCCAAAGTATGAGAAAAGCTTGGTGGCGCGGACCCAAGCTAGTCACTCTGAGAGGTGGACAGTATCAGTGAAGTGACGTCAGGAATTACTCAGGTTAGGATCCTCTGAGATGATTAAAATTCTCTCTGGCTCAGACTCGCAGGAATCCAATTGACTCTCCCTGTCTGACAGCATTGTTCTATGCTGCAAAGGAGGAAGAAATGCGTGTCCTTAAAATTTCCTTGTAAGGCTAATTAGAGTAAAATCTCCATTCAGTGCTCTCAATGAGAGTTTCTGCTATGGTAAATTCCCAGGTAACTGAAACATATTTAAAATGGAAAATACGTCTCTTAAGAGGTCATTATGGATGGAAACTCTCTTAAAATGCACTAGATTCTCCTCTTAACCTTCTCAGGATGACTCAGAGTCATCCTCCATAGAGCATAGAGTGTCAGTCACAGTTCTGTATCCTCAGTAAGCACCAGAGGTAGCCAGGCTGTTTGGCTCCACATCTGTGGACCCCCAGGAGCTGTGCTTTTGAGCTTTGGCCCATCATTTCATTCCTTCCTCACAGGATCTCAAGATCCAGTTTTTGACTTTAGATGGTCTCTTCTAGTCACTTCTAGTCACTGCCACTAGGCCTAGACCCAACCTACCTGAATTTTCACTTCCTAATGCAATGCCATTGAGAAAACCACAGAAGCACACTCAGTAGAAGTGGCTGGAGCAAAACAGGAGTAAGAAGAGTTAAGGGAACGGTTTGAATGTCTCTCCTGTAAGTAAAGAGCCCTAATGTATTGACTTATTGTCAATATGAACAATATTTCCTTCCTTCTCTAGCTCTCAGCTATGACCTATATGAAGGAGATTTCTAGATAAGTGAGTGTTTCTGTGGTTTCCTTCTGTGGATTTTATAGAACTTTGATAAAGACAGTAGGTTTAAAAGAGGAACTTGCACAAAAGTTCTGCCCAGTAGAAATGTCTTCGATTATGGAAATGTTCTCTATCAGCATGGTCTGATATAAATGTCACTAGCTACATTTAACACTTGAGCATGTGAGATATAGCTAGGACACTACAAGCCACATTTTTCATTTTATTTAGTTTTGATTAATCTAAAAGTAGCTACATGTGGTTAGTGGCTACTCTACTGGGCAACACAGGACTTTCATACAGGGTGGTTGTTAAATGCACAGATGAGAGAGCCAGACTGCCTGTTCTTCAAATTCTGGTTCCCACATTTATTAGCTATATGACCATAAGCAAATTATTTAAAGTTTTTGTACTTCCAGATCCTCCTTTGTGAAACAGGGAAAATAATTTTACTCATTCCATAGGGTTATTATGAAAATTAAATAAGTTAATAAAAGTGCTTCGAATAGCAAATGGCAAATAGTAAGTGCTATATGAATTCTAATCATTATCCTACTTTGCATTTCTCCAGAAACAGACCCTCAGACTAGAATTTAGATATGAACCATTGCCAATTATTTGGAAGTTGCACCAGGGCCATGAGACACAGAAGGGAAGGTAGACATTCCTATGCACAGTAATGAGCAGATTATGGCTACTGTAGGCCCCTGGAACTTTCTCCTCTGGACATCCAAGACTACTGTAGATAGAATGATTCAGGGATGATAAGATATTGGTCCACCAACTCTAGCACATCACTAGCTGAGGGGTGTCCCCTAGGGGTGCTCATGTCCTATTACATCTAATCATCTACCATGACTGACTTTCGATAACCAAAATCTCCCCAGGCAGATAGTTATTGGTGCTTGCAGTAAGAATTGTGGGTATATATGGGAATGGTAAACACTGGCAGAGTACCAAGGCAATCTGTTGTACCCCATGTTATCATTGCAAAACACTTGCCATTGCTGACCCTCCCTAGAAATAGGCAGGAATAAGTTTCCCACCCAAAAATGTGAAAAAATGAGTCAATAAGCCTTGATTAAAAAAAAAAAGAGGCCGTGGCTATGATAAGCTGGTATTGCCTTATTGACTATTCTGGTCCATCTTATTCTTAAGTTCTTTTCCCAGACTATCTGGAAGATCCTTTAATGACCCCCTTACTCTTAGAGTCAATTGTGTTTTTGATCAATAGAAAAACACATAAAAATATCAATGCCCTCTCACAGCAATAAATCACAGAAGCCCTCAGTTCCAAGATAATAGGACATGCTTCAAAGATTTCATTAGGGCTAAGTAAAGATCGGGGATCCCAATCCTAAATTATTAGTTTTATTGAATTAATCTGTTATTTCCTGTTGGGTAAACCCTATTTTCTCAAACCTAGCATTTTAAAAAGTTTCTGGGCCAAGAAAGTAATGGAAAAACTTTTGTGTTTATTGATGAAAATAAGTATATCAGGCTTATTTATGTGTAGAGATACTTTTAGCTCTCTATCTTGGGTCAAAATTAAATTTTCATATAAACTCCTAAAAGTATGGAGGAGCATGAAATATGACAGTATGATTATTCACAATAATGTTAATTGTTAACATTAGACATTATGTTATTCTGCATACTTAGTTGCATATAGAGAATCCTCTAAACTAATTTAATTAGTACAGAATTGGTTACAAGGTACGGGGCAGTGTCTTGTCTGCTATAACATAATCCCTGAGAGAGGTTAATAAACAAAGAACAGAAATGTATTCCATTATAGTTCTGGAGGTTCGGAAGTCAAAGATTAAACCCCGGCAAACAGTCTGGTGAGGACCTTCTTCCTAGGTCTTCACATGGCAGAAGGTAGAAAACAAGCTAACTGAGCACTTTGTAAAGACTCTTCTATAAAAGCCTTAATCACAATAAGGAAGAAAACCTCATGGCCTAATTACTCTTTAAGACCCAACTTCTCAACACCATCACAATGGCAACACCTGCATTTTGTAGGGACACATTCAAACCAGGACAGGTAGCTTACAAAATGTTTTAAAGGCCTGGGAATCAGGTGTGGTTGCCACACAATCAGGAATAATACATCCAGGAGAAACCAACCCCACTATGGAAACGTCTTGAAGCTCATTGCTGTTCAACCATAGCAATTTTTACTGTAGGTAACTCCATGGGTACCCCCAGAATATCTAGTCTCCTCCCATGTAGCTACCATAACAAAGTGTTCACTTTTACTTGCTAAGTATTCATGAATGCCTCTGATGGCCACGACCTCAGTCATATGTGGAACTCTAGCTGCAAGAAAACCTGATAAATCATATTTTTAATTTTCCCCCTTTATAGAAAGGCTTACAAGATGCTTTTGCATGCATACTAGACAAGCCACAAACTGTATCGCTTCGCTTTGATGTTTTACAATTCCCTCTCACCATATCCAAAAAGAATTTTTTTCTATCCAAAACCATTTCCCCCCTACTTTTACCCATCTTAGCAAAAATAATTCCCTTTTCCTTCATCTATATCCAATCCATCTGGAAGTCCTATTGACTCTACTCTCCTCACTTCCAAACATACCCCAAATCCCTCCCTTTCATGCCACCTCCATCTGGGACCCTAAACTAGACCACCACCATTTTCTGCCTATCCAACTCTAGTAGTCTCCCACCTAAATTCCTGACTTTGTTGCCCCTATACTTCTTTCTCTATATAACTCTCAGTGATCTTATAAAACTTATAAGATCATATTGACTCACTTTCTTTCTGACATTCTCCACATAGGATAAAATGCAAATGTTTTTCCATAGCTTTTAAAATCTACACAGTCTAGTTCCTCTCTATCTCTCCAGTCCTCTTATGCCAATTTCCTCTCATCCATCACCCACTCTGGTTTATGAAAATTACTAGAACTGACACACCAATTCCTTTCCCACTCCAGAGTCTTTGCATTTGCTCACTTGTCTGCCTAAAAATCTTTCTTGTATGTCAGTTTTCCCCTCCTATGCCATACAATGCACAACCACCACCCTCTTGGTGCCTGGGTCCAAACTGAGAGTCACTGATCAGTGAAGCTGAGTCATTCTTTAGTTTTCTGCTTAAAAATAAATATCATCTACTTCTAAAAGAACTTTGTTGACTATCTTATCTAATGAAGTCCCTTCAATGTCTTGGTGCCTTTAACCTATTATACCTTCTTTAGAGAACTTACCAGTCTTTGAAATTATCTCTGAAATACATTTATTTGTATATTATCTTCCTTCACTAGAATGTAAGCTCCTTGTGAGCAGTCCCTTTGAATACCTTGTTCCTCACTATATTTCCAGCCCCTGGAAGAGTGCCCAGCACAAGTTGGGTTAATAAACACCTGAAGACTGATGGAAGCAAATGAATTAGTTTTATTTCAGCTTGCACACAAAGGAGGACAAAAGACAGCACACTCCAAAACTGGAACCTAGAGACTATAAAGCATTATGTAGGGTTTGAGGTGACTAAGCCTATATGGAACTGGTAGAGTCCAGCTCCCATATGGGCTTCACCGGTATCAAGACAGCCACTCAGTGATGACTTTTCTCAAGATTATTGTCTTCCCTTCAGTAGAAATAGTAGCCATTCCTACCCTCTGTCCTGTGAAATCCCACTGGAGGTTGTTCACTCAAATATCTTCATGTCATTGTATCAACTGCCTTGAACTCACTGTGCCTGCTCCAGCTCAGCATATGACTCACAAGTACATTGAAGCAGAAGAAACTCATTAGAGGGCAAAGCCCTCACCTTACTTCCTTTTTAAGACCTTTGATGTTCTCATGTATCATTTTGTAATTGAGATTGTCAATTAGTCTCCTCATCACTGATCCTTGCTTTTCTCTCTCCCATCTAAACTCAACCTTCAGCCCACACAGTGGAACTGGACAAAATGAGGTAACAGTTTTCTGTGTGAGTCACTCTGGGTGACTCTTTTCAGAGAGCACTGTGGAGTGAGCAGCCAGAGCCCAGGCAAGTGTTTCAGCCATCCAAGAACTGGCAGGCAGCCCAAGAGACACTCTCACCTGATGGCAGACTAGCAGGATGAGTCCTAGAGGAAATGGTCTCCAACAGCTGCAGAAATAGTCTCTTGGCTCGTGCACAGCAATGCTCTTCTCAATTAAAAATGTCATCATTATTCACACTGCAATGCGAAATCTTACACTGTGCTTCTATCTATCCTGCATCTTAAAGACAAGACCCTTATGAAATGATGACATCTCTCAGCCACTGCTCCACCCAAACCTCCCTGTATAATGGGTAGAAAATGGTTTACTGGCCCTAAAGGACAAACACAAAAAAGAGATTTCCATGAGCTATTTCTCTTGGTTGAGCACTCTGAAGAAATTTATAAAAGGTTGGAAGGAGGTTTTGTTTTCTGAAAGACTTTTGGTTGTTCCTGAGTGATCCCTCCACTCATTCCCAGAGGAGGTCATCAGTTAGGCGCTGTCAGTCACACAGGGATTGGCAGCCAAGGAGAGGTTCTCAGAGAGGTTTCCAACTAATGCAGCCAAAGGAAAACTGCCAAAGAAGCATGGCTCCTTAGGATAAGTAAATTGAAGGATATTTTGGGGATAAAAATAAATCTTTTTTGAAAATGAAAGATGGACGGATTCTTTATATACAAATTGCCCTGATGTAGCCAGGGCTTGCCTTGCAGACCAATGACGTAAATGAAGATGTTCTCAGACATGCTTGATGGTCCTTTCCTCCAAAGGTATCTGTTCTGATGCCATGTCATGCTTACAGGAGTTTCTTTGGGGTGCTCATAAATATTTCATTTTAGTCATAATCCTGGTGGACCAAGGCTTGAACCACTGGAATAGAGGACCTTTGCACAGGGATTGGGAAAGCCAGTCTATACAGAAAATGGGCAAAAAAGAACTGGGATATTCAGCCTACTGTCTGAAAAAACACCACTTTGGGTTTTTGACTCCAGACACAACCAGCCCTGAGTATCAGACCTCATTTGTGGAAACAGTGATCAAGAATCCGTGAGGCTCTGAAATATTTCAAGACACAGAGTATGGCGCTCACTCCAATACCCAAGCAGAATATAGAAGGAACTGGAAACTGAAAGTCACCCCTCCCACTGAGGAAAGGTTAAAAACTAGAATATCAAAGATTTGTCCTGATGATGGATAGAGAACAAGACAGCTAATCCGAGGGGACCAACACAGGAATTCAAGACAAAGTATTGTGTTATAAGAAAAGAAAAGTACTAATCTGGTGCTGTATGAAGATCCTGTAGTTATAACTATTAGCAAAACAATCACTGCTGCAGGAACAAGGTCTAAAAGAGCCCCCATGCTAAACAGACACCATCAAGGTATATTCTGCTTTGGTGAAACTATTCGACAATGGGGGATTCCAGATTAAAACAAGAAAACAGGAAACCCAAGCCAGAGGCAGACAATGGTTGTTATGCAATTCTTGAGAATCAGAAAATGATACCCAAGTGACTCTTAATACTGAATAGCTCGTGGTTGAATTTTAATAGCTAAACAGACAGTCAGGAATTTTTGTAAGTTTTATAAAATCTTGCCCACCATTCCCTCTTCCACCCTCAATCTCAGCTATTCTGTCTATCAGTAAAGCACCTAAGACCCTGGGCTTAGCAATAGAGTATGTATGTGTCAGTGTGGAACAGATAGTTCAACAGCAAAACCTTAAGATGACCTGGATTGATTCTTTCAAGGCCACATAGTTCCTTTGAGGGAGAACCATTTTGATAACAGTGATAATAGAAGATAATAATTATTTAACAATTTCCATATACCTAAGCTAAGTGTCATATGTATATATGACCTATATATTACATTATATTATACATAGATTTTATAAATTTTTCTTTGTTTTGTTCTGTCCTGTTTTGGAGCACTGGGGATTGAACCCAAGGCCTCGTTCATGCGAAGTAGCTTTCTACCATTGAGCTTTCTACCAAGGCCTTATAGACTCTTATATGTAACTATATATACACATAAGCTAAGTACCATACATATGCTAAGTACTATACACATATGTGATAAAACATGTATTATAAATTATATATACTATACGCTTCAATGAATGTTAGTAAATTCTAAATGGTTTCCATTTTCATATAGTACATTTTTACTAAATAAAAAATTTTCAAATATTGTTATGGAGTAATATTTGAATGAGGATGAACTGATTATTTTTCCTTGTTACATTAATATACAAATTCTTGAAGGATGTCACTTACTGATATGGTGTTAATTTTACAAAATATAGCCCAATCACTTGAAACACTGAGAAAACTAGTTTACCAATGCTGGTAATTCATCCTGATATTTTAATTGGTTATAATATAAAATTTTCTGGTATGAAAAAAATAGCAAAATATTTTTCTCTTACTTCCAAATACCAATTAACAGATTTCTTGCCTTCCTAGGGTTTTCTCTTACCTCCTACTACTCCTAAGCTGTATTTTCCCCTCACAAATAATGTCTACTAAATCTGGAACCTGAGCTAGAGGGTATTCCTGCTTGTATTAAGCACAAAATTACACAACTTTTGAATTATAAAAGGCATATAACTTCAAACGTCCTGCACTAACTAGGAAAATTGTCTAAATTCCTGTATGACCAAGGGGGAAATTTTCTGAAGTTGTTCAAGAAGGAGTAAAAATTTCCAGTTATGAGATTCAAGTTACAGACATGAACCAGACAACTAAATTAAATGCCAAGTAATTAAACTAACTGTGGGGCTTCTTTCTGCTCTTTCTTGCTTGCTTGCTTGCTTACTTACTTGCTTAACATATGCATACTCTTTGTGGAAAGATAAATCTATAGTTCAGTAATTAGTCCGCTGGGTTCATCAGACACTGGAGACAAGTTCACAAGAACCATAAAGTTTCTAAAGCCAAATTACCCAGAACCCTTCACGTGAAAGGCACTTTGCTAGGTGCCCCAGAACAGCAAGAGGTGTAAATGTGTTATAAGAATTTGTGCTGGAAATTAATTCTTGATTGTTCCTGTGGAATTTTCTAAGTAGGGAGAGTCCAGTGGTGTGTAGGTGTAGGACAAATCACTATTTCACCTTTCCCAGGCTCTGTGCTATGGTAATGTGCCCCGCAAAAAACATGCATTGAAAACTTAATCCCCAATGCAACAGTGTTAGAGGTGGAACCTAATGAGAGGTGTCTGGGCCAGGAGGGCTCTGTCCTCATAAATGGATTAATGCTATTATTGCAGGAGTTGGCTCATTATTTCAAGAGTGGGTTACACACACATACACACACACACATACATCCTTTATTCTGCCATGGGGTAATAATGTTTCTTCTACCTACAGCCATAGGAGGATGCAGCAAATGCCAGCTCCTCAATCTTGAGTTTCCCAGCCTCCATAATCATGAACTAATAAATCTTAATTCATTATAATCACCAGTCTGAATATTTTAGTAGAGCAGCAAAAAATTAACTGCAGACATTCAGTTTATATACTGCTCTCAGATCCTTAGGGCTATACATCGTAATATTTGAGAACACTCAGATCACCCCAATTTGTGTCCATTTGGGGGACATTATCTTGAATTCTTTTTATGCTTTATATACCTCACTCTCCCATCATTTGAGGAATTATTATTACTAAAAAGATATGCATCTATGTGATACATAGGCAGCACTTCATTGACATCTTAGAGAAAACCACTGCATGTTACACCCAGAGTTTCTTAGGTTATATGGAAGATGGTCTCTGATAATAACGGTTTTAAGGAAAAATACATAAAATTAATGAAAAAGAATAAGAATCAATGAAGTTGTTTAAAATAAAAGGAGAATATGAAGTGTTACCAGTAAACATTCACTAATGAAATATTCATAGAGACAGCTGTTCTAAGGACAAAGGTCTGCTGAAAGTTAAAGGACCATGTTAATGCACGCAGCTCAATGGAACTTTTACCCTTAAGAATTACAGAAACTACCTAATAATGAACCAAGAATAATGGATTAGTGGCCAGAAAAATACCAGGATGCCTAATCTGTTAAGACGAAAGAATGAAAACACCTTCTATTAACTTGCCTCAAGGTTTTCAGTCTGCATCTTCTCCCGAAACAGTCCTAACTGTTGTTATTATTATTAAATTATAGTGTTCAGAGATAGAGCTCTGACTGGGCTTGGTGTTGGATCCGTACATAACCTTCCACTTGAAGGAGGAAAGCACAGCTGTATTCAAACTTGTTTAAATTTTCTAAAAACCTTCACTGATTCTTGGCATAAAATGTGTTTCCTTACAACTAAGCTCTCGGGCCGACTCTGGGGAGGTGAGATGTTATGTATGAATTGTGAGAGACCCTGAAAACACAGTTCTATTTTATATCCTGCAAGTGTTCTGGCGCAGTTGTCACCTAATCCTGCCGAATGTTCTATTCATGGGACAGGGCTGCTCAGTGAGGCTGGTGTGGGGGGCGGGGGTAAGCTTTCTGCATATATGAAGATGACACAATAGCTAGCAGGTGGCAAGTGACATAACTACTCTGTTTTCCCAGTCAGACTTGATCAAGTGAGAAGGCACAAAGGCTGGCAATCTAAGCAAAATTTCACCGTGGTCAGTATATTGGTGTGGTCTCTGTACCAGGCTCTTGTTTTAGGCTTCGAAGTCTAGAAACTTAAGTTTTCTTTTATTCCACCCAGAGCTGTCCAGACTTAAGGAACTGACTCCCATAAAACTGAACTCACCAAAGGCTGATGTGTATAATTTACGGTGAAAGACACGGCATTCCCTTTTCAAGGACAAGAATTTTATGGCTTTTTCTTGAGCTCACTCTTCTTCTCATTAAGATACCTAAAAAGCTAAATTAGTCATCAGTATCTTTCTTAGTCAGCAGAAAAAATAAAAGTGCGAGGAATTTGAGAGCCAATGGGGATTTTTGTCTCATCATTAGCCAAGCCTGGCATGATCGTCCCCCACAGCAGAGGTTATTTCTCCACTCATCAGAATCCTCTGCTAGATACAATCTTTATGCCCCTGGGATAATGCTGAACTGGCAATGATGAATTCTTATTTTCTAGTTTTCCTTGTTATTAATTTAATTTGGATCCTATAAAATACAACTTCAAACTGATTGCAAAATCATGATTATCTGTGCAAATATTTGTTTATTGCAAGAATTTATATAAATGTTAATTTGTCTTGTGTATTACTTTCCCTTCCTCCAAAATACAAGTGTAATATTTTTGGTCAAAACTGTAATATTTGATGATGGTAGATAATAGTCGTGTGATATTGATTTTAAGATCTGAATACAGGGCCGGTGAGATAGCTCAGCAGCATAAGTGCCTGCCTGGCAAGCATGAGGTCCTGAGTTTGATCCCCGGTACCCATCAAAAAAAAAAAAAAATCTGAATACAGTGTAGAGCTGGTCTTTAAATTTCTTAGGTGACTTAGGGGAAAGGGAAAGATGTGTTAGAGTTGTTTTGTTGTGGAGGGATGAACATTCATACCGAAGAGGCCATGTGTCCTTTGGATCTGTGCCCATACTTCCCAAATCTTTTGACACTCACGAATGCTGTTACACACTGAATGTCTGTGTCCCTCCAAGATTGCTATGTTGAAACACTAACCCAAAATGTAACTATGTTTGATGATGGGGCCTTTGGAGGTAATTAGGATTAGATGAGTTAGTGAGGACAGAGTTCCCATGGTGATAGACAATTTATGTGTCCTTATAAGGAGAAAAAAAGACAGCAGAGCCTTCTCTCCCTACCCATGAAAACAAAGAAGAGGTCATGTGAGCACGCAGCAAGATGGTGGCCACCTACAAGCCAAGAGCAGTCAGAATAAAACCTACCTTGCTGGTGCCTTGATCTGAGACACTCCAATCTCTGGGACCACAAGAAATAAACATCTATTATTTAAGCCATCCAGTCTGGGATATTTTGTTATTTAGCCTGAAAACATTAAGATAAATGTAATCTGCAAAAGATCACATACTTTGTTACATCTCCCTTCCCTGAATGATTTCTGCAGTATTTTTCCTGGGCCATCGAGACCAAGCAGATCAATTCTTAACAAATATTCCTTGGCATGGCGAGTGGGGGGTGCTTAAATTCACCAATAAGTAAAGGCAAGACTCTTTAATGGCATCTTGGAAATCTTCCAAGAGGAAGCATAAATGCCCTAGGTTCATTTATAAGTCATAATTTGTAATTTGTCTCCAGGGTTTTTAAGAAGGAGTGTGTATTTATATTCAAATTGATGGTCCAGCATCCTTAACCCTGACTAAATAGGTTTGGGACAATGTACAGACTACTAAAATTCCAGTAGTGAATATATTTCCTGAAAGCCTCTTTGAGCTCACCACTCTCACAGGTTTCACAGAGTAAATCACCAGCTCTACAGAAATCCATCAAAAAGACCTGGCTACAAATAAATCTGTAGGAACCTGTGCTGCAACTGAAATGCAAGATTGTTTCTGTAATCCAATGACAAGTTTTATCCATTCTGCAAATATTTATTTATATCCTAAAATGTGTCAGGCATTTTGAAATGTTCTTTACTTAATTTATCACTCAAAGCAAGCCTCTGCCATAAGTATTATTCTATTTACTTTACGGCTTGGAATATCCAGGCTAAGAGAGATCAGCCAACTTTCCAAAGATTATACATCTAATATATGGTAAAATTAAGAAGGAAACTCTTATCTTTGCATTCCATTTCCATTCTCTTTTCACCAGTACCAGCTGCTTCTTTTTTTCCTCCTCCTTCCAGTACTTGGGATTGAATCCCAGGGCTTCCCACATGTTAGCAAGCACTCTATCACTGGATTACATCCTAAATCCCAGCTGTTTTTTGTTCGTTCATTTGTTCCGTACTTGTTTGTTACAGCACTGGGGGTTAAACCGAAGGCCTTTGCACTGAGCTACATCCCCAGCCCATTTTTTATTTTTTATTTTGAGACAGTGTCTTGCTAAGTCACTAAGTTACCCAGGCTGGGCTCATACTGGAGATTCCCCTCTGCCTCAGCCTCCCAGAGTGCTGGAATGACAGGTGTGCACCACCATGGTTGGTTCTAGCTGTTTTGTCAGCCAAAAAAGTTTAAAACATTGTGAAAGTAGCCAGGTGGATATGTACTAAAAAGTGTCTTTTAACCTCATGAGTTGCTCCAACACTATCAATTAACAGAAAAACCTACCCAGACAATAGGCTTCTTCCTCCACCTGCTCACTTGAATTGTTTGAAGAAACCCCTATGAAAGGGGTAAAGGAAGTGGGTCTATTTCAGTGCTCACGAAAAACCCAGAAAATAATGCTAGAAACAGTTGCTCACTCCTTCTCTAGCTGAATCTGTAATTGCTTCTAGAAAGGGATTACAGTAGGGCTGTACCTCTATCTTAAAAGATCCTGCAAGACATCCTCCTTCAGTTTCCTATGATGTCCACTGGGTGATGTCTGCTGCTCACAGATGGGAACCATCACCTTTCAGGTTGCCAGCAGCTCTTTAGAGAACCATTCCTGCTCCGTTGTCAGTCCACACGAAGGAGAGAACTGACCTCACCTCTAGATTTTGGAGTAGGCAGACCTTCTACACTTGATCCTTGACTCCTATTAGTTTAAGTCCCATTTAAAACTGATAGCTCCAGCGATGGGCATGTGATTTAAGCCAATCCAACTAAGTCATGCTGGGACTCTGCCTGAAGCTACTGACAAACACCTTTGGTGCCATATTAGGAAAAAAATATGCTGAGAAATGAATTAACATAGAAAGGAATTAACATGGAGAAATAGAGATATGGCATTACTTCAATCCAACCATGACCAAAGGCAGAATTATTTCTTCAACCTCTTAGTTACATAAGTCAATGAATCTTTTTTCACTTAAAATACTGTAAGTTGGGCCAGTGAGATGGCTCAGCAGCGTAAGCGCCTGTCTGGCAAGCGCGAGGGCCCGAGTTCAACTCCCGGATCCCACATACGAGAAAAGGGCCGGTGATATCGCTCAGCAGCACGGGTGCCTGTTGGCGCGCGAGGTCCTGAGGTCGACCCCCGGTACCCACAAAAAAAAAAAAAAAAATACTGTAAGAATGGGCCTCTTGTCACGTACAACCAAAAGACTTCTAAAGAATGTACTTAAGAAGTTATATCTACTTTGGGCTTGAGAAGTCTAATATCTAATATAAAATACACACCTTTCTAATACAACTCTGTTAATAGTAGAAGTTATTTTTTCCAAATAAAAACAATGCCCTTACATGTCTCTTTCACCTAGAAAGGCTTCCTTCTATCTGAGACTCTCTTCCCAACCAAGAATGATCTTTCTGCACCCACCAATATCAGGTTGCCTATAGCAGTCTGGAAATTAAATAAATATCAGCTCTTTAATTTAAGCTCTTAACTAAGAGCAAACTGAGGTCAATTTGTGATTATGTCTCAGGGGTGAGATTTTATGTGATTTTTATTTTCATATTGATGCTTCTCACTGCTTTTATAATTCTGAACACTACAGACATATTTTTATGATGAGAAAAAGAAATAAAATAATTTTCATTGTGGGAGACAAAAATCCTCTTTTACCTAAGTGTTTAGAATGCATTTCCATGCAATTCCATGATTGTTCTGTTTCTGGAAAACAAGTTAACTATTTACAAGAATCATCTTGTTTTCAAAGGAAGTGCATATTAAGATAAGACCGGAGCGTTACACGGGATTAGGCTAAATGTTTTTCCCTGACTGTCTCCTCTGATTGCAATCAGTATCTTCAGTCCAATGGGATTCTGCATATTGTACACAGAGGGACAAATAGACTCTATGTAATGCAGGACTCTGACCTCACCAAGAATATCTGTGGCATCATTTGCTTAGTAGTTCATTTCAGGGTTTGGCAGAATTTTCTGCAAAAGGCAAGATAGTAAATATTTTAGGCTTTGCAAGCTACATGAGCTCTCTCATAATTACTCCACTCTGTCATAATAGTGTGAAGGTGGCCATCAGCTGTTGGGAATGCATATGTAACTGTGCTTCAATAAAAATTATTTATAGTATATTAGTCAGATTTCCATCTCTGTAACAAAATACCTGAGGAAATCAACTTAAAAGAAGGAAAGTTTTGTTTTGACTCACAGTTTCAGAGGTTGCCATTCATGGTCAGTTGACTCTGTTATTTTGGGTTCTACAGTGAGACAGAAACATCATGGTAGGGAGCTTGTGGTAATAGAGCTGCTCACCTCATGGTAGCCAGGAAGCAGAGAGAGACAGGAAGAGGTCAGTGTCCCAAGTAGGCAACACCTCCTAAAGGTTCCACTGCCTCCCAGTAGCACCACAGGCTGGCAAACAAGCCACATAGACCTTAAAATCCAAACCATGACATATCGACATTGCTGTTTGGACCACATATAGTTTCCAGGTGTCATCAAATATCATTCATCTTTTGATCTCTTTCAGTCTAAAAATGTCAGAAGAATTTTTTTCTTAGCTCACAGGCCATAGAGAAATAGGCAGCAGTTGGATATGGCCCATGGGCCACAATTTGCCACACACTGGTTTGTATCATTTTAATAAAGTTTTTAAAGAGTAGAATTTTACTCTCAGTTAATTTTGTAATACAGAGTCTTCCTTATAAAAATATAGTTGTGTTGTTTTCAGAAACACAGACCAAAGCCATTGCTATGATTTGGCATTGTATATACACTATGATTTTGCCTAGATATTTAGGATTTTTACATGGTTAGAAGTTTCTGGCTGACAAAACATTCTCTTAATTTTTCAAATATTGTATGCAATAAGATACTAATAAAACATCTACTAGAAATAATATAAGCTATATATGATGTGGTGTGGAAAAAATGAACCCAAGTGTTTATGAGTTGCCTTTTAGCTATACAACTACTATCCACAGATGGATGAATGTGAACTGGCAAGACAAGAATGCGCCCAAGTGGCAGCAGCCATGGGAGATAGAATCTCAACCAGCAATCTCTTCCCAGTAAAGGGAGCAGAGCTGAGTCCCAGCATTGCTGCTACAAACACAGAATGCTGATCACTCAGACACAGAAGATAGACTGCACACATTAGAGAAAGACAGGAAGCCACAAGCCCTGGCGAATGGAGAAATAGGTCATTCCCAGGGTAATTTGAAATTATACTTTGCAAAGTGTATGGGAGGTAACAATACTCCTTAGCAGTACAATTGAAAAATGCTGGACTCTTAGTGAACTTCGAGCAGGTTCATAAACAGATTAAGAAGTGATGCCCTAATAAAAGAAAGGAACAACCCAGGGAATAATGCCCACGGCTAACATGTTTAAAGAGATAGTACAATGCGATGGTTTATGTTTATGGGCTTCACAGACAGACTGCCTGCGCTTGCACCCCAGCTCTGCCACCTGCTAGCTGGGTACCTTAACCTCCATACCATTTGGATGCTATTACAAGGTAATGGTATCTGCCTCGCAGGGCTTTCTGAATGACCAAAGAGTTAACATATAAAGCTCCTCTAACAATGCTCTGTCCAAATTGATGGTTAAATTAGTGTTAACTACTGCTATTATAAAGCTTTGTTATTTTTTACTTTGAATACTTACTTCATACCAGATACGATGCTAAGAGCAGAAGAGAGATTAGTTCATTTAATGTTGCACAATCATTTCCTATTTTATGAATGGCAAGCTTGAGGCAGAGTGAAGTTAAATAGTTGCTAAAGAGCACAAAACTAGTCCTCCTCGGAGCCACATTTGAGCCCAGATTGTCAGACTAGATCCAGGGCTCCTCACTGCTTCCCAGTGGGAAAGAATGGCTCAAGATAAGCACAACCTAAAAAGGACAACTCCATGTCAACTCTTCCGTCTTAACCCAGTCTTCCCCCTAGTGTCCATACTTGGTTTTCTAGTAGGCCTTGCAAACTTAATAGTTTCAAAATATGCTCCTAGTTTCCCCATAACATGCCTTTCTCATCGTCTTTCCCATCTTGGCTAATGGAGAATGCATCTTTCCATTTGCTCATCCTTAAAACTTTGGCATCATCCTTGAACTTTCTTTCCCTTATACTGTATCCCCAATCTAATAATTCCAGCTAGTTCTGTCTCCTAATTCTGTTCTAAATCCACCAAGTACAATCACCTCTACTGCTACTACCCCATACTCAGTCACTGCTTCCTGCCTTCGTTGCTGCAGTAGCTTTTTACTTGTCCACCTGCACCCACTCTCACACCTTCTTCAGGGCCCCACAAAACCCTATTTTCTGCGAAGTGGCCAGAATGCCCTCTTCCCCAACTTCTCTTCTCTTGCTAGTACTTATCACCTTCCATTCTATAAATTCTACTTATTTATTTTGTTTATTGTCTTCCTCCTCTACTAAAATATAAATTTCATGAGAGTAGAAATTTTTTCTGCTCTCTATATTATTAAAATGTAGGGCATATCACATCTCTCCTGTGTTTAAACCCTCCAAAGGCTTCCCTTGTTCTCAGAATCAGTGTTAA
This sequence comes from Erethizon dorsatum, assembly GCA_028451465.1. Taxonomy (NCBI): domain Eukaryota; kingdom Metazoa; phylum Chordata; class Mammalia; order Rodentia; family Erethizontidae; genus Erethizon; species Erethizon dorsatum. The sequence goes on along the minus strand of CM051827.1, from coordinate 69,111,837 downwards.
AATCTTTGCCAGCATGCTGGCCATCACTGCATACTCCTTTGGGCTATGCACATCCTGTGTATTCCACATGGGACCCTTTCCCCAGGTAAATTAAGCTTTGCTCATTTTCCTTCACTCCTTTCCCATCTCAAGAATCTCTTCCCTGATCACCTAATCCAAAATGCTACCCCATCCCACTCACATTTCTGGGCCTTTGACTCTGCTTAATTTTTTCTTAGCATTCACCACTGCATATTTCATACACTTTGTATTTTATTTTATTTTATTTTATTTTATTTTATTTATATTGTTAAAGGTCTGACTTCTCTGCTGTAAGATGGTGCATGGGAGTAGGCATTGTCTTCTGTTTTGTACACTGTGATAGCTGCTGTGCCTAACAGAGTCCTTGGCACACAGTAGGCACTCAGCAAAGAGTAGTAAATATCCAGAATGAGTGTTGGAATGTATGTGGATGCATAAATTAATGAATCATCAATCAATGGCTAAAGAAATGGAAATGTATCAGAATCTCATTTTATAGTTACCATGATTATAGATTAACATTAGCAATTAATCCAAATAGCAAATATTTTTGTTAAAAGATTGGAGAAATGGTTCAGACCAGAGGCCAAAATGGACATCCCTTTTGAATTAGCGATGAGAGATTGACCTGACTCAGATCTACACCTAGATGAAGAAACCAAAGCCATGGAATCCAGCCAATCTCCCTCAGATGGGGCTCAGCATCATTTCCATAGGATGATTCTCTAGTAGCAAGAAGTTTAGAGAGGAAGAGAGACAATCCCATTTTTTTTGTTGTTGCAATAATCCTGCCCTTACTAAGGGAGACTTGCTGTTATGTTCCTCTAAGTGCCATCCCTCAGATAATTACTCTTCCTGCTGTGGGAAAGAGCAAGTAAAAAGGAAAAGAGAAAAACATTGAAGCTTTCACCCCAGAACTTCCCCAAGAAGACACACAGGTAAATATAGACTATGTTTAGTATATGTGCTGCTGAAGCGAGCACATTATGTTTAAAGCAATAATAATAAAAATATGCCTAAAGCGACCCATATAATTAAATTCACTCTTTTCCCTTTCCATCATGTGAGCTTAGACATTCTTAGGTTAGCCTTTTATATTGTTGCATAATCTTGAGTTAAATAATGATCTCAAACATTATTATAAATAGATTTCTGGACTGGCTGGACCCAAATTACAATTGCAGTCAAGATGTTGATTCCTAAAGTAAATAATACTAATAATAACATCAAGAAAAATTAATTAAGTATATGCTATATGCCAGACACCATTCTAAGATCTTCATAAATTGAATCACTTAAACCTTACTAGAACTTAGAAAGGTTAGGAAATTTATCCAAAGATGCACAGGTAGTCAACAGGATGGCATGAACTCAAGCAAATTCTGTCTTATGCCAAAGTTTGTCTTTTTAACCATTAACTCCTTTAAACTGCCTCCTAACCTCAAAATAAGGTCAGCTACCCCTCACAGAAGTTTCTCTTAACTGAGATTCTTTTCTACCCAAGCAGGCCACATGTTATATTCACACTCTTACCAAGTGCTCCTACCTAAATCAGTATCACGCCAGATCCTAGTGTTTTAAATTAGAATAACCTGCAAATTACGAAGTTTGACAAAATAGGATACATTCAGAGAAGGGGAATACAGGCAGCAAGAGAACTTTAAGGGCGTGCGGCACAAGAGGATGTTGAATCGTGGACATTAATCTCGAGTAAAGAAGGTTGGAGGTGGGGTGAGAGGGAAACAGTACATGGTCTCAAGTATCTGACAGGCATTGGTTTCGTAAAGAACAAGTTTATGTCGTGTCGCCTCCAAACAGTAACCCAAGAAACTGCAAACTGGAGTTATAAGTGAGCTAATTTCAAAGAAGATTTTTAAGCAGATTTCTCAGAAATGAAATATGCCAAATTTGGAAGCATTCTATCACAGGCTGATAGGGATGCTGCAGGAAGAAGGACTCTTACGTTAGGTGAGAGATGGGCCTGGATCTTACCCACTTCACTCTCACTTCTCAGTGATGAAGAGGAAAAATAAGAGCAATATTGTGAATTCCTTGAAGTACTGTGTGTTCACTTTAGAAGATTCTATTTTATTTTGAGATTGCCTCTTTCTTCATTTATTCACATTTAACATGGCTGTAATTATTTTAGTTGCCTGTTTCATTTCTAACTAACCTTGCAATTTAAATGGCCTTAAATGAAAAGGTGGTAACACTTCCTTGGTCACAAATTTTAAAATAATTTCCATTACAATCTGTGCAATCCAAAAGTCTGAGAATCCATGCACTAGCTAAAATCACAAAATTCCATGCAGTTCTTTAGCATGGGTAATAAAAAAAGAATTAAGGTGGACTAGTAGTCAGGTCTGACATATACTGGGGCACTTAACATGTGCCACAAGCTTTATATCTATCATCTTATTTATGTTTCACAACTCAACTAATGTTCACATCTCCCAGATGCAGAGCAGTTAAATTACCTGCCCAAATTTAAAGACCCAACCCAAAAATGGGCATCTGCGATAAATAAACACTTCTCACATGAAGAAATACAAATGCCAAATAAAAATATGAAAAAATGTTCAACATCGCTGGTCATTCGAAAGATGCAAATTAAAACAACACTGAGATTCCACCTCACCCCAGAAAGAATGGCTCTTATCAAGAAATCAACTAATAACAGATGCTGGAGGAGCTGTGGGGTAAAAGGAACCCTTCTCCACTGTTGGTGGGAGTGTCGACTGGTGCAGCCACTGTGGAAATCAGTGTGGAGACTCCTCAAAAAAACTAGGATTGGAGGTCCCGTTTGACCCAGCTACTCCCCTTCTAGGTATCTTCCCAGAAGAATTAAAAACATCGTACCACAGCGATATATGTGCACCCATGTTTATAACAGCACAATTTGTAATAGCTAGATCGTGGAAACAACACAAATGCTCATCAACCGAGGAATGGATAAAAAGGATGTGGTGTTTTTATACAATGGAGTACTACTCAGCCATAAAGAAAGATAAACTGGAGACTTTCATAGGTAAATGGATGCAACTCAAGAAAATACTCATAAGCAAAATAAACCGGACGCACATTTGTAAACATCGTATTGTCTCCCTAGTGTGAGAAACTGAAAGAGTAAATAAGATCCAAAATCTACAATAGACATGGTAAAACTGTTCAAAAGGAAAAATATTATTTAGACAATTGAATGCTGATATCTTGTACCCTGAGTTGCTAATTTAAAGATAACAATATGGAATGTATTAACCATTGTTACCCTCCAAAAAAACACAAATTACCTGCCCAAAGGCGTGCCAATGGCACACGGTGGAGCAGGAACTGAAATCTAGGCTGTCGATCCCAAAACCCAGTCTCTAGCTTATTTTACAAAGTTTTTCTTATAAATAAACACTTGTTCCTCAAACAAGCAAGAAAACAAAAGAAAGAAAATAAAAATTAAATTCTTATCCAGCTAAAAATAAAAGAAAACTTTTCAATTTGACAAAAGAATTCTACACATAAAATGTCACATTCAATGATAAAACATTCTACAGAGGCATTGTCATTAAGCCCAGGAACAAGACATGAAAAACTTCAATTATTGAAACTATTCAACACAATAAATAATATATGAAGGAAAGAAAACTAAAAGGAACATATATTGGAAAACAAAAAACAAAACCTCATATTTAGAATGCTCAATTTCTAGAAGAGAATCAAATGTCAAATTGCTAAATTGAGTTAAAAGCTAAAGGATGTCCAGATAAAAAATTAAGTTTTCCTACTTCCCCAAACTTCAGACTTAGAAGTTCTAGTTCCAACTCTGACCACTGACTCACTCTTTCCTTTTCTCCTAGAAGCAGTTCCCCCACCTTTAAGGAATCTCTGAATTGTGTCCCTTATGTGTGCTGGCATTACCCATGTCTAGTCAGGTCCCCTTATGATTCAAGGAACAGTATATACGAAAGGAAGACCAGAATTGGCCTGGGAGGGGCAGGTTTTCCTTTGCTCAAAGTCACCAGGACACAGATATTAGTTTCATGGAGGTTCTGGACTCTCCCCTACGCCATATTTTTCTGAGAGAAATGATCGGCCCCAGAGGGGCCCATTGTCATGCTGAGAGTTTCAGACAGGTGGAACAGTGTAGGAAAAAGAGGGAATCCAGAGAACTAAGTAGAATTCTCATTCTTTCTTTCATAGTGGAGCATGTTTGTCTTTCGGGGGACTTCCACTTTTCCACAGAACAGACACCAATGATGATGTACTCTCTGTGCCGTGGAGTAATGCTGGGACCAGAATTATGAAGTGGCATGGATATTCTAGTTTAATTTTTAAGATGAAAGAATAGATAGTTGTCATAATCTGTTCATGCTGCTATAACAAAATACCACAGATTTGGTCATGTCTAACAAATAGATACTTATTTTCTTGCAGTTCCAGAGGCTGGGAAGTCAAAGATTAAGACTCTGGAAGATTCCATTGTCTGGTGAGGACTCCTCTCCATCTCCAATACAGCACTCTACAGCTATATCTCCCCGAGAGGAGGATGCAGTGCCTCCACATGGCCAAGGCTGAAAGGCAAGCTAGCTCAAGGCCATGCCAAACCTCCTTATAAAAGCCCCACCCCCACTCACAAGGGAGAATCCTTCATGGCTTAATCACCTCTTAAGGACCCCATCTGTTAATATCATCACACTGCCTCTGTGTGTGTGTGTGTGTGTTCATAAGCATTTAAGTTCTCCAACACAGATGTCTGGAAATATGAATGTTTAAAGAGTATAAATCATCTTAGTAATATTCAAACTGCCATCTTGTCAGTCTAGTGAAATCCTACCTCAATCACTTATGCTCTCTAAACTCCAACCAACTATATTGTCAGTTCCTGAAATTAGGTTCCACAGAATTAGAAGCTGTTAAAGTGATTTATTGAGAAATGTTACCAAGAATAACCAATAAGAAAGAAGATATGGGATGGAAAAGCAGTCTAGCAGGGGCATAGAGTTAAGAAAAGTCCCCCATGGGATGACCATCTCAATTTCATAGAGGAGATTTGGAAACCATAAAGATCAAAATACTTGTTCTGCTCAAAAGCCAAGGAGCTAGAATATTTATATTCTTCACATGCACCAGTGGTTGGCTTAATAGCCAAACCTGGAGCTTATGAATTCCTAAGAGTAACTGGCTCTCTGCATGAAAGCAGGCTTCCAAGACTTGAGGGCAGCCTCCTGACAAAAAGATACGGAAGCTAATGTACAAGTACAGTACAGTACTTGTAAGAGGAATCAACAAGATATAGGAGAGAAGGAACAATGTCTGTTACAGTCCAGACCTTGTGCTGTTCGGACCCACTCATGCCTCACACCAAGTTTACTCCACTGATTCTTCAGACTGGTGGCTGATCACACTTCCAGGGGAAAATAAGACTATGAGAGGAGAGTTAATAAAATAAGCTACTATCTTTTGTCTTTGTTTGTGTGGCAATAAGAAGACACCTGCAACTGGGTAATTTATGAAGAACAGAAATTTATTAACTCACATTCTGGAGGCTGGGAAATCTCAGGTCAAGGTGCTAGAAGACCCAATGTATGGTGAAAGGTGCTCGCTGCTTCCAAAGTAATACTTTATTGCTTTATCATTGCATGGCAGAATGGCAAAAAACTAATACTGTCTCTTCACATGGCAAGAGACATGCAAGGGTCAAGTGGTTCTCTGAAGCCTCTTTTATAAAGGCATTATCTCCATTCGCAAGAGTGAAACACCTGTGACTTCCACATCCAAAAAGCCCTACCTTTTAATACTATCACCTTGGGATATGAGTTCCAACATAAGAATGTTGGAGAGGCATGCATGTTCAAACCACAGCACTGCAGCTGCTACAGTGGGTCTCAAGATTGTCACTGATATTCATTTTCTCTCTATGAGCCATTCCAAATCCTCATCACCCTTGTCCTGAATTCTGCTAGCCTGAATTGATTTCTTGGTGTGGAGATCCTAGTTTTTATATCTGAGGATCTTGAGCTGCTAACTATCATGTTGGACCATCTTTGTTGTAATTCCATATTCACAGTTCAAATTATATTGGGAACACCATGCAATACCCCAGTGGTTCCTTGGCATTAAATATACTACCCCCCTGCTTCCATTAGGTAGCATCAATCCTACACCCTTAGAGTGATCAGGACTAGAGTTACTTTTTTCCTTATCTATTGTTCTTTTAGCAGAAGGAAACAAAAAGTGCCAGGCAGAAGCTATAGCTTTAGGCTTGGTAGAACTCTGACTGTGCCCCAAGTGGAAGCATATTTCCCTTCCCAGGAGTCAAGACTTAAAGAGACCGGGATAAGAAGCCCAAACTCTCCAGGTGAGTCGCTGGGTGTGATAAGGAAAGGCACCACTCTCATTTATACCCTTGATACCAGCAGCCCTATATTCTACCTATCAGAAACTCAGCATCATATAATGGTTTCATTCTTAAATACTAAGTTAGAAATGGTTTGGATCAGTAGTAGTCCAAGTGTAAGATAATGCAAGATAATATACATAATGCAAGACACAATAATTTGCCCTTAATCTTGGGGAAAGGCCCCAGCATGCTCCAGATCATCAACCATCTTAATGTGGCAGACCCCCTGAATGTTTTTAAGATTTTACTTCCCACTCTTTAGAGCATATATGCCTTACATGGGCATTTACGGCATTTACTACATCCTACTCATCAGGGCCAAACAACATGATGTCATAAATGTAACAAATCAGTACGAGGTTCTGCAGGATGTCCAGATAGTCAAAATCCCTCCTGGCTACTATACTGTGGTAAAAGGTGGGAACAGAAGTAAGTTCATAAATGTGAACTGTTGTTCATTCCAAGTGAATGAAAAGTACTTCTGATGCTCATTACTCAAAGGTTTTGAGAAAATGTATCTGCTAAGTCAATAGGCACATAACAAGTATGATGAATCAAGTAGAGCTTGATTCTTCAGAACACATGTAAGATTTATTTTGGAGAAACAATTCCACAGCTTCGAAACTGTTTTAAAATCACTTTGAAAGATGGACTAAATATATTTTATATAATGAGATAGACATGAGCCTTACAGAGGCCAAGGGAAGAATGTTATGATTTAGATACAGAATGTCTCCAAAAGTCTCATGTGTTCAGAGATGGGGCTTTTGAAAGGTGAATGGATCATGGGGATGCTATATTCATCAGTGGACTAACCCATTGATGACTTCAAAACTAAATGTGCTTTAGGAGGTGAAGTCCAGTTGGAAGAGGTGTGTATTTGGAGGGTATATCTCCCTCCCATTGCCTTTCCCCTGTTTCTCTGCTTCCTGAATGTCATGGGGTAAGTAGCTTTCTTCCCCTATGTCCTTTCACCATGATATTCCTGCCCTGGAGCCAGCTGACCATGAAATGAATCCCCCCAAATTGCAAGCCAAATTAAATCTGTCTTCCTTTAAATTGTGTCAGGTGTTGTGTCTCAGAGAAAAAGAATCTGACTAATACACTACATTAGATTAAGTTTGCCACTTATATGATTAAGAAGGTCTTGTATGAGTGTTTTGCATTTATGTAATCCATCAAGGACTAATGTATGTTGAAGTCTGTCATTACTATTGTGTTCATATCAATTTCTATTATCTTCTCAGAGATTCTAATTAGATAACATGGAGTGGAACCTAGACTTTTATATTTTAAAATAGCTCCTGCATAATACTAATGATCACTATTTAACACTCTGCCATGCCACTAGGGGTGAAATTGATTCATTTCTTTATGAAATATTTACTGAGTACCTGATATACCCCAGTATTCAAGACATATCATTCATCAGGAGAGAAAGAGAGAGACCGGTGGGGGACTGATGATATATGTAAAAGATATCTTACATTACATAGTATAATTTTAAAAGAAATTAACATTAGTATAATATTATTTATGTCTGCAAGGAAATACTTTTTTTTCCCTTAGCTTTACCAGTAGCTTTATTCATTATACCTATTAGGAAATCTACTACTTGAATCCCTGCTTTCTTTAATTTTCTTAAAAGTATAAAATGGTTACAGTTGAAAGTTTTCCTTGTTCTTAGAGTAAGTGCTCCAAAATGTAATTTTCATCCATCTTTTGCTGTAAAATGTTATGTGATTTCCATGCTGAATATTTTCCTGAATATTAATCTCTTAATGTAAGTCTGATATTGTCTCAGATTAGGAGGGATAAAATCTCCTGGAATCTCTCATTGCTTCAAGCATTACTTTACCTCACGATTAGCACTAGAGCTGGAGGGATGGATTTTCACAGTAAATAATCTCTCTCCTATTTAGCTGTGGACCACTGGATCTGTGTGTATACAGCTGGGTCTATACACAGTCTATGAAATTTGACTCTGCATTTCGTTCTGAATTTATCGAAAGTCTTTCATTATTATCCATTTTACGTTGTCTCCTATACCTTGGTGGGGCATCACTTAAACTTGGAGTATTTCACTACTTTTGATATAAAATCTATTTTCAATATTGAGACTTCTCTTTAAAGAGTTCGTACACATTTAATTTTTTGAGTAAATACTATTATTTCTAGTGCACAGCTTTAATAAAAGTTCTCATAGATCTCTTCTGCTTAGGAAGTTAGGTCAGAGAAATATACGGGCACTATTTAGTCACATAATTTTTCTTTTACTCACCTCTACTGTATGTGAAGTGTTTGCCGCACCAATACTTGCTTCCCTGGGGTTCTTTGGAATCGTCTCCACCCACTTCCCACAGCCCAGCCCAATGTACTCATGAGCAGGAGAAGCATGTGCCTGCCCTTGGCATCCTTCATCCAGACATTACAGCTATGAGGCCTGCTCTAGTTTCATCATTAATGATGTTTTCTTTTTCTTAGTTTGTTCTTTTGTTTCATTTCAGTAAATGCTGTTTTAGGCATAAATAAATGTGCACTTATGCCACCACCCTTCCCATTAATCCCATTACTTGTTCATACAAAAACAAAGTCATTTTCATTTTCGAAAATAAAATCCTTCTTTAAAAGATGTAATGGTGACTCCAATTCCAGGAAATGGAAAAAGCTGGTTTTCTTCCAAATACGTAGTCAGAGGGTTTATTATCATTTTTATTCCATCTAGATATAGTGAGGTACCTGAACCTTTTTACTCATAGAAATTTTTTCTGTCTTTAACTTTCCCTCATACCAAATGCTCAATATAAAGAACACCCCTAATCTTCCTGACCCATGAAACTACTCTTTCTGGACTCCTCATCCTATGTATCAACTGTTTTTAAATTAAAGACATTCATGGGTGTGTTATTAGATCCAGTATACTTTGTCATGGCCAAAGTTTAGCTGATGGTTAATCTGTGTTGATCACCACAATGTAAAGCAGATTTTTAACTGAACTAATCCTGAGAAAGATCCTCAAAACATTTTTTCTAATTACTCTTTATTCCCTTATTCAAATCACTTAGAGTATTAACTACAACAACAAAGTTCCTAAATCTCATTAAACATAAGTGTTTGAAATCTGGGAAATTTTAATTAGCCTCTGTAAGGCAGCCATGTGGTTCTCCCTAATGAGGTATGTACTGCGCCACAACATCTATGTCAATACAGTATCGGTCTGGGAGTTTGATGCTCAGAGGTGGGGTGAGGATAAAACCACATATCTGAATGGCGGTATCTTTTATAGTTTTTGTTTTTTTTCTTGGCTACTCTTCCACATTCCTAAATACCTGACCTATTTCTAGGTCAGACAACACTTTCAGAGTGGGCGGAAGAGAACTCACCAAGGGTGAAACATTAGTTGGTCAGACAGAGTTTCATGGTACAGCATCACTGCCCAGGGTACAGGGCTGGTTTCCTGGTCTTAACTTTATTCATAAATCCAAACCGGTGTACTTCAGATTCTCCACAAATGAAAGATAAGCCGCAAGGTCAAATTTTTATTAATTCGGAGTAAAAATCACAACTATCAAGCACACTGTACACACAAATCACTGATCATATCAAATCACTGATCATGAAAATATACTAACTTACAATGGAGGGGATACTTCCACCATGGGTAGTATAGTTGTGTCTGCTTTTTGGCAACTGATTAATCAAGAGGCAATTTTAGAAATTAAAAAATAATACTTGGCAAATACAGAAAGTGTATAAACCAGGCAGAGATTTTTTTCTAAGCCAAGATAAACCTGATTTTTAAAATTTCTCTGCCCACCATAAAGCTGTAAGAAACAATCTGATGTTTCTTCATTTCCTGGACAGCACTAAAATATTGCCAAAATCTTCCTGTTGGACACCATATTTACTATATTTCATTCCGACCCTCTCCATTTTTTTGACACAATCTTCATTTGATTATATTAACACTATCAAACCCTCTTTATCTGCTTACAGCCTAGAAACCTTTCTTTCTTTCAAAGTGATCTGCAGAGATATCAGCTATTATGTGTGGACTTTATCTGTGTAACTCAGAGCACTGGGAAGGCATGGCCAATGTGACTGCTACAGAACTCTGGGATGGTGCACCATTCCCCAATTTTAACTACTTCTCCTTAAGACTCATCATGACTAATGGGTCTCTCTAATCATGCCCTCACCTTTTCCTCTCTGTGTAAAGGAGGAGGGAAAGAATGCAACTCCATGGCTTCTCTTTTCTCACTGCCCTAGGATTCTGAAGCCTCTCCAAAATTATTAACAATCACAGAATTCTGAAGGCAGGTTATTGGAGCTTTTGAAATCTTTCTCTTTGTGGCTGTCCTTTTGCTGCTACCATGGAAACAGACATCTCATTATTTTTTTAACGGGCCTGTTTCACTTTTAGTTAACTACCATAAGAGAGAAGAAATTCTTTTTTGTGTTAATATGGCACAATAGTGTGGCTTTTAGTCAAGTTAAACTTTCTTCTCAATCATAGATCAGGATAAAGTTCTTCAAATTTTTTAATTGTCCTGGATTTCATGGCTTACAGTCCTCTCTCTACCTTCTCTAAAAAGCTAATAGAATCAATTTGCCATCTGACATTCTGGTAAATCTCAGGTAAATATGCTGATTATTTCAAGGAACACAAAGCAGTGAGTCTTAATCTAGTCAAGTTTTTTTTGTTAAGCTTTTTTTCCCTTTCCTAGATTTTGCCTGGGAGCTGGTGGATCAACAGTAAATACTAAAGGGATGAAAGTGTAAAAATTTTAATGACTATTTACATATTAGTAGAGGCACTATTACTGATTCAATCTAAAACAATTACTGAAGTACATGTAGATTCCTACACCTACGAAATAAAGCCTTGGGTCCCTTGTGGTTTGCAGCCTGTAAATTAGGAAACAATGGCATAAAGGATGTCTTGATTTTTATATAATCTCAAGACTGAAAGTTATGCAAATGTATCTAAATATCTACCCTCATTCAGATTTAGCCATTTTTAAGCAACTCAAATAAATCAAGTATTTCCATAATTTCTTTCCTTTGGTCCCAGGGAGAATTTTCTGAATTGTCTGAAAGTGGCCTATGTCAAGTGGTAGTAAATTCATCAAGGAGACCACAAGGACAGAGGTGACAGAGCTCTTCATTGCTATGAGCTTCTAGTACAGTGCCTTGCAGAACACAGTGGGTACTTAATAATGACTAGTTGAAGAATTATTGAATCTTTGGCTATGTCAAGGATGAATCAGCTATGTACCAGGTAATTAATATATAGAGGGGATTTAGGTATTGGAAGCTTTTTGAACTTTACATATTTGTTAAGGATCTTTGAAGTAATAAAAAAAAGGCTGAGAGCTACATATCAGGATCTCAATGTTCCAGTGGAGTCTCTTCTTAAATTAAACTTCCAGTTCCTTCAACTTCCCCATATGTATGACTTGAAATCTCTTCCCCCTCAGGTATCCACAGAATGCAACAGTTTAGAATAAAATCCAACACTTCCCCTAAACACTTACAATATTGTACACTAAGGTTGTATTAGCACCTTTGATAACATTTAGCCTCAGTTTAGATGGCAAGTGATAGGCAACCAACTCAAATGAGCTTAATCAGAAAGAAAAAATTATTGCAAAGATGAAGTATTTAGAAGGATAAAAGATAAAAGAAAAGATTTTGATGGTGATTTGCACAGAGGACCATAACAAGGATTAAAATTCTTGTTTACTTAACAACACAGAAAAAGCAAAATGGCCTGAGCGACAACTAGAATAAAGGCTTGAATCCTTCAAGGGCTCTTGTGCTGGGAAACATAGGGGCTTACAGGTACCATATCAGCGCCAATAACATGTCAATAACAGAAACCATTAACTCTCTTCCCTTAGATCTGAGTGACAAATACTGGGAACAGACTTTGGCTGGCCAGGCTTTTTCAGGCCACCTGGGTCAGCTGACTATGGATAACTTTAGTTGCCTAATCCTATGTATCTTTGTAGTTCTCAGAAAGAGGGGATTGTCCAACAGTTGCCCTAACTGGTATCCATCCACTACACTGTCATATTGCCAATATATCTTGAAGTCAAGAGTAACTAATTCCACCAAATATTTTTACCATTGCATCTACCAAGCCATGTATTTCCCAACCTTTCTATAAAAAATATACAGATAGCTAGGAGGTGTCTAATTGCAAGGTGCTACATTTATTTACCTTACGGTTAATTTATTAGAGGAAAATTATCTCTCAAGCCTCTATTCATATACACTTTCCCAAAGGAATCCACTAGGCAGGGCAAACAATTAAACAGAGGGAGGGAAAGAAAAAAAAGGAGGGGGAGCCAACAACAGGAAAATAACACAACAAGGATAAGACAATACATATCAGTTTTAACCATCAATGTTAATGGTCTCAATTCACCAATCAAAAGGCACAGACTGCTTCTTCCTCGGGGAAACACCAAATGGCGGATGACGCCGGTGCGGCGGGAGGGCCCGGAGGCCCCGGGGTCCCAGGCATGGGAGGCCGTGGCGGCTTCCGCAGAGGCTTCGGCAGTGGCCTTCGAGGCCGCGGGCGCGGCCAGGGCCGGGGCCGAGGCCACGGGGCTCGCAGTGGTAAGGCTGAGGACAAGGAGTGGATTCCTGTCACCAAGCTGGGTCGGCTGGTCAAGGACATGAAGATCAAGTCCCTGGAGGAAATTTATCTCTTCTCCTTACCCATCAAGGAGTCTGAGATTATTGACTTTTTCCTGGGCACATACCTCAAGGATGAAGTTTTGAAGGTCATGCCTGTGCAGAAGCAAACTCGTGCTGGCCAGCGGACCAGGTTCAAGGCATTTGTTGCCATTGGGGACTACAATGGTCACGTTGGTCTGGGTGTAAAGTGTTCCAAGGAAGTAGCCACTGCCATTCGCGGGGCCATCATCCTGGCCAAGCTCTCCATTGTCCCCGTGCGGAGAGGCTACTGGGGGAACAAGATTGGCAAGACCCACACTGTCCCTTGCAAGGTGACAGGCCGCTGTGGCTCTGTGTTGGTGCGTCTGATCCCTGCCCCCAGAGGCACTGGCATTGTCTCAGCCCCTGTGCCCAAGAAGCTGCTGATGATGGCTGGTATTGATGACTGCTACACCTCTGCCAGGGGCTGCACTGCTACTTTGGGCAACTTTGCTAAGGCTACCTTTGATGCCATCTCCAAGACCTACAGCTACCTGACCCCTGACCTCTGGAAAGAGACCGTGTTCACCAAGTCTCCCTATCAGGAATTCACCGACCATCTTGTGAAAACCCACACCAGAGTCTCTGTCCAGAGGACTCAAGCTCCAGCAGTAGCTACAACATAAGGGTTTTTACACAAGAAAAATAAAAAGAATGAAATCTGAAAAAAAGAAAAAAGAAAAAGGGCACAGACTGGCAAATTGGATCAAGAAGCAAGATCCAACAATATGCTGTATACAAGAAACACATTTAATTCAAAAAGAAATTCATAGACTGAAAGTCAAAGGATGGAAAACAATACTCCATGTGACAGGAACCCAGAAAAAAGCAGGGGTAGCTATTATTTTTGCAGACAAAGTGAATTTCAAGCCAAGAATGACTCAGAGAGATAAAGAAGATCACTACGTCCTTATAAAGGGAACAATCCAAGAGGAAGAGATAACAATCATAAATATATATGCAACAAATACCAGTGCACCCAAATATATAAAACAAATATTAATGGACATGAAAAAATCAAATAAGCACTAATACAATTATACTGGGGGATCTCAATACTCCACTGTCACCAAAAGACAGATCAACTAGACAAAAACTCAACAATGAAATATTAGAACTGAACCAAACTTTTGAACAAATGGACTTAGTAGATGTCTACAGAGTGTTCCACCCCACAACATCAGAATACACATTCTTCTCAGCTGCACGTGGGATGTTCTCCAAAATAGACTACATACTAGCTCATAGAACCTGCTTAAGTAAAGGCAAAGGAATTGAAATTATCCATGTATATTATCAGACCATAGTGCAATGAAATTGGAAATCAATGGCAAAAAAAAACACAAGAACTTCCTAAACACATGGAAATTAAACAGCACCCTCCTGAACAACCAATGGGTCACAGATGAAATTAGAGAAGAAATTAGACAGTTTCTACAACTGAATGATAATAACAGTATAACATACTGGAACTTATGGGATACAATGAAAGCAGTCCTAAGAGGGAAATTTATAGCATTAAATATCTATATCAGGAAAACAGAGCAAGCACAAATAAACAACCTAATGGTGAACCTCAAACTTCTAGAAAAAGAAGAGCAGCCTAAGCCAAAAGCTCGTACAAGGGAGGAAATTATAAAGATCAGAGAAGAAATCAATGTATTGGAGACTAAAAAAATAATACAAAGAATCAATGAATCAAAGAGTTGGTTCTTTGAAAGAATAAATAAAATCGACAAACCCTTATCTAACCTTATTAAAAAAAGGAAAGAAAGTATTCAAATCCACGCAATTAAGAATGAAAAGGGTGATATCACAACAGACTCTGCAGAAATCCAGAAGATCATCTATACCTATATTGAAAATTTGTATTCTAATAAGATGGAAAATGCAGAAGAAATGGACAGGTTCTTAGATACTTAGGAATTACCAAAGCTCAACCAAGAAGATATAAAAATCCTAAATAAACCAATAACAATCAATGAAATCGAAGATGTAATTAAAATCTCCCAACAAAGAAAAGCCCAGACCCTGATGGATTCACTGCTGAATTCTACAAGAAATTTAGAGAAGACCTAACACCACTACTTCTTAAACTCTTTAATGAAATTGAAAGGGAAGCAATACTCCCAAATTCATTCCTGGAAGCAAGAATTACCCTGATACCAAAACCAGAGAAGGACCCAGCTAAGAAAGAGAACTACAAACCAATCTCCCTAATGAACATAGATGCAAAAATCCTCAATAAGATACTGGCAAACAGAATGCAGCAAATCATCAAGAAAATTGTACACCATGACCAAGTTGGATTCATCCCAGGGATGCAGGGATGGTTCAACGTACATAAATCAATAAATGTAATACACCATATTAACAGAACCAAGGACAAAAATCATATGATCATCTCAATAGATGCAGAAAAAGCTTTCGACAAAGTCCAGCACCCATTCATGATAAAAACCCTACAGAAAATTGGAATAGATGGTCTTTATCTCAATCTGATAAAAGCTATCTATGACAAACCAACAGCCAATATCATACTAAATGGACAAAAACTGAAAGCCTTCTCTCTAAAATCAGGAACAAGACAAGGATGTCCACTGTCCCCACTCTTATTCAACATAGTCCTGGAAACTTTAGCCAGAGCAATTAGACAAGAGCAAGAAATAAAAGGAATAATGATTGGAAAGGAAAAAGTTAAATTATCATTATTTGCAGATGACATGATACTCTACATAGAAGACCCCAAAAACTCCACTAAAAAAATTGCTAGATTTAATAAGCAAATTCAGCAGTGTAGCTGGATGCAAAGTCAATTCTCAAAAATCAATAGCCTTCCTGTACACGAATAACAAACTCACTGAAAGAGAAATTAGGGAAACAACACCTTTCACAATAACATCCAAAAAAATGAAATACCTAGGAATCAATCTCACAAAGGAGGTAAAAGACCTCTACACTGAAAACTACAGTACTCTGAAAAAGAAGATTGAAGAGGATATCAGAAAATGGAAAGATATCCCTTGCTCCTGGGTAGGAAGAACCAATATATTGAAAATGGCCATACTTCCAAAATTGTTATACAGATTTAATGCAATTCTGATCAAAATTCCAACAACATATCTCACAGAATTAGAGAAAACAATCCTAAAATTCATCTGGAACCAGAAGAGACCTAGAATAGCAAAGGCAATTCTGGGCAACAAAAGCAAGGCAGGGGGCGTCATAATCCCTGATTTGAAATTATACTATAAAGCTACTGTGATAAAAACAGCATGGTATTGGCAAAAAAAAAAACAGACCCAAAGATCAATGGAACAGATTAGAAGATGCAGAAACAACTCCAGACATACTAAGCCACCTTATCTTTGACAAAGTGCCAAACACATTCACTGGAAGAAAGATAGCCTCTTTAATAAATGGTGCTGGAAAAACTGGCTCTACACATGCCAAAAATTAAAATTAGGCCCATATCTTTCACCATGCACTAAACTAAATTCAAAATGGATCAAAGATCTAAATATTAAAACAGAAACATTAAATCTCCTGGAAAATAGAATAGGTAAAACTCTTGAAGACATTGTTGTAGGCAAAGACTTTATGAATAAAACCCCAATGGCACAGGAACTATCACAAAGAATCAACAACTGGGATCTCATCTTATTAAAAAGCTTCTGCACAGCAAGAGAAACCACCAACAGAGTGAAGAGACAACCCACAACGTGGGAAAAAATGTTTGCCAGCTATTCCTCAGACAAAGGATTACTATCAAGAACATACAAAGAACTCAAAAAAATCAGACCTCCCAAATTTAAAGACCCAATCCAAAAATGGGCATCTGAGATGAATAAACACTTCTCACATGAAGAAATACAAACGCCAAATAAATATAGGAAAAAATGTTAAGCATCACTAGTCATTTGAGAGATGCAAATTAAAACAACACTGAGATTCCACCTCACCCCAGAAAGAATGGCTATTACCAAGAAATCAACAAATAACAGAGGTTGAAGGGGCTGTGGGGAAAAAGGAACCCTTCTCCACTGTTGGTGGGAGTGTCGACTGGTGCAGCCACTGTGGAAATCATTGTGGAGATTCCTCAAAAAACTAGGACTGGAGGTCCCATTTGATCCAGCTATTCCCCTTCTGGGTATCTTCCCAGAAGAATTAAAAACATCGTACCACAGCGATATATGTGCACCCATGTTTATAGCAGCACAATTTGTAATAGCTAGATCGTGGAAACAACCCAAATTCCCATCAACCGAGGAATGGATAAAAAAGACGTGGTATTTTTATGCAATGGAGTACTCTTCAGCCATAAAGAAAGAAACTTTTATAGGGAAATGGATGCAACTCAAGAAAATACTCATAAGTGAGATAAAACGGACACACATTTGTAAACATTGTATTGTCTCCCTAGTGTGAGAAACTGAAAGAGTAAATAAGATCCAAAATCTACAATAGACATGGTAAAACAGGAAGAAACTGTTCAAAAGGAAAAATATTGTTTAGATAATTGAATATATTTTGTTTTCGTAACAAAATATAAATGTTTTGACTTGAGGAAGAGGAAAAGGAGAAGAATAGGGGGAAGTAGAAGAAAAAGAACCTAGGAGTAGCACAGTGTGAAGGCCCTGGGCTCAAAAAGGGCTGGGGATGTAGGTTAGTGCTGGAGTGCTTGCCTAGCATCTGTAAAGCCCGGGGTCAATCGCCCAGTAGTAGGGGAAAAAAATTAAAAACAAGTAAATGGCAGGTGGGCAACTGGATATTCATACAGTGCCAGTAACACCCCCGGACTGTAAACTGGGGCTGCAAATGTGACTGTGTGGAGGGACAATCACCATTCCCTGGAACCAGTGTGTTCCAGCCAAGGGAGAGTACTGGGAAGGGGATTAATGGCAATGTATCTCTTGCTGTAAGAAAATTTAAACATTCACCTTATTTTGTGATCACATAACATATTCTAGCTGCTACCCACTCCCCAAAAGAAATACTACATATAACTTGCAGTTTACAGGAAACACTGGGGATAGAGAAACAAACCTAAGGACACTAGGAAGAAGCCACAGGACAAAGCTAGGAAGTAAGGGTTCTTTTATGGTTTGTTTGTTTGTGTGCTTTTTTTTTTTTTTTGAGACGGGGTCCTGCTATGCAGTTCAGCTGGCGTTGAACTCACTATGTGGTCCAGGCTGGCCTGAAACAGGGTGATCCTCTGCCTCAGCCTCCCAAGTGCTGAGATTACAGGAGTGCACCACCACACCTGGTTTCAGTATGATTTTTTAAAAAGTTAAATGTATGCTACATGAAAGGACTTAAGGAACATAATAACAATACAATGCATAGTCCTGGATTCGTTACTGGTTTAAAATAATTGCTATGAAATATATTTGGGGGTCAATTAGAAAAATTCAAATACCAATTTTCCTTTTTTTTTTTTTTTTACAAATATGGACGGGGTTAAATGAGATGTAGATTTACTGAGATGGAGAATCAAGGGCTAGAGATGTAGCTCAGTAGTAAAGCGCTTGCTAACAAGCATGGCCCTGGGTTCCATCCCTGGCACCAAAATGGGCCGGTGAGATGGCTCAGCGGCATAAGCGCCTGCCTGGCAAGCGCGAGGGCCCGAGTTCGACTCCCGGATCCCACATACGAAAAAAGGGGCCGGTGATATCGCTCAGCGGCACGGGCGCCTGCGGGCGCGTGAGGTCCTGAGGTCGACCCCCCGGTACCCACCAAAAAAAAAAAAAAAAAAAAAAAGATAATTAGCAAGGTGGTTCCAAAACCATACATATAGAATAATCACATTTTGTTTTTAAAATATCTATGTACTTGTGAGAACAAGATCTGAAAGGATATGCGCTAAGGTGGGAACAGTTTGATTTGTGACTATATGGTTTGTCAATATGGTTTCTATTTTTATCCAATGCATGTGAATTGCCTCTCTAATAATAATAAGCTTCTACAAACAAAAAAAAATAGACATGGTAAAACAGGAAGAAACTGCTCAAAAGGAAAAATATTGTTTAGATAATTGAATGCTGATAACTTGTACCCTGAGTAACTAATTTAAAGATAACAATATGGAATGCATTAACCATTGTTACCCTCCTATTATGTTGTTTTGAAATTTTGTTCTATTTTTTCTTTTTTTTCCTGTTTAAAATTATATATATATATATATATATATATATATATATATATATATATACTTTCCCCGAAGCCTGATCAAGAAATACCAGGTCTCAAAATGTTAGTCAAGAGGAAATAAATACATTACATTAAAACAGAAGAAAATTGTTAGGCTAATGAATAGAAAAGGGCATTTTATAAAAGATTCTGTATGTGAAATAGGTAATTATGTAGCTATCATTGTTAGGAATATTTCATGTGCTGTGTTGCATGGTAGAAAAAGAATTAATCAACTCAGTACAAAGAGGTAATTTGACTTAAGAAGCATGAAAAATATGCCTCCACCAACAAGACACTTGATGGCAAAAGCATGAAAAAAAAGAGATTACACTCAAATATTGTTTCTGGCACCAAAAAGAGCATATTTGAGGCATATGTGCATAGAAGAGGATGATAAGGTTTTTTAAAGAATGGCTAAACAGTAGCTAAAGACAGGATTTCAACTGGTGAAATTTCTTGGGCTTGCTTCCTACCAGGTTTGATCTGCTAGTATGATTATGATCAGCATGAGTAAACCAAATACTTATGAATATTTGCTGGTGTGCTCATCTTATCAACACAGCTTCTGGTGAGGGCCACAGAATACATGTGTCACAATAGCAGCAGGGCTTGTGGAAGACTCAGGAGGAGATAGGAAGCCAGAGACCAGGGAGAGGCCAGTCTTGCTCTTTTTTATAACAACCCATTCTTGTGAAAACGAACTCATTCTGAGAGAGCATCATTAAATCCCTTCAGAAGGCAAGGCCCCCAAATCACCTAATTAACTACCACCAAGTCCCACCTCTTAAAGGTTCCACTACCTCCCAACATCACATAACTAAGGACCAAGGTTCCAGTTCATGAATCCTTGGGTGGGCAGACTGAAACCATATCCAAACCACAGAAAAAGTGAATCACTTCTTCCTGGTAAAAATTAGAATGCTATGGATTTTAGTAGCTTAGGAATTTTTGTCGACTGACAACAGACTTAAGACCTGTGAGCTGACTGATTGGCTCAGGATTGGTGACACGGCTTATTATACAAGCTGTTCAATGGTGGAAATGTTCTATAATTCTACCAGCAGTAAAGAAACCACTACCCATGGGTGGCTACTGAACACCTGAAATATGACTAGTGGGTCTGAGAGGCAGAATTTTCGATTTTATTTAATGCCTAGGAAATTAAATAGTTGCAAGTATTTAGTGGAGAACACAGCTATAGTGTAGTAGGTTGCCAGCAAAGAAGATATTTTTCTTTAATTTCCACTAGAGGGCACTATCTACTTCAACAGAAGTGACAGCAATGTGTATTTCACCATTTTCCATCTGTTAATGGAAAAAAGAATGAACAGCCACATAATTTCCAGTTGTCTAGAGATGTCTCAACCTCCTTATAGACTGGTGTTCCAAGTAGCTGCCCAGCTAGTCTAACTCTTCTGTTATGACTCTTTCTGCAGCTTCATTTCATATACTAAAAGTAGAGCATTTAACAAAATACCACAAAGGATGCAGAACTGAAACATCCTTAAGAATAGAAATTTGCAAGCTAAGATTATGTAGAACACATTTAAAAAGAGAGGAAAACAGTATTGTGCACAAATACTTTTGCTCCCTCATACACAAAGTTAAAATTACACTTTCATTTAGATTTTTTCTGTGTTAATATACTAATGTTATTATGAATACCCAAAAGAAGACTTAGTATTTGGACAAAGCAGTTATAAGGACTTTTCTAGGATAAATAATTATCAATACCCTTCAGACATGCTTCTTAAACACTATTATTTGTACATATTTTCAATGTTGCATCCCATAAATCTCTACATGGCTGATAAAGATGATCCTCAAATTATTTTTCCCTTAAATTATTTTTCTTATATATATTGATATATTCAGTTCCATCAGTACATTTATTGAGCATCTAATATGTGCCAGACACTATCCTAGGTGCTGAGTATATTATGATAAACAAAACATGCAACAATTTCTGCCCTCTTAAATTCCAGAGGAAGCAGACAAATAAAAAATAAAATATATGCGTTATGAGATGTTGATTAGTATTATTAAAAACTAAACCAGGGAGTGGAGATGCACCTCCAGTTTGAATATAGTTAGGGAAGGTCTCAGTGGAAAGGTTTCATTTCAGCAAAGACTGAAGAAGCTGAGGGAGGGAGTCTTGCAGATATATGAAGGAAAAGCCTTTTAGGTAATGAGAAGGGCAACTGCAAAGGCCCTGAAGTAGGAGTACCTTGGTCTTGGGTACTTGGGAAATTTCAAGATGCTGAGCATAGTAAATAAATGAGTGCATTCTTCAAGAAGAAGTCAAAAATTCTCAAGGGCCAAAGTAGATGGGGTCTTCAAGACATAGAAAGGCTTTGGCTTTCATTTTGAGGAATATGGCAAACTATTCAAAAATTTTAAATAGAATAACAACACAATCCAATTTATGTTTTTTATAGGACTGCTTCTGCTACTGAGCTCAAACAGACTGTGTGGGGTCCAGTAGCAAGAATAGGAGCAAGAAACCAAGTTAGGAAGCTGTATAATTCTCCCCCTGGGACAGTGAGGTGGCTCAGACCCAGGTGGTACAAGAGGGTGGTACAAGAGGATATAAAAGAAGTGACCCTACATTTATTTAAGAGTTTGAGCCAGCAGGACTGCTGATCAATTGCCTATAGTATCTTTTGCTGCACTGTTCCAGTTTTCCTTGTCACTTGTGTCACAGAAATTACAGGCATATTTCTCTGACAAGATGAACAATGAAAGAGAATTTATTATCTTCTCACCTCAAACCCTATCTTCAGAAAAGATAAAATCTGTAGTTTGATTTCTTCCCTTCAGAACCTGTGGCAGAGGGATCTTGGGTGTGTTAGTCAGTTTTCTATCTCTCTCAAAATATAAATGCCTGAGATAATCAACTTATCAGGAAGAAAGGTTTATTTTGGCTCACAGTTTCCAGGAACTTCAGTCCATGGCAAGTGGTTCTGCTGTTTCTGTGTGTGTGGTGAGGCAGAGCATTATGGTAGGGAACATGAGGTGGAACAGAACTACTCACTGCATAGCAACCAGGAAGCAAAAAGAGTGACACAGGAAGTGGTTGGGGTCCCAATGTCCCTGTCAAAGGCTTGCCTCCAATGGCCTCACTTCCTTCTACTAGGCCCCTCTTCCTAAAGGGCTCACCACCACACTGCCAAAATGTGTCACAGGCTAGTGACCAAGCCTTCAACACATGAACTTCTGGGTGACATTTAAGCTCCAAACTACAACATTGGGCAAGTGACTCCCTGGGGAAATGCTTTCAGGGAAAAGGACGTGATAGGGCAGGGGAGGAAACGTAAGCAAGTGTGTCTCAGCCAGATAGTGCCCTCAACCTGGTGCCATAGGGAGCGTCAGAGCAAGAAATGTACCTCAGAGTGGTTTACATTTTGAGGCCAGGGGTTGGTCTTTTGTACCCCACCCCCTGCAGTTAGGGGAGGGGCAGGGCATAACCTCCATCACTAATACCCACTGCATCTCCTTTCTGTCATTTTGTTAGAATAAGTTGTTTAGATCCAGATTATAATCTTCTTTTTCAACAAGTGTATCATATAATCATTTCCTTTCCTCTGGAGAAATTATTTTCGTGCCTGGTCTGATTCCTCCCACCAGCTGCTATAAGTGTTGGTTCTTACAACTCATAGCCACATCCTTCTCCAGTGAATTGCTGTCAGCTGATGACCTGATATCTATAAGGTTAACCTTCTCCCACTGAGGTAGCCCTCAGCCACTGATAACTGATAAAATGTACGAAAGCCAGCCCCTGGCCTCAAGGAACCATTCATATTGCAGAGCTACTCAGTGATCAAACTTAGACTAGTCTTTAGTTGAATCTGTTGCTAATCAGCATAGGGTCCTTTTGCTTCATTCAGATAGAAATCATGAATCAGCAAAGGGCAGCTCTGCTGGCTGCCCTGACGTTACCAGATAACACCCAATAATGCTGGATGCTAACAGCTGACATGACCAGGTACAGGTCACTACTGCTGCTGCTGGCCACCACCTTCCGGTGCCAGCTTGTGCTGGACATCAGAGGTCAACTGTACCAGATGCTGGTCTCTGCCATTGGTCTTTACTGGCCCCTGGTCTCTGGAGCTCTTCCCTGCTAACAGCTCTTAGTGTTTATTGCTCTTTATTTTGAGATGACTGCTCTGTCCACACTACTCCTAAGTAGAGTTACAGGACTTTAAGAACCCACACTACCCAAGAAATAATTCAGAGCAGGTTTACAGGACCACCAAAGTGAGTATTTTAACAGAGTCTCTGCCGCAGCACAGTGGGACAGGGAGGCGGTACACAGGAGGGAGCCCTCCTAGACTAAACCGGAGCAGTGGCTGGGGAGTGATGCTTATGTAGCAGTTGCAGGCCTGTGTCAGTGAAGGACAGGGATTAAACCTGGGAATCTTCTGGAAGACTTGCTATGAGAGTAGGTTATACTAATAAGGGGCCCAGATCACCCCTCCCTAGTCTTAGCCATGCCAGGGTGCCCCTCCCAACTTCAACAAGGCAACAGTAGCATCTGAAGTGGCAGGAGCAGGGAAGGGTCACCACACTAACTGTCTGGCTGCACTCACGTGGTAGTAGAGAGTGGCAGTTTGATAGGCAGGAAAGGACAGCGCTAGATTGCCAGGGAAGAAGCAGGTTGTCCCAGTTCACTGGGGAGAGTTCAGGCGGAGCAAGGGGAAGTGAGGGAGAGGGGTGCAACAATCGCTGGCTCAGCCACATGCCCCCTTCAGCTGGCATCGGAAAAATGAGTCAGGTGCTTTCTTGTCTGTCTCAAATTCACCTCTTCTGTTTGCTTCTTCCCAGTCCTATCTTGCTTGCCTCATTTTCTTAGAGGGTTGACTTGAGAGTACTTTATCAATAAATCACATGCAAAAGAATCGGCATCTCTGGCTCTGCTAAGGGACCCTTACCTAAGGTGTGGTCCCCTTTTACCTAGTTAGGTAGAGAGAATACTACTCTTTCTCAACCCATATTCTGGTGGTGAGCTTTGACTCTTTTGTGACGCCACTCCATTAATATTCAAATACAGCCTCTGCAACTTAACATTTTTCTGATCCTGTCACTCTCCATCTTCAATACACAGCAGGATCACCTGGAGTGCTCAGTGAAAGGGCAGGTTCCTGGGCCTTATCTATAAAAACTTTCCCCTCTGCGTGGACTAGAAATCTGCATTGCTTTCAGATGCACCTGCAGATTATTCTGAAGCAGAACAACACTTAAGACAAACTCATGTCCACCTTTCCAAACACATTGCACTACTTAAATGGGAAGCCTTATCATTCCTGGCCTGGATTGTATCAAAGTCTGTTAACGCGCCTTGTGTTTCACCCCTTTCCAGTCCATTTCTAGTCCCTGTTCACAGAGTCATGGGAGATGTTCTTTCTGTGACCTAAAACACTCGATGGCTCCCCTCTGCATTGGACAAGCTTAAACTTTCCACCACGGTGTCACGCCCAGTGGGAAACCGCTGCCAGCGAGAAAAGCCAACACAGACAAACTTGGCCACAGCGGGAGGAGCCCTTGCAGAACACCATGCTCACAACCCCTCCCCTTGGTTCCAGGAAGTCCGAGAACATCTGCACTGCTGCCCCTACTATCTCTGCCTTCCAGACCCCCTAAAGAAGACAGCTTCACAAACCACCCCCTGACAACCACCTCCGAAGCCTAGCAACCATTTCCCTTCTTAAATCTGCGCTCTCCCTCCACCCTTGGCTGATTCCTTTCTCTGTCTCAGCCTGCTAGCACCCGGGTGAGAAATAAAGTAGCCTTGTTGCTTTGGCAAAGCCTGCTCGGGTGGTCTCTGCTCTCCCTCCTCCTCCACTACCCATGGCATTCAAGTTCCTCCACTACTGAACCTTGCTGTCCTCCTTATGAAGACTTTGTACAGCGCCCTCTTTGTGGAGTTTTTGTTTCATCATTTTCCCCCGACTTCTCTGTGTTCCATTAGCCTCT
This sequence comes from Erethizon dorsatum, assembly GCA_028451465.1. Classification (NCBI taxonomy): domain Eukaryota; kingdom Metazoa; phylum Chordata; class Mammalia; order Rodentia; family Erethizontidae; genus Erethizon; species Erethizon dorsatum. Next base: position 69,086,534 of record CM051827.1, on the reverse strand, counting down.
AATGTGCTTCTCATCCTTCCAGGGTGGACCCCTCTGGCCTGAGTTGTGAGCCTCTCTCTGTATCATTTCCCTCCCACTGGACTCGCCCTTAACACTGAGCCTACTACACCATGTTGTGGTTTCCCTGTCAACAGAGCCTTCCCACAAGAACCGCACTTTGAGTCGGGAATCCTGTATTAAGAGAACTCTTCCTTTTCACAACAGGCGGTACACATATCCCAAGTTGGATTTCCTCAGGTAAATAGAGCTGAAAAATCATCAGTAGTTACCTAAGCCTGACCCAGGTAGAGAATGCCATTCCTTTTAGGAAGTGACAAAAGGTAGATGTGAGCACCCATCTGCATCGCCCCAGATTCTGGCACTGATTGTGACCTAGAGCTCGCTCCAGGGGCGGCATGGTGTCTTCATGAGTTCCACTGACCCCTAGGCGTGGAGTTTTCAAGCTTCCAGCCTCACCCAAAGGTCCATTCCCAGAACCTAGACACCAAACTCAGTGGTCTTTCCTGCTGCAGCCTCTTACAAAAGAACATGTAGAGTAGAAATTAAGCATTAGCATACAGTTTTAAATGTAAGCAGAACTGAATTTGAGGACAAACTGACCTGGATTTGATTCCCAACTCTGAGACTAGTTTGCCTCACCTAAGACAAATCACTTAACTTCCTATTGTTGCAATATAAAAATAAATATTTAAAAAAATAAAACATGGATTTGCTCATAGTATTAATCATATAGTGATTGAAATAGGGTTGACACACAGCACAAGACACTTAAAGCATTTTAAATAAGGAATAGTGGGGAATTGTTTGTTTTCCTGCTCTGGTCCTGCACAGTTAAGTGGTAACCAGGTAAATCCCTCAACTCTCTGGGAATCTTTAATCTTTGCTTGTACCCTAAACCCCCTCTCTAGGGCTGTTGACACAAAGCTTTGCTTCCACACTGCCCCCTTCCATTGTAGCTGGAGTTGGCCTTGCACCTGTCTTTCTTAGGCGGGTCAGTTCAACTTGCTATCCACCCTTGACAAATGAGAAGTACCAGAGCTAACACTGATTAAGAGTTTTATTTCATTTATCTCTCACAGTACCTTGTAAATTTGGTATAATTTCAATTTTCCTACTGAAAATAAGTGAGATTGTTACACATTTACATAGTTCAGTGCAGCAATCTTCAGTTTTGCTTACTCACTCTTTGAGGTGATATCCAAAATGTGTCTCATAAGTTTAAATAGTTGTAAAATATGAAATTCTAGTATATTATAAATATTGACATTTTAAGCTATTACATTGGTCTTTTACGTAGAGCCTTTGGAATATAAATACCACAGCATTTTGATAATGATATCATCCATTTAAAAAATAAAATCGAAGGCTCTTCTTTAACTGTCAAAATTTTTACTTGTTCTTTTTCTCTTGCATTTCATCATAATGTGTTACATTTTATGCCTGAGAATCTTTTATTTATTCTATTTTCTGAAAAAAAGAAATGAATAATCTTTTATTTCTCATTATCTAACATATTCTAAGTGTAAATTTTTCTTTTGAAGTGAATTATTCTTACAAATACTTTCAATGATAGAAGTGATTAAGATACAAAGTTGTTACATATATAGATAAATAAAATATATAAATATAAAAATTCAATTGTTACTGGAAACATGTCTTTTAACAAGATAGATAGAATATTTTTAATCTGTTCCAGTATTCATAAACAATACTTACTTATTAATAAAATGAAAATATGTTCAGTAGCAATTCTATCACTGTATTTGTAGTTGTTGTAATGAATATAAGAGCCAAGAAACATCATTCACATAAAAAATGAGAACGGGAATGGATGAAGTTTTGTCCAAGCAATATCACAATTCTTTGAACTACTTCTGAATTAATGCCAGAAAGTACCTAGTGACCTAGCTTCAAAAATAATTTTTAATTTATAAGATGACATCTGATTATTTTCAATTTTATTGAAAACAAATGATCGGAAACCATTTGATTTGTCAAACTTTTTAACCCCATCTTTAGGATTAACTCTCTTAATATCAGCACTAAAAATTCCAAATAGACTGTTTTGGCGTCCCAGGGGTCTTTACAGCCTAAGAAGAATGCATCATAGTAAATCAAAGATGGTCTTTGTTTCAACAATGATTCCACTTGGAAGAGAACATAATGAGCTCTTTTACAGTAAGTTGATTTGGATGGATGCTACTTTAAAACACTTTAGCCAGGTTAGATTTCCTGGGGCTTAAAAAACAACACCCTGAAAACTAGTGCTTCAACATGCGGAGGGGCCTTAGACTCTACTTCAGAATCAAGGTCCCTCTGAAAGTCTTTGTTTCTTCACTATACTCAGGAAGAGGTTTTTTGCAAAGCTACCCCATCTGTCTAAAGTTTGGATGCACCAAAGAAATCATAATTACCTCTGGTCCCTTTCCCAGTTTTCATTAACTGAGTTCATATGATAAGAAGAAGGAATAAGTCTGTCAATATAACCTAGGCAGACTTTTGTCACATACATTGTCCTCTATTTTGGTCCCAAAAAAATCATATATAACCTACTGTCTGTTCCGGATCAGAAAGACTTAGTTCCAGGCCATTCTGTGTTCTCCAAACCCACTGAGTCCCCCTAAAAATCATATGCTGTACCCCTCAAAATAGTCTATATTCTCCATTCCCCCTTCACACTTTCCCTTCCACTCTCCTATAATTTCCACCATGCTATGAATTTTTCCCTTTTGTACATTAAGAAATTTGTATGCTTTTTTCCCAATCTGCTTTGTCAGTTTTTTTCTAGTGAATCTTGAAAGAATAGAGAGGAAGTTTCTCTTCTCCCCTACAGATTCACTAAATCATTTTTCTGCCTGATTAATCTGGCATTTGTTTTTTCAAATTCTTTTCTATTCACTCTAGATGTATTTTTAAAGATATTTAAATGTTTTGTCCTCAAGCATGTAAGTTCTTCTAATGACACCAGTATATAACTTAGAAGCATGTAAGTTCTTCTGAGCACAAAATAAAAAGTAGCTACATAGCTATGTAGATGGCTGTGCATGTGTGCATGCATGCATGTGCACATGTGTATGTGTGGAGGATCTGAAAGTAAGGAAGTCAGCAATTACTTGATCAGAATTTGCATCAAGTAGATTTGCAGGACAAAGTAAAATAAGCATCAATTGATGGACAGGGCCACAAAAAAGCTTCAGATTTTTACCTTATCCATCAATTTTTATCCTTTGATCATCTTTTTTGTGCTTCTCTGAAAAAACTCTTAAGTGATTTTGAAGTGATCATTTAACATTTGGTAAGGACTTTACTGGAAAGGATTAAACAGACTAGCTATAAGAATCAATATCCTTCAAATGACCTTTAGAGATTTAACCATGCTCCAAGCAAGCTATATCATCTGTGTGCTTTATAAAGCAGATACATTTTCTTTAAGATTATTTGAAAGCTTCACAATAATTGGTTTATATTCACCACATAAACAAGCTAATAAGAATGAAATTCCTAATGCTAAAAATGAAAAAAATTTAAAATTCTGTATGGCACCTTTTGGTGGAAGAGAAAAAAATAGATCAACACTACAGTTTTCTTTCTCAAATTGTGATCAAAATCATAAAAGGAAAGACAATGGTGCAGAGAGGGAATAACAATGGAATCCTAATTTAGATTGGGAATAGAAGTCTCTCCAAGTAACCAACATTTAGGTTCAATACCCAAGGGATAAACAGGCTTCAGGAAAGTGGATGAAAGAACTATTAGACCTCAAGCAGGAAAAAAGAATTCTCCGACAAAATGAGGAAGATACCAAGGAGAATTCACTCCCAGAAAAAAAAATAATGCACAAAGAATGCAAGAGCTATCAAAGAACATGGTCTGGAAAATAGCATAACATGAAATACAAAAACAAATTTCTTGCAAGTGCTGAACTTTATGGAACTACTTAATAAACATGATATCAGTTAAATGAGAACTAAAAATCCAAATAGAAAATAAGGCAGCAGAATGGGGAAAATACAAATTTTAAAGCTAAGGAAATACAAATCAATCGAAACAACATTATTTATAAATTAGAAATTGCCTGAATAGCACAAAGATAAAAATTCAAATAAAAGCAGGTGGAAAACTCAACGTAATAAACATGGATTAATAGGGGAAAAAATACAGAATAAAACAAATGGGGTAAAAGTCAGACATAAAATTCAGAGAAAGATCATCTCATTGAAGATATTTAGTGTCCTAGAAATAGTGAAGCAAAAAATAGGAAAAAAATTATTTAGAGATAGACTATAAGAACATTGCTTCAAAAAATCTGCAAATCAACTCGCAGATTAAAAACATACGCCACATACCCACCAGCTACATAGATAGATAGTGTGGTTGATTGACAACTGGTGGTCAGCTTGTAACGCCCAGCTGAACTGAATCAGCGTGGTGCTGGGTGTGGAAGGCCCACCTGAGGACTGTTGCCTACAACATAAAAAGAAGAACTGGAGAGGAAGAGGGGATGCTGTTGGTTCTCCTCGAGGAGACTGTCGTGCTGACTTTCCTGATAGGAACTTGGCTGTTCTCATTGTTGGAGGAGCTCGGGACCTCCTTGTCACTGAGGATGGCTGTGGTACTTTTCGGGGGAGCTCTGGTCCTTACTCTGATCGTCGTTTCCTGGCTCCAGTGCAGATTCCTCAGCCTGCTGGCACAGATCCTTCATCCCGCTGGCGCAGACTTCCTAGCTTCCACCACTGACCTTTGGGCCTTCCCAGCGCAGATACGTGGAACAGACTTGCATGAGACATTGTTGTGGGCCCCAGGCCTTCAGTTGGACTCGTGAGGGCATGGCCATGGGCTCTGGGTCTTCAGCTGGACTCATGCAGGACACTGCTGTAGAATCCAGGCCCTCAGCTGGATTCTTTGGGTCTTTAGTGTGTGGACAGATTTCCTGCACTCTTTTGTATATGACTCTTTGGGTGACTATTACAAAATAATCCTATAAATTATGTGTCCTATATTGTATTGTTTCCCTTGCAAACCCTGACTACAACAGATAGATAGATAGATAGATAGATAGATAGATAGATAGATAGATAGATATAGATATTTATTACACTACAGTATATATATAACAAATTTTTCATTATTGAACTTTATGGATAAAAATAGAAATCTTGGGGGCTGGTGAGATGGCTCAGCAGTATAAGCGCCTGCCTAGCAAGCGCAAGGTCCTGAGTTCGACTCCCAGTACCCACATACGAAAAAAGGGCCGGTGATATCACTCAGCGGCACAGGCACCTGCTGGTGCATGAGGTCCTGAGGTCGACCCCCGGTACCCATAAAAAAAAAAAAAAAAACAGAAGTCTTCAGATCTGTGGGTGATAGAAATGAACCCACCGTACAAGTGGAGTTGGATTGGATATTACCTAACTTCTCAATAACATTAAATGCTGAAGGGCAATAGAGAAATGTTTATAAATCATAAGTGGAGAATAGAAACAATTCACAAACACTAAACCCATGTAGGATGTCATTAAAGAAAATAGGTTACAAGATATTTTCAAATATAAAAGGCCTCAGTACATGTAGCATTCAACAGCCCCTCAACAACAACAAAAAATACTTCAAGTTAATCAATTAGCTAACCAAAAGCTTATTCGAAAGTTAAAAAATTTAGACGTAAAATACTTGTGATATAAAGAAAACTCAGATAAAATAACTAGGAAAAAATTATTTCAGAATGCAATCAAAATTTTGCTTAGAGGTATGACAGAGTTCAGGATTTGAACTTGTTTTCTCACCATGAGCAATTAAATATCTGGCCAAATATACATAAAATAAATGTTTGAGAGTTTCAGGCAAATTCAGTGAAAGACTGTGATCCCTGTGACCCCTTATTTACAGAAATAAATGAAGTGAGTACTACTCACAGCTTTCTACCTCTAGACAATTTGTGGCCTATGGGTGCAGGTATGGGGAACCTGATCAAACTCCAAGGACTTTTCCTGAGTTAAGAAGAGGAAAAATAGAGTTTAGAGTGGCCCCAAAAACTAGAACTTACAGGTTATAATGCTACAGTTATAGGAGATATTCAGAAAAAAGCTTCACGTATTTGAATAAAAGTCACTTGGTGTCTTTGACTGAATACTAATATGTCCAAGAATAGCATAAATTTCAACAAGACTGGACAATAGACAAGAGGTAGACAAAAAAAAAAATGCTAGGGAGTGGAAGCCAAAAAATGACAGTAGCCTTTATTATTCAAGTTTCCCCCAACCAGAGCAGAAAGATATTATTAAATGTACATGGCATTTACTAGAGATTCCAAGAGTAACATCTGGGGCTAAGCTGATGCTTGAAGAACCTGCACTATAAACACATTCTCAAAAACCTTAAAAAGGCTTTACAATAAGCCTAGAAAATATCAAACTGGATGATAGTAATTTGTTTGCCAGAACAAAATGAAAAACATCCTTTAAAAAAAATACAGTAAAACCACCCAGCACTTAAAAAATGAAATGTTTACAATGTCTAAACATCCAATCCAAAGTTGCTATATTTGCAAAAGCAGAAGTGAATGTGTTCAAGGGGTAAAATCCTTTCATAGAAAGAAATGCAGAAATACTATAGGTGATGGAATTAGTAACAAGAATGATAAAAATCACTTTGATAAATATGTTCAATATACACTTAAGAATTTAAAGAAAAACATAAGCATAATGAGAAACAGAAGATTTTAAAAGTAAAAACAAATGGAACTGCTAGGAAATAAAAAAAAGTCAGATAAAATTAACAACAGTTTAGGTACAAGAAATGTAAAAGTTCAATGAACTTAAATACAAGCAATAGAAAAAAATCCAAATTTAGGCACACAGAGAAAAAGATAAAAACAAATAAAGGTCCATTGGTGGTGCATGCCTATAGTCCCAGCACTTGGGAGGCAGAGGCAAGAGGACTGCCATGAGTTCAAGGTCAGCCTGGGCTATATAGTGAGACCTTGTCTCAAAAAAATAAATAAATAAATAAGTGAATAAATAAATAAGAAATCTTAATTTATGAAACTATATCAAGCACCTTAGCCTACATATTATTGAGGACTCAGAAAGGGAGGAGAAGAACAAGAGAAAAAATACTTGAAGGACTAATAGGAGAAGGTTAAAAGACACACACACACACACACACACACACACACACACACAATAAATTGCTGAGAGGGAAAAATAGACCAATCCAAAATTATGGTCAAAGATTTCAACACTCTTAGCACTAGATAAGTATTATAAATATGGAAATACGCAAGAGTAAAAAAGAGATGCATGATGCTATCAAGGAACTTGAACTATTAGACATTTCTAGAAAACCCCACATATCAATAACAATACATCCTTTTCAGGTATACATGGGCCATTTATCAAGATAGAACAACTGTTAAGCATTAGCCAAGTCTCAATAAAACTTAAAATATCCTAATTAGAAGTCACCATTTAAAAATTCTAGAAATACTTAAATGTTGGAGATTAAATTTCATAAAACTCATAGTTTAAAGAATACATCATACGGAAAATAAAATATTTGCAGTAGATCATGATTAAAATTCAGCACATAAAAATTATGCAGTGCATGTAAAGCACTCCTTAGAGAGGAAATAAGAGCTTAAAATGTTTATACTAGAAATCAAAGAGATAAAATCTGTAAGACATAAAATTAAAAAGCAATAAAAAGATAAAAACCATAAAAAGCTGCTTTTATTTAAAAAGCAACTGGTAAAATAATTGGTAAAGCTCTAGATAGAATGATCAAGGATAAAAGAGTACACAGAAATTATCAATGTCAAGAATAAAATAAAGGGGCCGGTGAGATGGCTCAGAGGCATAAGCGCCTGCCTGGCAAGCGCAAGGGCCCGAGTTCAACTCCCGGATCCCACATAAGAAAAAAGGGCCGGTGATATCGCTCAGCGGCACAGGCGCCTGCTGGCGCACGAGGTCCTGAGGTCGACCCCTGGTACCCACAAAAAAAAAAAAAAAAAAAAGACTAAAATAAAGGACATCACTACAGATCCTACAGACATTAAAAGAATAGTAAAATTATAAAGTGACTCAAGAAAAATCTGAGTAACCCTACCAGTAAAACTATGAATTTATAATTAAAATGCATCCCTAAAGAAACTCAAGCCCAAAGTGACTTTATTGATGGCATTTATGAAACATTTTTAAAGGTATTATACCAATCCTACACAAGATCTTTCAAAAGATTATGAGGGGGCCGGTGAGATGGCTCAGCGGCGTAAGCGCCTGCCTTGCAAGCGCGAGGGCCCGGGTTCGACTCCCAGAACCCACATACGAAAAACGGGCCGGTTATATTGCTCAGTGGCACAGGCGGCTGCTGGCGCACGAGGTCCTGAGGTCGACCCCCGGTACCCACAAAAAAAAAAAAAAAAAGATTATGAGGTACTATATTCCAACTTTTCTGAGAACAAGATTAGCCCAATACCAAAATCAGATGAAGAAGTTATAAAAATAAAAGACTACAAACCAATTCTATCATTTACATAAACAGTTTTTTTCCTGAAGATGTGTTTTAGGATGTTGGTTTGGTATGTAATGTTGACTTTGGTTCTACCTGGGCACTATAGCATAGTTTCCCTATAATTTCTTTGGCTGTAATTAGTGACTTTGGGAGCAATGCATGCTGCAGTAGAATAAAAAAGACCCACTGTGTCTGGGGGACACACAAGGGTAGGGATATTCTAGCAGCTCAGGCAAGTGTGCTATACACAGCAGTGAGTGTGGGGTGCCCACTGTGTGACCACTCTGATAATAAAAATGGTAGTATTAGTTGGGCAATGGATATTGCTTCAGGCGCTGTTAAGCCAAGCTCTGTTCTGACAAGGGTCTAAGGCACTGGCAGTCCTAGCAGCAGTGGGGTCCAATCTGACACTGGATGTCAGACCATGTACTGGTGCAGGCCCGCACCCTATGGGGGAGAGAGGCGGCAGCAGGAATCACAATGCCTACTTTGTGGTGCTTGTACACAGCCCCCACAGAAGCAAGCAGGAATGGAGACTTGGGGGAGGAGGGTGTCCCTCTCATCTCCATAGACAAAAATACATCTTTAACAGTATAATAGTAACAAATTCATCCAGCAATATGTATAAAAGATAAAGTATATTGACATAATGGAATTGATCCCAGAATGCAGAGCTTTTTTAAATATTTATAAATCAATCAATGTAATTCAAGAAAATGATATTGTCAAAGTAAAAGGAAAATAGAATCATTTTCATAGAGTCAGAAAATGCACTTACAAGATTAAATTCATGATAAAAATTCTTATTTTATAGAATAGAAGGAATTTGATCAAAAATATCTATAAATATCCTGAAGTTAATATTACACTTGTGAAAAAATGAATTATTTTCTCAAAGACTATGAGCAAAGCAAGAATGTCCACACCCATCACCTTTATTAATCTTTGTACTGGATGTCATAGTCAATGCAATAGGTAAGAAAAATAAACAAAAGTTACACATACTGGAATGAAAGAAGTTAAACTGCTTTACTCACAGATGACAGGATAAGTGTAGGTGAAAATTCTGACAAATCTACAAAATCCTGTGATAGGTAGTAAATGTATTTAAAAGAGTAACAGTATACAACAACAGCTAAAAAAAAAGTCATTTATACATCTAAATAATAAACTGGAAAGAGTTAACAATAGCATCAAGAGATGTAAAAGAGGAACAAACTTTCAGCAAATACCATAAATATTTCAAAAGGACTAAGGAGATTTGAATAAATGGAAAGCTATAACAAGTTCATGGATTGGAATAAGCAGTATTGTTAAGATTTTAATTCTTCCTAAATTGACCTACAGATTCAATGAGACGTCAAGCTACCAGAAGATTTTTTTTTAACTGACAAATTCATCTACATTTATTTTTATTTATTTATTTTTTTATGTGGGTACCGGGAACCAAACTCAGGAACTCATGCTCTCCAGGCAGGCTCTTGTGCCACTGAGCTGTATCACCGGCCCTCATCTACATTTAAATGGCAGTGTAAAGGATCTAAAAGAGACAAAACTATTTTCAAGAAGAATACATTGGGAAGTCTAACACTACCCTGCTTTCAAGGGTTAATATAAATCTACAGTAATTAAAACAGTGTGGTGATGGAATAAGGATAAACATATAGATCAATGCAACAGAATAGATGATCCAGAAGTGGAAATAGATGATAGACAGACAGACAGACAGACAGACAGACAGATAGATAGATAGATAGATAGATTCCTTTCAATAAATGGTACTGGAACAATTGAATATCTTTATGGGGAAAAAAGAAATCTTGGCTTCATACCATACTGAATATTATCTTGAAATGACCATTGACTTATATACCAAAGCTAAAACTATAAAAAACTAATTGAAGACAGAGCAGGCCCTGGGCACGCGGGTGCACACACACCTTTGGCAGGTGGGCCAACACCGGAAACCTGACACCCAGGACAGGCCGGGCCCCAGGTGGGTGGGTGCACACATGCCTTTGGCGGGTAGACCAACCAGAACCATGAGACCCAGGACAGGACGGGCCCCGGGAACGTGCAGTAATCAGCAAGACCTGCAACATGGAAGTGTCCAAAGCAGCAGCGAGGAGACAGCAGCTGAGCTCTGGAGAAAACCGCCAACAGAAGGCCGGTCCCAGCCCCCACATCCAGAGGCCAAGATCAGCTCCATACACAGCACAGTTCCCATGGAAAACTTGGCTGGAGTACACATCACATTTCTGGGTTCTCACATGGACACTGTCATAGAACTGTAAACACCAGAGGTATTTTACTACTTTTATTCACCCTTGTTTATCTCATTGGCTACCCCTTTCCTGCCTGGCTGGAATTCACCTTGTTTTGTCTTGTATTTTGTGGTTATTTTTGCTTTGGGTTTTTTTTTTTTTCCACCTCTCCTCTCTTTCTTGGGCCTACTTTTTTTTTTCTTTCTTTTCTTTTCTTTTCTTTTCCATTCTCCTTCTCTTTCTTCCTTCTTCTTTTCACTGTTTAGGTTTCTTACTTTTCTTTTTCATTTTCTGCTATTGGTCCTCTTTCTCTCCTTCCTCAACTACTTTTTTAATTTAAAATTTCAAGTGAGTAAAACTGTCTCTTCTCTTTCTGATTACTCCTTCGCATTCTTTCCCTCCTGTGTCCTCCAGTTTCCCAAAACTCGGGCGATCATCCTTTGACCTCCAACCTTGACTCCACTATATTTAACCTCATTTATCACTTTATCCTGTCCCCTACCCATCTTAACCGCCCCCCACACCCAGCAAAAGGGTAAAACACTCCACTAAGGGAAAAATCACTGCACACAAGTACATGGTACATGTTTGATTTTGTTATATAACTTTAGAGTTTGCTCCTGTGGCTGGAGGTAGCAGGTTAGTGGTTACCATAGTTTGTCAGTAGTTAAGCTGTACTTGAAACTATTGTTATTATTAACTGTACTGCTTTAGGGCTGGTGTTATAGCTCAGTGGCATAAGCACTTGCCTGGCAAGTGCAAGGTCCTGAGTTTGGTTCCCAGTACCCACAAAAGGAAAAAAAAAAAAAAACTGTACTATTTTAGCCAGAATGTCATACATGTTATAATCAGTTTTTCTCCCCTGTATGATAACACTGTGATAGTATGGGGTCATAATCACCACCACAGCCCAGTACCAAAGGATTGGGTGCTGAGCCAAATAGTAACTTTGCATCCTTTACAAATTGGGAAGGTAGGTTCTTGGGATAGCTATAAAGAACCACTTACATCTAGAGGACATCCCCGGAGAACAGACATCTCCTAGGGAAGCCTCAGTACCAGTGATAAATCTATCTATCATAAGAAATTGCCAAGCCTCAACATAGAAAACAAAATAAAATAAAAAAGAAAAAATAGAAAATGACAAGACACAGAAGGAAAATGCAACCCCAGACCCTCCGCCCACCCAAGACAAGCCCAGAATGCAATGAGATAGATGAAATTGGAAGTCAAACATTGGAACTTTCTGAAATGATAGCAACAGAAGTGAAAAAACAAGTGGAAAAGGCTATAGAGAAAATAATCCCTCAGGTACAAAAAGAAATGATGCTTAAAATCAAAGATATTAGAGTAGACACAGATAAAAGAATAGATAAGCTTAGAAAAATCATGGAAACAAAAAATGACCAACATAGGAAAGAAATAGAATCCATGAAATACATCCAAATAGAACTCCAAGTTATTAAAATTTCTACTGAAAGTATATGCAACAGATTGAATGAAGGAGAGGATAGAATATCAGATCTGGAAGACAGAACTGCAACAAGTGATCATGAAAAGAAAGATATATTAAAAATAGCAAGAAACCATGAAAAATCAATCCAACAGCTACAAGATGATGCAAAGAAGAATAACATAAGATTGACTGGGGTCAATGAGAAAGCTGGAAATAGCACAAATGCTATAAAAAAAAAAACTCTTCACAGAAATAATGGCAGAAAACTTCCCAAGTGTGGATAAAGAATTTGACATACAAATAAATGAAGCATATAGAACTCCAAATAGCCATGACCAAAATAAAACTACACCAAGATATATAATAATCAAAATTGCAGAAATTCAGCACAAGAATGGAATATTAAAAGCTGTTAGAGAAAAGAAACAGATCACATATAAAGGAAAGCCCATCAGAATCACAGCAGACTTCTCAACACAAACCCTCAAGTCAAGAAGAGCTTGGAGTGAAGTATTTCAAGACCTGAAAGAAAACAACTTCCAACCCAGATTGATGTACACTGCAAAGCTATCCTTCAAAATTAATGGAGAAATAAGACACTTCCATGACAAAGAACAACTGAAGAAATTCATAACCACCAAACCAAGACTACAAAGAGTACTGGAAGACATTCTAGACAGAGATAAAATTGACCACAATTCCAAAAACAGCAACAAAAAGAAACCACCAGGCAGGGCAAGCAATTAAACAGAGGGGAAAAACAAGGAACCAACAGCAGGAAAAAATCATAACAAAGATAAGCCCATATATATCAGTTATAACCATCAATGTAAATGGCCTCAATTCACCAATCAAAAGAAACAGACTTGGCAGGATGGATCAAGAAACAAGATCCAACAATATGCTGTATACAAGAAACACATTTAACTCAAAAAGAAATTCATACACTGAAAGTCAAAGGATGGAAAAGAATACTCCATGCAACAGGAACCCAGAAAAAAGCAGAGGTAGCTATCCTGTTTGCAGACAATGTGAACTTCAAACCAAGAATGATCAAAAGAGATAAAGAAGGCCACTACATACTTGTTAGGGGAAAACTTCAAGAGGAAGAGATAACAATGATAAATATGTATGCACCAAACACAGGAGCACCCAACTATATAAGACAATTATTAATAGACATGAAAAACCAATAAGCAATAACACAATTGTAAAGGGAGACATTAATACCCCGTTGTCAAAAAGAGATAGATTAACTAGACAAAAAATCAGGAAAGAAATATCAGAACTGAACTGAACCTGTGAACAAATGGACTTAGAAGATGTTTTCAGAGTGTTCCACCCAACATCATCAGAATACACATTCTTCTCAGCTGCACATAGGACATTCTCTAAAATACACCATATACTAGCCCACAGAACATGCTTAAGTAAATGCAAAGGAATTGAAATTATCCCATGCATATTATCTGACCATAGTGCAATGAAACTGGAAATTAATGACAAAAGAAACTGCAAAAACTCCATAAACACATGGAAATTAAGTAACACCCTCCTAAACAACCAATGAGTCACAGATGAAATTAAAGAAGAAATTATACAATATCTACAACTAAATGAGAAAGCAGATACAACATACCGGAACTTATGGGACTCAATGAAAGCAGTCCTAAGAGAAATTTATAGCAGTGAATTCTCACATCAGGAAAACAGAACAAGCACAAATAAACAACCTGATGTTACACCTCAAGCTTTCAGGAAAAGAAGAGCAAGAAAAACCCAAAGCCCATAGAAGGGAGGAAATTATTGAGATTGGAACAGAAATTAATGCAATGGAGACCAAGAAAACAATACAAAGAATTAATGAATCAAAGAGTTGGTTTTTTGAAAGAATAAATAAAATTGATAAACCCCTAACCAACCTTATCAAAAAAAGGAAAGAAAAGACTCAAATTCATGCATTAAGGAATGAAAAGGGTGAAATCACTACAGATCCTGTGAAAATTCAGAAGATCATCAATACCTACTTCGAAAATCTTTACTTTTGTAGGATGGAAAACACAGAAGAAATGGAGAGATTCACAGAAACATGAATTACCAAAGCTGAATCAAGAAGATATAAAAATTCTGAATAACTCAATATCAGTTCATGAGATTGAAAATGTAATTAAAAACTTACCTACAAAGAAAAGCCCAGATCCTGATGGATTCGTGGCTGAATTCTACAAGAAATTTAGAAAAGATTTAATGCCAATACTCCTCAAACTCTTTGATGAAATTGAAAGGGAAGAAATACTCCCTAACTCATTCCTGGAGGCAAGTATTACCCCGATACCAAAACCAGAGAAAGGCCCAACAAAAAAGAGAACTACAGGCCAATCTCCCTAATAAACATAGAGGCAAAAATCCTCAATAAGATACTAGCAAACAGAATGCAGCAAATCATCAAGAGGATTATATACCATGACCAAGTGGGATTCATCCCAGGAATTCAGGGATGGTTCAACGTACACAAATCAATAAATATAATACACCATATCAACAGATCCAAAGACAAAATTCACATGATCATCTCAATAGATGTAGAAAAAGCTTTCGACAAAATCCAACATTCATTCATGATAAAAGCTCTACAGAAAATTGGAATAGATGGTCTTTTTCTCAATCTGATAAAAGCCATCTATGACAAAACAACAGCCAACATCATACTAAATAGACAAAAACTGATATCTTTCACTCTAAAATCAGGAACAAGACAAGAATGTCCACTATCATCACTTCTATTCAATATAGTTCTGGAAACATTAGCCAAAGCAATTAGACAAGAGAGAAAAATAAAAGGAATAAAGGTAGGAAAGGAAGAATGCAATTATCATGCAGATGACATGATACTCTACATAGAAGTCCCCAAAAATTCCACCAAAAGACTTCAAGATTTAATAACCAAATTCAGTAGTGTAGCTGGATAAAAGTCAGCACTCAAAAATCAATAGCATTCCTGTACACAAACAACAAACTCACTGAGAGAGAAATTAAGGAAACCGCACCCTTCACAATAGCATCCAAAAAATGAAATACTTAGGAATCAATCTAACAAAAGAAGTAAAAGATCTACACAATGAAAATTACAGTACTCTGAAGAAGGAAATTGAAGAGAATATCAGAAAATGGAAAGTTGTCCCTTGCTCATGGGTAGGAAGAACCAACATAGTGAAAATGGCCATCCCAAAATTGTACAGATTTAATGCAATCCTGATCAAAGTACCATTAGCAAACCTCACTGAACTAGAGAAAATATTCCTAAAATTCATTTGGAACCAGAAGAGACCTAGAATAGCAAAACCAACTCCAGGCAACAAAGGCAAGGCAGGAGGCATCACAATCTCTGACTTCAAAGTATACTACAAAGCTACTGTGATAAAAATCAGCATGGTACTGGGAAAAAACAGAACTGAGGATTAGTGGAACAGATTAGAAGATGCAGACCCAACTGCAAACACATTCAGCCACCTTATCTCTGACAAAGGGGCCAAACATGTTCACTGGAAGAAAGATAGTCTCTTTAATAAATGGTGCTCTCCACATGCCAAAGAATAAAACTAGACCCATGTCTATCACCATGCACTAAACTAAAGTCAAAATGGATCGAACATCTAAATATTAAAACAGAAACACTGCATCTACGGAAAGAGAAAATAGGTAGAAATCTTGAAGACATGGGTGTAGGCAGAGACTTCATGAACAAAACCCAAACGGCATGGGAAATTTTACAAATAATCAACAATTGGGATCTCATCTTATTAAGAAGTTTTGCACATCAAAAGAAATCACCCAAAGAGTGAAAAGACAACCCACAAACTGGGAAAAAAATTTAGCCAACAGTCCCTCAGACAAAGGACTTATATCTAGAACATATAAAGAATTGAAAAAAATCAGACCCTCCCAAATTCAAAGACCCAACACAAAAATGGGCATCTGAGATGAATACACACTTCTCAGATAAAGAAATACAAATGGCAAATAAATGTATGAAAAAGTGCTCAACATCATTGGTTATTCAAGAGATGCAAATTAAAACAACACTGAGATTCCATCTCACCCCAGAGAGAATGGCTATCATCAAGAAATCAACCAATAACAAATGCTGTGAGGGGCTGTGAGGAAAAAAGAATGCCTCTCCACTGTTGGTGGGAGTGCAGAGTGGTGCAACCACTGTGGAAATCAGTATGGAGATTTCTCAAAAGGCTAGGATTAGAGGTCCCATTCCACCCAACTATTCCCCTTCTAGGTATCTTCCCAGAAGAAATAAAAACATCATACCACAGCAATATATGTGCACCCATGTTTGTAGCAGCACAATTTGTAATAGCTAAATCTTGGAAACAACTCAAATGCCCATCAACCAGGAATGGATAAAAAAGATGTGGTGTTTTTATTCAATGGAATACTACTCAGCTATAAAGAAGGATAAACTTGATACTTTTATAGGTAAATGGATGCAACTTGAGACCATACTCATAAGTGAAATAAATCAGTCTCACATATGTAAACATTGTGTTGTCTCCCTAGTGTAAGAAGCTGAAAGAGTAAATAAGGTCTAGAATGTACAATAGATATTGGAAAATGGGAAGGAACTGTTCAAAAGGAAAGAGAAACTGGGGTGGGGGAAAGGAGAGAAGAAGGAAGGGAAAAGGAAAAGTAAATAAATATAGATAAATATACAAATATATATAATATATATTATATATACAAGATAGTTAAGATAGCTATACTACTAATTTCTATAAGTCTGTTGAAAAGAAAGTTTTGTGCTTATATTGTTTGATCAATTTTCCATGCCTATATCTTGTAATCTGAGCAACTACTTTGAAGATAACAATAAACAATGTACTAACCATAGTTACTTTCCTACTCTCTTGTTTTGAAATTTTGTATCATTTTTGTTTTTTCTCTTTAAAATAAAAATAAAATAAAATAAAATAAAGCTAACTGAAGAAAGCTCAGGAGAAAATCTTTGCAATATTGAAGCTGCAAAAGATTGTTTTAGATAGGATAGGATTTTTAAAAGCATGAAATATTGGCCTTCATAAGACTAAAGCCTACATTCTTAAAGACACTTTAAAGCTGAGAGAAAATATTCATAATATGTATGTCTGACAAAGGACTGGTATCTACATATATATTATACATACACATATATGTATGTGTATTACAATTTATAACATGGCACACAGTGGTCCCACCCTCTGTGGAGAGATGCCAGGCTGGCCACATGTGGTGTTCTGAGGGGGCTGGGTGTGAAAGTGCTGACATTAAGTCCAAAGGACTGCTTAGCTTCCTCACTACTCACTTCCAAAATAGGGTGTAGTGGTCTGTTTGCTTTTCCCACCTGTCAACATGATCAGAGATATGCCTTGGATTAGACAGTTGCCACATCCTGGGGTGTATGGACAGAGGAACCTCTGATGCAAGGGGCTCGTGAGGATGTAAAGCTAGCTAGCGATAGAAGTGACTTGGGCACATAGAAGGACAGAAACACTGGAGTGAGTACAGCCCTAGGATGGACACCACACCTTGACTGACCATCCCCAGTGGGAAAGGTGGGGCATGACTCACCACTCACACAGCAAAAAGTGGGTGTGGAAACAAAATAGGCCCTAGTTGTGATTCACTATTCTCTACCCATTTCTGGTGGACTCTGACCATGTGCCCTGGAAAGAAACCACTCTCCCACACATTTAGAAGAATTTTTTGGATTCATTTCTTTTTCTTCTGGCAGGGGCAGAGGATTGTTTTGGTTTTGGCTTTGTTTTTTTCCTATCTTTTGCTCTTTATTTTTATTCTTTTCTCCTATTTTTCTTTTCTTTCTCTTGTTTGTCTTTTTCTATTACCTTTACCTAATTCTATTAACTTTCTTTTATTCTTTTTTCTCAAAGTTTCTTTCTTTCATTTTCCCTTTCCCAACCTCCTGCACTTTTATTATTACTAAGCATTTTTAATTGTTAGCTATTTTGTTAACTCCATGCTATTACTGCTGAATTCTTTTCTATTGTTAATGGCTGTATAGTTGCTACTTTTAGTAGATATTTACTGTATGTCAGTATTTGGCTTGTCTTTGCATCTACATAATTGTTGCAGACCTCTTTTCCACTTATAAAGGTGCTGTAGCTATTATTGGTTCTTATGGTATGTCAATATCCAGTTTGTCTTTGATTCTATTGTTATTGCTGATTTCTTTTCTACTGTTAATTGTGGCAGAGTTTTTTTTTTTTTAATTGGCTTTTACTGTATGACAATATCTGGTTTGTCTTTGTGTCATCAACATTACTGTGGTTATTTTCTCCTCTCTGAGTGGTGCTGGGGATTAAGACCCCCGAAAAAAGTTGGACACTAAGAAAACCCTTAAATATTATTCCAAATAGTTTGAATGATATAGTGACACTCTTTAGTGTCTCAGTAAGTTTTAAATGGTTCAAACAATATAGAATGTATTTTATAACCACAATGGAATTAAATTAGAAATTTATAATAGAAAGATTCCTGGGAAAATGCCAGAGGGTGGAAGCTAACAATACACCTCTGAATGGATGAAAGACAGACCCACCAGAAAATTTAAAATATTTTAAATTGAATGAAAATGAATATATATGATAATTTTTGTGGCACAGCTAGAGAATTATTTTTGTGAGAAAATTGTATGTTTAAATAAATAAATTTATTGGGAATTGTTTTATGGAATAGCATATGGTCTTATTTAATGTTATATATACATTTGTAAAGAATAAGTATGCTATGTTGGTGGTGAAGTTTCTATACATGTTAACATCCACAGGTATAGTTCCAGTTGGTTTTTAGTGTTGTTCAAGTCTTCTGAAGCCCTACTATTTTCTATCTACTTCTTCCATCTATAACTGATTCAATATTGTTGAAATCTCTAGCTGCAGTTATAGATTTGTGTATTTCTCCTTCCAGTACTGTCAGGAGTTGCTTCATGTGTTTCAATCTCTATTATTGAAAACATACAGATAAGATGGTTATCTTTCCTTTGATTCTCCTACCATTACACAAATGCTTTTTTCATTCCTGGTAATATTTTTTGTTCTAAAAATTTCATCTGATATTAATAAAGCTATTCCATCTTTAGAATGATTACTACTTTCATGATACATTTTTTCTATTTTCTTACTTTTAAGCTATCCGTAAATTTTCATGCAGTTTGACAATCTCTGTCTTTTAATTGGAATTCTTAGGTAATTTATATTTTGTTATCAATATTACTAGTTCTAACTTACAACTTTGCTGTTTATACTACTTGAATTTTATTCCTTTTTCTCTCTTATTTTCCTATTTTCTTTTGGGTTATTTATTATATTCTATCCATTTTATCTCCACTACTTGTTGGATTTTGTAGTTTCCCTAGGGGTCACAATACGTATTGTTAACTTATCTCTGTCTATTTTCAAATAATCTAAAACTTTATAACAATATACTTTCATTTCCCCTTCCTGCCCTTTATGTACTTATTGTTGTAGGTTTTAATTCTACGTGTTATAAATTCCACAATACACTGGCATTAGTTTTGATTTAAACAATTAATTATTATTTTAATACCACAGACCCATGTTTCCCAAACTGTGTGAAGCACCCAGGACGCTAGTAAAACCATAGAGGCACCATGGGATATACTGTAATTTTCCAGGGACATAATACTTGGTATCTCCTGGACACTGCATGATTAGCCTGAGGTAACTGATCGTTTCAATATTAGATCATGTATATTTTTGTTTTTTTGTTTTTTGTTTTTCCTGTTGTTATATTTAGGAAGTGGCAGTTAGTTTCTGTAATGTAAAGCAAGTCACACAAAAATTAATGTGGAAAAAAGGGAATACAGGTGGTAGTGTCCAAGCTGATTCCAAAGTCTTAAAAGATTTGCAGTATCCAAAAAGCACACATGCATTTCTGGTCATTGGGATTGTTTAAGAACTAAATTTGAATATTATACTCCATTCTAATTTACATGTTTTGTTATTTCAAATGGCTGCTAAGTTGTTAAACAGAAATATTTTGAATTGTGTGGCTATAACTACTTAATAAATGGAAGCATTGAGTATTTCCTTATATCCTATGGATGCTGTGAAAAATTTACTGAGCTGCTAAGGATACCATAAATGGAAAAGACTTTGGGAACCTGTACCATCATTATGATTATCTAGCCATTAAAAACAATAAATTGGGGCTGGTGAGATAGCTCAGAGGCATAAGCGCCTGCCTGGCAAGCGCGAGGTCCTGAGTTTGACTCCCGGTACCCACATAAAGGAAAAAAAAGGGCCGGTGATATCGCTCAGCGACACAAGCACTTGCTGGCAAGTGCGAGGTCCTGAGGTCGACTCCCGGTACCCACATTTAAAAAAAAAAGAAAAAAAAAACTACACTTTATTTCAAAGAGTAACTAGAAATTTTGATTGACCAAAAAGATAAAGATACATGGGGCCGGTGAGATGGCTCAGCGGCTTAAGCGCCTGCGCTGCAAGCGGAAGGGCCTGAGTTCGACTCCCGGAACCCACATACGAAAAAGGGGCCGGTGATATCGCTCAGCGGCACGGGCGCCTTCTAGCGCGCGAGGTCCTGAGGTCGACCCCCCGGTACCCACAAAAAAAAAAAAAAAAAAAAAAAAAAAAAAAAGATACATGACCATATTTAAATAACCCTATATAATCACATCTACAGTGTTTGATGGCGCCAGAGGGCAAACTGCTACACCAGGAAAATCATATATCTTCTAACATAAAGATATTAGGAAAGAAAATAGATGAAATCTCTACCATTTTGTTAATTTTTTTTTACTTATTTCTGTAAGTGATAGCACACCAGTGAGTAATCTGTATGAGAAATGCTTCTTAATCTCTCCCATGTGGGCTTCTCATTATTTTTCTTTAATGGACAGGAAATTAAATACTGTATTTTCAGTCATATCAGTACAGGGGAGCCCCCTTTTTATAATACAGAGATATTGCCTGACTATGTTTACTTTAAGGTTTAAGCAGCCAAAAGCTTCTGATGCATCAGATTTGTCTGGAAAAAGGACCAAGGAAAGTAGGAAAGAAGGCTGCAATACAGGCACTAAATGATACCTGTTACCAGCACTGATGAATTATTCATCAATAGGACCTGGATATGTGAAGGCTGGTCCATGGATACCTTGTTATATCATTGTGCCTAACATACTGTAATGTTCAATAAATCTCTTTTGATTGATGAGTAAATGTCTCTCATTCAAAATGAGGATTGATGAATTGCCATTTCCTATGATATACTCAGTTTTATTTAGGTGATTCATGTCCATGGTTCCAAATTGTTACCCACTAGCCGTATGGCAATTTATATATAAATTTAATAAAATCAGTTCCTCAGTCAATGGCTAGTTATGGCATCAGACAGCACAGGTACAGAACATTTACATCATTACAGAAAATTCAAAACTTTGAACAGAAAGTTCTAGATATCCCATGTTTTTGTAAATATCTGAGGAGTTAAGACATATTCTAAATATAGGGCAGGGTCCGCTAGGGGAAATGACTTGAGGAGTTGGGGTTTCTTGTGATTTTCTTGTGAAAGATTATTCCAAGATTGAAGAGAGCCTGTTAGTACACGTTGAAGCAGATCTCAAATCCCCTGAGGGCAGGATCATTTTCTTAGTCATTTCTCTATTCCTGAGAAGCTAAGAAATTATAATTATTAAAAGCTGGAACACACTAAAGGTGTCCTAACAAATTACAAACTCTCCCTTAAGCATTCCACACACTTCTCATACATGGCACATTTACTCAGAAGTCAGGAGTATGAAAGCTTCTACTGCATATAGGGTAAAGAAAGGACTTGACTATCAGAAGCTTTTCTTATGAGGGTCTATCTTCCTTCCTTCTTCCAGGACAGTCTGTCTTTCCTGTCTTTTATCTAAAGATGATACTTTCAGAGTTTATGCTGACTGACCACACGCCCTAGGCAGCTGGTGCACTGTAAGATGAGAATTATCGTAAGATGAGAATTTATCATCCATAATGATATTTATCATCCATAATGATATTTTCCTGGGAGGCAAAGTCAGGAATATTCATAGTTCGACTGCATCACTAGAAGGAACCCAAGAGCATCCAACTAACTGTCTTTTTTTTTTTCTTATCTTCCAGTTCAATCCCTTTGTCTTTAACCTTTTTGTCTCCAGGGGATGCTAACTTTTCCTACATATTTAGGCCATCATTTCAGTGAGCTTCCAACATTCTCAGCCACACATCCCTAAGCACATAGCCAGGTTTGTGAACATCCATCATGCCCACTTGGCTCATTATTTATGCCCATCAACCAATGGGCATAAATAATCTAGTCCATGTTGTACAACATTTAACCACAGAGGCTTATATAATAGAGGTCTATACGCTAATGCCAAATGAGGATTTCTCCACAGCCTGTCAAGCTGCCTGATACACCTATATAAGAACTTCGGACAGGACTTTGTTAAAATCCCAAATCATAGCCTGGGGTGAGACCATTCACAAGTTCCCACAGAGTTCAGATGCAAGATTACCTGAAGAGGGCCGGTGAGATGGCTCAGCGGCTTAAGCGCCTGCCCGGCAAGCGCAAGGGCCTGAGTTCGACTCCCGGAACCCACATACGAAAAAGGGGCCGGTGATATCGCTCAGCGGCACTGGTGCGCGAGGTCCTGAGGTCGACCCCCGGTACCCACAAAAAAAAAAAAAAAAAAAAAGATTACTTGAAGAAGGAAGCACTAGAAGAAAGGAGAGGATCCACAAAGGCTAATCCTGAGGTCATTCTTGCCTGAAGAATGTCAGTAGATGTTATTGTTCAGAAGAGGATCTGCATTCAGACTACTTTTTAATTTCAAAAAGGACTGATTTCCACTCAGTAAATAACCTCCAGCTCACTTAAATTAAGGAATACTCCTTCTTTGGCATTCTTCCCCTGGCCACATTAGCAGAGGAGAGGGCAAAGCTATCTCTGTGTAGCCCCTGTCTGACTGACAACCCTGATGAGAGCCCCCCCCATCAGCCCCCTGGTGACAGTGGGCAGAGGAGTTCTCAGGACAACTAAAAGTCTCCCAGAACCCAGAGCCTTCCTTGTAACCATTTACCGTGTGCTCTTAGAGCTCAGCAAACAGAAATCGCTCCCTGAGTTCCCTTTCTCTACATTTGCTTTTTGAGTGAGGAAAACAATCAATAATGTTGGTCTGTGGCTTTTATTGTGACAGGGATGTTTGGGAGAGTAAGAGATACAGGATTTCACTATCGCACAGCAGGGCTCTCATCCCCAGTTTGCAAGTGGAATGGGAACCTAGAAAAATGTGAACACCCTATACAGGCCTCTGTCATTTCTCTGTGCAGAAAGAAAACGTTTTTAACAGAGAATAGCATCGGAGAAAGGCCTTTTTCTGGGCCTTCAGGAGGAGCTCCTCCAGGACCACCCTGAGAGACAGTCTCCTGCCAACACTTGGACAGCTGCAGCCTTAGCCCGGGCCCTGGGTGCTCAATCCACAGTGCTCCTCCACCATGGACTGATGTGCCTCCCGTGCATATTCCATTAGATGTACCCACGGCTACATCCCAGCAGAATGGGAGAAAGCTAGGACCCAAGAAGGGATGTCCTAGTTGATGATCTCAATTATAAAATGAAATAATTGTGAGAATATATTACATGCCTGAGCACTAAGAAATAAAAGATTAAGTAGGGGTTCTGCTCTCTGCTGAATATTCATAACCATAAGGCATCTGAAGGCCAAAGGTGACACTGGTAAAGGATCATTATGTGTGAAGATCTAAGAAGTCATCCCACCATTAAAAGAAAGAAGAGTCTCAATCATTGGTGGATGTAGTTCTGCTACTTTAGATTCAGTCCTTTAGTTTACTCCTTATTAATGGCTGGCTGGGAATATTCATCCCTTCAGGCTCCACTGATTCCCAATCCAAGCAATCCATGCTCTGCTGTGTGTGTGTGTGTGTATGTGTGTGTGTGTGGCTTGAACACACTGGGGGTGGAACTCACAGCCTTGCACATGCTAAGCAAGAATTTAACCACTGAGCCACAACCAGGCAGAGGTTACTCAAAGCATTGGCCACTATGGTGGAAACGGTGACATCACACTCAGATCCACTAGAGCCCCTCCTTTTTGGCAGGAGAACAGAACTGTTCCTCTACTTTATGTTTCCCAGTACTGGAGCTTGATCTCAGGACCTTTGCACTGAGCTACATCCGCAGCCCTTTCTTTCTTTCTTTCTTTTTTATTTTTGAGACAGAGTCATGCTAAGTCACTAAATTACCCAGGCTGGATCAGATTTTTGATCCTTCTGCCTCAGCCTCCCAGAGTGCTGGGGTTAGTGGTGTGCACCACCATGTTGGGTTTTTTTCTCCACTTTTTTTTTTTTTTTTCTTTATGAGGGTACTGGGAACCAAACTCAGAACCTCGCGCTTGCCAGGCAGGTGCTTATGCCACTGAGCTATATCACCGGCCCTTTTTCTCCACTTTTTTAAAGCTAGGATCTAAATGCAAATTTCTTCCCACTAGCTGCCCTATGTGAGACTCAGCAGACAGGAGTGAGGCAGTCTTCCTATTCTTCCTCTGTTTTCTGCTGGTTAGCACAGACCTGGAGTTAGGGGTCTGCAGCAGCATCCTGGTCCCCAGCACTGTGGGTCACCGATTGCAACAAAGGAACTCTGTTGATGTCCACAGCTCAAGTGAGTGGGGGTGCGACAGATGTGTATAAGCACACTTACTGCCTACGGGGAAAGGAGATAAAGCAACAGGAAGGAATGGAATTCCTCATCAGGGCAGCTGTACAACTGGGCAAAAAACAAAGTTCACAAAAGTAAACGAAGCCATTTCGTATTTGACTGAAAGATGGTTCTCTGAAGACTGCTGTTTCCTGAAGGGCTTGCCAGTGCTCCCTAACAACAATAAAAGAACAAAATCGTCTGTGTCTCCCAACCAACCTGCAAGTCTAACTGCCTCACATAATGCTTTCATATGTTTTTTGCTCTGCTCTATTTCCTTTCGCCCTCTCTTTTAATAAAAATTAAAGTAGAATATTGTACAGAGCTTCAGAGCTATAGTAGTCACATGTCGCTATTTTCTAAATATATAAAGAAAGGCCAAATCACTGGAATGATTTTCCTAATATGATCTATAGATAGTCTAATAACTACAGATGATCTAACTTTACACCACACCTATGGGACTGTAGAGAAAGAAGAATAAGAGTCAGAGGTGCTGTAGACATTCATGCCCAACATATGTGACAGGAGCCAGAATAAATTTCTCAACTTCTGTCTTATCCTGCCTCATGTTCTAGCTTCTCTCTCTTCCTATAGACACAGGAGAAAGAGCTTCTTAGCAGTATTTTGGCCAGTGAAGACTGAAATGCTGAGGAAAACTAAAGAATCAAGTCATCCCTGGGTTAACCACAAGCCAGGGTGGAAAAAGGAAGAAACCACCATTCTCCAGCCCATGGCTTTGCTCAGCTCTCAGACTTCTCAGGCAGTCTGTTCACCACATTCTCACTGAACTGGAGGCTATCTGTGAGTGGTACTACGCATGTTAAACTACTGCCTAAAGGTGTGCTGAGGACAAGGGACCTCAGGTCTGAGGGTCTTCCAAAAAGCCTCTTAACATCCTGTAGGCTAGGGTCTTTGATGTCAAAGAGTGACTTTGCATTACAGAAGTCAATATAGGATCTGAACTCCTGAAAGCTGACTGATCTCACCCCAGCTCCAAAGACCAATTACATATTTGTCTGGAATTTAAAACATGATTTCTACTCATGTTCTCAAAGCCTGATTAACCAAGGACCTACTCTTCATAAGACTGCAACCTAGGTCACTGACCCCATCCCACATGCCAGACTTTCTCTTCACCATTACTGCGTCTCCTAAGAAAGTACAAAGACGCTCATCAGCTGCCACTGGCCTGGTGACCTCCCTTAAATCAGACAAAGCTGAGAACCAAAGGCTAAACAAGTGGCCTCTTAATAACTGATATAGGTGTCACATCAATTCATTATTGCCATCTTGACCATTATGAAGTTCTCACTTGATGTCTACAGGTGCTTCATTCACACAAGGCTCTAAACTGTTTGCTTATCCTGGCTCCCTGAACAGAAGTCAGTTCAAGCTGATGTTGAAAAGTATCATGAAGTTTCTGACCATTTCTCACTCAAAAGCACTCAGTTTCTATTTGTTCTCTGTCTACACACCAATTCTAACAAGGCTTCTTTCTGGTCTCTTGAGTAGATTAATTGAGCAGATGCACAAAACTTTTCATAGTTCTTGACCAGTATTTACATGATCTTACATAGTGCCTAGAGGCCCTATTCCCATACCATTCTACCAAGTTTAGTTCTCGTTTTTGCTATGGTTTTCTTGTTTGTCTCAGTGCATACCAAATAAAAATGGAAGTACATTTATTGTTGCTGAACATAATCACAGTGACACTAGCAAGAAGTGAGAGATGACAACCTGATGAAAAGAAATGAAATAGAATAATCATAAATTTATAGATATTAGACCTCAAAAGGAAAAACTGGATGGCATCGCCTAGCTTGGGGCCATTGGCCTGCCACATTTTATAGCTCATGAAAGGAGCACTATAATAATGCCCAGCACATTTTAGTAATATTCTTCTAATATTGACAATGAATCACAAAGAAAGGATTAAAATGGTATTATTATTATTATATTATTAAGTTTATTGGTACCATTAGGATCATAGGGAATTTGTACCTGTACATGACATATCTTGATTCCACCTTTTTCCCATTTCCCCTCCCCTCCCTTCAACCCCTCTTCCCTTCCTTATTTACAAAGCTTTGTTTCCATTGTATCCTTCTTTTCTCATTTTTTTCTTTTCCCTTCCTTCCTTTCCCCCTCGTCCCTCCCTACTTCTCCTTTCCTTTTCAACAATTTCTTCCTATTTCACAATTCTATTATACATTTCGGTCCTTATTTATACTTTCAGTTTCTCACACCAGAGAGACAATGCAATATTTACACATTTGTCTGATTTATTTCATGGTCTCAAGGTCCATTCATTTAGCTATAAATACCTCAATTTATCTTTCTTTATAGCTGAGTAGTACTCCATTGTATATTTTAAAAAACACATCTTTTTTATCCATTCATCAGTTGATGGGCATTTGGGCTGTTTCCAAAATTTAGCTATTACAAAGTGTGCTGCTATAAGCATGGGTGCACATATATCGCAGTACTATGATGGTTTTAATCCTTTTGGGAAGATACCAAAAAGGAGAATACCTGGGTCAAATGGGACTTCTAGTCCTAGTTGTTTTAGGAATCTCCACACTGATTTCCACAGTGGTTGCACCAGTCTACATTCCCACCAATAGCAGAGAAGGGTTCCTTTTTTCCCCACATCCCTGCCAGCATTTGTTATTGGTTGATATCTTGATAATAGCCATTCTTTCTGGAGTGAAATGGAATTTCAGCATTGTTTCCATTTGCATCTCTCAAATAACCAGTGATGTTGAACATTTTTTATATATTTATTTGCCATTTGTATTTCTTCATCTGAGAAATGTGTATTCATCTCAGATGCCCATTTTTGGATTGAAGATGGTATTTAGTTTATTCTTTTTAAGAAGGTAGAGGAGAATGCAATGCATTTTTTTTCTAATTATCTATACTTTGTAAGTTGGTAGAATTTGGCACCTGAAAGAGCACTCTTGTTATAATGGCAATCACAGCCACCACTCTAAAATACCTGCTCCACACAAGGCAGTGTGCCAGGTGTTTAATATATGTTGTCATTAATCCTACTGGGCACTGAGGCTGCAACATGGCCCAGCATGTATCTGAGAGGTTGGGAAAAGCAGATTCATTCTGTTGTGGCATTGGCGATTCGTTTTATTTTTAGATTTAAAGAATTTATAGGTTGTCTTCTTTGGAGGTGGAGGAGTGTGTAATGATTTTATTTAATTTACTGCATTAAGCTGACGTAATTTGGCACTTAAAGAGATAAGCCTTTGTTGTAATAATAATAGCCATCACTTTTAAGTATCAGCTCCATGGCAAGAAATATGTTGGGTGTTTCAGCATAAAATATCTTTCATTGTGCCAAGTAGTTATTATTATAACTCCATTTTCCATGTTGAGAATCTATAGCTCAGAAAGATTTTCATCTGCTCAAGGACAATAAGTAAGTAGTAGAGTCAAGACTCAAATCCAGTTGCATAAGACCCCAAAGCCATACCCTTCCCAATCACTCAGATTCCATTTATAAAGGAAATCCCCTGATGTGCAACCTACTGTTCCCTGGCAGAGCCTATCAGGAAGTCATCTCTGTAATGAGCTTTCTGGTAGAGTTGGAAGGCTCCTATTTCTATCTCTCTTGGCCATGGAACAGTGTTGCTAGCCAGGCACAGAAGAGCCATTCTACATCCTGTGAGTCTGAGCCAAAGGAGAATTTTAATCATGTTAGTGGAGCTCATCCTGTGTGATTCCTTGACGTCACCCACTGAGTCCATCCACCTCAGAGTGACCAGCCTGGAACCTTGTGCACCACACTTAGCTCTTTCCTGGCAGCAGAAGCCACCCTTTAAAATAGCTTCTGGACCTTGGAAGGAACTTCTCTTGGTGCCTACACCGAGGAAGGTACCTTTGGGATTGGGATGAGCAGCTCTTTGGGCAACAGTCAATTCTGCTTTACAAGAAAGAGATATAATATCCCATTCCCTCTTTCTGCCATAAACACCCTTCCCATTCCTGGTCTACCCTAAAACCCACTGATTTAGTGTCCCTGGTTCTAAGCTGTAATGGCAGCTGGTGTGTCCCATTGTTAGGAAGTCACACATCAAATCTCCAAAACCCTTGATGCCTGAATATGAATAATCTTCATATTGTCTCCTGGGAGAAGGAAACATTAGAAATCTTCCCCATTTTGGCCAATGGAAAGTCATGGAGCTCACATGCATTCCACACAAATCTTAACAATTCCCTACCACCTGCCCAACTTCAGTGCAGCCACTAAATTCTCGGTGCAGCTTTTTAACTTTTTTCTTTCAGTTGTGTTTAAATTTACATGCTCAATTATTTAGGAATCCATGCTGTTCGGTTATTGTCAAAGGAATCTAGCAGAAATATCTAAGCTATGAGGCTCAAGTCACAACTTTGGGGCTTAATAGCATCATAAGAACTTGTAGGTGCATGGATTTTTGTGATGGCAAATGTTCCATTTCACAACCCTTCTGGGGTTTCACCAGAGAGATGTCTGTCAAACTTGACGCCAGATGACTCAACATCTGCCCTTTGTCTGCAACATGTCTGAACAAGAATATCAAAGGGACATAGACCAAATTGGAGGTTGGTAAATAAGGGCAGTTTTACATGAGATTACATGATTTCTAGACATTGGCCACCAGAAGAGTGAATGCAGACATCCGTACAGGACACATTCAGGAGGGCTCCTTCCCAGAAAAGGAGGCATAGATCATTGTGCCTATTACAAAGGAGGGTTGTCCTGTCTCCTCACCTCACCAAAACCACAGCTGAGTGCTTCTCACCTCACAGTGCTCTGAACTCCTCTTTTGCTTCCCTCTTCCACTAGGCAGGAACCTTGTGTTGACATTGGGATCAACTCTTGGATAATCTGCTTATACCCCAGTAGACCCAGTCCCCCATCAGAGACTCTGAATTTCCCCTTGGTTTAGCCATGTTCTGGCTCTGGCCCCACTTTCTCCAGGTGGTTGCTTTGAGTGCCTTAGCTCACAGCAGCCTTTCTCTAGGCCCCCACCACTTATAGCCCTTACCAATCAGCCCAGCATATATTTATTATGTTAGGAAGAATAATGGCCTCTC
This sequence comes from Erethizon dorsatum, assembly GCA_028451465.1. Taxonomy (NCBI): domain Eukaryota; kingdom Metazoa; phylum Chordata; class Mammalia; order Rodentia; family Erethizontidae; genus Erethizon; species Erethizon dorsatum. Next base: position 69,056,432 of record CM051827.1, on the reverse strand, counting down.
CAAAATGTCTCCAAAACTTAATTCCTGAGAACATACTAAAAGGGACTTAGCATATGTGATTACATTGAAGAATTTACATTAGGAAGATTATTCTTGCCAGGTGTGGTGGTACACACCTATAATCCCAGGACTCGGGAGACTGAGGCAGGAGGATCGCATGAGTTTGAGGCCAGCCTGGGCTACACAGTGAACTCAAGGTCAGGTTGAACTACGCAGCAAGACTCTGTCTCAAAAAAAAAAAAAAAAAAAAAAAAAAAAGAAAGAAATAATTAAAGAATGAAAGAATGAAAGATCATCCTGGACTAGTGGAACCTCCAGAAAGAAAGAACACCCTTCAAAAATTTCAGCCTAGGTACATCGAAGATGGCGGATGAGTAAGAAGCAGGCAGCGAAACTCTCTCTAAAAGTTACCATTGGAACACGGGAATATAGCGACCCGGAAAGCGCAGGAGGGGGGGAGATGCCTCCCCGAAACCCAGAAAAGTTCTGAAGCGCAATCTGGGACCCCCGGCACCAGTGACGGGTGACTTCCAACAAAGAAGAAGGAAAGAAGGAGCAGACCGCACGCGCGCACCTTCTACTATCCTGGGAGTTGCAGCGCCGCGGAGGCTCAATTCTACGGACACACGGTGGCAGCTGGCGCCCAGGGAGCCCCCACGGAGGATCCTGAGACAGCGGCAGGGCAGGGGAGCGGCGGAGAACGGCGCTGACCGGCGGTGAGTGTCTCTCAGCCACAGCTGCCCCGCGCCAGAGAGCAACTGGCAGGGCGCCATTGTGGGGGGTGTGGCGAAACTCAGAGCGGCTCGGAAACTGCTCTGGGAACTTGTGCTCCGGACAGGACAGCACGGGACCTCTCAGGCCCACGAAAGTGTGCTGAGGTCAGCAGGCGAACGAGACTGGACTCTCAGCCACACCTGTCCTGCGCCAGAGAGCGACTGGCCCGGCGCCATTGTGGGGGGCGTGGCGAAAAACCAGAGCGGCGGGAACCAGTGCAGGGAACCCGCGCTCCGACAGCACGCTGAGCCTCTCACGCCCAGGGATCGTGAAAGGGCGCTGAGAGCGGAGGCGAGCTAGACTGGTCTCTGCCTGAAAGTACGCGCCTCTGCTCACCGCCCGCCAGAGGGCGCTCCTGGCTTACTGGGACGGACCTGCACAGAACAGGACTCTGTCACAAGGTACCTGCCTACAACAGAGTCAACACCTAGAACTGATTCTTTTTATTTTTTTTTTATTTTTATTTTTATTTTTATTTTTATTTATTTATTTTTTTTTCTCACTGATTTGTTTTTTGTTCTGGCGAAGGGTTTTTTTGTTTTTGTTTTGTTTTGTTTTGTTTTTTGTTGGGGTTTTATTTTTGATCTGTCTGTTTTATTGTTTTTATCTTCGTTTTTGTTTCTGTATGTGTATTTGCTCTTTCCTTCATTACTCTCTCTGGTTTTTTATATGAGTGTAAACAGCGCCTCTAACTTCTTTGTGATTGTGGTTGTGATCTGTTCTTCCTTTTATCCCTTCCTTCTCTTTTTACCACCTGTCCTCTGCACTAGTGTCCCAATTTTAGTGGGATCCCTCTTGGTCCTCTAACCTTACATCTAATTCCTTCCTCTTCTCCCAATACTCTATTTCCTCCTTAACTCATTTTAAATTTAAACTCCTCAAGGAAAAATTGACATACATAGGACTTGTATACTGCATATAATTTTTCTGGTGTGTTTTAGATTTTGTTATATAACCGCAACTCTATACAGCTAAAAGTGGTAAATAACTGGTTAGCTCAGTCTGTCATTTTTTAGGCTGTGTTTGATGCTTTAGTTAACATTATAGCCAAATGTGAAATAATTGTTCTAAACATCTTTCCTTCCTGATATTTCATGATTGAGATTGACTAAGGGACACAGAAAATACAGTGGCACAGTACCAAAGAATCAAGGACTGGGCCAAACAGGTAGCAACTTCGCATACCCAACGAATTGAAGAGGTAGGATCTGGCAGAAAGCTCAAAACCTAAAAGCAAGCTCCACTTGGAAGATACTGCAGAGAAGTAGTCATCTTCTAAAGATCTTAAACACTAGCAATAAAGTAACCTACTATAGGTAATTTGCAAACATCACCCCAGGAATTAAAGAAAGAAAAAATGAGACGACACTTAAACAAGATGCAACCCCACACATCCAATTCACCAAAGGCAAACCTAGGGAGCAACGAGGTGGGACAATCCGAAAGCCACCCACCTGGCCTATCTGAAGTGGTAACAACAAAGCAACTGAATGAGGTTCTGGAAAAAATTAAAACAGAAATAATCTCACAGATAACTGCAGAGATAATGTCTAAAATGAAGACCATGCTTAAGGACACTATAGCTGATACAGACAAAAAAATAGATGAACTTAAGAAAACTATAGAAACCATGAATGCTCAGCATAGGAAAGAAATGGAATCCATAAGGCAGATTCAAGCAGATATCCAAGAGATAAAAAATTCCATTGAAAGTATTTGTAGCAGAATAAGCCAATGCGAGGACAGGATCTCAGATATAGAAGACAGGCTTGCAATTAGTGATCATGAAATGGAAAAATTCTTAAAAATAGCAAGGGACCATGAAAAATCAATTCAGCAGCTGCTAGATGACTCAAAGATAAACAACTTAAGAATAATTGGAACAAATGAAAAAGCAGGAGATAGCATCAACGACATTAAAACCTTGTTCAAAGACATAATCAGGGAGAACTTTCCTGGAAGAGAAAAGGAATTTGACACCCCTATAAGTGAAGCTTTTAGAACACCAACTAGACATGATCAAAAAAAAAACTTCAGCCAGACATATTATAGTCAAGATCCCAGAAATTCAACAGAAGGGCAGAATCTTAAAAGCTGTTAGGGAGAAGAGACAAATCACCTATGAAGGAAAACCCATCAGAATCACAGCTGACTTTTCAGCACAAACCCTCAATTCAAGAAGAGCTTGGAATGATGTATTGCAAGCTCTAAAGGAAAATAATTTTCAGCCCAGATTGATGTACCCTGCAAAACTATCTTTCAAAATTGATGGAGAAATAAAATATTTTCATGACAAAGAACATCTGAGAAAATTTATGACCACCAAACCAGCACTCCAAAACGTTCTGAAGGACATTCTAGAAAGAGATAGGAACCCCAACAGAAGGAATCCACCAGGCAGGGCAAATAATTAAATAGCCGGAAAGTGGAAAAACAAAGAGTGGGAACCAACAACAGGAAAATATCATGACAAGTCAATACATATCAGTTTTAACCATCAATGTTAACGGTCTCAATTCACCAATCAAAAGGCACAGACTGGCGAAATGGATCAAGAAGCAAGATCCAACAATATGCTGTATACAAGAAACACATTTAATTCAGAAAGAAATTCATAGACTGAAAGTCAAAGGATGGAAAACAATACTCCATGCCACAGGAACCCAGAAAAAAGCAGGGGTAGCTATTCTTTTTGCAGACAAAGTGAACTTCAAGCCAAGAAGGATTCAGAGAGATAAAGATGGTCATTACATCCTTGTAAAGGGAACAATCCAAGAGGAAGAGATAACGATCATAAATATATATGCGTCAAATACCAATGCACCCAGCTATATAAAACAAATACTAAAGGACATGAAAAATCAAATAAGCACTAATACAATTATATTGGGAGATCTCAATACTCCACTGTCACAAAAAGATAGATCAACTGGACAGAAAATCAATAATGAAATAGTAGAACTGAACCAAACTTTTGAACAAATGGACTTAGTAGATGTCTACAGAGTGTTCCATCCCACAACATCAGAATACACATTCTTCTCAGCTGCACATGGGACGTTCTCCAAAATAGACCACATACTAGCTCATAAAACCTGCTTAAGGAAATGCAAAGGAATTGAAATTATCCCATGCATATTATCAGACCATAGTGCAATGAAATTGGAAATCAATGGCAAAAGATCCCACAAAAACTCCCTAAACACATGGAAATTAAACAGCACCCTCCTGAACAACCAATGGGTCACAGATGAAATTAAAGAAGAAATTAGTCACTTTCTACAACTGAATGATAATGACAGTACAACATACCGGAACTTATGGGATACAATGAAAGCAGTCCTAAGAGGGAAATTTATAGCATTAAACACTTATATCAGGAAAATAGAGCAAGCGCAAATAAACAACTTAAGGGTGAACCTCGAGCTTCTAGAAAAAGAAGAGCAGGTTAAGCCAAAAGCCCGTACAAGGGAGGAAATTATAAAGATCAGAGCAGAAATTAACGTATTGGAGACTAAAAAAACAATACAAAGAATCAATGAAGCAAAAAGTTGGTTCTTTGAAAGAATAAATAAGATTGACAAACCCTTATCCAACCTTATTAAAAAAAAGAAAAGAAAAGACTCAAATCCATGCAATTGAAAATGAAAAGGGTGATATCACGACGGACCCTGCAGAAATCCAGAAGATCATCTATACCTATTTTGAAAATTTATATTCTACTAAGATGGAAAATGCAGAAGAAATGGACAGATTCCTAGATTCGTATGAATTACAAAAGCTGAATCAAGAAGATTTAAAAATCCTAAATAAACCAATATCAGCCAATGAAATTGAAGATGTAATTAAAAACCTCCCAACAAAGAAAAGCCCAGGCCCTGATGGATTCACTGCCGAATTCTACAAGAAATTTAGAGAAGACCTAACGCCCCTACTTCTCAAACTTTTCAATGAAATTGAAAGGGAAGCAATACTCCCAAATTCATTCCTGGAAGCAAGCATTACCCTGATACCAAAACCAGAGAAGGACCCAACTAAGAAAGAGAACTACAGGCCAATCTCCCTAATGAACATAGATGCAAAAATCCTTAATAAGATAATGGCAAACAGAATCCAACAAATCATCAAGAAGATTATACACCATGACCAAGTTGGATTCATCCCAGGGATGCAGGGATGGTTCAACATACGTAAATCAATAAATGTAATACAGCATATTAACAGAACCAAAGACAAAAATCACATGATCATCTCAATAGATGCAGAAAAAGCTTTTGACAAAGTCCAGCACCTTTTCATGATAAAAACCCTACAGAAAATTGGAATAGAGGGTCTTTATCTCAATCTGGTAAAAGCTATCTATGACAAACCAACAGCCAATATTATACTAAATGGCCAAAAACTGAAAGCCTTCCCTCTAAAATCAGGAACAAGACAAGGATGTCCACTGTCCCCACTCTTATTCAACATAGTTCTGGAAACTTTAGCCAGAGCGATTAGACAAGAGAAAGAAATAAAAGGAATAATGATTGGAAAGGAAGAAGTTAAATTATCATTATTTGCAGATGACATGATACTCTACACAGAAGACCCAAAAAACTCCACTAAAAAACTGCTAGATTTAATAAGCAAATTCAGTAGTGTAGCTGGATACAAAGTCAATACTCAAAAGTCAATAGCCTTCCTGTACACAAATAACAAACTTACTGAAAGAGAAATTAGGGAAACAATACCTTTCACAATAACATCCAAAAAAATGAAATACCTAGGAATCAACCTCACGAAGGATGTAAAAGACCTCTATACTGAAAACTACAGTACTCTGAAAAAGGAGATTGAAGAGGATATCAGAAAATGGAAAGATATCCCTTGCTCCTGGATAGGAAGAACCAATATATTGAAAATGGCCATACTTCCAAAATTGTTATACAGATTTAATGCAATTCCAATCAAAATTCCAACAGCATATCTCACAGAATTAGAGAAAACAATCCTAAAATTCATTTGGAATCAGAAGAGACCTAGAATAGCAAAGGCAATTCTGGGCAACAAAGGCAAGGCAGGGGGCATCACAATCCCCGACTTGAAATTATACTATAAAGCTACTGTGATAAAAACAGTGTGGTACTGGCAAAAAAACACACCTGAAGATCAATGGAACAGATTAGAAGATGCTGAAACAACCCCAGACATACTAAGCCACCTTATCTTTGACAAAGGTGCCAAACACATTCGCTGGAAGAAAGATAGCCTCTTTAATAAATGGTGCTGGAAAAACTGGCTCTACACATGCCGAAGATTAAAACTAGATCCATATCTTTCACCATGCACTAAACTAAATTCAAAATGGATCAGAGATCTAAATATTAAAACAGAAACATTAAATCTGCTGGAAGGTAGGATAGGTAAAACCCTTGAAGACATTGGTGTAGGCAAAGACTTCATGAATAAAAACTCAACCGCACGGGAACTATCCCAAAGAATCAATAACTGGGATCCCATCTTATTAAAAAGCTTTTGCACAGCAAGAGAAACCACCAACAGAGTGAAGAGACAACCCACAATGTGGGAAAAAATGTTTGCCAGCTGTTCCTCAGACAAAGGATTACTATCGAGAACATATAAAGAACTCAAAAAAATCAGAACTCCCAAATTTAAAGACCCACTCCAAAAATGGGCATCTGAGATGAATACACATTTCTCAGATGAAGAAATACTAATGGCAAACAAATATACAAAAAAATGTGCAACATCACTAGTCATTCGAGAGATGCAAATTAAAACAACACTGAGATACCATCTCACCCCAGAAAGAATGGCTACTATTAAGAAATCAACTAATAACAAATGCTGGAGGGGCTGTGGGGAAAAAGGAACCCTTCTTCACTGTTGGTGGGAGTGTCGACTGGTACAGCCACTGTGGAAGTCAGTGTGGAGATTCCTCAGAAAACTAGGGTTGGAGGTCCCATTTGACCCAGCTATTCCCCTTCTGGGCATCTTCCCAGAAGAATTAAAAACATCGTACCACAGCGATATATGTACACCCATGTTTATAGCAGCACAATTTGTAATAGCCAGATCTTGGAAACAACCCAAATGCCCATCAACTGAGGAATGGATAAGAAAGATGTGGTATTTTTATACAATGGAGTACTATTCAGCCATAAAGAAGGATAAACTGGAGACTTTTATAGGTAAATGGATGCAACTCGAGAAAATACTCATAAGTGAAATAAACCAGAAGCACATGTGTAAGCATCGTATTATCTCTCTAGTATGAGAAACTGAAAGAGTAAATAAGATCCAAAATGTACAATAGACATGGTGAATCAAAAAGAAACTGGTCAAAAGGAAAGAGAGACTGGAATAGGGAAAAGAAAGAAGGGAAAGGGAAAAAAATTGTATATATATATATATATATATATATAAGATGGTTAAGATAGATACACTACCATTTTTACTTAGTTCATTGAAGAGTAAGGTTTGTGCCAATAATGTTTGGACAATTGAATGCTAATGTCTGGTGTCCTGAATAACTAACTTAAAGATAGTAATACGTAATGTATTAACCATGGTTACCCTCCTATTATGTTGGTTTGAAAATTTGTTCTTCTTTTGATTTGTTTTGTTTTTTCTTCTCTTTAAAATAAAAAAAAAAATTTCAGCCTACTGAGACCTCTGTTGGATGTCAGACTTCTGTAGAAGTATGATAATAAATTTCTGTTATTTTAAGCCACTAAATTTGTAGTAACTTGTTGCAGCAGAAATAGGAAACAAATACTCTTATTCACTAAATTTATTATTCTTTATTTTGTATGTATGGGTCTTCTCTCCCTAAGATACTACATATGTTTTTAATACATTGGTCTTATTCACTTCCTCTTTTTCCTACATACAGTGAACTCTGAATCCTGTTCCCTCCATTAGCTTACTTCCTCTGACAAAGCTAACTGTCTTGGACAGCAGTAGGGTCAGGGAGAACAAACGAAGCATCTAGTCACCCAATTACTACCAACGCAACTTAATTCACAGTAGCCACCGAAGAATGAACTCTACTATTCCCTAGTCCAAGTCCCTTCCATAAAAGGATGACAGCAAACATAGAAGGTAGCATAGAAGCAAATATAGGAGGATTTATTCACATACGTTCAGGTTATACCAGCAGGAGACCAACAGGCAAGACCAAGATGGCCTTGAACACAAAATCTCAATATCTATCTATCTATCTATCTATCTGTCATCTATCGTCTATCTGTCTGTATCCCTTTGATTTGCAATAGAAGACATCAATCATATGATCCCATTTTTTGTCCTTTACTCAAGCTGTACCAAACCCTCCCATGACGATCTTGAGACCAAGCGTTGCTCTATCTGTTTGCTTCATTTGCACACAGCTTTTCTTACCACAGAGATTAACACAAGGAGGGAGCCGAGCTGGGAAAATCTGGTGGGGTCCATCTTCCCTGAACTCCAGTTCACTCATTGTATTTTTTCTTTAGTAACAAAGATATAAATTGTCCTGCACTTCCCACTCACTGAGGTCCTCATATATATGACTAAATCTACTTATTTGGTTCATCCTATTTCTACTATCAAACCATGCAGAATATTTCCAAACATGTACAGCCGTGTAATTTACTTTTGTAACATTGGGAAACAAATGTATTTTGTGTTTTTACTGTATCAATTACTTAACCTAATATATCTCCTTATGCACATCAATTGAGTTATCTCCCAATCAAAATATCTCTAAAACTCATCATATATTTTTTGAAATATTGGCTAGTCTACTGGAAGATTAAGCCCTCTATCATGTCTCCTCACTTTGCAGGGATCCTCTGAAGAGAATTTTTCAGAGCTGATTTTTCAGGCTCCATACAATGTGTGATTTGTACTCTCAGAGGACACACTAGGTAGCCCCTAGCAAAGCTTCTGTTGACAATTTGCAGAAAAACAGGACACTCAGACAAGGACCAGGAGTCAGTTGCAGATCCATTTTTGTGAGGCAGAGAAAAACATGGAGCTCCCTGCCCAGCTGGCAGGTTGTTATCCCTTCTCAGAAGATATAATTACATCTTTTGGTGACAAGGAGACAAGGACCAGAGTATTTGTTCCCCTCTTCTTTCTATCTCTTTTGAAAATCAGGCATCCCTCATATTTGGAGAGTGCAGCACCTTTTCCAGCTGCATCACTCATTAGAGTGACATGTCTTTTCTCCTTCATGATGAACTCTCCAGCTGTGTATCACAACACAACGGTACCAGATGGGACAAGTGGAAGAAGCCAAATAGTAGATGGCCCAGTGTTATAGAAAAGTACTATAAAGATAGAATAAAAGTCACAGCATATTTCCAAAATGCCATAATTAGAAGAGAATTTAGGAATATCCCAATCCAATAAGTTCATAGGTCAAATGTTAAAACAGGACTAAATGGTTTGCTCAGAGTCACAACCCATGAATTACATGTAGGAATTAGAACTCTGTCTCCTGGCTCCCAGCACTCTTTCCATTAACACCCTCTCCCCCATCACCGCCTCCACTGGCAAAACAAAGCATTCTACTAGTCAGCCACAATTTCACCATCACATCAGGCTAAATATAAGAAGTTAAGTCATTTGGAATTTTTATGTTACTTTGAAGTGTTCTAAATGTTTATTATATGAATATTGTTATGAATCTCATTTGGGTTTTATTCTCTAGCAATTTACTTATCTTAAGTGGCAGTACCAATATTTATTTTCCTGCTACGAAACTGTCAATCTCCCAAATGTTGGTCCAGGAATTGTAAATGATTTATGCCTGGTCATTGAGCCTTTCACAACAAACCACATTAGCCCCAAAGCAGGCAGACATTGCCATATCTTTCTCTGAGTCAGTGCCCAGATCGAGGGGACCAGACCTCTTACCTGATATAACAGGCAGATAAGCTATGTTCTGGCATTTCAGGTCTTCAAAAGGAGACTAGAAAATACAATTAACTCAAGCCAAATTCTTTTAGTAATCTCCTTTCTCTATACAACAGACAACAGTGCCTATCTTACTAAAATACTGATAATATGAAAGATGATATGTACATAGTGCCTGGCACACAGGTGAAACTCAATTGACAGTGGTTTTAATATGTATAATATTTTTGCTTTGTTTTATTTCAATTTGATTTTATGTAACTTTTCATGTACATGCAACATCTTTCAGATAATTTTATATCTAGTTGTTAATAAAATGCTGATGTCCTCTTCAATATTTATAGAGACACCTGTTCTAAAGGCCTCTGCAAGTCCCCTACCAGGGTTCATTTCTAGCTCTCTCTCTCTCTCTCCTATTCTTTAAGGTTTATATTTTTAAGATGTTCCATCCTCTAACGTAGTTATGTGGGGGCAGGGTGTGACACTGAAGATCTACTCTTTTAGCAAACTTCAATTCGAAGCATACATCATTATTATTATCTATAGTCACTATGATGTATGTTAGTGCTCTAAAACCTATTTATTATATTGGTCAAAGAACTTTAGTTTATAGTTATAAGGTTTATCCTTTGACCAATATCTCCCCTTTCCTCCCACTCTCTATCTCCTATAACCATGATTCTGTTAGAGTTCCACTTTTTATCAGATTCCACATATTGGGGGGTCATGCACTATTTGTCTGTCTGTGCCTGACTTATTTCGCATAGCATATTTTCTAGTAGAGAATACAGCAGTGCTCTTTGTCATTGAGAGTACTGCATGCTCTCAACAGTAAACATAGGGGCTGGGGATTTAGCTCAGTGGTGCAGTGCCTGCCTGGCAAGCACGAGGTCCTAAAAAAACAGTAAACATGGCAAAATGTCCTTTTTAAAGGCTGAATGATATTCCATTTTACATATACATATACCACATTTTTTTTTCTTTCCTCATCCATCTACAGACACTTAGATTGTTTTCTTATCGGCTGTTGTGAATCTTGCTGGTACTTTGACTGCTATTCCTGTCCTCCCTTCTCCACTGGGGACTTTATTAGACTCTTACATGACTTAGGAAAAGTATTCAGAAGCAATCACTTTCCTTCCCATATTCTTCAATAAACTCAATGATGGAAAGCTTTGGTTTCTCCCCTTCTTTAAACAATACAATCAATTTGCAGCAGACATTCTCCAGTTACTTTGACAGCTCCAATTTTCTTCCAGGCTGAAGAGAATGGGATTGAGTGGTTGATGTTGTTATTGCTGCTGCTGCCCTTGGCATTGTTGTGATTTTTTGTAGTTGGCATTGTTGTGATTTTGTTGTTGTTGAGACTGTGTCATACACAAATTATTACCAAAGCAATGAATTTGATTTGAGCTCTGAACTATGAGTGTGCTTTGTTCTTTCAGATTATCATTTGTCTATTTCACAACTGGCTTACTGAATTAATAAGAGTAAGCATTTAGGTATAAACTTTTAATCACACTGAAATTCACATAAGGATTTTCAGGCAGATTTCATCTTTATTTTATTATAGTCTATTACTATATTGTAAAACAAAGAGCACAGGAATCTGATTTAAACGAAAGGGTATTAACATTACAGTTGAAACTTATCAGAGTCTTGTAAAAATGTTTCTCTTTAAATTAGATTGTTTCAAAACAGATCCTGATCTCCAGATTTTAAAGTTATGAAATAAGAATGTAAAATCAGGGGCCGGTGAGATGGCTCAGCGGTTTAAGCGCCTGCCTGGCAAGCGCGAGGGCCCGAGTTCGATTCCCGGAACCCACATACAAAAAAGGGGCCGGTGATATCGCTCAGTGGCACGGGTGCCTGCTGGCGCACGAGGTCCTGAGGTCGACCCCCCGGTACCCCCCCCAAAAAAAAAAAAAAAAAAAAAGAATGTAAAATCAAGGGCTAAATAGTCAAAGGATTATCTTAAAATCAGCATTTTTCCTTAGCGACTCCAGTAGATCGTGCTGTTTTCTCCTAAAACTCAGAGAAGTTGCAGGGATAGGAGGACGAAATCTAAGCAATCTAAGGAGGACATCCTCTAATCTAGGATTAGATGGGCTTCGCTCAGATGGGCTCAGAAGAAAATGGTTTTGTATTTCGCACCAGGAGATCCCAGTCTTTAGAACAAACCCCAGAGGAGACAACTTACTTCCCTACCTCAGTCCTGTGCGTCAGATAAAATGGGAGAAATCTGGCTGAACAGTTTGCGCTCCCAATCTCGGAATCCAGCAGATAACCGCTTTAATTCGACTCAGGTTTTCTGCAAGCTACCTAGAGAGACGGGTGAATCTGCCGGAATGAATTAATTACCATTCCTCTAACATTGGTGGAGCGCCTACTAGTGTGCCTAGCGTGCTGCAAATTACCCAAGAAAATAACGTGGTTTTGCTTCTTTTGTTTTGTTTTGTTTATCTTTGTCCCTTAGCACAGCTCCAGGCACTTCCTACTACCTCGGAGTGATCTGAAAGATAATCTCGTCTTTCCCTTTCTGGACAGATTGATTTTTTAAAGTAAGGTTTGAAATTGCTCGCGGCTACTCGCGCGCCCTCTGGGTGTGGACTCCCGTTAGCTCCCTATGGCTCCAGCCTGTGCCTAAAATCTCATATTGAGGAAGTGGTGTCCGCTGTAAGGGCTGAAGACACACACTGCAGCCAGGAACAAAGTTCCGCACCTGGAAAGTGACATGGCCACGAGATCTGCTTCCAGAGTGGTCGTTTCCTAACCATTTTGCGGTCACCATTGCACGGGTGAAAGCTGTGAGTTCTTTTCTTAGGAAGATATACCTCTAGGACGTGCATACTTACGAAGTCTTTCAGGAAATTCTTATGTTAGAAATCTCTGGACAGAAAGAGGAAGTCATTTCCGCAGAAGTATTTGGCACCTGAGCGCAAATAGGTTTCTACAGTTGCCCCCGCGCCTAGCACTGTGCGCCCAGAAGTGGACGCACCTCGGCCTTCGTCAACTCATCGCGCAGCTCCGCAGGAAAGTTCGGGCCAGGGCTCGGAGGTAATCGACTGAAAGCCCAAAAGCCCGGGACTGTGTCCTGGAAATCCGCCATCCTGAGCCCTGCCGCACGCCGCTAGTATTTCCAGAGTCTGTGCCGGACGCAAGCCGGCATCTTCCCGGGCGAGTTCTTCCAGTCCCGGGTCTAACCGCTTCCCGCCGGCGGGCCCTACAGAAAAAGAATCTCAGACATCAGGTCCAGTCTGGAGTTTTGATTCCCTCATGGTAGTACTTCCCAGAAGTTAAGGAGCAAACTCACCCAATTGCATCTTAGAAGTTTGATGCTGCCTCCTTGAGCACGGAAGCCACCATCCTACCAGGCCTCCCTGGTGGCGCGAGGCAGGTGTGCTCTAGGAAATGCCCAAGCTTCCTAGAGATTGAGGACAGAGGTGCGGATGGGGCCCAGGGGAAAGAAATCTCGAGCTCCGTGGCTCTGGCCACTCAAGCACCCTTGGGTGATAATTTTTGCTTTGCCTGGGAGAAACACGAAACCTGAGTCCTGGCAAACGGTCCCTTGGTCCCCAGCTGCTGCTGCTGCTGCTGCTGCGCTGGCAGCGCTGTGGGCGTCTGGAGAGGCTGCTGCGGATCGCGCTGTGCGCGCTCAGACCGGGAATCCCGGGGAAGCAGAGAAGCTTCGCGGTTCCTATCCTAGCCGCAGCGAGCAGCAAATGCCGGGTCCGGACCGCGATCCATCCGTGCCCGCCTGAAGCTGAACGCTCAGGCCGAGTGGTTTCCAAAACTGTGGGCTGAACGTAAACAGGAGGGAGATTGTGCATAAATGGGTGCAATGAATGTGCCTTGAAAGAGTGTGAGATACAAAGATCCCCATCCTGGAGGACTGTCGATGCGACTGCAGAGACTCGTAGGCAGGCTTGGGACATGTCTGTGAGAGAACCTCTACGGAAACCTGTGTGCCAGCGCCCGAGTGCCTGTGCTTCCAGGCAGGCGCAGGCACGTGTTTGGAGACAGTGAGGAGTCTGTGTGTGGACGAGCGTGGCTGGGAGTGAGTGAGGTTTAGGACCAGCAGAGACCCCAGGGCACTGTCAAGGCTGCCTGCTTTTAGTCCAGGACCTAAGTGCAGGAGTGGGGTGCTGGCCAGAATCAAATGCCACTGGGACATCTTGGCAAACAGCAGCAGGAAGCAGAGGGCAGCTGTGCAAATGGCTCAGGCAGGCTGACTAATGAGAGGTGATTGATGGTGGAGGAAGGGGGAGAACTAGAGGTCTAGATGGAGGCTTCGGAAACTTCTTTTCCTCGCACCTCACTCCTCAGGCCCAGCTGGTTATCAGACCCCTCCACACACAGGTAATGGATCAAACAGCACCCTGGGACCGCCCAAACTGGCGGTCCCTCGAGTTAGGGACTCAGAAAGTATCAATAGCGATCTTAGGGTGGAATAACTGAGTTCATCCCAGGAAACTTTTCTAGATCTCTGCCTAGTGGCGTCCCTGCACAGGGATACCTCTCACAACATTCCTTGAAGATGGGATTGGGGTCGTTGTTTCATAGATAAAGGCACTGAGGATCTATGAAGTTTCTTGCCCTCCAGCACAGAGCCTGGAATGGCGCAGCTGGAATTGAACTCACATCTAAGAATGTTCCTGCTTCCAGTAGCATCTCCTGCTTCCCAGGAGTCTGGCCCCTCTGTGAGTGATACCAGCTGCTAGAGTCCAACACTGTGTGGCCAGGGAATCCACGCAGCTATCCTAACCCTCCAAGCTTCACTTGGGCAAGGGTCTGGGGTCAGACTCGAGGGAGCCAGGAGGCCCGGCAGCCCTGGGTCCCGCCCTTTCAGATCGCACAGCTGGAGTTGGCGTAGGCGAAGGTTCAAAGCCAAGCCGGATGAAGAGGTGAAATCGACCGTGACGTTAAACTGTCCTCAAATTCCTGCCTAATTTAAGGGCTTTTCTCGTTGATCTCCCCATCCTCCCACTTCCCTCAGTGACCTCAGTGCAAACATAAGTGGGACCGTCGAGATGCAAGCATGGGCGTGACGCAGTCTGGCTGGGGCCCGGGCCACCTCCGCCCATTGGCTGCCAGCGCTGGGGACCCCTCCCGACCCACGGCGGCGGCTGGAATAAGAGCAGCTGCTGGCTCAGAGAGGCACCCAGACGCTGCCCAGCCCAAGCGTCGCCTCGACTCCCGACGGGCTCTGGCTTACCGCAGACTCTACTCCAAGACATCACCAGCCAGGTAAGCCCGAGATCTCTGCTCAGGTGTGTCCTATTTTTCTCTCTCTTCCCCAGCCCTCTCACGCGCGCCACTAGTCTATCTCAGTTTATTTCCCTCCTACTCTCAGTCACTTGTCCACTTCGGTCTCCATCTGCTCGTCAACGTCTTGGTTAGTTTGTAGTCCATCCCAGGCTCCCAACCAGGGTAGGATCGGATAGTATCAGTCCAGGGACTCCTTGCTCTGCGCTCCCCGCTCCTCGGCTGCCAATCTCGGGACACTTGGGCTCCCAAGCTTCGCGCTCGCGGAAGGATGCAGGAGGAGGTTTCCGCAGATGGTGCTTTCGGGAATCGCGTCCGGTGCGTCGCGTTCCCAGAAAAACTGGCTCAGAGCTCAGAGCCAGCGCCAACAGGGGGCAAGTGAGCCCAGCGACTGAACCTTAGGCACCCTAAATTGCAAGCCCCTCTTCGGGCTCTGGGAGTAAAGTCTCTACGGACCCAACTTCAGCCTAAGCTCGGTTGTTGCAAGCAACGGAGTTGCCAGAAGGCGGAGCAGCTGAGCACTAGAAATGGTCCTTCAATTTCTCAGATTACGACTGTAGAAATTACTGGCTCTCTACCTATTTCTCCTTCCCCACCCTTGAGTGTATTCAAAAGCCCACACAGGAAGACAGTCCTGGGTTTCCTTGTGGGCGAAGTTATTGTGACAGAGGCTCTTAGAGTATCTTCAAGACTTGACCAACAGGTTTATGTAGCATTTGGTGGAGAGGGGAAGACTGAGAATTCGCATCTATCTGTCCCTCTCAGTTAGGTCCCCCGGCTTGCAAATTGTGCATGCTGTGTGCCTACTGGGTCTTCCGATGGTCCTTACCTGATGAGGAATCGAAGATGAAGGGAAATATCTGAAGCCACGAAATCAAGAAGTTGGAGCCAGACAGAAGGAGACAGGAGGCCAAGACTGTGACCTCACAAAATTTTGAGCTGGTGCCTGAGATGATGTCATTCTTCCCTTGCAGGGAGACGTCATGGGTTTCCGGAAGTTCTCCCCCTTCCTGGCTCTCAGCATCTTAGTTCTGTACCTCTCCGGCAGCCTGCACGCAGCGCCATTCAGGTAACACAGCTTGAAACAAGGAGGGCCACTCCTCTGCTCTGTGTGTGTGTGTACATCCATATAAGTTTATTGTAATCTTTTTCTGGCATAATAATATATAGTGCACAACTTTTAATACTCTGATATACAATACTCTGTGTTACAAATTCCATGGACCCTATTCACCCTAGCAAAATGCTTTTATTGCTTTTTATCCAACTTTTGTATAAGTAGCTTACCTAGTTACCCAATCAGCTATGATTTGAGAAGTGAATTGCATCCTAAAACTAGTTTACCAAAAAAATTATCAAATCTGATACGTAATGCATTGATCTTTTTTCTCAATTACCTGCAAATTATATTTATTAAATTAAAACCTTATTTAGATTCTACACTAATTGTAAGTTTTATCATTTAATTTTTAATAATGGCTACACTTAACACTTAGATCACAAAATTCCTGAAAATTTAACTAGTAGGTTTCATAAGTCTGTATGCAGTGACTCCAGTGTAACACCGCTGCTGGGAGGCCACACCAGTGCCTGGCTCTCAATAAAGACACTGGTCTCAAGCCTTGTCCCTTGGGAGTTGAGGTAGCCACATCCTCCGGGGAAAAACCAGCGACAAAGATCCCTGGCTGTTTATTCTGGGGAGAAGGAGCCAGGGGCTCAGAGTCCACACCCACTTTGCTTTCCCCCACCAGGCCGGACTTGGAGAGCAACCCAGACCTGGCCACACTCAGTGAGGAGGAAGCGCGCCTCCTGCTGGCCGCACTGGTGCAGGACTACGTGCAGATGAAGGCCAGTGAGCTGGAGCGGGCGCAGGAAACAGAAGGCTCCAGGTAAGGCTCCCAACTGGCCAGTCCAAGGCTTCCCCTCCCGTTCAAGCTCCCAAATCCATAGGAAGGCGGATCCCAAGAGGTAGGAGAGAACTCACAGGCCAGGAGTCCAGCAGGCTGTGCTGTACATCAAGACATGGGGCCTAGCAGTTCTCTGGCTATACTGAAGATGAGGGCCAGCTGGAGAGACTGTGGTTAAACCACGTTTAGCAGATCCATTTCTGAAAGTAGTTAGGGAAGGTGTGGAATCACTTACTGTGGGAATTGGTCTTGTGATAGCAGGAAGACCTCCCAGCACTGGATTAGTGAAGACTGGTAAGGATAACACCTGAAGCCCAGGGATGGACCTGGTATATCTCAGGAGATTTCAGAAATTTGGCTCTCCCTAGTTCATCTGCATGTCATGTTCTCATATAAGGAGCCTAGAATTTTATATTTGCAAAGTGAAGTCGAAGGCTTGCAGGGGTTGGGGACAGGTAAGGCAGTGTCTGAGGTAGGTGTGGAGCATCTGTGGAGATGTGCATGTTGTCACAAGGCCAGGGAGAGCACCTTTCCCCTGCCCAGGCTCCCTGTGTACCCTGAGGCTGGGAAGGAGACCAGATCCAGCCTGGCCCTGTACTAACCAGGTAGAGGCATGAGTCAACCTGTATCCACCCTGAGAATTCCCCCGTTAAGCATGAAGAACTGAACTGCATGTGGGATGCCAGAGATCACCCTTCCTTACCACCATCCTAGCCCACTGTACCTCTGAGCCCTCCTAATGGAGGATGTGTGAGCTGCCCTCCTACTTGCACCTCCTCCCCCACCTGAAGGGCTCCCTGCCTGGTCTAACCTGCTGATTCACCACAGGGGCAGACCCTGTGCATGGTACTGTCTGGCATGTCTTTTCCCTGCAGCCTGGATGGCCCCAGATCTAAGCGATGTGGTAATCTGAGTACCTGCATGCTGGGCACCTACACACAAGACCTCAACAAGTTTCACACATTCCCCCAAACTGCAATTGGGGTTGGAGCACCTGGCAAGAAAAGGGATATGGCCAATGACTTGGAGACAAACCAGCGCCCTCTTGTTGGCATGCCCCTGGATGCCAACTAAACTCTCTCTCTGATTTCTTTTCTTGCTTTCTTCCTATAATTTGATGCATGTGGTTCCTCTCTGGCTGCTCTTTGGGCTGTTACTGGTGGCTTTCCTCTGGCAGAGAATGTCTGGAACCTCAGATGGGCAGAGAGAGAGAGGAGGACTCAGAGGCCAGAAGAGAAACATCCAGGAAGATGTGAGAGAGCAAGGGCAGCCCTTCTGAGGTCCTGAGGATTCCTTAGCGGAGTCTCTCAGTCCTGCTTCTGTCTGTGCTGGTTGTTTGGGGAATAAAATTATTTTTCCAAAAAGACCTGAGCTGTGGTGGTGGTTGTTGTAGCCCACATCTTAGGCTTCCTGGTATTTAGGACCTGTGCTTAGAAGTAGCCTTAGCCCTGGGGTAGCTGGACACAGGTGAGTGGTCCCTGAGACTGAGTGCAAGTGGCAAGGAAAGAGCTGCCAAGGAGCAGGTAAGCACCTCCGGACGGGATGCTGCAGACTCTGCTCTTCTTCCAGGTAAGATAAGGAATTTTCATTTTCTTGACAAAGAGTATTTTGTGCATATGACTGGGCTGTGGAGTCTATAATCCTTGTGAATGGGCTTAGGTGTGCCATTATCCACTCTAGTAACTCTTTGCTAATTTTTAGCCTATTTATACAGGAAAGATTGGCTATTACAACCCAGTGTTCCATGGCCAGTTCTACCTAGAGTCCTCTTAGGGTTTTCTGACACCTCTATATACATGGGGATGTCTACGGGGCATGATCACGGTGTTTTCCTTAATGGCCTTGTCATTTTTCTGCTCTGATAAATATGTTTAGGAGACACTTAAGGTTAATTGGTATCTCTCAGAGCAGCAACTTTACCATGATGGTCCCACTGGGCAGGCTCCTCCCCCAACCTCTCAGACAGGCTTTCACTTTTTTTCTCATCCTGCAAACCAGTGTCACTGCACAGAAGAGAGCCTGCAACACTGCCACCTGTGTGACCCATCGGCTGGCAGGCTTGCTAAGCAGGTCAGGGGGTGTGGTGAAGGACAACTTCGTAGCCACTGATGTGGGCTCCAAAGCCTTCGGCCGGCGCCGCAGGGATCTGCAGGCCTGAGCAGCTAACTGGCTCTGGGAAGTAGGTGAGTGCCTGTGCTGTGATGCGGGAGGAGGGAGGACCACATAGTGCAGGGTTGTAGTCTATGCTTTGAGCTTCTGTGAGCCCATGTGGTTGAAAAAGTCCACAGGAAACAGCACCCACATCAGCGACTGAAGAAAGGACTCTGAGACCCAGTAGCTGAAACCCTAGAATTTGGGTTCATCTTCACTCTGTTTTTCCCTTCTTTTCTTGTGACACTGAGTTCATCAGGACAGAAAATACAGATCCTTTGGGGTTTGAAAGGGAAGGACATTATCCTTTTGGAGTACATACTACAATGTCATGTACTTCTGAATTAAGAGCAGGGTCTTGGGTTGAAGAACCGTGTTTGGCCTCTACTAGCTATATAACCATGGGCCAGTCACTTAACTCTCTCTGAACCTCAGTTTCTCCTTTTGTGAACTGAAGGCTTTTATAGTACCTACCTCCTAGCATTTATATAGAGTAAATGAAATAATAGATGTCAAAAGACCGGCAATAACTGAACTCTAGCTGTTATTTATTTTTTTTCCTTTCCCAGGTCACATTGAAGCTAAACTCAACTTTTTCTGTGTGTAATGAAGGCAACCTGAAGGGAAGGCTCCGTGGAAAACATACATATTTGCATATTTCTTGATATTGAAACTATCTTTTTCATTTGAAAAGAACTAAAGCTAAGTGCAGAATAAGCTCATCGCAGTTACCTATTGTGCATTGTTTTATATTTAATTCTGTCTCCAATAAACATGGCAGCATGTCTCATAGGCCTATCTGGTAACAAGTCGGGTCCCTCTCTGCTATCCTGTGATGTTGGCAACTCTGCCAAACCTCAGGGGGACATGAAATTACTGTCTCTTGAGTGTCTGGGGACACATAGTAATGCTGTGGCTTGATGGAACAATCTATTTAAAGAAATGTCAATGTTGTCATTTGTGAACTTCATCAAAATTAAAAATGTATTTTCAATACCCTTAAATGGAATCTGTGCTGCTATTTATGCTGGTTTTCCCAGGAGTACTTTAGGGGACTATGAGCACTTTGTTGACCAGGCTGATTCACTTGAAGCAAAGGCGACACGCTTGGGATGAATTCTCAGTGTCTTGTACCCTGTTTCCAGTGAAACAGTCCTCTTTGGAATTTGAGCCCTATGCATGTAAAATAAAAGACAATTCACTTTTATTTTGAGAGGGTGCCCTGGTCCCCAGCCCCAGAGATCACCCATGTACTTCTCCATGGCTCAGGTTTCCCCTTATCCATCCCTTTCCTTCTCCCCATGAGACTCCCTGTCCATGCACCCCTTGGCCTGCAAAGCCCTTTAGAAATGATGGCTCAGACTCTGAAATGGGATCACAGACTGGCCAACTTAGCAAGGTCATCAATGCCATCCAATCCTACTTTGTATTCTATGAGGTACAGAGAAGTGTCTTGCTCAAGGTCCTGCAATAAGTTTAACAGAGACATTTGGGCATTTAACAAGTACTTACTGAGTGCCTGCTATACGCTAGCAGTATTCTAGGCACCAGGAATTGAGCGATGCACAGGCTAAACTCCCTGTACTCAGGGAGCTCACATTCTAGTTGGAAGAGATTGAGGTGATTTTTGTTGTAGAATGGTAAACTCTCCACACATGGGAAGGAGTCAGGGATGTCACAGGGTCTGATGCACGAATTTCCCAGTGTCAACGTCCCTGGCATCTACTGGGGCCACCAGGGGCAAGTTGCTGAGTGTAACTCTAATGTGACTTAACAGCCGGTTTCATTGGTACACAACCAGTTCATTAGAGAGAGTTTGCTAATTAGAAAAGTCAGCCTCTTCTATAACTGACTCTATTTATTTTCTCAGGATCACATAGAATTATGTCCCTTTCCTCCCTCCTTTCTATACTAAACACAGTAGTCCCTGGGAAGGTAGATCAGACCACATCTGTCTTATGTTTAAAACACTCCAGCGACTCCATAGATCACTGATTAAACACGTGAGGCATTACAGTGGTTTACATGGTCCAAGTTAAGCTCCGCTTTTTCTTCTGTTACCTCCACCCCACTACCTGCTCTGCCTCTTCTCCCATTCTCCTATACACTGACTTTCTTGCTATTCTTTAACCCTTGTTTCCTGACACTTGCCCACTGCAAGTCTGTGCACTTGCTGGTGGCATCACTGGGCAGAACACTCCTACCTGATCTTTGCTCAAATATCACCTACCCTGGCCATCCTTTCTGAAACTGCTCCACACCTCCACCAACGAACACACCTTAACCCCCTTCTTTTCTTTTCTGTTTTTCTGTTTGCTCCTTACTGCTTATTCCCTTCTATCATATCATAAATCTTCCTTATTTATTTTATTGTTTGTGCCCCAGCATAATGTAAGGTTTACATGGGCAGAGATACGGCCATTTTGTTCATCGTTGTATCCCCAACACAGAGAACAGTATGCCTCACACAGGTAGCATTTAATAAATAATGAAAGAGCAAGTAAATGAATAGAGGTAGATCTTCTTTCCTTTTATGTTTGTGGTCAACTCTAAGCTTCCCTAAGGCTTGACTGTCTTCAGTCTAAATTGACTAAGGCCCTTAGTATTCAGTAATCACCAGGATAGTGAATCCCTCAACTGCCTGGAGGTATGTCCCTGTCTCAAGGCCTTTGCAGGACTATTTCTTCAGTTTGGACACACCGCTAACCCCAGTCTTACATGCTCGAGTAATTTTGACTAGCTTTTCTTCTTCTCACGCAGTAAACAAAGGACACAGGCAGAGAGCTCTCTAGGTGCGATATTGTTGACTAGGTAGGGAAGTTCAAATAAAGAAGGAAAACAGTGGGAAGATAATTTTACTCTTGGGCCCAGGGCAATTAGCCAATAATAGAGCTAATGCTGTTATTAAATTCATATCAGGACCCCCGGGATATTTCTCAGTTGGCTCAGAGCTCATAGAATGAAAGAGTATAATTAGTTTGAGCCCTCAAAACATAGGGATCACTGGATCAAAAACCTAAGGAGAGATGCGAGGGGTACATAAGATGATCAAATCACAACAATGGAGAAATAATGACTTTGGGTACGGCTGCGGCATCAGTCTTTTTTTTTTTTTTTTTTTTTTTGTGGGTACCAGGGGTCGACCTCAGGACCTTGCGTGCCAGCAGGCACCCGTGCCGCTGATCGTATGTGGGTTCTGGGAGTTGAACTCGGGCCCTCGCGCTTGCCAGGCAGGCGCGTACGCCGCTGAGCCATCTCACCAGCCCTGCAGCATCATTCTTGACTATTCACATCCCACCTGGGCCATGGCAGAAAAAGAATATCCTTAATGTCAATTAAAACTCATCCCAGTCAGAGCTCCAGTGTACATATCTGCTGTGACTGACAATCATTGCTTCCAATTCTTCACCACGCTACAGTATTGCTATACGCTCTCATCCTTGCCATGGCTCCACGGATGGGTAAAGTTGGTTTCTTTGCCCCTTAACTCTAGGCTTGATCTTGAGACTTGTTTTGACTAGTGGGATATTGGTAACATAATGCAAGCAGAGGCTTGAAGTGTGTTTATGTGTTGGGATTTTGTGCCCTCATGCTTCTTCCATCACGATGAAGAGTGTGCCCTTGGTATCCTTTGCCCTATTAGTCTAGGCTCCAAAATGAGCTATGTGGACCTCAGCCTGACCTACAGCCTGGATCCATGCCCAGCCAGCAGCAGCTGAGATCATCTTCATCCAAATACTCACAATCCCATGAGCACAAAAAATAAATATTTGCTATCGTAAGCACTGACACTGAAATTGCTTTTGTGTGGTGTTGGATAGCAATAGAAATAGATAAGTACTTTATAAGATTTGGGTGATTCTATACTGAGTTGTGTCACACTCAAGCTTGTATGTTGAAACCCAAACCTCCTGTGTCACTGTGTTTGGAGGTAGACCCTTTCGGGAGGTAATCAAGTTTAAATGAGGTAAAAAGGTAGGACCCCATTCTGATAGACTAGTGTCTTTATCGGAAGAGAAAAATCTTTCTCACTCTCCATGCACACATAGCAAAGAAGCCAGGTGACGACACAGTGAGACAACCATAGTGTGTAAGCCAGGAAGAGAGGCCTCACCAGGTAACAATCCAGAGGTACCTTCGTATCAGACTCGCAGCTTCCAGTGCCGAGAAAGCCAATGTCTGCTGTTTAAGCCACTTGGCGTGTGCAGTGCTGTTTTGGCTGAGTGAAAAGACTGATACATTAGAGGATGGAATTATTTTTGCTACCACAGCTTATTTTTCCTCTTATTGAGATTCTGGACTATAGATCACTTTGCTAAATGGCTAATTTGTCAGATTTACTTGTTTCTTTTTATTAATTTAGTTTGATAGTCACTTTCATTTTGTGTTTTTAAATCATCTTAAAGGGTTTCATTTGTCTCTATTCCAGCCTATTCCTGCTGCTTACACCAGATAATATTACCTTAGATAACTTCACTGTGGTTTATTCATAAAATGGATATATAAATATACACATACATATAAAACATTGCACAGCACAGAGTATAAATGTATGTATCAATTTTGGATAAATCTCACATATGACACATGCAAAATAAAGCTAGTTGCAAAGGCTACATATCAAGTATACCATTTATTTTGATTTTAAAGTATGTATAACAATACTATGTATAATTTATGGATACATACATATGTAGTGAAATACTATGTCATATATACATCATAAACATCAAAATTAAATGTAAACATCAAATTTTAAAATGTGATTGACTTTGAGAGAAGGAAATATCATGAAAAGAGTGATACAAATGACTTCTACCAAGGTTTTGTTTCCAAAAATTTGATTTTCTAAGCTAGTAGTTGGTATATATGGATATTCACTATATTTATAATTAATAGAAATAAATGAAGTTAGATACAGGTATCTTTAAATTTAAGGCATTCACAGTAAAAATAAATAATAATACATAACTTTTGACCTAGCCAGAGAATCTGTTCTATTCAATACAATGTAGGAAAAAAAGACAACAAAAATATATAGTAAATGTACCATGTAAAAAATAATGACAATAATAAATGCTTATCTGTCTTTAAAATAATTGTAAATTAATTAAAGTCGCCAATTAAAAGACCAAGACTATCAGTGGATTTTAAAGAGTCTAATAATATTTTTCCACAAAAGAAACTTTTAGAATGCAAAGATCCAGAATATAAGTTAAATAAAAGGGTAGCAAAAAATCTACACCACCAATATGAACAAAAATAAGTTGGTCAATTTCTTAGCATAGGTTAAAAAAAGGAAATTGAAGGCGAAAAAAAAAAGCCTTATAGGAAAAGGAAAGTTATCACATACTATACTAGTTAGCTTTCCCGTTGCTGGCCACAACACCTGATATCCACAACTGAAAGGAGGAGAGGTTAATTTTGGCTTGTGCTTTAATCCACAGTCTGCTGCCTGCAAGGCAGAAATGGAGTGGTGAAAGCACCTGGCAGAGGAAAGCTTCTTATCCCAGGAGCCAAGAAGCAGAGAGAAAAAGGAGGAACTGGGAACAAGAAACACCTTTTCAGGTCACGCTCCCAGTGACCCACCTCCAACCAGATCCCACCTCCTAACAGCACATTCAGCTACTGAACTCATCAGTAGGTTAATGCACTGATAAGTATAGCGCCCCCATGATTTAATTACCTTCCCAACACATGAGACTTTGGGGGGCACATTTTAGATCTAAACCATAACACAGATAAAAAGGAACAATGGAGAAAAGGTATATGTATTGTGAACACTTATGCACCCAACAATACAGCCCCAAATTACGTAAAATCATAACTGCTAAAATGTTCAAAAACTAATTTGCCCTTCTCAATAAGCCATAGATTTTGAAATAAGCTATCATAGATTCTGATTCATGGTTCCAAGTTAGGTCTACAAATACCCCTTGATAATTTGACAGATTTCAGAAACCACATAGTGGTTACACCTACAACAAGGTGATAGATTTTATTCATTATCAGATTATGTCTTCTTGCCCCAGTGCTCTTGATTTAAAAAATTCGACTTGTTTGTAATTTATTCAGAATTTTGTACTACCTTTTGTTAGGTTTATAAATGGGGTTATGATAATGTTATCAAGTGAGTTGGGAAACTTTTGAAAAGTTTGTATTTTAGAACAGTGTAAATAGAATAGAAACTGTGCCTTAAAATTGAAATAATTCACCTGCAATACTTTTGGCAGAGTGCCTATTATAATATAGATCTTAAGGTTTTAATTTCTGCTGTGATTATTCTATCCATTTTTATTTATATGTATTTATTAAAACTTATTAATTTTTAAATATGTATGCATTAGCATATTTAGACTTTCTATAGTATTAAATCTTCATATTTTAGATTATGTTCTCCTTTTTATACTAGATGTTGTGTATCTGTAGTCTCCCTTTTCCATTCACTACTTAAATAACCAACAATTTCTACTTAATTGGGTTTTTCAAAACACTAGCTTTAGTATTTATTTTTCAATTTCACTATCTTGCTGGTTTCTAATTCACCAATTTCTCCCCTACCTCCTTAATCTGGGAGAACCAGATTATTGTTGAAATTTTTGTTTATCTGGTCCCTTTTGATAATTTTTAATTTAAATTATCAAATTATTTATGTTCTCTTTTTCTTAATTCCTGTGTATGATCATTTCTTCCTAACTCCATTGATGTCATCCTGCTTCAAGACTCCATTGTGTTTACATGCATTATTATCACGGCCTCCCAAGTGCACTCCCTGTTTCTACCCTTTTCATAGACTATTCTGGAGTGAAACCTTTCAAATATGTTATATCGTATCTATCCTCTGCTCAAAGCCTTCCAAACCTTCCTCATTCCATTCAGGGTAAAAATCAGTTTTAATGATAGCCTAGGAGACACTACATGATCTGACCCCACACCATTTCTCTGATCTCTCTTTCTACCAAGTAACTCATTGCTTGTGGCACTTCAGCTTCCTTGTTATTGTACTTAATATTTTCTCTGCTTTTGCTGACTACAGCAGCTTACTTCAATGTGGGATGACTGACTCTCTCACTTCCTTCAGAATTCTGCTGAAACATCACCTTCTCAGAGAAGCCTTCCCTAAACCCGTATACAAAATAGCACCCTATTTCTGTTTCTTCTGTCTCCACTGGATCAATATTTATTTTATTCATAGATTTTATTATCTTCTGAAATATTATTTTATAGTCCCAGCAGAAATGTACGATCATTAAACTTCTTCTGCATATCTTTGCAATGTTTTGTGTCGGGTTTGTTTTTTTTAATTTTAGCCATTTTTATGATTCTGTAGTAACATCTCATTGTGGATTTTAATTTTTATTTCCTTAACAATAACTGATAATTAAGCATCTTCTTATGTGCTTTTGGTCATTTCTTTCTCTTCTTCTGTGAAGTTTCTATTTAAATATTTTGCCTATTTATAATTGGACAACTTGTCTTATTATCATTGAGTTAGATTTTTTATATTCTCCATGCCAGTCCTGCTTCCTCTTGGGGCACTATTTCGCTCACTTGTTCACAGTTCTCTCCTCCTGGGTCACTTCCTCTGTGGGAAGTCAGATGCCATATCATGAGACTAATCAAGTAGACCATGGAGATGCCCATATGTCAAATAATGGTGATCTCTATCCAACATCCGCCAAGGAGTAAAAGTCTGTTAACAACTGTCTGTGACCTCAGAAGTGGATTCTGCTGCCCCAGTTGAGCCTTGAGATGACAGGAACCACAGCTGAGACTTTGACTGCCCCTTCATGAAAGACCCTGAGCCAGAACCACCCAGCTGAGCCTCTCCCAGATTACTAACCCTCAGAAACTGAGTGAGGTAATAAGCATCTGTTGTCTTGAGCTGGTAAGTTTTGAGGTACTTTGCTACAAAACAATAAATAACTGATATCCATCCAAACTATGATAACTTATTCAATTCCCCCATCCTGGAAAGCACTTCCATTGGAGTTGGCTGGAGGTACAGATCTGAGTTCAAATTGGAGGCCACTGTTCTGATAATTTGAGAAATGATCAAGTCTCTTTCTTTTGGTTCTCAAGCCAGATGAGATATAAGTGTAATAGCCATATTTATGGCAGCACAATTCACAATAGCTAAACTATGGAAACAGCTAGATGCCCATCAACAGATGAATGGATAAAGAAAATGTGGTGTATATGTACACCATGGAGTATTATTTAGCCATAAGCAAGGATGAATTTCAGTCATCTGCAGGAAAATAGATGGATCTTGAGACCATAATGTTAACTGAAATTAGTGAGACATAGTAGGTTAAATATTGCATGGTTTCTTTCATATGAGAAACTCAAAATATAAATAAATTCTAGAGTAAAATAAAGGAAAGATGTATGAAACAGAGAGACAGAATTTGAGATGGGGAAGGAGACCAGGGGAAGTGGGAAGAGGGGAGACTAGGTAACTGGGGAAAGGGAATATGAAACTAGAAAATGATCAAGATACAAGACATGTACACCAATAACCCAAAATGAATTACGTATGTAATTGTTATAAAAATATGTGATTATGATGTACTGCAAACACATAACAATAAAGAAAAGTGCAATGGCTACTCCAAATAGATTAAGTCATTCTCTCCCTTGCTATTACTGACTGCTTTTTACCAGGACCCTACTTCCCTTTCTGGTGTCTCATTTCTTTCCTTTCTATAGCCACTGTTTCATGTCATTCTTTTTGCTTCTAAGACTCATGTTGGGAGGAAACACTTCAGACCATGTAGGCCAGCCCATATGGTTGAAATCTCCTCTATAACACCCCCCCAGATGGTGTTCTGGCTTATTTTTGAAAGTCTGAGGTCCCTGTCTCCCAAGATTAGATCATTCCATCTTTGGATCACTCTGATTCTTAAAAAGTAAGCAGAAGTCACTTTCCCTGCTCCCCTGATTCAACTGACTCTCAAGAGACTCACTCTTGGATAGACTTTCCAAAGTGGTTTGACCATGACTGGGAATAGACCAGAAAGAAAGGATTAGGTATTAATTATCAGGAATTTAAATCAAATCACTTGTTATTAAACTATCAAATCCTCAGCTGGACTTGGTTTTCTATGACCCATCTCATTAGCTAGATCCATCTTAAACTTTCATTTATTCATTCTCAAGAATGCATCTGCATCTGAGGGTGGGGGATAAGCCTCTTGAATTATTTCAATCCTCAGATATCTCTGGCCTTGGTGAAATTTTCTTATATTCTTGTAACTGCTGCTGTTTTTAAGTGATGGGTAGAGCTAGCAAATGTCTTGCCCTTGTCTCTGGTAGGGCCCTGAGCCAAGCACTATAAATCTGGGCCTCGTCTTTCCTACTTACACTTGCCAGGGCAATGATAAGATTAATTGTTTCCATAAAGAGGGGTACTTTAGGGACTTCCTGGAGAGCTTGGCTCATTTGTAGATCTAGGAAGTTTGCAAGAGTGGTTTCATCTCTTCATAAATATAGTCAACAATGTACTTGGTCCTGTACAAAACCTTTAGTATAGTCCACCAAGCTGTACATGATGTAGCACCTGATAACTGCTTCAGCCTCGTTCCTTGCCATGCTCTCCTCTTCCCTCTGAACTCCAGCTACACTGCCCTTCTTTTAGTGTGGCACTTTCAGCTTGATCATCTTGCCACAGGGCCTTTCCATGTCATGTTTCCCTGGTCTAGTGTCCTCTTATCTTTCTATTCTCAGTTAACTCAGTCATTTTTCATATCTCAGCTAAGCTTTGCTTCCTTAGGGAAGCTTTTCCAGACTATTGCTTCCAGCTTATATTTGTTTCTTATTTGATTTCAACGGGTAGACATACTTTCCGCTCATTAATTTAGTTTTAGTTTGTATACTTATTAGTGTGATTATTTGACTAACATGTACTGTCTCTTTGACTTCATACTGTAATGCATCCATTTTGTTCTGTATTTTAACATTTAACATAGTGTAAGGAATGGCTGGTGCTCAATAAGTATTGGTGGCATGAAGGAAGAAGGCAATTAAAACCTTTTGGTTAATGTTATCCTTGAAGGAAACACAGGAGGTTGGGGCCTACCCTAATTCAAATAGAAAAGATTTTCTGGAAAATATTTCCATATACTGTAGCTGAGAATGCATAGAATTCCATTATGTTAACAAAGAAACTGGAGAAGTAAGAGATAACAGGAGTCAGACTGAGCTCCAGATCCAGGTGGATCCAGATCATGTCAATTTCTCCCCTCTGTAAATGACAACTATTGGTCCTTTTATCCAAAAATAGGAAGTTACTGACAGCACCATGATGGGCAACATAAGCTTTAAAACTGGATGGGAACAAGCTTCTGGGAGTTGATTGGATGCCACACAATTCCTGAGATAGCCAGATATTCTCCCAGAGCCTTGCCAAGGAAGACCAGCTTTGGCTGCCTCCTTAACAATGACTGTACTTTTGGAAATGGCAGAACTCAGAAGGACCAGAGCTGAGGGCTCCAAAAAGAGAAGATGTGCTGCAAAGTGAATGCAGAATCAAGAAGGTTGTTCATCTTCAGTCTCTTGAAGATTGGGATAGGAAGGCAAAGGCAACTCTACAGAACCAGAGGAAAATTAGAAGGGAATATCACAAACACACACCAGACCTGGGAGCTGGCAAGAATTACTGGGCCTGTCTATAGGGCAGGTTTACATTCAGCCCAGGTGGTGCTGAGGTCAGCTAATTCCCAAGAGTAGACGAATAATTTAGCCTCATTCATTGCCTTTCCTTGGCCTATCCATGCTAATCCCCAACTCAAGGTCAAACCAATAGTCAATGTTCTCCATATTCATAAATTCCAGTTGTTCATAATTCCCTGTTCCTTGTGTCTACTTGGAACTTGTAGCTTTAACTGAATGGAATCAAAGGTCACCAAGTAGCCCTTTATTAATAGAGGATACTCCAACTTATTACCTCTTTCAAGTCCTCTACCTCACTGTCACTAAGCAGAAAATCAGGCCTCTTACCTCTGCAAAGTGGAGATCTAAAAGAAGAAAAGAAACAAGATTTTGTGAGTATCTACAATGTACTGAACACTGGTAGGTGGTGGAGATAGTAGGGAGCAGGAAAGACATGATTACCCTTACAGGCAGACAGATAGAGAAGACTGACAAACACTAACATAAAGTATGACTAGCAAGAGAAAAGTACAATGTACTATGAGTATAGAAAGACATAGCTGGCTAAGAACTAAGGAAGGAGTGCTCTTAAGAAATAATCTTGGGCCGGTGAGATGGCTCAGCGGTTTAAGCGCCTGCCTTGCAAGCGCGAGGGCCCGAGTTCGACTCCCGGAACCCACATACAAAAAAGGGGCCGGTGATATTGCTCAGCGGCACGGGGCGCCTGCTGGCGCGCGAGGTCCTGAGGTCGACCCCCCGGTACCCACAAAAAAAAAAAAAAAAAAAGAAATAATCTTAATTAGAGATCTGAGAGTGAAAGAAGGTGGTAGGAAAAAGAAGATACAGGAAGAGACTTCAGGGAATTCAGTCACAGAGACCATGCACATAGTCACAATATCACTGGCATGCTGGAGCCTGCTCACACCAGTTCATGGAAGCCAAGTGTTAGCATCTCTTCCCACCTCTGAATTCAGTGATATTTTATTGGTACCTTGAAATCAGTCTTGTTAAATTGGCCACACACATCTAGCTGCAAACATGTTTAAGGAACAGAGAGTATAATACAGTTGGAACACAGAGGATAAAGGATGAAGAGGAAAGAGATGAGATTAGAATTAGACCTTTAGGGGTGGTGCCTGAACATCACTATTTTTTTCTTTTCCCACATGCTGAACATCAACCCCAAGGCCTTGAGCATGTTAGACAAGCACCCTACCACACTAGTATTTTTAATTCAGCTTAGCAGAGTCCACCTTCTGATCCCCGACAATTCACAAACTGCCCACAAGCAAAATACATTCTCTGCCTTCCAACATTCCCAAGAGCCTCATTCTATTACAGCACCAGTTAAAAATCCAAATATTCGTCATCTGAATCAGTTCTAGATAAAGATAAGGTTCCTCAGTATAAATCTATTAAGTGCAATCCCTGAAGTACAATTCCTCTCCATTTGTGGAACTGTGAAACTAAAGAAACAAATTATTTGCCCCAAAACATCCAGCATACAATGGTGGGGTGGGCACAGAATAATAGCTATAAACATTCTGGTTCAAAAGGGGCAGTGAATGGGAGGTTAAAAGGAGTCTGAATTTCAGAGAGGCAAGTATCTCTTAATTAGGTGTTAAGGCCTGAGAATACTCCTGCCTGGTGCTCAGCCCCACCCTCTGTATTACCTTCCTTTTTCATGAAATAAACACCTGTTTGCATCTGTGCAGTTTTATCAGCCTGATTCCAACCTGTAGAATCTTAAGGATATGACAGCATCACTTAATTTTACACTTTTTCTGTGCCTTTTAGCCCAAGCTGGCAGTCTTTCTGCTGAAACAATTTTTTAAAGAAACTTGTGGTATTCTGTGGATTTACAAGGACCTGCTCCATTAAACAAAAGCCATACCCACAAATCTTTTCAGGATAATTCATTCTCTGTCCTTAGCTGCTGCTTGAGGAACAATGTCCTTTATTCTCCTAGAGACACTGTGGTTTGATTGAAAGAGACTTTATCATCCTCCCATTCTCCAAAAGTAACTGAACACACTGATCATTTTAGTGTGTAATAGAATACTCTGATCTTTGTGTAATCAATGTGACAAATACTCTGATCTCTTTGTCTTTATGAGATTTTAACAAATCCAGCTTTCTCTCTAGAATACACTTTCTTGATGGGGAATCTTTTGATTTTAGCCTCTTTGGCCATCTGGAGAGGATGAGAATTTTTAAAGTCTTTAGGTCCTGATTCATTTTCATTCAACAGGACTCTCCTCTCAATTTATCTTTCTCTTCTCACATTTTACTATAAACAACAGGAAGAAACCAAATGACACTTTCAATATTTTGCTTGTAAATCTCCTTAGCTATATATCTATGTTCATCATTTATAATTTCTGCTTTCACATAACTGTAGAAGACAATTTTGCTTCAGTTTTCATCAGTACATGCTGAGGTTTTCCCTTCCGTCTTAGTTACTTTGCTAATCACTGGGACAAAAGATCCAACATCCAAAAATTAAAGGAAAAGGTTTATTTTGGCTCACAGTTTATAGAAATTTCAGTCTCTAGTTGGCTGGCTCCAAGGCAGGATGTCATGACAGAGGGGCATGGCAGAAGAGAAGCTACTCGTGTCATGGCAAACAAAAAGTAGAAAGGGTCAAGAGAGGGAAAAGGAAGGGAAATATCACCTTCAGAGTTACCCCAGAGTGACCTACTTCCTCCAACAAGACTCCACCTCCCAACATCACTTTTAGCTATAAATTTATTACTGGACTAATGCACTGATGAGTATCACACCCCATGATCCAGTCACCTCCCCAAAGCCCCACCTATGAGTGCATGAGGCTTTGGGGGTCATCTAAATATAAATCACAGTACTTATCTACAGTTTCCAGTAGCATGCCCTCATCACCAGTATCCTTAAATTCCAGATTTCTACTAAGAGTCCATTCAAGGCAATTTAAATTTTCTCATGCATGTTTTTCAAAATTCTTCTAACTACTCCCTCCTCTCTGATTCCACAACTGCTACCATAATTTTAGGTATGTATTACAGCATTAACCCATTCCCAGATATCAAGATCTGTATTAGTAATTTATTACTACATAAAAGATTACCACAAACTCAAATGCACATTGTGTTAAAATTTAAACTGTTCACCACTGAATTCTATAAGAACTTAGGGAAGACCTAACATTGATATTCCTCAAACTCTTTAAAGAAATTGAAAGAGCAACACTACCAAAGTCATCCCTGGAAGCTAGCATTACCTTGATTCCAAAACCAGAAAAGGACCCAACCAAAAAAGAATTACAAGCTAATCTCTAATGAACACAAATGTAAAAATCCTTAACAAAATACTGGCAAACAGAATGCAGTAAATTATCAAAAATATTATACATCGTGACCAGGTAGGCATCATCCCAGGGATACAGGAGGATGGTTCAACATACACAAATCAATAAATGTAGTATGTCACATAAACAAAAGCAAGGACAAAAATCACATGATCATCTCAATAGATGCAAAAAAAGCCTTTTTTTCCCACAAAATCCAATATCCATTCATGATATAAAAATAACCTGACGAAAATAGATATAGAAGGACCTTATCTCCATATGATAAAAGCCATTTATGACAAGCCACTGGCCAACATGATATTAAATGGGTAAAAGCTGAAAGCTTCCCGCTAAAGTCAGGAAAAAGACAAGGATGTCCATTATTACCACTCCTCTTCGATATAGTTCTCAAAACATTAGCCAGAGCAGTCAGGCAAGAGAAAGCTATAACAGGGATATGTATAGGAAAAAAAAGGGTAAAATTATCATTATTTGCATATGACATGATCTTCTCCACCAAAAGACTGCCAGAATTAATAACCAAATTCAGTAGCATAGCAGTATACAAATTCAAAACAGAAAAATCAGTAGCATTCCTATAAGCCAATAATGAACTCACTGAAAAAGAAATTAGGAAAACAATATTATTCTCAATAGCACCAAGGAAAATTAAATACTTAGGAATTAACCTAACCAAGGAGGTGAAAGAACTCAACACTGAAAACTACAGTACTATGAAAAAGGAAGTCAAAGAGGACATCAGAATATGGAAAGACATCCCCTGTTCCTGGAGAGATGGAAACAATATTGTCAAAATGACACACCTCAAAACCTGACACGCAGATTTAATGCAACCCCAGTAAAAATGTCAATAGTATTTCTCATAGAACTAGAGAAAAAAATCCTAACATTAATATGGAAAGAGACTCAGAACAGCAAATGCAATCCTGGGCAACAAGACCAAAGCAGGAGGCATTAAAATCATGGACATCAAGTTACACTACAGAGGTATGGTGATAAAAAAACAAACAAATAAGCAAAACACAGAATGGTATTGGCACAAAAAACAGACATGTGTATCAGTGGAATCAAACAGAGGATGCAGAAATAACTCTAGGCACATTGAACTATCTGATCTTGACAAAAAAGCCAAAAACATGCTAGAGGAAAGATAGCCTGTCTAACAAATGGTGCTGGGAAACTGACTATCCATGCAGAAGACTGAATCTAGACTCATATTGTTCACCAGGTATTAAACTAAAATCAAAATAGATGCAAGATCAAAATGTTAAAGCAGAAACAATCTGCTGGAAAATAAAACAGGTAAAACTCTTGAAGACATAGGCATAGGCAAGGACTTTCTGAACAGAACCTCAGTGGCACAAGAAATAGTACTAAGAATCAACAACTGGGATCATATCAAATTTAAAAATTTCTGCACACCAAAGGAAAAACAAATTAGAGTGAAGGGGCAACCTACTGAATGGGAAAAAATTTTGCCAGCTTTCTTGGGACAGAGGATTAATATCTAAAATTTATTTAAAAAGTCAAAAATTAGACTCCATAAAATAAAAGACTCAATAAAATGGGCAACTGAGATGAATAGACACCTCTCAGAAGAGAAGAACAAATGGTCAAAACATACACGAAGAAAATCTTCAACGTTTCTGGCCATTAGAAAAATGCAAACTAAAACATTACTTACATTCCACTTTACTCCAGAAAGAATGGCTGTCATCAAGAAATCAAATAATAACAAATGCTGGCGAGGCTGTGAGGATAGAGGAAAAACATGTCTACATTTTTGGTGGTAATGTAAGCTAATACAACCAGTACAGAAATCACTATGTAGATTCCTCAAAAAACTAAAACTAGAAATTCCACTGGACCCACCTAGTCCTCTTCCAAGTATCTTCCAAAAGAGTTAAAAATATCATATTACGTGATCCGTGCATACCCATGTTTACACCATCACAATACATAATAGTTAAATCTTGGAAGCATCCTATATGCCCATCAACAGATGAATAGATAGATAAAATG
Source organism: Erethizon dorsatum (assembly GCA_028451465.1). Taxonomy (NCBI): domain Eukaryota; kingdom Metazoa; phylum Chordata; class Mammalia; order Rodentia; family Erethizontidae; genus Erethizon; species Erethizon dorsatum. The sequence continues at coordinate 69,021,407 of CM051827.1, read as the reverse complement.
TGGCATTTATACCCAGTGGAGTACTACTCTGCCATAAAGAAAGATAAACTTGAGTCATTTGTAGGAAAATGGATGCATCTTGAGACCATGGTGTTAATTGAAATAAATCAGACACATAAGTTTAAATATCATATGGATTCTCTTATATGAGAAACCCAAATTATAAATAAAGAGAAAAATAAAAGATAAATAATAGGAAGAAGGGAAATAGATCTTTCTCAAATGGGAAAGGGATCAAGAGATGGAGGGAGGGGAGATGTAAGGGAGGGGAAAGGGATGAAAAATAAGAATGTGTTATGTACATGTACCAACTCTTCTTGAGGAATGTAAGTATTATATACCGCAAACATGTAGTAATAAAAATTTTAAAAGATTAGAAAAATAAGTAAATAAATAAAATTTCAAACTCTGATCTGAGGCCAGAAATTCAGCGATTCTTACAAATTCTCCAATGATGTCAATGCTACCAGTAGAAAGATCACATACTTTAAGTACCAAGATTTATAGCATTTTCATTACAGCCCTCTTTGATTGTATCTCTGAATACACATTATAACTGGCTATCAGCTATGTCTCCTCTCATATATTCTAAGTATCTTAAAGGCAGGAATCATTTATTTTTTCTTTGTAGTTTGCAGAGTATTTCACATAACATCAGCACTTGGTGGATATTAATTGCTTAGTGGCTGTATTTTACATAAAAGAATCATGCACAGATCCCTCACAGAACTTGCTGAGTTCAGTGTGCTTGGTTGAGATGGTGTATGGAAAAAAAAAGGGAATTACACACTGAACTTGGAAAAAGAGGATATCAGAGATCATAAGGGAACAGGAAAAGTAATCTTTAGTCTAAATGAAGGTCTAGAAAAGAGTCAAGATGAAGATACATTTTAGAGGGTCAAACCAGGAGGCAGATGTACATCCCAAGAGAGAGAGCAGGAGATTTCAGAATCTCTAAGGTGCCCTCTGGAGCTACCATGAGAAGCTTCCCTTTAGGGATATGCTGATATGCTTGCCAGAACAAGCTCCAAAGAATCACTTTAGCTGGGATCTGGGCATCACCATCTTCCCACCTCCTCGCCAAGCAAACAGACTGGCACGGGCTGCTGCATCATTAACTCGATAAGGCACCAAGAACACAGACTGCAGCAGTCTCTTGCTGTGCTTCTGTCCGTTCTGTGTCTCTGCTTCTGGGAACAGACCCTGGTCACAGGTGGCTCCTTTTTGGCTCAGGATATCCAGTCTTTGCTCAGATTTCTCAGGTCCCCAGGAGACTGGGACTGAGGGACCATGGATAAGCAGGTGTGACTAGACATAGCCCGCTCTAAGCACACCTGAGCACTCATGGTATTTCTTCCATGAGCTGAGCAGCCACAGATTCTCAAGCAGACACCACCAGCGGAATACTTAGCCATATAATATATGGAAAAGAGGACAAGCTTGGGCGATGGTTAGGAGTCCAAGATCCCGACTTCCCATACCTGCTCTGCTTTGGCTTCCTTGTGTGGCCTTGGCCAGGCCAGTTCTTACCAGGCATCAGCCTTTCTTTGTTTCAAGTGGTAGAAGTAGGACCATACAATTTCTAAGCTCCTTTCTAGCTCATACTCTGTAGGGATGGTGGCAGGATATGGAGTAAAATTTGTGGTTCCTGGGATCTTTGTCCATCTCACCTATCTTTGGATATTTCAGCTCATATCATGACCTGATGCATCATTTTCAACACAGGGTCTGAGGCCTGTCTGCTTATCTGCTATTTTTATGCCAATTTCACATTTTTTATAACTTTCTCTATTCAGGTGCTGATGGTCCTAATCTTGGAGGTGTGTTTAAATGGAAGGCACCATCGCAGGACCCCCGGAAGGCCCATTAAGAGAGAGCAGAGCTGATGCTGAAGGTAGATAGACTGAGGTTAGACAAGGAAAAGACAAGCTGCCCGGATAAATTGCAAAGTTTCTCTCCTTAGGGAGATTTCAAGAGAAAACCATTCCAATCTTTGATGTGTATTGGTTATTTAGTTGTAGACAGAAGTGGCGCGTGACTTTCTCTGATTCAGTAGGGAGCTTGGTTCTCAGTGATTTTCTAATTTTCTGAGTAAAGTAAAAGTCTCCCCACTTCTTCTACATATCCTTCTACAAGGAGCAATGGGAGTCTCTGCGTTGGATACTTCTGGGTCTTAAGGTGGTGAGGAATAGGTCTGAAGCCCCAGCCAACAATGTAGACCCCTTCCAGGCACCTTCAGAGCCACAGCTGCGGATAAAGAGGGCTTCCCCCTCACTTAGTGCCCTTGGTAACACCACCAGATCAACTTGGATGGTGAAATGACCTTCTAGAAGCCAAAGGACAGATAATAACCAAGCTGTTGTAGCCTTGTCCCGCATGCTAGTTGAATGAGTGAATGTATGTACATTGATGCGCAGGTGTGTGTGTGTGTGTGTGTGTGTGTGTGTGTGTGTGTGTGTGTCAACACTTCATATAGGACTGAGACATAGGACGTGAACTCCTATTCTAGTTCTTTTACTAACTCCTTCCTTTGAGCATGGTGGAAAACCCGTACGCCAGTAACTTTGCATCTCCACGTTTTTCTTAAAATTAAGAGCATTACCTTATCTTTGACAAAGGAGCCAAACGTGTTCACTGGAAGAAAGATAATAAATGATGCTGGAAAAACTAGCTCTCCACATGCCGAAGACTAAAACTAGACCCATGTCTATCACCATGCACTAAACTAAAGTCAAAATGGATCAAACATCTAAATATTTAGAAACAAACAATAAATCTACTGGAAGAGAAAATAGGTAGAAATCTTGAAGACATAGTTGTAGGCAGACAGTTCATGAACAAAACCCAAACTGCACAGGATATACTTCAAAGAATCAATAACTGGGATCTCATCTTATTAAAAAGCCTTTGAGCATCAAAAGAAATCACCAACAGAGTGAAAAGAGAACCCACAGAGTGGGAAAATATTTTAGCCAATCGTCCCTCAGACAAAGGACTTATATCTAGAACATATAAAGAACAGAAAAAAATCATACCCCCCAAATTCAAAGACCCAACACAAAAATGGGCATCTGAGATGAATACACACTTCTCAGATAAAGAAATACAAATGGCAAATAAATATATGAAAAAATGTTCAACATCATTGGTCATTTGAGAGATGCAAATTGAAACAACACTGAGATTCCATCTCACCCCAGAGAGAATGGCTATCATCAAGAAATCAACCAATAACAAATGCTGGAGGGGCTGTGAGGAAAAAGGAACCCTTCTCCACTGTTGGTGGGACTGCAGACTGGTGCAATCACTGTGGAAATCAGTGTGGAGATTCCTCCGAAAGATAGGATTAGAGGTTCCATTCCACCCAACTATTCCCCTTCTGGGTATCTTCCCAGAAGAATTAAAAACATCATACCACAGCAATATATGTGTACCCATGTTTGTAGCAGCATAATGTGTAATAGCTAAATCTTGGAAACAACCCAAATACCCATCAACTGAGGAATGGATAAAAAAAATGTGGCATTTTTATACAATGGAGAACTACTCAGCCATAAAGAAGGATAAACTTGAGACTTTTATAGGTAAATGGATGCAACTTGAGACCATACTCATAAGTGAAATAAATCAGACTCACATGTGTAAACATTGTATTGTCTCCCTGGTGTGAGAAATTGAAAGAGTAAATAAGGTCTAGAATGTACAATAGATATCGTGAAATGGGAAGTAATTGTTTAAAAGGAAAAAGGAACTAGGAGGGGGAAAAGGAGAAAGGAAGGAAAGGAAAAGGGAGAAAAATGCAAGGTAGCTATATTATTAGTGTCTCTTAGTTCATTGAAAAGGAAGGTTCATGCTAATATCGATTGTAGAAAATTTTATGCCCATATCTTGTACTCGGTGTAACTACTTTGAAGATGACAATATGCAATGGAGTAACTATTGCTATTGCCCTATTATTTTGTTATGAAATTCTGTTTTACCTTTTTGCAATAAAATAAAAAAAAATTAAGGGCATTGACTCAGCAAGGGCCACATTATTAATGTGGGCCATAGGTGACCTTCGAAAGCCAGAAACAAGTTGGTGTTTTTGAACAAATGAATATAGAAGGATGAATCAGATTACTCTCATTACATTCAAAGATGATGCTGCTATGTTCTTGTTTTCCTTCAAGAAAGACGACTGCACTTTCTCCCATGAATTTGCAGAGATGCTGAAGGGTGGATATGAGAGAAGGAATCAAACATGACATTTTGAGGCAAGTTTCATCCCTCCAGATTCTGTCACTTATAAATGTTATTCCCTGGACAAAGACAGCATAAAGAAGAATTTATGTGGTGGCTGGAATTTTGTTTATGTGATGGTCTTCCAAAAGCCTCTGGAGATTATTGGATTATAGAGCATTATATTAGAAATGGTAGACAATGGTGTTCTGGCACTCATTCATACTAGATTTTGAGAACTGATTATTAAATTTTCAGAAATACTGAACCAGTTTATAAACACCACTGAGCCATTAATAAATTAAATTATATGAATTATGTGAAGTTAGAATTGAATTATATTTTTAAAGGCAATAAATACTCAAAACTCATCATTTCCTATTTATTTTATACTTGCTACTATTATATGTACTCTTGAGGTTATTTATATCTATTATATCTGCATAGTGAAAATATCATAGAATATTGAACTATTTAAATTTCTTCCCAATGTTTATTAAATGACGTCACATTGATAACTTGAACTTGACTGTGTAAATATTTACACCACAGAAATTAGCAAACAATACAAATCAGATCTTGATTTTTTCTTTTCTTCATTGCTTAGACTTAAGATAGTAAGTCTAACATAGAATTTACTATCTCCAGATAGTATGGAGAAAATATTAAAGATGGAGATTAATATTAAAGTGTTTCACATCTGTAGCTGATACATGGTGAACAGCATAAACATTGAGGAAATAGCCTTTCAATGTGTTCACACAGTTGTCCAATTCAGCAAAAGTCACTCATGTCATTGAATAAGTAAAGCTCAACACATGTCTTCATTGTTGTCTTATTTATGTAACAAAAAATATTAAACGATGCTCACGTTAGAACCATATTCTTTTATCAGTTAAAAACACAGGTTGTCTATGAATACAAGTGTTCAAAAAAATTAATCAAAGTATTCTGTATTAATTGGCTATGGAATTTACGATAAACATTACAGCATATTTTGTTATTATTTGATGTAAACCGTGTGCTATATATATTCTTTAGATCAGTAAAATTTGAACATACTTATAATTTTTTTTCAGAAGCCCAGTAACTGAACACCAGTACACTACTGGAGTAGGGCCCTTGGAGGTCTTGGGAAATAACTTTCTGAGGAAGGGCATGACTTGTCCAAGATCATACAGAGCCAGATGAAATACTTTATTTAAATTCATGCTAGAGAGGCTACTAGTTCTTATTTTAATTATCCATTTGTGTCTTTCTAGTCTGATACACAGAAAAGGCTCAAGATATAGTTGTCTTCCTTCCTGACCCTGTCAAAAGTAAGCTGTTCAACTGGTCTCAGAGCTGCTCAGAAATAGCATCAGGAAGAGCTGCCTTTAGTATAGGGAGCATCCAACTAGGGCCTGTCTTGTGACTTATCTCTGCCTCTATTTTCATCACAACTTAAGGCCATGAACATGAACATGAACACAAAAGGGGATAGAGCCATTAAGGATCCCACTACAGGGCTGCTGTAGTCAGGGTTACAGGGGAAAGATTTAATACAAGACACATAATTTATAGTATTATTTTATGATATTCACCCAAAGACTCAAATGCAAAAGAGTGCAGGAGATCTGTCCACACACTAAAGACCCAAAGAATCCAGCTGGGGTCCTGGATCCCATGGCAATGTCCTGTGCGAGTCCAGCTGAAGACCTAGAGCCCATGGCAATGTCCTCCACGGGTCCAACTGGAGGCCTAGAGTCCATGACAATGTCTCTTGCAAGTCTGCATCAAGGATCTGCACTGAGAAGGCCCAAAGGTCAGTGGTGAAAGCTAGAAAGTCTGTGCCAGTGGGATGAAGGCTCTGTGCCAGCAGGCTGAGGGATCTGCACTGGAGCCAGGAAGAGATGCTCAAGGTAAGGACCAGAGCTCTCCCAAAGAGAACCGCAGCCATCCTCAGCGACAGCGAGGATCTGAGCTCCTCTGACGATGAGAACAGCTGAGTTCATATCAGGAAAACCAGCGCGACAAACTTCTCCAGAAGAATCAACAGCACACCATCTTCCCCTCCAGTTCTCCTTTTATGTTGTTGACCACAGTCCTCAGGTGGGCCCTGCACACCCAGTACCACGCTGATTCTGTTCAGCTGGATGTTACAAATTGAACATTATTTACTCCACCACAGGACAGTGAGGAGAAGGGTATGAGTGGGGAGTTTGCAGTCTCTTTATCTAAAATCACTACAGAAGGCAAAAGCCCCACCCAGTTTTGGGTGAACACTCCAAAAACAGCTTCACACATCAAGCAGACATGTAGCATACATGCACAGGCCTGACTGAGCCTAGCACTTGTACTAGCCTGCGTCTGACAAGAGTTTAAAAGACTGATAACATCTAATGGTGTTGTTTTGAAAAAAACTTAGCAAATTTTAAAATGCACACGTGTACCCATTTATCTAACAAATACGCTTCCAGGATGGTGTCATATTGACATGAATAAGCATACAGGATCATTTCAATATTGCAGTAATAATGAAAAGATAGGAAAAAAACTCCAAATGTGCATTGATGAGAATCAGTCATATAAGTTATAATACATAAATATAATTGAGTATGACAGTGAAAAGGGGTGAGAAAGATGACACAGAAAATAAGCCAAAAGAATGCAGAGAAAGGAATTTTAAAAGATAAAAGAAAGTAATTACCTGATGAATTAATTTCATTATCCCTGTAATTTTAAAAACAACTGTGATTTGGAATATGAAAGGCCTGTATGCGGTAAACTCTTTCAGTTACCTTTATATTTTGAAATCTTTCTACTTTGGCTTCTTTCTCTGAACACCCATATGTACAGGTGATTGACAACTATGTTGAATGTATAAATATTTTTAAAACTTATTACAGTAAAAGACACATTGCCAAGAAGGATTGGAAAAGTGTGCTCAAAACAAGGAGTGTTTTGAGGATGTTAAAGGCAATGTGTCTTTTACTATAATAAATTTTTTTATTTAAACATTCACTATATTTTTGATCACTCCTCATTGATCAAATGTTTATGGTAATTTCTGCCAAATAAAAACACCATAGTGTTCATCATGCATCTTATGCACTGGATCAGGCATTGTGCAATTTCTGGCTCTTCCTCAAAGTCAAAATGACCATGAAAGGTAAACATTTGGAATTGATTCAGGACATCAAGGCAGCCACGATACCACAACTAAAGACATTCAAGAAAGAAGACTTCCAGAACTTCTTCAGAAAGTAGCAAGAAAAATGGGTAAGTGTGCTCAAAGTGAAGGGGAGTATTTTAAGGGGGTTTAATGTCAATATGACTTTTACCATAATAAATTGTTTTAAATGTAAATATTCATCATATTTTTATCACACCTCATGCACACACATATATAAGTAAATATTTTATTTTCTTTCAACACTTTGAAGATACTATTTTACCATCTTCTATCCTTCACTGTTCCTCTTGAGAAATCAGTTGTCAGTTTAATCGGTATTTATTTGCAGGTTCTCTGCAGATACTAGATACGAATTTTATTTTATTAATCTTCTTTGGGATTTGTAGGGCTTCTTGAATTTAAAGTGTCATGAACTCTCATTAGTTGTGAAAAATTCATATCCATTATCCTTCCAATATCCCCTCTCCTCCATTCTATCTTCTCCTTAATTAGTTGACGTTAGATTTCACACCATCTACTGAGCTTAACTTTTATATCATAATCTCTCTCTCCCCCCCTCATCTGTCTGTCTCTGTCCCCCTCTCACTCTTTCGTGAGGACACAGCAAGAAAGTGGTCATTTGCAAACAAGGAAGAGAGCCTTCACCAGATACCAACTCAGTTACCACTTTGAACTTGGACTTTTCAGCCTCCAGAATGCTGAGAAAATAGATTTTCATTGTTTAAGCCACTATGTCTATGGTATTTTGTTGTAGCAGGCCAAAGTGACCAATGTAACATAATTTTTTTATTTATTTAAAAATATTAGACAAATTTATTTGACACCAATAATTCCTGTATCTGCATTCTATGTGGGTCTGAATCTTAAATTTCTTATTCCTGATCATTCTTATTTACAATGACTTCTTCCATGTATAGTTTGTGATTTTTAAAATTTTTATTTCATGTTCATTAGTTCTTAATCAGTGGGCATTTTTCTTAGCCCACGTTTAAGTCTCCTCCAGTTAATTTACATTTGCTTCTATTTTTTGGTTGAGAACATGACCAGTTCATGATAACTTTAAAACTGAATTCTATATTTAAGGGAACTTATTTCTGCTGATTTATCTTAGCCTCTCTTTTTGAATTTGCTCATGTACTTTAAATACTGGTTGATTTACTGGTTGATTAGATAGATAGGTAGATAGATAGATAGATAGATAGATAGATAGATAGATAGATAGATGATAGACAGACAGATGCTGACTAAAATTAATCTATTTTGGAAACTAGTGTTTTATCCCATGGTGACAGGTACACAAACTTCTTTAAATATAAAGACAACTATACTTCAGGGTGTGACGTGTGGGCAGGCACATACTCACAGGTAGATTTTCAAACAATTGCCCCAAGGTACCTCATAAAATTTAAAAAGTTAAAGTAAAACATTGCCTTTGAAATTTTGAAAGTTTGAAGTTTCATCTTTTTCATGGGGGCACAGAAATCTTTCCAGCTTATGTCCTTATCATAAGTCATAAAGAAGGAAAGCTTGCCAAGTGTAACCTTTTCATGTGATTTACAAAACATGATATATGTCCAAATTCTCTCTACATCAAACTTACCCAATTTAGTCTAATCATTCTTACATTACAGTTTTGTCTATTCATAGCAGACAATATCTGTGAGTCATTTGCTTAAAGTATACTGCATGGTAATTTCCAACATTAATGTCTTGGACTCAGGAAGATAGGCCTCTGAACTTCACAAGTCCTAAAATAGCTGTTTTCAAAGTTATGTGGTTAGAAAATTACAGAGATGAGTAAAATGTTTCTCACAAAAGAAAGGAGGAAAGGGGCAAGATGGTCATAAGTAATGGTTCAAATTGGTCAAGCCCTGCCCTCTGATCTCTCCTCCTGTTTTCATTGGACTCAATGAATAAAGAAAATCTCTTGCTTCATCTTACCCATAACCCTGCCATTGAGGGCTTCCAAGCTATTGCCACTTTAGAACACCAGATTGGGAGAAGGTGGATGTTATGGTTTAGATCTAGAATGTCCCCCCAAAGGCTCACGTGTTCAAAAGTGAGGCTTTTGAAAGGTGACTGGACCATGGGAGCGCTACACTCGTGAGAACTGAATGTGCTATTAGAAGGTAGGGTCTGGTTGGAGGAAGTGAGTCATTAGGGGTGTGACCTGAAAGGGTATATCTGCCTCCCCAGTTTATCCCTCCACTATGCTTCTGGCCACCATGACACAAGACGCTTTCCTCCACCAGACCCATCCACCACGCCCTTCCTGTCTTGGAGCCAGCCAACTATGAGTTGAATGGTCTAAAAACCATGAACCAAAATAAACCTCTCCTCCTTTAAGTTGTGGGTATATTTTGTCCCAGTAATGAGGAAAGTGACTAAGACAGTGGATTTGACTAAAACGATAGTTTTTTGTCTCTGCTCAAAGGCATGTGTTCTCCTTCCTGTAATCTGAAGTATAAACCTAGCACTTCTCCTACAGTGCACACTTGATACCTACTTCTGAGGCTATCTTGGCTCATGGGAGTCTGTGTCCCAACCTTATTGAGTGACCCTAGTTGAAAACTCACCCTAACAGAGTGCAGGTTCTTCTCTACCCTAATTCACGCCTCTTAAACTTTCTCTGTTGCATGGTAATGGCATCCCTTTTCTGGAACAGAATATCTGTTGAATCTTTGTAAAACTGTTACATCTCTATGAGATAACTTATAGATACAATGCAACTTCCAGAGCCTCTTCCACTACAATAAACAGAAGTGTTCTAAACTTCAACTGGAAAGGTAAGTGGTCAAGAGATCTAAAAAGAACCTCATGGTATAGATCAACTCAAACAACATGTTAAAAAACAATACTTGTTAAATACTGTGGCTCTGATATAAGATAAAAATGTATAGCTGAGGAACAGAATGAAAATGTACAAGTAAACCCAATTATTTTTACAGATAGGTAAATAGGTGATAGATGATAGATAGATAGATAGATAGATAGATAGATAGATAGATAGATAGATAAATTAGTACTGATGGTGACTTGGGAGGATTGATTTATCCATTTGGAACAATAGGCACAGTTCCAGGATCCATAGAATGTTTTAAGTTCTTTTAAAATAAGAGAAAAAAGAATGAACCCATAATGATTAATGAGGCCTGGAGTATATTTTTCTTTATACCAATGCAGTTATAACACGTAATTGTTTTTTATGGAGGAAGACACCTACGAAAGTAAAAGTGCCTAGGACCCATGAAAACCATAATGTGACCCTGGCTTGGAAAGCTCAGTTTTCTCTGTTCAAAATCCCTGTCAACCTCACAATCACCCTTAAGCTACCAAATAAACATGCAGGCTAAATTAAAACAGTGTGGTTGCTATAGAAAGGCAGTTGCGAGACAAGGAACGTGCCCTCCCACATAGCGAGGTTGCTCCTCGGTCCCCTCAGATAGATTTGAAGCTGCCACTGCATTATTAGTTTAAGGAAAAATGAAATTATATCCAAATTTTATATTTAAAAATATAAATTTACTATATGAATAAATTGTTCAGACTAAAACTAAGAGTTTTTCTATGTTTATTTAGAGGATAGTGACTGAATTTTGAACTTTTGAAAGAGTTCATAATGAAAAGATGAATGGATAACTTCTGTACAAGAACAAACTAACCATAGTGAAAATGACACAGCAGTAGAAAAAGGAAAAAATATTCTTCTTAATGAGAAACGGATTATTACATATAGTATTAAAAATGTATTTTAGTATATAAAATATCATAAATGTTCCCATAACTAAATAGGCAAAAACATAAAGAGAAAGAAACATAGATAATAAGCAAACATGAGAAAATGTTCAGGGTGAAACAAATTTCAAATGAAACAATGAAATATGTTTTTATGTCAATTAACTTGGCAAGGAGAATGTTACAACAACACTGGTCCCAGAAAGTTGGCAGGGAATTAGACATGCATATGCTTTTCTGACAGTGGATATAAAATAGGAACACAGCAGTGTGTATTGAGAACCATATAAAATGTTCACGCCCTTTGACCCAGCAATTTCATTCACCATAGTTTAAAATAAATTGTTGTCTTAGTTACTTTTCTCCCACTGCTGAGACAAAATACCCAACACGCAACGTTAAAAGGGGAAAGGGTTATTTAGCTCACGGTTTGTGGAGGTTTCAGTCCATAATTGGCTGGCTCCAAGGTAGGGAGGCACATGGCAGAGGGGCAATAGTTCATGGCAGCGGAAGACAGCAAAAGCAACAACAGACAGAGAAAAAAGGGACAAGCCTCTTTCTGCAGGCTACCCACCCTAGGGTGGGTGTAGCACTCACACCCTTCATCCCAGCATTGGGATTCAATCACAAACTGCAGATTCAGCCACCTCTGAAAAACCCGCCCCCCATGACTACATGAGGCTTTTGTCTTGTATCTAGATGTGCCCCCAAAGCCTCATACGCTCCTAGGTGGGGTTGATTCTAGGGTGTGTGGTGCTAGTATTAAGTTGTGTGATGCTGGGGTTAAACTGTGCAATGCTTAGATTAAAAGTGTGTGATTACTAAATTAGCCCACGGATTGGTTAAGCATGGTTCTGGGTGTGGATGATGGGAAGGCCCATCCTGGTTCCAGGTGGCACCACCCAAAAGGTGGGTAGCCTGGAAGGGATAAAAGGGAGAGGTTTCTGCCTCACTGCTTGCTGCTGATTCTTTGCTACTTCACTTCTTGCAGCCTTCTGCCCACCATACACTGTTTCTCCTCTGTGATGCCCCTCTGCAATGCCACCCTGCCTTTGAGCTAGCCAACTATGAAGTGAAACCTCTACAAACTGTGAGCCAAATAAACCTTTCCTCCATTTACTTTCAGTGTCAGGTATTTTGTCTCAGCAACAAGAAAAGTAACTAAGATAGAGATCATTCAGAAGGATAACAAATCTCTATGTACAAAGGTCTTCATTGTAACATTATCTACAATAGCTGAAACTGAAAACAACCTAAATGTCCAGCAGCAGGAAAAGTAAAAGCAGAGAGTAAATTGCAGTACATTAACTAGGTAGAATAGTCTGCAGCTATCACAATTATGAATAGGAAGGAGGGTAAAGTAGTTGTTCAAAATGCCATTTAAAAAAAATGTCAAATACGTGCATGCTTTGATTATGGCTGTGTAAAATATGCCAGCATATAGATAGGAGCTGTAAGGAAGGAGAGAAAATAGACTGTGTTTGCTCCAGCTCTGTCTCTTTAAAAGTATAAAACTGCTGAAGTTTCTCTTTGCCATCTACACACCCCTCTACTTGCATTGTTCCACCTCCTTTTCACAACCCCTCCTTACCCATTTATCTAATGAATTCATGCCATTCCAGGACACCACTGTCACTTAGAAAGTCAACAGATAGATTTATTAATTTCTAGCCTTTATTTATATGAAGTACTACTAGAACACACAAATGAATAAGACCTAGGCCCTTTGCTCAAAGAGCTAGCAGTTTATATACACATAGATGAGGAGACATTTGCAATATAGGGTAGAAGTTCATATGGTCATTGGGAAGAAAAGAACCTAAGTGGGAAACAGAATCCTTGAGTCAAAGATTTTATCTTCCAAGTGATCCACCCCCCCACCCCAAACCTAGTGCTGGGGACCAAACCCAGGGCCTCATGTGTGCTAGGTAAGTGCTCTACCACTGAGCTACACTGCTATCCCTCTTCAAGGAATTTGCATTTAAAAGGTGCTTGAGAAATTTGCTTCTTTGATTATTCCACTTATCTCCACATCACTCATTTCTCTCTTTCTGGCTGCTCTCCCAGAGACATCAAAATGCTCACATTTCCCTTACAAGTCAAAAATCAAAACTTTAACTCCACATTCCCCTTTTGTCACCTTCCATAGATCCCCTTTTCTACCTCCCATTCCATATTCACTGTCTCTAATTCCATAGTTATCAGTTACTGCTTCACCCACTGTTACTCAGTTACTGCTTCGCCACTGTTATTCAACTTACTATGATAATTAAAACCACAAGAAAAGTTAAGACTGCACAGGAAAATGTACAGCTCATGCAATCCAGGCAGAAGGGAGAGTAATCAGAAAGAGAAGGGCGAATTCCATGTGTTCAGATCAGACATCAGGCCAGTGGTGAGTTCAGTGCAGAACGGCAGGAACTAGACCTGGTGATGTAGGCAGGAATTGTCCCTAGTTTACTCTAAGAGGAATGGGAAGACATGGGATGAAGGCAGAAGGAATGGGGCCTTCAGCTTGGGAGTCACATAATCTAGTTGATGTTTCTAAAAGATCACTCTGGTTGCAGTGTGGATACTGGATTGATGGGTCAAAGGATGAAAACAGGCCATCACTATAACCCACATGAGCGATATGGATAGTTTTGGTTGAGGTGAAAGCAGTAGATATGGAGAGAAATGGACAGATATCAATTATATTTTGGAAATAGAACCAATAATTTGGGGTAAATTGCAAGGATTAACACTAAAGAAGAGAAGACTCAAAGAAGGATCCTCTATGTTTGACTTGAGAATATAAGTGACTGGTTGTGCCATTTACTGAAATGGGCAATCCTGTATTAGATATAAGTTTGGAGGGGAGTTCATCAACGGCTACACTCACAAGATTACCATAAGCCACACTTGGCACAGTTCTTCCTAGAAGGATAGAGGAGAGAGATCATGGTGTTTCCGTAGGGCACATCATGGGTTCCTCCTCGTTTGGGTCCTTTAAAAGCCAGTTCATTCAATTGCCCAAAAGACATCTTCTCATCAAGAGACAGTCCACATGAAGAATTCTAGATCTGTAACAGTCAAATGCAGGGGTTTCCCTAGGTTCATAAAATTGTTGCCCAAATAAGCCAATATCTCTACAACAACTCCAAGAACATAGCTCATTTCCCAGAAAGGTCTACAGCAATTACAAGAATGATCACACTTGGGGAAACTCCAAAGCATATTCTCCTAGCAGGTATTTATGGTTTATTTATACTTGCTCCCACTCCAGCCTTAGATTCCAATGAGGAATAATTTTTACTATAGGCAAAGCTACCTAGTAACATAGTGGACATTCTTGCCCTCTTTACGTTATTAGAAGAACAAGTGCTGCTGTGTTGGGTGGAGCAGACCAGAATCTGTACCATGGCTGGTGTGCAGTAGATATGACATGAGCTCTCATATCTGACTTTGATAGCTGGAGCCACTAAGTTCTTATCCAGGATCACCCTTATGGATGCCTTGGACACCAATCCTAGCCTAATTGCTACCTCCCATCCAGAAGCAGCTACCTAGAACAAAAAGAGGTCTTTTTCTTTCCCTTCCCTTTCTTTTCTTTCCCATCCCTCCCTTTCCTTTTATTGATATCTGGCCTGGAGGGAGTTCATGTCTATGGATGCACCTTGCTGTCGTTTGAATAGTGTCTCCAAAACTCATGCTGTAATTTAATTGCCACTCTGAGTATTGGGAGGTAGGATCTTTAGGAGGTGATTAGATTATGGCAGGACCAGGTTAATTATCCTGGGAGCGGCTTTGCTATAAAAGTCATTTCAACTGCCCCCTTTCTCCTTCAAGTTCTCTTGCCATGGGATGCCTCTGCCACGTTATAACACAGAAAGAAGACTCTCAACTGATGCAGGCACATTCATATTGGACATTCCAGGCTTCAGAACAATGAGAAATAGATTTCTTTTCTTTACCAATCACCCACTATGTGGCATTCTTTTATAGCAACATAAATGGACTAAGACACTCCCAGATCCCAAACTTCTCTGCTGCTAACTGCAGTCCTGCCTGGCCTCTGTGGCTGCTGTCTGGATAGTTTCCAGTGGGCTGCCTGGCTTCCACTTTACCCATTACAGTTCACTTTTAGCCCTACATCTTGTGTCTCATTATAGGGAAAAGGGGATTAGAAGAAGTAGTTCCATTAGTGGGCTCAAGGCAACCAGCACGTGTTTCTGTCTAGTAAATGAGATCAACTAATTAGACCCATTAGTAACCCTCTAGAACTGTTTGTGAGGTGCTCTGGGCATGGAAGTTAAGTGAGTAGAGCAACACAGACTTCAAGGTAACTTGGTAAGATTCCTGTGGTATGACTCACCACAGAGCATATCATTTGCAGAAAAGCCTTCCTCAGGACAGGGCTTCAGATTGTAACAAAGCCTTTCATTCAATAGGGAGGCAGCAGGGAAAGAAGGAAGGAAAGAAGTAAGGAAGTTTTGAAAGAAGGAAGGAAGGAAGGAAGGAAGGAAGGAAAGGAGGAAGGAAGGAAGGGAGGTAGGAAGGGAGGGAGGAATTATAGCATCTATAAAGGGAATGTTTTAGTTATTTGGATCAAGAATCAGAATTCCACTCCCTTTGGGATCAATAAAGCTGAAAGTAAAATAAAGTGTGGCAATGAAGTGTTTTACAAGAGTGCATGATTGTAGGAGAACAGATAGTGAGGAGTGAGGCCTAATTGACCTTCTTTGTGAGCACAAAGGAGAAAAACACCAAGCTGTGCTCCTTTGTCAATGTGCAGGCATGCTGGCACATTGAAGGTTTTAAGGAAGCATCAACACAGCTGAGATCCAGCTGTTTACTGGGCATATACTATAGATAATAGGAGGCAAATGAATCTTCTTCTACCCTAATTGCTTGTTCCTTTGTCTGAAGAAATAAAAGCCAAAGGTTCAGGGCTCCTTGTCGAAGACAGGCAAGAGCCCCCAGTCCCTCTTTTTAAAATAATTCTGTGTCTCTTTGTTTTTCATCCTCGTTCACCCTCCAATCAGGGACAAACTCATAGGCATTTCCAAGCAGGCTTGGTTTCCTACACATGATGATTGAGACTATAGCTTTTCTGGGTCATGGTCATCATTTTAGGAGTTTAAAGGAGGTGCTTTCTAGAAAAGTGGTACAGAAACCAAGACTATAAGGATCAAAGGAAAGGCCCATGCATTCATTCATCCAATAACCTTATTTACCATGAACTAGGTATGGGCCAGCCTTGGACCCATTTGCCACTGGAGGCAGAGGCAAAAGCAATAGAAGATTTAAGGCCATTGGCTTCCTGGGGACAAGGAAGGAGAGAAGCAGCCTGACCACAGACATTACAACACTCTGACTAGATTTCACTCCTGCCCCAATCAGAAGAGGCTTGTTATGGCTTGTATCTAGATGTCCTCTTAAAGCCTCATGGACTCATAGGTGGGGCTTTTGGGAGGTGACTGGATCATGAGCGTGTGATACTGGATTAGTCCACTGACTGGTTTAGCATAATTTTTGGTGTTGACAATGGACTTACTGAAGAGGGAAGACCTACCCTGGGTGTGAGTAGCATGAACCAATAGCCTGGATGTAATAAAAGGGAAAGCAGAAGGAAGGCTTCAGTCTCCTACCTGCCACACCATGAACTGTTCCTCCTCTGCCATGCTGCCCTGCCTTGCAGCCAGCCGACTATGGACTGAAACCTCTACAAATTGTGAGCCAAGATAAACCTTTCCTCCCTTAACTTGTGGGTGTTAGGAATTTTGTCCCAGTAACCAGAAAGTAACTAAGACAAATGTAAAGTCTAGAGAGCTTTAAAAATCTATTTTTCATCTGCTTCTATCCCACACCTGTCATTTTATAACCTAAAATCTTTCACCTAAAATCTACATCTCTGCCATTTCTTCTTCCTCCCTAAACTGTTTACATAGCATCCTCATGAACTCTGATCCTCATGACAATAAAAAGTAAAATGGTGATGATCCTCATTTCACAGGTGAGGAAACTGAAATTTGGCCAAGGCCATATGACTAAGTGAATGAAGATTGATTAATAGGAAAAATAACTGATTGGAAACTCAAGATTTGAGTCCTCTCTTTGTCACTAACACATGTAGGTGACATTTTCCTCTTGTTTCTTCACCTGAGAAGCTATGCTGTACAGGGGTCCTTCCAGTTTTTCACTATGAAATTATAAAATCTCTCCATTGCCTTCCAGATTCCTCACCCAAAGAGCTTCTTAACTCTGATTACCAGGTGAAAAGCCAAAACAACTCAATCAGAATCTGGGGCAGAGGATGAAACCCAGGTATCATCATTCTGTGAAGCTCCCAGGAGATTCCAATGTGCATCCAAGTTGATGCTTAATGGGCTAGAAGTCTTGGAAGAACAGACAGGAGGGCCCCTTCCTTCTTTGCTGGGGACTGGGCTGTGTATGGGTTAAGTTGCTGACCACAGTGCTCTCTGGATACACAGCATCTGAAGGCGAGATAACACTGCAGCTGCGGGAACTGAATCTTGTTCAAAGGATCCAGGGCAATAACTGTCAACCTTAAAGATAAGACAGTTCTCCTAACTGGCAAAATTTACTGCTTAAAAAATTCTTTGTTCTAACTTCCATGGTCCTGCTCATTTTCTCGCCTTTACCTCAGCTTTTCCCTTCACTTTCCCTCACACCCCCCGAACTCGTCTGAAGCCCAACAAATAAGAGACGTCCAGAGAAGTCTTTGTCTTAGCTCCAACAGAGTTTTGACCTTCCTGGGCTCCCCAAAAACGTATTACTTGTCTCTTTTATTTAAGCCTTCACTGTAACTCACTTTAGGAGATTTGGGGGCTCAGGCCAAGTCCCTGATACTTGTTACCCTCCATCTCCAGCCCCCCAGTTACCTCCTCCCTGTAGTAGAGCTGCATTCAGGCCACATTCCTTAACTATTTTCCACACCTTTACTGTCTGGCCCTTATTGACAGCCCTAATGGACTCTGCACATTAAACAGTCATGGTGATCTATGGTGATTTTAGGCAGTCCTAGGATTGTCCCATCAGACAACAGCAAAAGCTGCCCTGCTCTTGGTCTTAATTAAATAATTACTGTAAATAGCCTCTGTTTCCTCCAGCACCCATGCTTATTAGCCAAATGAAGGTGAGTGACGGCTGCCTCTAACGGGATGTGGGAGCAGGAATGAGCTATCCAAATAGAGTGGTCATCCCAACAACTGTTGAATTAAATCAGAGACACTTAAGGCTTCAAGTCCTTCCTGTAAACTAGCTCTCTTCATGGAGGCACAGCCAGGAGTCCTTCAGAAACAGGGCTGCAAACTCCATGGTGAGATTTTCAATTAGGAAGGGCCCCAAGGGAGGCGATGGTGAGGCTGCCTCTTTCCTGCTCACTTCCACAGCACTAGCCCTACTTACCGCCATTTCACTCCACTCCCTCCACCCTCACCCCTGTTCTGCCCCTATTTGCCAATAAATTCCTCAGAGCATTATTCCTACTCAGTTTGAGAGAAAAGTTTTCACTGTTTGAAATCCTTTCTCTTGGAGTTTCTTCCAAGAGGCTCAGGTTTCTTCCACCAGCATGGACAGGACCTGACATTAAGATGCCTACTACCTTCTTGTACTAGTGCTTTCCCAGGATCCAGGACTCTGAGTGAAGAAGGGAACAATTTCCATGTCAACCACACTTTGCTACTTAGACGAATGCTGCAAGTCATTTATTTATGCATTGTTAATTTGCTTTATCTAATAAAAGAATTTATTTATTTTAACCATAAACAAGATGAATACTATGTTCTTTTTACAAGCTGTGTACAGCCCTGCAGCAGAGGTGAATATGTATACATGGCAGGACACTATAGCTGCAGCTCAGATGCCACAGTTATCACTCTCCCCTTACCCAATATGTCCATAGCCATTGGAGACCATATCATTGGAATATGCATGGAGGACACTTCTGGGAGAAAAGAGAATTGGATCACACCCATTCCCCTATTGAGGTCCAAAATTACTTTGGATGGACTGGGGCTGTCCCTGTCAAGGCTAGGAAGCAGAATAAAGCTGTAGCAATGAGAAAGGTATGTGAAAACCCAAAAGCAGACTGGGCTTCAAGGAGTTGGCGATGAAGAAGAATACTGATTGTGGGGATAGTGTGCTGCTGGAAATAGGAAAATCTCAAATTAGCAACATATGTGCACACGGGGGCGTCGAGGAGGGCATGTGTGAGTACAGCTCAGAGCTGTTATATGAGCACCTTAAGACTTCAGTCTTAGAGCAGAAGATCTCTCTCTTGCACTTGGGAACAAGATATTGGCTCCCTATTGCCCAGAACCATGAGTTACAAACAAACAGGCTCACCTACCACCTACCCCACAATGTGGAAGAAAGAATCTGATGAAGCTCCCATAAGAAACATTCCTCACTTCCACTCTGAGGGTAAGAATCACAACCATGGTGAACCAATTTTAAATCATGTTTGGGGAATGCTTTATACTCATCAACTATATTGTCGTAGAAAAAAAGGGTAAGAATCATGGGACAAGAAGATCAAGTGCAATTAGTATGGCATAGAAAACCCCCACAACCTAATTTTTTTCAGTTTCCCCCCACAGGTTTACTGAAGTATAGTTGCCACAACCCAATTGTGAACTACCCTTTAGCTTCTACCCCAGCCTCTAGCCAGCATTCTCCACAATATGCATTTTGTTTAAGAGCTATGCAGTTTGGGTGAAATTGATACCCCCTCTCCCCCAGTGGTAAGGGTAGATGTGATAAATGTCAAATGATCACACATTTTTACAGATCTCCCCAACAAGATGTGCCAATATATAATATGGCAGAATTTGTATCACTTGCGTCCCAAGTTGAGACATCAGGGCCTTATGACAGGCCTCATAGGATCTGCTCTCACTCTCGTGGAACATTATGTTCATGTGAACAAGCCCAAGCCGTCTTGCTGGAGAGAACGCAGAGAAGATAACTGAAGCATACCAATCATTGGATAGGTGATTGATACCATCCAGGCCCTGCCAGCCCCTAACAGACTTACCCAGTGACCCCAAATGTGTAAGTGTATCCAGCCAACACTGCACAGTAGAGACTGAACCATTCTGGCTGAGCCCTATCCAAATTCCTGACCCAAAGAATCATGAGAAAATAAACTGCTATAGTTTTTGAGCCACTAAATTTTGGGGTATTTTATTATATAGCTAATATTTATAGAAACAGTGGACTAAGCCAGTCAGGGTAAATCCTTCCCTTCTGCCACATTTGCGCAATAACACAGGACTAAGCTGATCAGTACATGCAGAGATTAGTCCAGAAAAGGCCCAGAAAGTGAGAGCCTCGAGAACCCGGCTGGGAATTCCAAGTCAGAGATATTCTTCCCTTCCCTCAATGGCACATTATGAAGTGAAGAGTGGGACTGTGACAGCCATTTTGCTACTTTAACAACAGCCAGTCTGAGGAGGAAACCAATACATGAGGATGCTACAGAACACTGAAGAGAAATGGAGTCAGAGGCCTCTGTCACGTTCACAGAAACTCACATCACATCTAGACTTTTGTAACCATAAATCTTCTAGGTTATTTCAGCCATTTGATCTAGGCTTTGGGTTACTTGCAAAAGAAAACCAATAACTGATAGACTCTAAAGCTCTGTTGTTTTCATGTTCTTTTTACCAACAAACCTGGCTTTTCAAACAAAACATTGAAGTGAAACACAAAATGAGAGACACTATGTTTGAAATAGGAATATACAGCACCCAATCCTAACAGCCCCTTCTTATTTTCCTATATTAGTTTTCTAAGGTATGCTTTTATTCCTCTGCCATTATACATGCCAAACTTCTCCCTAAAGTCTCCTTTGTCCTCTTCTCTTAAATTTCAATGCTCAGATTGGGTGGCATTTTTTCTGCTTCTCCCTCCAAAAAAGAAATAATCTCTCACTCTCTATGCCCCATGGGACTTGTTCATATCTCAGGTAACCACTGCCAGCACTTTATTAAGTGGTCCTGATAGGAAGGTTGTCATTTGCATCTATCTTATTGTCAGGCACATGGTAAATATTTGGTAAATGTTGGATGAAATAAAGTTATGTGCCCCATATTAATTGTTAGAGGGCATTATTCATTAAATAAAAAAATAAGTTTTCTCACCCATCTCTTTAAAGGATAATGACTTGGCAAAAGGCTCAGGATGTGAGGTTTCAAGTTTATTACATGAAAATGGTCTTGAGAATAGGTGGGAGGAGGAGCAATTTGAACACTGACTGGAAGTCACTCTTGTCCCAGTTTTCCCCCCATTAGTCTTTTCCCTTATGCTAAGAATCCCATTATAAGAATGCCTAGTCATCCAGTGCACCATCCTCTAATTGTTTATTGCGGTCTTTTGTGGTTTGTAATTATTGCTCATTTGTGCTTCTCTAAGGTTGGTATAACTTGGAAGAATAGCAGAATCCAAACTAATAAATATTCAGTTGATATCTGTGAAGCTGCCACTGTGCTTGTGCGTGTATTTGGAGAAGGGAAGGGACAGTATTCAGCAGCGCCATATTACTGTGTGTGGTGGCCTACAACTGTAGTCCTAGTTGCTCAGGAGGAGGGTGGGGCAGGAGCATCACTGAGCCCAAGGCTGGCCTGGGCAACAAGAGAGTGGGTGGAACCAGTTATCAACAAGACCCTACCTAAAAAAATAAGTGCCATATAGGAAGTAATTGTGAAAAATAAGGCCAACAGGTGATACAGGGATGATGTCCCTCATGAAATCCTCCCTCTACTTAAATCAGGCTCTCTTATTTATTGTCTCTTCTGGGTTCATCTGTGCATCATTGCTGATGTGAGTTTAAGAAATTATTTCAATTCTCTCTTGATGCCTAACAGCCTTCTAGTTATCTTGCCTATTCTCCAGCCAACCGAATATCAGGACTATTTTACGCAGTAATCACAGTGCAGAGCCCAATGGGCACACAATAGGCATACACTTATTCATACAGCAAATTTTAATAATATTTGTCCTGTATAATTGTTATGAGGATTAAATGATGTAACATACTTTAAATGACTGGCAAGTAGTGGGTACTCAATGGATGGTGAATGTTACATTGGTTTACTGCCATCATTTTTTCACTTCCTTCTCATATTTTCATATATTTGAGCTCTTTGCATGCAACTCTGAGCACCTCCTCCTTGGGGGAGTATATGGCCCTGCCCTGCTTCACTAACAATGACTGCGGCCATACGATTTACTTTGGTCAATGGAATGTGAATGGATATTATCTCTGTCATGTCAAACCAAAGGCTATAAGTGTGCTTGAGTGGGTTTTCTCAGCCTTATGCAGCTTCTGCCCTCTTCTACAAGAACAGCCTTCCTCACTGCTCCTTCAGCCTGAGTACAGAAATGGAGGCGTTTGGAGCATTCTGAACCCAAGCCAAAGTTTGGAGTTGACCCAGGCCAAAAAAGTACAGATGAGGTCAACCAAACCACAACTTATCTGCAGACTCATCTGAAGGAAAAATAAGTGCTGTTGCAAGCCACTGAGATTTTCGTGATGGTTTTTTATACAGCACTATTGCAGCACAGCTGACTAATAAAGAAGCTATCGTTGCTGTTGATGTTTCTGCCCCAGTGAAGGTTTCAGCCTTCAGATTTCAGAACTCACTGTCCCCAAAGATGGGCTCCAGTATGGCGAAGTGAAGTTAGCTGCAACCTCCCTCTTCATCCATACCCATGGGATACACGTCTCCTCGTTCTTATTCCAACAGAGCATGAGGATGCCTCCGAAAGCCCACTTAGAGAAGCAAAGAGGTATCTCCCAGGGGCTCTCAACAAATGAATCCTCATGTTCCTTGATCCAATTTAGCATGCTCCTTGATCCAATTTAGCATGTTCCTTGATCCAATTTAGCTTGCATGTCCATCCCTTAACCAAAATCTGGGGCCAGAGATAGAGTCACAGATAGTCTGAATCACATGTCCTCCAAGTGCCAGGGAGTCAGCCTCGACCAAAGTACTTAGACTAGGAAAGCTTGGCATTAATATTCAATCAAAAACCAGGGCTAACTACCAAGAGAAAGAGGAAATGGATGTTGGGGAGCCATGTTCTTGTGGATTCACTATGAAGCTTGTTGTCTTCAAAAAGCAAGTGAGATTTGCTGTTTTTGAAACCATAAGTGTTCAATAATACAATCCAAGAGAGTAGTTTCTTCCAGGACTCTCTCTCAGTTAGGGTGATTAACTAGCAGAAGGGCACTTCTTCTTTAGCTACAGTCTGGGTCTGGAAAGATCATGGGCCATGGCATCACATACACCTGGATTTGAAACTCCAGCTCTACCACTTACTGAATAACTGTGTTGCTTAACATCTCTGCAGGGCTCTAATTCACACAGGTAAATTACAGAGCAATAAAGTCTACTTCATAGTATCTTGAAAGAATTAAAAAAAATAAAGCATTTAAATTACCTAGCAAAGTGCTAAGCATACAGGTACTCACTTTTCTTTGCTCCTTGTTTAGAGTAGAATCAGAACAAAGGACCTGTAATAGCCTAAAGCACGGTCTTTACCAGAGAAAATCCTGTTCTCTGAGTCTATGAGACACGGGCATATTTGGCCCTCTGCCATGCTGACAATGTGTTAACAAATTTGTACTCTTTAGCTATCCTTTTCCTGAATTTGGTTGCCACCATGATTCTTCTCTCAGTGCGGTTATTAATAATATCACAGTCTTCTAAAAGATCAGTCCTTTCCAGAGAGCACATTTTGGCCTCTACAAATGCCTGTGCTCAACCATTGTACATATCATTACTCATTTTATCCTAAGATTCTGAAAAAAGTTCACTCTAGTCTCCTGGAAACTTAAGTATTTCATTGCCTATCCTTCCTCTAGATGGAGAGGATCAAATGAGTTACTGTGAATTCCTTCAATAAAATAAAAATCACTATGCGGAAGGTGGTAGCAACCATTATATGTCCATTGCTAGAGGGCTAAGAGCTCACGGATCCAAATCAGGCAAGCCTCTCTGCTCCCAGCATTGCACTCCTGGAAATGAACCCTGTATCCAAGAGCTGTCTCAAAGGTTGTACACGGAGTTCCCATATGCCCTTCACCATATTCCATTTATCAAAACTAACTAATTAGTACTGGCCCAGTAACATTAACTGAACTACAGCATTTATTCAGATTTTAGCAGTGTATTAATGTCCTTTCTATTTTCAGGACCTCATGTGACATTTTGTTATCTTAAGTCTCCTCTGATACTTTCACAACTTCACGGTTTTTCCTTGTTTTTCACGACCTTGACATTTATAAATACACTGGTTAAGTATTTTTTAAAGTCCCCCAATTTGAGTTATCTGATGTCTCCTCATGACTAGGTTGAGGTTATGGATCTTAGAGAAGAACATCCCAGAAGTGAGGCATCTTTCTCACTGCATCATATGAGGGAGTCTGTGATATCAGTATCTCTCACTAGTGATATTAATGATGATCACTTGTTCAACCACTGTTTGCCAGGTTTATCCACTACCAAGTTCCTGTTTTTCCCTTTCCTTAGATCTGGTTGTTAGATGAGAGTCATGACATCCATCATAGTTAGGGGTATTTGAGTACTTCTTTACTTTCTTACACTACAAGATGTTCCAGATTCATCCTGTATTTTCCATGCCTTCACCTTAGAATCAACTATTTACCCAAGGTTTCATGCCTCATTTTATTTGAGGATGGTATTTGGAAACTGAGATCTGAGTGGAAGGTGTACATCATCTTTTGATCAGCTTAAATGTCAAGGAATATAGTTGTTATCATAGCTTTGTGATCAATTTCCTAATCTCTTTACTCCTGATCTTTCCTCCAAAAACATCCTAACTTGAATCCCCCCAACATCCCTTCATTCTTACACTCATTCACTCACTGATTCAATGTCATTTATTGAGCACCTACTATGTGTTAAGTACCATTGTCATGGTACTGGGGATGCTGCTATCTAAATGTACAACATCTGAAATGATGGCTCTGCTGAGACTTCATCTTACTGGATAAGAATTAGACAGCAAAAAGGAAAAAGTGGTGGTTGAGAAAAAATAATGGAAAATAAACAAGTGTCCAGCAGGACAATTAGAGAATTCATAATCAGTGTTGTCTTTTAATTCTATTATTTAATGAGATAGCATCATTTTATATTTCAGAATAGTCCCACACTCCCACAAGTTGCACTGACTCTTGAAGAGTAGGTAAAGAACTTACAAAATCTCCAACCACATGATAATGATACATGACAGAAACTAATGGGCAAAAAAGAAATAAACACCCAAGCCAGAAAGAAATACCTACTATGTGTTCTTGAGCAATTGTAATTCAAAACAATAAACATACAGCAGCCACTATATACTATTGCCAGTGTCATAAGCTGGGGATAGAACCTAACAAGAAAGATATGGCCCTGTCCTAGAGTAGCTTCAGTCTGGAATGATGAGCATAATAGAAGGGAAGTACCTGTAGCAAGGGCATTTTACCATCTTGGGGGATCAGAAAAGCCTCCTCCAGGAAGTGACATAAATCTGAGCCTTGAAGGAGGAGAAGAAACCAATCTTTGGGTGCCAGACCTACTGCATGTTTTGATCAGCTTAAACCTCAAAGAACTCATCTATTATCATAGTTTTGTAATTAATTCCCTAACCCTTTTATTCCTTCCTTATCTTTCCCCTGAAGAGGATAGGGGTAGGATGTCCTACCCCAACTCTCTGTAGCATCCCTTCATTAATTCACTCATTCATTTATTTGGTAACTTTTATTGAAAAGAGGAAGAAAAGCCATGAGAAGGCCAGGATGTGAAGAGGGCATGATGTGTTCAAAAACTTAAGGCAAGGTATTATGCCTAGAGAGAAAAGAGCAGGAGAAAGACTGGCAAGTCCCGACACTCCTTAAAACTTAGGTGAAAGTTTCGGATATTATCCCAAAGGTAACGAGGAACCATGGATAGCTTTAAATCAATGATTGATCAGTCCAGCTAACCTGGCTGCAGCAGAAAGAATGGATTGGAAGGTAGTAAGTCAGCAGATCTTCATAACGCTTCATAAGGCTTAATATTCCTCTTGCCTCGCAGTATTAATGTAAGGATTAAACAATGGGACACATACGAAGCCCCTATCATCGTGTTCGGTATATGACAAATAACCATGATATGTTAGTGCATTCTTAGTTCAATAATTGATTCATTTTTATTTACCCTCACTTTTCTCTTGTTCTGCTGACCATATTTTAGAAAGAAAATTACCAGTTAAACCTTGGCTGCAACTAAAATTGATAACTGTTCTTGGGGCTGGTGAGATGGCTCAGCGGCTTAAGCGCCTGCCCGGCAAGCGCGAGGGCCCGAGTTCGACTCCCGGAACCCACATACGAAAAAGGGGCCGGTGATATCGCTCAGTGGCACGGGCGCCTGCTGGTGCGTGAGGTCCTGAGGTCGACCCCCCGGTATCCACAAAAAAAAAATACACAAATAAAATTGATAACTGTTCTAGACATAGTGAACAAATACGAACAAGATTCAAGTTTTTCCTTCGGATGCATTTATAACAAGACACAACATGGTGTGACATGAACCATGGTAATGACATGAGCCAAATCTCTCAGGGGTCAAGAATGGCAGCCTTTGGCTCTTTGCTGTAACGTCAGGCAAAATATGTGGTACAGAGGAGTTCAACACAGACTTCTTGACCAAATGGATGCATATTCTAGTTGTTGAGAGAAGAGGGCAGGAAGTTTTGATGTACTGAAAATTTAATATCTTAGGATTTTACACAGGGTCACCAAATACTGTAACTTTCTTTCCATATATGTTGTTGGTTATCATTTGGAGATTATTATTAGTGTTTCCTGTTCCATCTTTTCTTTTTCATAACAGTTTCTTTAGAGTGATTGTATAATCATATTTTAAATCAAAACTTTCCTATCATAAAACACAATATATTAACACAAAAACATCAAATCTGCACTGAGTTGTTTGATTTGATAATACTACATTCCTAATTATCTGTGGTATTTCCATCAGAGTTACAGATAATATGAAGTGAATTTCATTCTCTGTTACTGCTTTTTCCTACCACCTACCTGCGCCCTGGTCACCTATCCTAACCCCTCCTTGACTTGTGTTTAGAAAATCAGAGTAAATTTACCCTTTGCCTGAGCATTACACCAGTGAAGAGGTAGGGGAACCCTGTAATGTTAGGTAAAGTTAATGACTATGGGGTCATGTCTACCACTGTTCCTCTCTATCAACATGTGTAGTTGTCCCAGTTGCTGTGCTAATGCATTTTGTTTCTTAGGTTAGTTGAAAAATGAGGTAAGTAATCATGTCCATGGAACACTTACACTACTGTGGGAAAGTTAAAGGCCAAGGTTGTTATATTCTTTAATTCATGGTTCTTCAGATTCTTATGGTGGACACTGACCTTGATCAAATCACTTGCTTTTTTAAAAACCATTTTACTATTTGCATATGAAATTCATGGCACCTGTCACTAAATGTGTTGGAGCTGTGGCTCCATGTGTGAGAGCTGTCATGAACAAATACATCCAAGGAGGACAAATGCACTTCTAATTGCTACAAATGCCACCCTAGTAAGAAATATTTTTTAAGGAAAACTTGAAAGATAATTCTGATAATCATACATTTGAAAAGCATTTGATATTAAAATCCATACTCAAAACTTAAAAGTATACAGTATGTGGGAAAGGAAATACAAAGCCCTGTTTCCCAATTCAACTCAACATTCCCAGACCCCAGGGGTACCTTTTCTAAGTTTCTTGGATCTTCTGCCAGAGATATTTTTGCTTGTACAACTACATAAATGGAGTATCAATTATACATTTTAATACAAATGGTATTACTTTATACATTGTTCTGTATTTTTCTTTTTTCACTTAAAATTAGGTTCATACATTTAGAACTTTACCTTTATTTAAGAAGCTGTGTAGCATTCCATATACAGATGTACAATTATTTATTTTACCTATTGGTGATCTCTTTTTTCCCTTTTCATTTCTTTGCTCTTGTCTTTACTCTTTCCTTTCATCTTTCCTTCCTTCCTTGCTTGCTTTTTTTTTTTTTTGCTTGCTATTAAAAATAGCACCACAATGAACATCCATTTATGTACTCTGTTTTCCAAATGAAGTTAATACACCCAGTGTTATAGCTTGAAGTCTTATGTGCCCTCCAAAATTCACGTTGAAACTTAATCTCTAATGCAATTGTATTAGAGGGGGGCCATTAGGAGGTGACTAGGCCCTAAGGGCTCTGCCTTCAACAACAGACCAGTGCTTTCTGAAAGGACTTGAGGGGACGTGTACCCCTCCTGTCCATTCTGCCCATGAGGATGCAGCAATTATCCCCTCTAGAGATGCAGCAATAAGGTGCCAGTTTGGAAGCAGAGAATAGCCCTCAATATACACAAAATCTGCTAGTGCACTGTTCTTGGGCTCAGCTTCCAGAACTGTGAGGAGTAAATGTCCATTGTTTATAAACTGCCCAGTCTGTGACTTTTTTCTATAGAAGCACAAACAGACTAAGATATGTAAAGCAATTATGTAAACTTTAAGCAGGAATCTTATCACTACTTTGAATAACATTCTTCAATTAAATTGGAGGCCCAATTTATCCATCCCACACCCCACAGCATAAAGATATACTAATGCATTATTTCAATATATTCATGTTTTAGAGAATTAGATAAAGTTCTGGTAATCTATTACTACATACCAAACTACTCCACAACTTAGTGGTATAAACAAAAAAAAATTGTCATTTGTTTAACTCAGAAATATGCAATTTGGACAGGATTTGGCAGGGAGAGCTTGTGTTTACTCCACACATGATCAGCTGGAGGTGGCATGGCCGAGGGGTAGAGGATCCATTGCCAAGGCTGCTCACTCAACATTTTGATGCTATCAGTTGGGTGCTCAGCTGGGGCTGAGGCTTAGGAACCTCAGTTTCCCTCCACATATGGTCTGAGCTTCCTTGTGGTACGATTCCAAGAGCAAGAATTCTGAAAGACAGAGCTAGCTAGAAACTGTATTTCTGCCTTTTATGACTCAACTTCAATACCTCACAGTGCCCCATGTACAACCTGAGCTTGTAACAAAGGTCTCTCTGGGTTCAAGAGGCAGAGCCATAAAAGTCATCTCTTGATGGGAATGTGACAAAATTCTCAAAAGCATCTGGAGTGGGAAATATTAATGCACTGCTGGAAAATACAACCTTCCACAGCCAAAAGACATCTTCTGCAAGTCCAGATAGACAGTTATTAATATAATATTGATTTTTAAGGCAAAGATATCCACATTTTATTGGTTTTCCTTTGATCTGATTCAGAAAAAAATTTTTACAAGAAACATAAATTTGCTTTCTTTCTGGAGATGTAATAATCATCTCTAATGACTAAAAGCAGTAGTAGCTGCATGGTCACGAACATGTCTTCGATGGATAACAAGCAATTCATTATTCAGTATGAGATATTACATCTTCATTTCACTGATGAGGACAACTAGGTGTGAAAAGGAGAAACAACTTGTCTAAAATCAAATTAGTGGTACAGCTGGGACGTGAATTCTAGTCTTAGAGAATGGATATTTATTCTAAGTCTAGTGTCCTTACTGTTAATGAAACTTCTTCCTAAAGCACTGAGTCAAGAATTTTCTTATGTCAGACTTATCAGTAGGAAAATCCTAAATTGTGGCTCAATCCAAGTGACCAGTTACACCATATCAGAAAAATGTATCCTAAGATTTTTCTCTCCAGAGATGTGGATTACATATAGATTCACATTTGAGTATTATTGTCCTTTGTTGTGTGTCAGAAAATGCTTGAACTAATACAATAAAGTAGGATCTAAAGAGTCAATGTAGGGAGAAATGAAATATTCTGTTGCTTCTTCTCCATTCTTTTCCTACTTGACTTCATGACTTTATAAAATAATACACTCTGGCTAGATGCCATTTAATATGTGGGAGTCTTGCAGGAAGCTGAGTTTGACCAGTGAAATGAAGGAAAAGAAGAATGTGTGACAAAGACTGACACTTTAATGTTAGCTTCCAGAACTGGTGGTGCATTGGAGTCTCGTGGGGGAAGTGTAGCAGATGGCAACACTCGGACCTGACCACCGGAGATCTACATTCAGTTGCCACAGGGTGCAGCCATATCAGTACCCAGGATGATGCTGATGTAAGACCATCAGCTCTCTTGGGGAATGCATAGGTTTAGGGGACAATTTTGGAGTTTCTTTTTTTTAACTTTAATTTAGAGCATTTCTTATTTTATGTTTTAACGTTATTCTCTCTTGTCATCTGATTTTTTTCCCTGGCTTTCTATTTTTTCTTCTTTTTTTAGAATACCTACAAGGTAATATCTGTTTTTGTATAGGAGGTAAGTCTGATTCATTCTTTTGCAATTATCATATTGGGTTATTGTAATGTCTTTTGTGCTGAATCAGATGAAACTCTATTTTCATATTTGCATTGGGATTTAACAATGGAATAAAATATGTGATTATGGGCTACTTGATATTTTAATATTTATACTTCTTTTAAATACTGTATCAAAGCTTACTGCCACTGAAATACAGCAATAGTACTTCATTCAACCATCTTTTTTAATACAGAAATCTCTAACTCCTAGAACCAGTTTTCTTTCTTTCATTGTTTGAGACAACTTTGAAAACATGATGGATATTCTAATGCCTTACCTTAAGGATAATTTCCCCAAGAAATGAACTGTTACTATTTGGCTTCCCTCTGAACTTACTAGAAGTATCTAGAAGGCTTTTAGTCCCTTCTTTCTCCAATCCTAGAGTGTACTACACAGAATTTCATAGACTACAGCCATGTTGAAAATTTTCATATTGGGTGTCTTATAGTCTTCAATTTGTGTAGGAAATTCATTCATTTAACAATTTTTTGGGCACAGGCTATATCCTAAGTACTGGAAATATAAAGATAGACAAGACAGACACCATTACTGCTTCAGTGGTTTTTACAACCCAATGTGAAAGAAAATGCATTATTATATAATCCGGTATAACAATTGTGTCAGACAGTTCTACCAGAAAAAGAGAACCAGTAGGAGACATATGTGTATATACATACAGTATATGAAAACATATGCACATATACATGAGAATATGTTTGTAAGTATACAGGTTGAGCAGCCCTAATGTAAAATCTGCAATGCTCCAAAACCAAAAGATTTTGAGTACCAACATGACACCACAAGTAGAAAATTCCACACCTGACCTTGTAAGATGAGTGGCAGTCAAAATACAGGCAAAAAAAATATTATACAGAACTACCTTTAGGCTATGCATGAAACAGAAATCAATTTTGTGTTTAAACTTGGGTCCCATGCCCAAGACATCTCATTACTTATGTGCAAATATTCCACTCCCCCATTCAAAATCTGAAATACTTCAAGCATTTCTGGTAAGGTATACTTGATCCATATATGAATATAAGAAGATTTATTGCAAGAAATTGGCTTACAGAATTGCATAAGAAACTCAAACAACTCACCAGTAAAAAAATAATAATAATTCAATTTTAAGATGGGCAAATGATCTGATATACACATTTCTCAAGAGAATACATACAAATGGCCAAGTATGTGAAAATATGTTCATCATGATCAGTAATCAGAGAAATGCAACTCAAAACCACAACAAGATAACATCTCACCCTAGCTAGAATGGCTATTACCAAAAAGGCAAAAAATAATAAATGCTGGTGAGAATGGCGAGAGAGGGAAGGGCTCAGATACTGTTGGTAGTAATGTAAATTAGCGCAGGCATAATGAAAACAGTAGGGAAGTTTCTCAAAAAACTAAAACTAGAACTACCCATATGATTCAGCTATCCCACTACTGATTATAGAGGAAAGGCAATTTCTGTCAAATAAAAACATTACGGTGTGTCACCATCCACCAGATCTGGCACCGTGTGACTTCTTGATCTTCCTCAAAGTCAAAATGACCACAAAAGGTAAACGTTTTGAACCAATGCAGGACATCGAGGCAGCAACAACAGTG
The DNA here is from genome assembly GCA_028451465.1 of Erethizon dorsatum. Lineage (NCBI taxonomy): Eukaryota > Metazoa > Chordata > Mammalia > Rodentia > Erethizontidae > Erethizon > Erethizon dorsatum. Next base: position 68,989,220 of record CM051827.1, on the reverse strand, counting down.
CAACAAAAGACATTCATGAAATAGGACTTTCAGAACTCCTTTAGAAAGTGGAGAAAACAAAGGAAATATTTCTCTGACCATTGTGAAAATAAATTAGAATTCAGCAACAGAAAAATAATTAGAAAGTACACAAATATTTGGAAATTATATAGCATGTTTTTAAATGACCTGTTAACCAAAGAAGCCCTCTGATGAAAATAGAAAATCTTTTGAAATGAAAATGAAAATATGACACATCGAAATTTGTGGATTTCAGCTAAAAGTGAGAGTAGGAAAAATTATAAATTTAAATACATATACTAGAAAAAAAACAGGAAAAATACTTAGAATGAAACGTCAGCTTCCATCTCAAGGAAAAACAAGATTCCACCATGCGGTCTAGAGCAAACAGCTCTCTTGCTCACTCTGAGACATTCACCCAGGTTTATGGTTACACAGCTGCATGAGGGGTAATAAACCTCCCCACAGGAATACAACCTGAACAACAAAGCATACAGGCAACTCGCTAAATTGCCTAGGCTGGGCTCTAACTTGGAATCTTCCTGCCTCGGCCTCCCCAAGTGCTGAAATTACAGGCATGCACCACCGTGCCAGGCTTGTATTATTTTTTAAGTATCAATGTCATGAATTTCCACTCTGATCTTTATTATTTCTTTCCTTCTACTGGGCTTGGTTTATTTTTGTTTTTCTAACACCTTAAAATGTATTATTGACAGGGCCAGTGAGATGGCTCAGCGGTGTAAGTGCCTGCCTGGCAAGCGCGAGGGCCCGAGTTCGACTCCTAGAACCCACATACGAAAAAAGGGCCGGTGATATCGCTCAGCGGCATGGGCGCCTGCTGGCGTGCGAGGTCCTGAGGTCGACCCCTGGTACCCACAAAAAAAGAAAAAAATGTAATATTGACAAACCCATAGTCAACATACTGAATAGAAAACAACTGAAAGAATTTCCTCTAAAATCAGGAATGAGAAATGGGTGTGCATTCTCATGATTCCTGTTTAATATATTATTCATAACTTAAAGCAATCAAGCAAAACAAAAAAATTAATGGAATACAAATAGGAAAGAAAGAAGTCAAATTATCTTTATTTGCAGATAAAACGAGTCCTTATATAGAAGACCAAAAAAACTCCACCCTAAGACTCTTAGAGCTGACAGACAAATTCAGCACAGTGGCAAAATGCAAAATCAACACACAAAAATCAATAGCTTATCTATACACTAGTAATTAATCCACTGAGAAAGTCAGAAAAATGATTGCATTCATGACAGCTTTGAAAAATTAAATACCTACTAATCAACATAAGCAAAGAGATGAAAGACCTCTATAACAAAAACTATATAATTCTGAGGAAAGGGATTGAAGAGGACATTAGAAGATGTAAAGACATCTTCCTGAGTAGGCAGAATTAATACCGCTAAAATGGCCATATTACCAAAAACAATATATAGATTTAATGCAATCCCTATTAAAATACAAACGGGGGGGCCGGTGAGATAGCTTAGCGGCATAAGCGCCTGCCCGGCAAGCGCGAGGTCCTGAGTTCAACTTCCGGTATCCACAAACAAAGGAAAAAAGGGCCGGTGATATCGCTCAGCGGCACAAGCACCTGCTCGCAAGCGTGAGGTCCTGAGTTCGACCCCTGGTACCCACAAAAAAAAAAAAAAAAAATTACAAACAGGATTCATTACAGAACTAGAAAATATTTGCTAATATTATGTGGAATCAGAAGAGACACAGGACAGCCAAAGCAATCTTCAGCAAAAAGAGCAAAGCAGGAGGCATCGCGATTCTGATCTCAAGTTATAGTGTGAAGATGTACTAAAAACCAGCATGGCGCTGGCACTGGCACAGAAATACCCATGTAGACCAATAGAAGACACAGAAACAAGCCCGTGCACCTTCAGCCATCTCATATTTGACAAAAGGGCCAAAAACATGTACTCGAGAAAAGATAGCCTCTTTAACAAAATGATGCTGGGAAAACTGGTTTTATCCATGTGCTGGAGAATGAAATAAGACACATTTTTCTCACATGCTGTACTCAAATGAAATAAAAATGGATCAAAGACCTAGATATAAAAACAAAAACTCCGAAACTGCTGGAAGATAACAGCGGAAACAATTGAAACCATAGGCACAGCAAGGAATTCCTGGACGGATCTCCAATAATACAAGAAATAACATCAAGAAGCAACAAATGGGATTGCATCAAATTAAAAAGCTTCTGCACAGCAAAAGAAACAATCAACAGAGTTAAGAGACAGCTTGCGGAATGGGAAAAACAACTTTGCTAGTTATACTACAGAGAACTAATATCTAAAATATACTAAGAACTCAAATCCCAAAATCGAAGTGACTCAATCAAAAAAATAGGAAAATGAACTGAATAAACACTTCTTGAAGTACATGAAAAAAATGTTTATCATCTTTAGCCATTAGGAAAATGCAAATTAAAACAATTCTGAGGTTCCATCTTACCCCTGTCAGAACAGCTATCATCAAGAACACTATAAATAACAAATGTTGGGGAGGATGAGAGGGAAAAGGAACATTTCTACATTGGTGGTGGGACTGTAAAGTAGTACAAGTACTATGGAAATCACTATGGAGCCTCCTCAAAAACGTTAAAATAGGAATTCCATTTGATCCAGCTATACCTCTCTTGGGTATATTCCCAAAAGAGTTAAAGACATCATACATGCATACCCACATTTATAGTAGCACAACTCATAATAGCTATGCTCTAGAAACAGCTTAGAAGTGAATACCAGATGAATGGATAAAGAAAAGATGGAATACATACACAATGGAATATTATTTAAACCATAAAGAAGAATGAAATAATGTCACTTGCAAGGAAAATGAATGGATCTGAGGCCACAATGTTAAGTGAAATAAGTCAGATACAGAAAGCTAAATATCACATGGTTTTGCTTGTATGAGAAACATAATATACAAATAAAGAATAAATTAAAGGAGTGAGGGGCCGGTGAGATGGCTCAGCGGCTTAAGCGCCTGCCCGGCAAGCGCGAGGGCCCGAGTTCGACTCCCGGAACCTACATACGAAAAAGGGGCCGGTGATATCGCTCAGCGGCACGGACGCCTGCTGGCGCACGAGGTCCTGAGATCGACCCCCCGGTACCCACAAAAAAAAAAAAAAAATTAAAGGAGTGATGGTAGGAGATAGGGAAGCAGAGTTTTGGAGATAAGGAAAGGAATCAGGAAGAAGCAGTGTTGGGGGATAAAGGGATGAAACTGATCAAGATATGTTTTATGTATGTTCCAATTCCCCAAATAAATGTAACTATTGTGTCTCACAAATATACAGTGATATTTTAAAAAAGAAAAAAAACTATAGGCCTCCCTTTTTCTTAAAAAAAGAAAAGAAACACAAATTAAATCTAAAGAAAAGGGAAATAATAAACATAAGTGCAGAAATTAAAGAAATGGCAGAGAATAAATAAACCAAAAGTTGTTTCTTTGAGAAAATTAATGCTATTCATGAGCTCCTAGAAAGACTGAGCAAGACAAAAAGAGGAAAAACACAAATGACCAACATTGGGAGTGAAAAGGAGTATGCCACTAGAAATCTTAAAAATATTAAAAGGTAATAAGAGAAGTTGTCAATAATTTTGTGCCAAAAATTTTGACAATCTTGATAAAATGCACATTTCTTGAAAAATATAAGGGCCAGTGAGATGGCTTAGCGGCATAAGCACCTGCCTGGCAAGCAAGAGGGCCCGAGTTCGACTCCTGGAACCCATATAAAAGAAAAAAGGGGCCAGTGATATCGCTCAGCGGCACAAGTGCTTGCTGTCAAGCGCGAGGTCCTGAGGTCGACCCCAGGTACCCACAAAAAAAAAAAAAAGAAAAATATAAGCTACCAAAATGTACATGCTAGGAAATGGAAAATATGAATGTACTCTATCTGATAAAGAACTTGAGTAAGTAATTTAAATCCTTCCCACAAAGGAAGCTTCGAGAATGAAGAAATGTTACCAATCAAACAAAAACTTTTTCAGAGGGGAAAAAAAAAGAACATTTCCCAACTAATCTCACCAAAATATGTGAGGACATTACCAACAAAGCAAAGCACACACAAGCAAATGTATCTCATGAATATAGATGCAATGATCCTAAACAAACAAAAAAACCAACTCAATACGGAAAAAGTCATCATAGAACCAGACTACTGGATTGTAAAGCCCAGATTTACCATTTACTAGTCTATGACTTTGAAAAATCATGTATGTACATAGTATATGTACTCCAATACCATGGAGTACATTATATGGAGTACATATAATATGTACTCCAAGAATACAAGATTGGTTCTTCTTCCAAAAATCAATGTAGCCAGGAATGGTGGCCAACTCCTGTAATCCCAACACTTGGGAGACTGAGGCAGGAGGGTCACTGCGAGTTTGAGGCCAGCCTGGGCTACATAGTGAGTTCAAGGCCAGCAAGACTCTGTCTCAAAAAAACAAACAAAACAAAACAAAACAACAACAAAAAAAAACAATGTAATTCAAACACCAACAGAACAAAGGAAAAACACTATATGTTCATCTCAATAGATATAGAAAAAGTTATTTGATAAAATTCAGGACTGGGGCCGGTGAGATAGCTCCCTGGCATAAGCGCCTGCCTGGCAAGCACGAGGTCCTGAGTTCGACCCCCGGTACCCACAAAAAAAAAAAAAAAAAAAAAAACTCAGGACTGCTCTTGATTAAAAACTCTGAAAAATGAAATGAATTTCCTTGCTCTGTAAAATAAAAATTTCACTGTTTTCACTGCATTTAATGGCCTTAATGAAGCCAGTGCTCCTGAGTTAATAAACATAACAAGAACATCCACTATCCACTAGCTCTTTTCGATATTGCATTAGAAGCCAACAAATGTCCCCAAGGTATTTCAGCATCAGCTAAGCTCTAGCAATTCCACTTACTTTCCTGTGAACTTAATGATTTAGAAATGAGAAACACTGAGAGTTTTAAATCAGTTTTCTTTTTTACAGATTAAAAGACGGTACAGCAGCTCTCTCAGCAGTCATCTGGACAGCTCTCTGTTGCCACCTGGTGGTGATGAACTGCCTCACCTAAGGTTTACCCTCCACAGCAGAGAAGGGAATGGAGTCAGAAATCAAACTGAAAGGCAAGGAGAAAAAGCAGAAAGAACAAGTCTGAAATCTCCCAGCATGTGAGGGCGCCTACTGAATTCCAGCCCCACTGCATGGTTTTTATACAATTGCTAACAAGAAACCATAGAAGTACTGGTTAAGAAATGGACCCAGACAAACTACCTGTATGCTAAGTCCAACTTTCCCATTTATTAGTTTATGACTTTGAAGACATTATTTAAACTTCTTAAAATTCAGTTTCTCACCTGTAAAATAGGAATAATAATAGGGTTTACCTCATAGGATTGTTTTAAGGATCAAAATTGTCAGCTGTTCACAACTGTACCTAGCACACTGTCATTACTACATAAAGATAGGTTATGTCATAATCATTCTGGCAATTAGGGCTATTGTTGCATTTTTGTGGACTCAGGATAGAATATGAAAAGAGTTTGTACAAAATGGTACTTTGGAGAACAGTTAGGCAGTTTCTTATAAAATATAGACATATGACACCAGTAATCCCATTCTAAGGTATATGCCCCAAAGAAGTGAAAATATATGCCTACACATAAACGTGTACATAAATGTGATGTTCATAGCAATAGCCAACAAGTGAAAACAACTCAAATATCCATCAAGTGATAAATGGATACACAAAATGTGATATATCTATAAAATGGAATATTATTCCATTATAAAAAGGAATAAAATATTAATACATGGTACAACCTGGATGAAATATGAAAACAAAATGCTAAATGAAAGAAGCCAAATACAAGAGGCCACACATTCCATACCTGCATTCCAATTAAAGCCCCAGAATAGGTGATTCTATTGAGATAGAGAGATTACTACTTACCTAATTGAAAACTTGTGTTTATCCAAAAAATGTATATTAAAAATGTTTTGGGCTTTATTTATAATTGTTCAAAACTGGAAATAAGCAAGATTTACTTCAGCAGGTAAATAGAACACAAATTGTGGTATACCCATACAATGGAGTACTACCCAGCAATAAAAAGGAATGAGCTACTAATACATACCACAATGTGAATGACCCTTTATTGGAGACCCCTGCAGTGGACTCCAACCTCCTGCCTCATGTTATGGTGCACAGGGGAAGAAAGAGCAAGAGATAAAATAGAGGTGCAGCAGTGATCTGGGATGACTAGTTGTTCACAGGGAACAAAAGGCCATAAGGCACCCAGAATCCTGGTATTTATTCATTGAGGAAAATGGTGAGGGGATTGCAGCTGGATGTGCTAGACAAGTGGCAAGGCAGGAAGGCTTATAACAGAGGGGACAAAGCATTCTTGCAGAAAGGACAGGAACAGCCAGATTTAGGTTATGGTTAACAAGTAACCTGCTTTGTAGCCAACTCTGGGAAGGGATTTCCTCTGGAGTCATGTAGGCCTCAGTGGAGACATTGTCTCATATTTTAGCCCCATGGCATCACGGCTCGTCTATCTGAGTTCAACCATGGCCGTTGATAATAAACAATACTAGTCCATTATCAGTCTCCTGCTTTCGTGAAGATATCTACACAGTCTCAGCCAGCCTCACTAATTAAACTGAAAGCCAGTTTAGGGACGTCACCTCTACACAGCCTGCACTGCTCGCAAGTATACAAAATCACACTTGGGTCTGGGGGAGGGCGATGTGGAGGTCCTCCACAACTCTTAAATGCATTTTGCTGACTAAAAGAATCCAGATCCAAAAGACTATATATTGTATGATTCAATTCATAAATTATGAGAAAGGCAAAACTGTAGAGACAAAAACAGACCCATGATTGCCATGTGTTGGTGAAGAGAGGAATGGCTAACCACAAAATGGACACACAAGGGAACTGGGAGCTTTCCATCACCATAGAGTGGTGGATCCATGCCTAAGCATATGCCCACACCTTCAGCACTGTATGTTACACATGTGAACTTTAATGTAGGCAAGTTTAAAGGAATCAAATGGGATGTTGGAGGATGCCAAGATTGAACACAGACTAAAAAATAAATTTATCTACATTACAGATGGATGACATGAAGCTCACTGAGAAGGAAGTGATCCCAGTAACTTTGGAACTGTCATGACTAAAGACAAAAAATAGACGTACATAAACACTACATGCTAATTTATAAGTTTATTTCTCATAATAGTGCTTTATAGTTATATAAGGGTTGAACAAATAAAGTGCAGCTAATGGTAGCCAGGTTTCTCACTACCAGAGAGATTTATAAATAAGCAAGTGGGGGAGGCTAAAATGAATCCTGTGCTACTGGACTAGAGCTGGATACATCAGTACGTACTTATGTTGAGTTTCATAGATGTATAGATAGATAGATATACATGTAGTTACCAAAATGTGTGTATATGTGAGTTAGCACACATACATACATATTCCCTGACTTTGGTGCTTAGAGGGTCTATAGTGGTACCCTAGGAAACAAGCACACACCTGTCTCCAATAACAGAAACCAAGAATTCTTGGAGCAGTAGCTGTTGCTAGATCGAGGGCAAGGTAAAGACAGAGTGAGTCTGGAGTATCTTGTAAAGCCAGAAACTAAAAAAGAACTCAGAAAAATGGATACATGTCAAAGGGACACAGGAATAAACCCTAAAAGAAGAGATCCCAATGCTACAACAGTTTTAGCAGCCAAATAACTGATGTAGTATTGGATTATAACCTAGACAACAAACCAAATGAATCCAAATGGGTATGAAGATATGATTTAATAAATAAAGGAGAAGAAACAAATATTACTTACAGAAGAATTCCAAATAATATATGTAAATATTATCCCCTCCAAGAGATGGAATTTAACACCCCTCTTTTGTATGGGCTCGACTTAATGGCTTGCTTCCAAAGGACACAGTATGGAAAAGGAAAAAGAATAACTTTACAGTGGAGAGAACTGGCAGACGCTACCTTACACAAGAATAAGGTTCCTCACCACCTAAGTCATGTCGGTGGCATGGGCCCCCATAGGACTTGATGAGAATGGCACCTCACTTTCGTGATATTCTTTCCAAAATCCCCCAAACCCAAACCTCAAGGTGATGAAAATATCAGACTATGAATTAGAGCCATTCTACAGCCATTCTACAAAATACCTGATAAGAACTCTCAAGGTCACTAAAAAATAAAAAAAGATAAAAAAAATAATAAACAAAACAAGGAAAAACTATCACAGACCAGAAGAAACTAAGAACACAAAGCTAAAATGTAATATAGGATCCTGGATTGGATCTTGGGTCAGAAAAAGGGCAGCAGAAAAACTAGTGAATTTTGAATAACTACAGTTTAGTTAACAATAACATACCAACATTAATCTCCTTGATTCGACCAATGTAACCTGGTTATGTAAGATATTAACACTAAGCAAAAGTAGGTGAAAAGTACACACAAACTCTCTGTATTTTCTTTGTAAGTTGCTACAAATCTAAAATTATTCCAAAATTAAAAGCTTATTTTTTAATTTTATTTTAAAGAGAAAAAGATAAAACAAAATTTCAAAACAAGATAGTGGGAAAGTAACAATGGTTAATACATTGCATATTGTTATTTTCAAAGTAGTTACTCAGAATACAAGATACAGGCATGAAAAATTGTCCAAACAATATTAGCACAAACCTTTCTTTTCAATGAACTAAGAGAAATTAGTAGTATAACTATCTTAACTATCTTGTATACATATATTTTTTTCATTTTCCCTTCCTTCTTTTCTCCTTTCCCCATCCTAGTTTCTCTTTCCTTTTGAACAGTTTCTTCCCATTTCACAATATCTACTGTACATTTTGGATCTTATTTACTCTTTCAGTTTCTAACACTAGGGAGACAATATGATGTTTACACATGTGAGTCTGATTTATTTCACTTATGAGTATGGTCTCAAGTTGCATCCATTTACCTATAAATGTCTCAAGTTTATTCTTCTTTATGGCTGAATAGTACTCCATTGTATAAAAATACCACATCCTTTTTATCCATTCCTCCGTTGATGGGCATTTGGATTGTTTCCAAGATTTAGCTATTACAAATTGTGCTACTATAAACATGGGTACACTTATATTGCTGTGGTATGATGTTTTTAATTCTTCTGGAAAGATACCCAGAAGAGGAATAGCTAGATTGAATGGGTCCTTAATCCTAGTTGTTTGAGGAATTTCCATACTGATTTCCACAGTGGTTGCACTAGTCTGCAGTACCACCAACAGTGCAGAAATGTTCCTTTTTCCTCACAGCCCCTCCAGCATTTGTTATTCATTGATTTCTTGATGATAGCCATTCTTTCTGGGGTGAGATGGAATCTCAGTGTTGTTTCAATTTGCATCTCTGGAATGACCAATGATGTTGAACATTGTTTCATGTATTTATTTACTGTTCGTATTTCTTCATCTGAGAAGTGTGTATTCATCTCAGATGCCCATTTTTGGATTGGATCTTTGAATTTGGGGGTCTGATTTTTTCAATTCTTTATGTTTAAGCCCTTTGTCTCAGGGACAGCTGGCTATAATTTTTTCCCACTCTGTGGGTTGTCTTTTCACTCTGTTTGTGATTTCTTTTGTTGTGCAAAATCTTTTTAATAATGTGAGATCCCATTTGTTAATTCTTTCTAGTAATTCCTGTGCAGTCTGGGTTTTGTTCATGTTCTGCCTACACCTATGTCTTCAAGATTTCTACCTATTTTCTCTTCCAGTAGATTTAGTGTTTCTGTTTTAATATTTAGATCTTTGATCCATTTTGACTTTAGGTTAGTGCATGATGATAGACATGGGTCTAGTTTTAGTCTTCGGCATGTGGAAAGCCAGGTTTTCCAGCACCATTTATTAAAGAGGATATCTTTCTTCCAGTGGACATGTTTGGCCTCTTTGTCAAAGATAAAAGTTTATTTTTAAAAAGGGGAAAAACAGAAGGAGCTAGAATGAGTTTATTTTGCATACAGCTGTTAGATCTAGAAGATACTTTGCCATAATGAAAAGAATGTAATATGTGTGTTTTCCTTGGATGATCTTCTAATTATAAGTCCTCTCTTTTGTATCAAAAGAAGTGGCCAGTTCAGTTTCACCACAACATGGAAGAAACAGAAGAGCAATGTAATCAAGGATTATGTCCCATTGTTTGAATGATCTCAAATATTTTTACATGATCTGTATGTTAAATTAGAATAATTTAAATGTCTTAGATGAACTCAAACAGTAAAGTTGGCGTTGCAATCCCCTCCTCCAAAAAACAGTCACAGCCTCACACCCAGTGGGGCTCAGAACACAGGCCCCTCTCCTATTTTTCCCATCCCTCCTCCATGAACAAGGGAAGTCACCTTCTTCCCAGACTGCCCATTTGCTTAGTTCTGAAGGTCCCTGCAAAATCAGCTCAAGCCTTGGAATCCAAGTTATAGGCACAAAATTGCTCCTCACCACACCCTATGATCTGCTTAGCCAGCTGATAGGTCAGGCAGGCCCTCTTGTGGACAGTGATACTAATTTGTAGCACGGAGAAAGAAAAGGCCTGTTAGTGAGAGGCTGGGGATGAAGCCTGCTCCATGGGATCTTTAAGGTAAAGCAAAAGGAAGGATTGGAAGTCTCTGAGGTTAGGAGAGGCCAGAGGAGAGGAGCATGCCCCTTGGAACCTGCATAAAAGGAACTAATGTCTGATTTGCATCACTTAACCAATTAAGCATTCCTCCTAAACATGATTATCAAAATGGAAGATTGCAAGGGCCATTGGAGGGAATTATCAGGCCAATCTTGCTAGGAGCCCTTCCTAAAAGATGTCACGGAAAACCAGCACCCGCTCAGGTTCCTGGTTAGGCCTTGGGGTACCTGCTGAAACCCTGCTCTTCCCATCCCCACTGCCAGTCCCTTTGGTGGGAGTAGGGGGTGACTGACAAAGACCAGAGCCACAGCAAATGTGGGAGTTACCTGAAGTCCCACCCTAAGGCACATGGGAGGTATCCAGGGGGGCCATACCCTAAGGACAGGCAACTGACACATGTCCACAAGAAAAATTTTAAACTCCCAAAGTCTTTCCTAAAAAAGGCCTAGAAAATAGGGCTCATGACGTCCTCTTTCAGAAGTGACTACCTGTGCTTCTGCACACCTAGTCTTGCTGCTTGAGCTGCCATATCTAGGGCTGAGTCACCCTGGGCTAACACTGCTCCTAAGAAGCACACCTTTAGGACATGAAGCATGGGCCAGAGCAATGACCCCCACGGCTCAGTTTTATACTTTTATGACCCAAGTGGCCAGAAATGAGAGATGTGCTAATCAGTGTTCAGGAGCTGCCTTTGTATTTTCTAATCTCTATTCTTACAATGAATCTTGGTCTATCTTGTTCCATTCTGAAGTCCCTAGCATTCTATGTCATGAGCAAAGCCTGTAATACCAGCCTAGAGAACAAGCAAAGAAGAGGAACCATGTGCATCAGGTTGTAGGAAAGAAACAAGAAGAAACCAGGAAAAAGTGGGAGGAGCTCACCTGGCATCCTGGGCACCCCAGTGTGAAGGCAAAGGTTGCACTGCAAACTGCTGGCATCTCCCTCTTCCTGCCAGTTGTTTCAGGACAAAGAAGTTATGAAACTTCTTCAGATTTTGCCAGTTCATACCCAGCACACAGGCACTCAGCTTAACATACCGCTTAGATCTGGAGTTGTCAGGCTGCAGGGAAAAGACATGCCAGACAGTGCCACACAGAGGGGCTGCTCTGATGGGTGGAGGGTGAGTGAGCAGGAGGTGCAGGCACAAAGGCAGCTCATACATTCTCCAGTAGGAGCACTCAGAGGTGCAGGGTACAGTGGACCAGGGACAGAGAGGGGATGGGTGACCACCCCACATGCTGTTCAGTCCTTCACACTCAGCAGGGGGGACCCTATACTTCTTCCCAGGGCAGCGCTGGTCTCTTTTCTAAGCTCAGAGCACACAGGGAGCTGGGTCAGGGGCACAGGCTCTCCCTGATCCTGTGACAACATGCACAACTACGTAGATGCCCCAGCCCTACCTCAGACACTGTCCTACCTGTCCCCACCCCCTGCAAGGGCTTCCTCTTCACCTTGGGAGTATGAAATGTAGGCTCCTGCAGGTATTTAAGAAAATATACAAAGGTCAGCCAGAGAGGCCTGTGTTTCTCCACAGCTTCTTGAAAAGTCAATGGTGTTCGTTTCCTGCCTTCATACTTATCTTAATACATCTCAGTCTTCGAAAAAGTTCTCTCTGTGGTGAAAAAAAAAAATCCACACCTTCCTATTTCACCTCCTAACAGTGACTGAGAACAGAAACTTTTGTGCAGTCCTACCATAGTCACTCCAGACACAGGCGACCTCTATCTTTAGTGGAGAACACAGCAGGACCCCCACATCATGCTGACCAACACGGCCAGCTGGTTTCCTGGCCAGGGTCTCTCTCCTACCTCTCTGTGTTTCGGTCTTCCTAGGTGAGAGCCTTACCTGCAGCCCTCTGTCTCCTGCTCCTGCTTCACCTCACTGGCTTTCATCTGCTCATAGCCCTGCACCAGCGTGGCCAGCAGGGGGCGTGCTTCTGCCTCACTGAGTGTGACTGCATCTGGGCCTAGGTGAGGAAGCAACCTGGGTGTAGGTTCTGAGTCTCTGGCTCGCCCTCCCTAGGATAAGTAGCCAGGCTTCCTGGCCCCTATTTCTTCTGCTGAGAATGTGGCCACCTTGAATGCCAGGGATTTGGGCTCAAGGCCAATGCCCACCTGAAGATTGCCACGACCCACGCAGCCAGTGGGGTCCTGAGAGGGGGCAACAGGAGATTAAGAAAAGACAAGACACATAATAAAAGGAAAGCTGGGACCAGGTGGGACCTGACCTCTCTGATGGAGAGGCAGCAACAACCCAGCATGGTCTGGGTCTTTATTTATACACAGGAAGAAGGGGGGAAGCACACGACCGAGTAGAAAGTGCAAGGTCTCAGGGTTTTGCTGAGAACATGGAAAGCAAAACATTTTCAGAGCTATCGGTGCTGTAGTTAACAGGGAGGAGCACCAAGGCCGGACACCTGCTGATGTGCCACTGAGCTCGAGGTCAGCTTGTTTACACGTCTGCCTCTGGCAGCCCGTGTCCCCAGCACTGGCTTTGCTCTGGTCCCAGCAGCTCGTTCACATGGCTCACCTCTGGTGCCCTTTATTCTCGGGGCTGGCCTTGCTCTAGCCCTGGATGTGTGGTTGAGCTCCAGCTCAGCCGCTCCCCACAGAAGATGCCGACTCACTGGAAGCCAAACACCGCTGTGGGCTCTGAGGAATGGCAGAGCCTCATCCCAGAAGCAGTGGGAGGAGTGTGTGCTCCTCCGGCGCTGCCCGCCTCCCAAGGACCAGACCCCAAGAGGTGGGATGGAGAGACCTGGAGCTCATGATGACTTTCTGGAAGAGGAAAATGATGCCACCGCTAGACACAGCCAATCAGTCCCAAGCTGGGTCCACTGCTTCAGTTTTTTGAGGTAACCTGGCACATTAGAGGTTTCTCTTACTTCCTAATGCACCAAGCCAGGCCAACTATCGCTGAGTCTCCTGTGTACTTCCTGGAGCTGAGGCCGAAAGCTTCATACCCATTTCTGGGCAGAGCTTCTGCCTAAATACTTACTTTCTCCCCCACGGTGCCAAGCCCACCAGCCTAGATGGTCTCCCTATCCATCAGTCCTACAATCCTGGATTTCGTCAGCTTTCTATAGCCAAAGTAACTTCCCAGCCAGGAGTCCTCAAGTCTCCTCAGGCTTCAAATCCCATTTCCACATCTGTCCATCCCTTCACACTTGCCCCATGGAATATCTCTCCATGTACCCTCCTGAGTCCAGAACAACATGTAGAGCTGGGAAATGGGGTCTCAGTTGCTCTCCTGTGGTCTGCCTTCTTGGGAATTTACGTCTCTGGGGTCCACTCAGTTCTGCATTTGTGCAGGAGGCTCCCTAGAGTCTCTTAGGATCCGCCATGTCTTTGGTGATCCTTCTCCAAAAGGGGACAGGGAGGCCACAGACCAGATTTCCAGTCTACCTCTCTCCCTGTGTGACCCCTTCTCTAGGCCTCTTATCTCTGCACCAACCGGCTGCCTTGAAGGTCAAAGACACCCGTGAATGTCAATGGTTAGGAAGCTTGAACACACAGGGAGAGGAGTCCAGACCTGAGGATTTGGAACTTTGCCTGGGGCCAGAAGGCCCGAGAAAGGTACCAAGGATTCTGGGACTATCTTTCCCCTTGCAAGTTTATTTAGTTCAATAACCTAGAGAAACACACACACTTGCTGCATGCATCCCTAATCCCAAGAACACTGAGTGACAGGCAGAGAGCCCAAGGCGTTTTACACGCAGACAGCCCAGCACTCCGCAGGAGCCGAACATTGCAACTTTCCTTGAACTCAATAGGTGCCTCATCCACTCCCGCCAAGACCAGACTCCCAAACACACACCCGCACCGTGGCACTGGACCGAACCCTACCCCCACCCATCCCTGCACTGTCTACGCGCACAGGACGCAGCGTGCAGCGCGCATTGGATCCTGAGACCGAGCTTCCCGGGCCTGGGACCCTCCGAGGGAGGCGCCCGGCTGCAGAGAGGAGGAGGGGAACTGGGACAGACTGGAAGGGTGACTGGGACCGAGTTTACCGCCCTCCCCCCAACCGACAAACGCTGAAACAGTCTCACTGATCAAAAGGAGAGACTATAGGGAAGACCCGGACGAACGGCCAGGCTGGTGGGAAGACCAGGCGAAAGCCCGGCGACAGGCGACTCGGACACCCACGGGCTGACACTGCAGTGAATACCACCCCTCCTGGACCCGCGCACTGCCCAACGCGGCACCGCCAAGTAGGCCCCTCTGCAGCCTCCAACCAGACACCGCCTTCCCGCCCATCCATCAGGGCCGGGGCAACCTTTCCGGATTCGGTTTGCACAGCTGCCTAGAGCCGCTGGCCTGTTTACAGCACCGCCCGGGCCGGCCGGGCCGGCTGCACCTGCGCCGCTCTCCCGGGGCCGGGAGCTCCACGGTCCCTCCTCCAGCGCCCTCCAGCGGAGCACAGGGGATATTGCAGGCCCAAAGGTCAGCAGGTGTCTTAGCTCAGCCAAGGTCACTCCTGGATTTTTCCGACACACCCAAGGCCCTCCTTATTCTAAATACACGCCCTACGGGGGCTCGCCACCTCCCGGGCATTTGCTCCCTAACTCGTTCATTGTGACTCCCAGACGCGCGCGTTTGCCGCCAGCCAACAAAGCCTCGGTATCCCAGTCTCCCGGCCTTGGCCTTTGTAACTCCACTTCGGCTTGGGAAGAACCACCGGGTTCGCCACTTAGCCGGCATCACTCCTTCGCCGCCGGCAGGGGGCGCCGCTTTCATGTTTTGATGCCCCTTCCACCCTTTCACCTGGGCTCAGAAAGCCTTGGCAAAAGCTGATGCCCAGCAAAGGCTCCCAGAAAAAGTGTATGGAAACTGATTTCATTCTCAGAAAACTGCTTAGTCTAAAATCGTCCTGTGCTGATGGTCCAGCGTTCCTTTAGCCTCCCAAAATGAAAGCTACCCTGTCACAGGCCATTGGGTTTTGCAAGGCATAGGCATAGTGAGGCTAGGGAAATACGCATAAATTCGATTGGAATCTAGCAAATATTCTTGCTACTACCTGGTACATTTCCCAAATCCTGAGCACATTTGCATTTGATATTTGGTCTCTGCTTAACTGGGAAAGCAAACTGCTGGGGTAAAGCTTCCTCTCACTTTCTTTGGTAAACAAAATCGATTTCCAAATAAAGGAGTCCTGTAAGTCCGAAACCGCCTCCCTGCAAAATTTAAAGAAGTGCCAAAAATCTCAGGAATCCAGATTCATATTTTAGTGTGATGTTTTAAAGATAAAAAATTAACACAAAAAAAATCCATGATGAACAAAACATCAATATAAGACAGGATCTGACAGAGCCAGAAACAGAGTGAAGCAATTGAATCTCATGTGAATGCCACCTCTGTAATGTCTTCATTTAGAATGCTGATGTTTTATTCATGGATTTGTGCATTAATCTTTATTTTTTAAGTATTGTTGTATTGGCTCAGGCAGCCGTAACAAAATTCCACAGAATGAGTGGCCATACCTTCCTATATCTCCACAGGCTGGGAAGTCCAAGATCAAATTGCCCACCCACTGGCCTCCTAGTGAGGGTGTTCTTCCTAGCTTACAGATGGCTGCCTTCTCACCGTGTCCTCACAAGGCAGAGAGACAGCAGCAGCAAACTCGGGGCTGTCTCTTCTTATAAGGGCACCAATCCCATCACAACTCTGTGACCTCGCCTAAACCTAATGATGTCTCAAGGACTCCATCTCCAAATGCCATCACCCTAGAGGGAAGGACTCTAATTTCTGAATTTGTGGTGAGGGATGCAATTCAATTTATAGCAAGTGTGTTAATGCATTATTTACCTCAATTTATGTGTTAGTCAAGATTCTCCAGAGAAACCAAATGGGAAGACATACATATATTATCATGTTTATTTTATATTTGCTGTGATATACTGGCTTGCAAAATTACAGGAGCTGAGAAGTCCCACACTCTGCAAGCTGGAGACCTAGGAAACTGGTGGTGTAGCTTGAAGACCTGAGCACCACAAAGCCAATTATACATACTCCTGTCCGATTCTGAAGGCCTGAAAATCAGACGACCCAAGAGGAGGAAAAAAAACCAATGTCCCAGCCCAAGCGGTTGGCAGAGAAAGGATAAATCCAACCTTTCCCAACCTTTTTGTTCTATGGGCCTCTGAGCTATCTGCTTTACCCAGTCCACCAATCCAAATGCTAATTGCTTACAGAATCACCATCATACAGTATGTACTCTTTAGCACAAGGGTCTTTCATTCAGCATAATGTTTTTGAGATTTACCTGTCTGGTTTCATGAGCCAAGCAGCTTTTCCTCCCAGTCTTTATTGCTGAATAGCATTCCATTGCATTAATATACCACAGTTATTTGTTAATTATCCTGCTGATAGGCACTTGGGTTCTGTTCAATTATTTTTTAGTTTTTTTTAAATTTAAGTATTAGGAATTTCATCTTTTATTATGAGTAAGGCTATACATTTTCACTTTTAACCCATTTTAATTTCTTTTTAGTGACTTATGTATATACTCACAGCCTTTATGTAATAATTTATTGGAATTTCAAAAATTTTATTATACATTTGAGGACCTTTTTAATGGTAAAGGCATTACCTCCATAACTATCTTGTAGTTTGATATTTTGCTAACTTTTATTTAGCCAATAATGGCCAATTTTCAAAATTTACTTTTAAAATAAAGGTTCCTTTTTATAATATACTCTAAAATAATCCAGGAGGATTAATTATATATTTTTTAAACAAACTGTTGTTCTCTTTGAAAATTTAATACTACTATTGTCATAATAGTCATATACACACTCATAAAAAATTTTACAGAGAGAAAATGGATGGTTTAACTTTGATTTTAAATTAATATGTAAGTTCTTGGTTATTACTAGATTCATAGCTGAGAGCTTAGAATGAAGTTCTGAAATTGAATAATATATCTTGTAGCCAAAATATATTTTTTCAAAGTTTTCATTTGCCCTAGGATAATAGTACAGAAAAACTGCATCAGAGCTTAGGTTAAAATACTGCTTTTGGATCAATCCATGCATAAGCAAGACAATATTTTTTACTCTAGGCACTTCTATGTTGGCAGGGTTTTAAATCCCTAATTAACTGGAGTGTTCCAAACTGGACAAAGATTATAGTTTTTGAAGGAGAGCGCCAAAAGTCTTCTATTATTTCATGAAAAAGCAGAAAGGAAATGAAATGATTGTTAGCCTGCTGTATATTAGGATATTATCAGAGGGTACTACAGCACTTACCTTTGGGGGGTGCGAACCTCAAATCCAGGTAGAAGGATACCCAAATGGGGATTCTGCTTAATGGTCTGGCAGTGATTGACTAATGTTTGAAATCTACACCATGAAAACTACTTCAGACAAAGAAATTCCTGTATGAAGGTGGATGCCCATTATAGCACTATTAGCCTTACTACAAACAAACGCAAGGAAATTTTGAAAGTCCGACTATAAATCTAATTGTAAGATTATAAACATAACATACAAACACAGAAAGTGTCCAAACTAAGACTTGAGACCAAAAATGAGATACTAGTGATTTATGAATTCTTAAACTGGAATTCATTAATAATATTACCTATTTGTTAAATCTACAAATCAACATTTGTACAATTCCAGCATAGGTTTTTTCCAAAAATGGATTCCTCAGATATATTTCTGCCATATGTGTTAAGATACTTAGCTTTCTAGGGTAATGGATGTGCTCAAAGGAAAATATAGCCAGGTCTTTCTGCTTGGAACAAACTGATTTATAATGGAAGGCACAAAATGGCAGTACATAAATTATCCAAAGATACTAGGTTGGAAACTTCCAGTTTTGCAGCCAAGATTATGTATTTGCCCATTAATTTCAGAATAAATCCCACAAAACTCTAAATAGTTAAAGTAATATGGAAAACTGGAACAGGAGAAAATTTCTCAATTCATTTTACTGTGTTGATAAATCTGCTTAAACAAATCAATCCACTTTGCTTAAATTGGGACTGACCCCTCTATGAACAGACTTCAGATTGGAGAGCTGCATGCGGTGCAGTTTCAGGTGTCCACTCACTCTCACACAGTTGTAACAGTCTGGGAAAATGGGAATCACACAAAAGTCCCAGGACTCGACACGCTGCATTCTTGTTCCTGCCACCAACTTAATGTGTGACCTTGAGCAAGTCATTTGTCCACTTATGGCCTCAGCCTCCACTCTCTAAGAGAGCTTTTGGGTTAAGGACTTCTTAATGTTCCTTCCAATTTTAAAATTCTATAAAGCTGCTTAAATGTTGTGCTACGTTAACCCTACACGACTTCTTTATTATACCAGGTCATTTTATGCCTTCCAGAAGTACAGCTGAGATGTGCAAAGAAATGTCACTGCAGTTGAGGGATAATTAGGAAAATTACTGCTTCATCCCCTAAAGAGGATAAGTAAGCAATTTTCAGCCAAGACAGGAAAAGGAGGGGAGGAGCACTATGTCTTACAGTCCAAGTTTCAATAAGACTTATTCTTGCTTATAAAGTAGGCCTACATTGTATCTGGGACCTTGCTAAGAACAAGTCGCCTATGGATAACACCACATCTTGCTTCCCATCACTATTATCTGCTCAATCCATCTAAAGTAAAGCATGTCACCCTAAGGAGTCTTAACGGGAAATTATTCCAAGCTGACCCAGTCAACCATCTGCCATATAAACAGCCTAAGCATAGGCTGGGGTGTTGGAGTTCACGAGAAGAATAAAATGGGGCTCCTTCCTCCAGAAGCCGGAGGTCATTCTCAGGAAATGACTAATGAAAAAAGAAGGCACAGCAAAGTGAAACTGAATGCTGAGCTGATTTATAAGACACGTAAATGCTAAAAGACATGTAAATGCTAAAAGGCTACCCCTGGGAGGGGTAGCCTGGAGCAGGCCTGAGAAGGATGGACGTGAAGAGAGGTGAAAAGTAGGAAGCCAGGTTTTCCTGTGGGAAGTCTTCCTGACCGGCCACCTCCCACAGGCCCAGAACTTTCTCCACTCTTAATCACACACTCAGAATTCTCCAAAACTCCAGAGAAATAAACATTTTGTGCCACCAGCCTACAAATGTGCTTTCAGAAGAGCAGAAGATATTTTCAAAGTTGTTGGAGAAAATGAGCTGAGTATGACGACCCAGATATAGTATCCAGATACTATAGGTCCAAGTTATCCATTCCATGAGGCAAACAAGCTCCACAAATAATATCAAAGAATTTCTCAACTTGTTCTACAATGATTAAAATTATATTTTGATTCAAGGTACTGGCCAGATGACTATTCTGTGTCCCCTGAGAATACTTTCTAGATAACTAAAGTCAATCCTTTAATTGCTAGTTGTCTCTTTGCTGAGCACTGAGAACATAGTAACTGGTTACAGGGAAGGCTCTGGGTTACAAAAGAGTTTTGATATTCCTGAGAACCACCCCCTTTATCATTCCCGGGGGCATCTCATCAGTGATGTCAGTCAGACGGGTGGCATCAGGGTTAACTCTGAGCTCTCTGCTAAGGTAGCAAGGAGGGAATGCCAAAGAAGGAATGCTCCTTAACTTAGGCCAATTGGAGGACATTTTTGAAATGGAAATCAATCCTTTATGAAAATAAATGAAAGAGGGCCACTCCTGAACCCAGTGCCTGTACTGCATAGCAGCTGTGGCCAGACTGCAAGACTGGCCATGTTGGGGAGGGCAGGGATAACCTCAGGAATCTGCTAGGTGATAGTCCCCATTCCTGGTGCCTCAGAATGACTGCCCCGTACCTGCAATCCATACTATGACACCACAGACTAAGTTTAGCAGTAATCTCTGACAACTATTTTTCTATTCTACTAGAAGATTCTCGATTAATAAGAATTTTAAAGAATATTTAAGGATAATATATCAAGCTTTCGTAACGGACAGTGGATGGATATTCTGTGGGCGGAATCCTGTGAAACACCCCATAAGAACTTTGTTGTTCTAGGTATTGTTGCCAGCTTTGTATCTCCATTGTTGTTGTCACCTTTGTATTTCTATTGCTTAGGACATCATCACAAGGTGTGCATTCAATAAATATCTGTTGTATGAATAAGCTAATGAGGACCATAAAACTTTTATCAATGCTAAATCATAATTACAATGCACCTTTTAGAAGGGTCTCAAGTCTAGTAGGTCCTGTGTTGCAAGGAATTTCCCAATAAAATCAGGAATAGAAACTAAACAACATGAAATCAGTTGCTTAATCTAGGTAGTGGAGACAAAAAGCTTAAGAAGTGTAGTAGCTGCCCACTGGGAACAAAAACATTAAAACCCTTAACAAAAGAACACCAATTAAAAGACATCGGGTTCTCAGGTGGTCACAAGAGTAGCTAACCTTATGGCTTAAAGCCCATTTATCTTTCCCAATGAGTCCTGACCTATCTTCTCTAAAAAGATATGCATAGACCTCCTTGGCCGGAGGAAAATGTTTTTTTTCAAAATTGCTACTGTAAACATAAGATTGAACACAATACAGGTGCTCTGAGATCTACAAGTTGCTAAACTGATCCAGGAAAATACATTCTTCAGATAATCACATTTGCTGCCTAGACCCTTTCTCCATGTCCTTAAACCCTTATAAATACCCCAATCTCTCACCTTGACTGCGCGATTCCTGTCTTGGAAACTCATCCACTGTCCCCCTTGGCCGCGTGCCCCAATCTAAATAAACTCTTCTCTTCTCTACATTCCTGCATCACCAGCCTCCAAACGCCGACTTCCAGGGCAGGAAGTACCACCCCTGAGCAACTGCAGACAAGAGAGGTCTCTTTGATTACCAGTAAGTAACGAGTTTGGGAGGCCCAGAGAGGGAGGAAAAGATAGGCAATCCGAGTTAATCACATGGATATTGCTTAATCGTTAAAATTCTTTAAGGACCCCACCAAAACCCCCTTTTAACAGAAGAAAACTTACGAGTAAACAAGGAGAAAATATTAAGTTTATTTTCTTTTTATATCGATGGGTCAACTCACTAAGCTAATGGTAAGTCTGAAAATTGCCGGGTTCAGCTAAAGACTGCAGGGTTGACTCCAGTCTTCCTAGTATGACATAAATGAACCAGGTGCCTAAAGAGACACTTTAAGATCGCAGTGGTTCCCAGGGAGGCGGGATCCGTCCAGCCCAGTGAATGGAGCTGTCCGGACAGTCGTTAATGTCCTGGTGTCCACACACGGTAAAGGGCCTTCCAGAATCAGTGCCCGCCGCGGAGTTGGCGCCCCGCAAGGCTAGTAGGTAGCTGGCCGCCAGGCCCAGCGCCCTACACTCAGCGAGCCAATAGTCAAGGAGCTAGGGCGGGACCTCAAGGGATCCCGCCAATGGGAGTGCAAGGAGTGGCGGGAGCGCCCGCCGCGGCGCGGCGACGGAGCTCTCACCGTGGTTCGGAGAATGCTGGAGGCTCCGAGAGCTGAGGAGTGCGCGGCGGCGCTGGGCAGCGCGCTTTTCCTGCTGCTTTTCGCGCTGGCGCTGCGCCAGCTGCTGAAGCAGAGGCGGCCGGTGGGCTTCCCCCCGGGGCCTCCGGGGCTGCCATTTATCGGCAACATCTTTTCCCTGGCCGCCTCCGCGGAGCTTCCCCACGTCTACTTGAGAAAGCAGAGCCAGGTGTACGGCGAGGTACCGGCCCGGCGGGCAGGGTGGGCCGCCGTCCAGTGCTGGGGCGGGCGCGGGCTGGCGCCTCTCCCGTGTGCCGGCCGCCCTGTGAGGGAACCCTGCTTGGCAGGCGGAGACGGGAGAGGTCCTCGGTGCAGAGCCGGGCAGAAGAGCCCCCACGCCCACTTCGGCCGAAGTGCCGAGGCGACCTGGCGCGACTTTCCCGCCTCCGCCGGGAGGCCGCCTGCGTGTGCGCCTGCGCCGTGCGGGCCGCGGGCCGCGCCTCTGCGTCCTCCAGGGACGCGCGCTGTTAGCTGAGCGCTGAGCGCCCAGGGCCGTAGTGGCTCTGTCCGAAGGGCGCGTGGGTGAGAGTCCAGCCCTCGGCTGTGGCAGAGTCGAGGCCCTGTGAGTTCCGAGGCAGAACTAATGGTTCTGGGAAGGTCCTTCGATGTTTACAGCTGACCAACGAACGGGCAGGGCGTTTGCTGTGAGGATTATGAGAACGAGAGTGAAAGATGCTGGCCAAGAGATGGACTCTGGTAATTGATTTTTGGAAGTGTAAAAATGAGTTAATTCTTAAGAACCATCGTGGGAATCCTACAGCACAGAATGAGCTTTACTAATCGGACTGGCCAGGAACATCCTCACAGCATAAGGCGCTGACTGTGTGCTGATCTCGCTGTCCAGTGGAGTAGATACTATTTTACAGATTTTCCAGAAGAAAACTGTGGGCAGAAATGCTAAGTAACCGGCAGGAAGAAAGGAGAGAACGCATCCCGTGTTTGGAAGAGTGTCTTCACTTCTTTAAGCAGGAGGCGGAAGTTTCCAGATCACTGGTCTTGTCCAAAGCTAACCTGTTTTGTTTTTAATGGCATTCATTTTTATGCACTGCACAGACCAGGATCTTGTCTGATGCTAGGGATAAAAAGATGCGGAATGCAAACACAACCTTGTTTTAAGGAGTCATAGTCTAATAGGAGCGAGAAAATTAATCTGATTATTCACCACAAGTGAGTTGAGTGCTATGAAGAAAAAGTCACAGGGCTGTTCGGTAATTGTATTTCAGGGTGGTGCTTAAATCCTTAATTATACTAATCTTTGCCAGATCGTATGGCAGATTGGTGCTTAAATCAGGCTTTACAAAAATTATTCCAGGTTTCTGTAGCTCAGTGATTTACTTTGCAAAAGGAAAGCTGGATTAGGTAGAGAAAATACTGTACATGTCATTCTTATATTCTGTTTTCCATCTTTCAGTTCTCTAAGAATCGAGTTTATTTCTATTTAATATATTTGGTCTCTTTTGTATGTTGTTTTTTGTTTGTACAAAGTATAATATTCTGGAGAAATTACAAGCTATGAAAGCACGACCTAAGGTTGACTCCCCTTCTGCCAAGTAAAATTTGAACATTTCTTCTCTGAAATCCAATTTTTCTTACCTGGCTAATTAGAGTAATGAAAAGTGGAAACAGTAAATTTCTATTCAAATGTTGGTTATTGTATGTAGTCGTGATTACTATGTACAGAATATATTAGGCCTACAAATTTAAAAGTTTTATTTTTTTTTTTATTATTTTTTTTTTTTGTACAGGGAATTGAACTCAGGGCCTTGCACTTGCTGCTGAGCTACATCCCCAGGCCCTAAAAGTATTTTTGAACTAGTTATTTGAAATGATTTCTCACAGAATAGGAAATTAAGATTTTCATACATAAATATCTGAACTGAGAAGAAGTTTACATTAATTCGAATATTCCTTTTGGATGGGTTGATGTAAGTCTTCTGTCATAATAGGTTACACATTATAAATGTGCTAGAAGACTGTTGTCTTGAGTTAGGTAGATTCTGTGGATTAAATTTTGACATAAATCTGGGTGTTGTGGTGCACACTCGTTGCATTCCCAGCACTTGGGAGGGTGAGGCAGGAGGATCTTTGCAAGCTTGAGCCCAGCCTGGGCTATGTAGTGAGTTAAAGGCCAGCCGGGACTGCATAATGTGACCCCATCTCTCAAAAAAAAAAAAAAAAAGAAGAGAAAGAGGAAGAAGGGGAAGAGGGAGAAGAAAGAGAGGGAGAGGGAGAATAATTTGACATGAATAACAAGTTTTATTCTTTGTACCATTATTTGAGGGACCATAGTCCTTTACAAAGAGGACTCTTTACTACAAATCAAATAGAGCTAACTTGTACTAATGGCTACAAAAGGGGCAAAGGAAAAACAGGAGCAAAAATTTGAAGGATGTTTGCATTGAAGAGAAGGTATTGTGTGCCTCACTCTTAGATTTAAATTGATAACCACCAAACATTAACTGCTTAAGATACAGAAGCATTTAATCTTTATCCTTGTGAACACCTCTGAAGATCTCCCATTATCCTAAAGTTTGTCAATTCTAACAAACTCTCAAAATTAATATGTTATTAAAATACTGTACCATTTTGCATGTAGGAGACTGATAACCTCCTGTACTTGAGGAAACTTGTGGAAAGTAGTTTATAGAACTTATTTTGAAATAGGATTTTATTTTTCCACTGTCTCTCTTTTGAGATGTGTACTCATAGAAAAAAAACCTGGACTTCAGTATTGCTTATAAAAATCACTTCAAGTGACACTTACTTGTGCTCAGACTGTGAATTCAATTCTTTTGTGTAATTATTAAAAGGAAGACAGCCAATCCTCTGGGCTTACATGTTCATTGTAAAGGCGATATTAAATAGAAAAATTACCATTTGAAGATACACTGAATGGTTAACTTCAATGCAGTGACTCTAATCTTAATCTGGATTTTGAAAAGCATTCCCTAACTAGCAAAGCCATTTGGCTTTGTCAGATTCTTTTTAAGTAATGCATTTAAGGACAATAATCACCTTAAGAAAAGTGGAATTAATAACATTATTTTTACAGCAAACATTTATTGAGAACTTTATACAAGATATTAAATGTGATTCTATGGAGGATTCAAAGACTCACTCCTAAGGAGGTTATAATTTAGCAGACAGGCAGAAGACAAGAATATAAATGTTGGGCCGGTGAGATGGCTCAGCGGCATACGCGCCTGCCTGGCAGGCGCAAGGGCCCGAGTTCAACTCCCAGATCACACATACGAAAAAAGGGCCGGTGATATCACTCAGCGGCACGGGCGCCTGCTGGCGCACAAGGTCCTGAGGTCGACCCCCAGTACCCACGCACACACAAAAAAAAGAATATAAATGTTTCTGGTTCAAGATAGTATAAGTGCCATAGGAGCTTCTAAGTATACACGGTGGTGGCTCAAAGCAGAGAAGTGTGTGTGCATCCAACGAGGCTCCAGGAAGGATCGTCCCTAAAGACATAGTATGGTTTGGATGTTATGGCAGGCAACGGAGGCATTCCAAATAAACTGAGCTAAGGTTGAAAAGTGTGGCAATCACTTATTAGTTTTCATCAACAGCACTTTATACATCTGTGTGTTACTAGGACTTAGCCCATGATGTTATAATAACATGCTTAAATGTATGTCTCCAACACAATTCATTAATTCAACATATATTAATTGTTTTCATGTTATATACTATACTGGATGCTGAAGATACGGCAGTGAATAAAGCAAAAATCCTTGCCCTTACATAGCTTGTATTTTAGTGGAAAGAAGACAATATAAACACGATAAGTAAAATTTTAAATACCTTAGAAGAGTATAGGGTATAAAGTAAGCTAAATTAGGCTGAGGAAAGAGAATAATGCTAGAGGTTCATTTCTTAATTGGTAGTTAGAGCAGGCTTCACTGCAAAGATAGTATTTAAAAACTTAACAGGAAATAAAGAGGCAAGCTATAAGAATAGCTAGGAGAAGACCATTCCAGACCAAGAAAAGAGCAAGTACAAAGGCCATAAAGCAGTAGTATTCCCTGTTGAGAATTATATGCCTTTTTGAGAATTATCTATAAAGAGACGAGTAAAATTAGGCCAGTAAGGAGGCTGTTGTGATAACATAAGGGAGAAATGCAGGTGGCATGAGTCAGTGTTAGTACGGAGGTTGGTCATTATTGTAACAATATACCTGAGATAGTTTAAAAGAGGAAAGATTTATTTTGGCTTATAGTTTCAGAGGTTTTCAGTCAATGGTGGTTTAGCTTCATTGCTTTTGGGCCTTTGTGAGACAGTACATAATGGCAGAGCATGTAACAAAGCTATTCACTTTGGCAGCCAGGAAGCAAAAAAGAAGAGGCAAGGCCAAGTCCCAATGTTCCCTTCAGTGACATGCCCATGACCTAAAAACTCCCATGCAGCCCCACCTCTTAAAATTCGTACCACTTCTCAATAGTGCCAAGCTAAGAAGTAAGCCTTTAGCATGTTGGCCAATAGAATATAATTTAAGATCCAAACTATGTCAGAGATGATAAATTGTCAGATTCTACTCATGTTTTGAAAGTAGAAACAACATGACTGTTGAACACTTGGATATGGGGTTTGAGATAAAATGAGTCAGAATGGGTGATTGCAAGGTTTTGGATTTGAACAACTTGGAGGATAGGTGGAGTTGTCATTAACTGACATAGGGGAAGTTTCAGGGTAGAACTGGTTTGAGGGAGAAAAAGTGACTTGTAGAAGGCGCGGAAAATGTTTTCACATATCCTGTTTACATCCCTGTCGGCATCTTTATTAGCCATAACAGGTACCAAAAATTATTGAATTAGATCAAAGAATGTAGAAGCCTAATTGTGGACCTTTCCATAGGTTTAAAGGTAAATTTTCACAATTTGGCTCACAAACTTTTACTAAAACTCTTTGAAGACAGTGTATAAGAGAATAGATACAAAAGTAAAAAAAAATCCCCAATCCTACCTTCAAATAGAAGAATATCTTAAATTGTTGAATAAAGGTAGATTGTATAATAACTTTCCAAAGCCATGGGCCCTCTCTGATTTTTTTTTAATGGAATAAAAGTAAAACAGAATTTCATAACAAAATAATAGGACAATAGCAATAGTTAATATATTGCATATTGTTATCTTTAAAGTAGTAATTCAGAGTACAAGATATGGGCATTAAAATATCTTCAATCGATATTAGCACAAACCTTCCTTTTCAGTGAACTAAGAGACACTAATAGTATAACTGACTTGCATTTTTTTCTCTTTTCCCTTCCGTCCGTTCCCCGTCCCCCATCCTAGTTCCTTTTTCCTTTTGAACAGTTTCTTCTCATGTCACGATCTCTATTGTACATTTTAGACCTTATTTACTCTTTCATTTTCTCACACCAGGGAGACAATATGATGTTTACACATGTGACTCTGTTTTATGTCACTTATGAGTGTGGTCTCAAGTTGCATCCATTTACCTATAAATGTTTCAAGTTTATCCTTCTTTATGGCTGAGCAGTACTCCATTGTATAAAAATACCACATCTTTTTATTCATTCCTCGGTTGATGGGCATTTGATTGTTTCCAAGACTTAGCTGTTGCAAATTGTGCTGCTACAAACATGGGTGCACATATATTGCTGTGGTATGATGTTTTTTTTTAATTCTTCTGGAAAGATACCCAGAAGGGGGATAGCTGGGTTGAATGGGACCTCTAAGCTTAGCTTTTTGAGAAATCTCCATACTGATTTCCACAGTGGTTGTACCAGTCTGCACTCCCACCAACAGTGGAGAAGAGTTCCTTTTTCCCCACAGCCCCACCAGCATTTGTTACTGGTTGATTTTTTGATGATAGCCATTCCTTCTGGAGTGAGGTGGAATCTCAGTGTTGTTTTAATTTGCATCTCTGGAATGACCAATGATGTTGAACATTTTTTCATATATTTATTTACCATTTTTATTTCTTCATCTGAGAAGTGCATATTCATCTCAGATGCCCATTTTGGTCTGTCCACACCCTGAATATTTACCTTGAAATATATCCCCCCTCTGTTCTTTAATACTAACACAGCTTTCATTCAGAGGGTCTTCACTATCCTTATGAAATCATCAATTTGTTTTTTTCCTGCATCAGAACCACTTCCTATTAATTGATGCCACCCTTTTATTGTCTTTGCTAAAATTACATGTCTAGAGTGGAAAAAAAAATTCCTATAACAACAGAATATTACTGCTTTCAGAACTGAACCTCCTTGCTTAGCTGGTAACCAGTCCCTTTGTGCCAAAAAAATTCCCTTGCATTGCTTCCATTGCTACTTTCGATTAATACCACTGGTTATGGCAGGCAGTCCATGCCCTTTCCCCAAAGTTCTGAATGTGAGTTCTAGGGCCCAAGCTTGTGCCAAAAATTGTTTTTGCTGGGGTTGATTCTATTTCCACTTAGCAATATTCATCACTTTTTCTGATGTACAGTAATTGCTTCTGCAGATTTTTTGTTCTCTGCTAAGCCTACTGTTTTCTTCTGAAGTAGTATGTACCATAGCTAAATCTGCTCTACTAATTTACATAGAGATAAGGCTTGTCTCAGTATTTTGGCTGTAAGAAGTCTGACAAAATGATGATAAATAATCTTCTCATCCTACTGATAAGGCAGCATTGCTTTTTTACTGGACTAGCCCCTTATATTGGACTAGTTAGAATAAATGAAACAAATAGGATGCGTGTTCTGTTTTGCCTTACCCTTAGTTGAAAGGCAGCCACCTATGCCTAAGTGGTGAATGTGTAACTGGCAGATGTCTTTCTTCCATAATCACATTCCCTTAGGGTCCTCTAGGTTAACTTCATGGAATTCAGAAAGCCAAATAAAATGAGCCTACTTACAGTATGTTCATACTTCATAGCTGTCTCTCAGGCCTTTGTCAATTCCCTCCCCATCTAAGGCTGGAGGAATAATAGGTAGATGGTGCTGCTTCTTCTTTCATCTTGGAAATGAAAGGAGATTCCTGTATATTGGACATTTTGAGGTAGAATGTATCCTAAAAGAGTATCTAAATCAAGTATATTTTCTGTGGCAACAATGAAGTCCAAAAAGGTTAATTACTTTGCCCAGGGTCTTCTATCTGTTTACTGGCAAACCATAAACTAGAACCCAGGCCTCCTGAGTTCAGTATTTGCTCCACTATACCACTTACAAGATTATGGCTCAGGCACCAAATGATGTCATGAATCACACTGTCTAAACATTGTCAGTTAAGTAATAAGTGTTTACATTTTCAAGAAAGTAAATACTGGGAGAGTTAGGCTTAGGACATATGTATTTCCATGACCATATGTCTTTCTACATTTTGCCATTTAAATGTTTTTCTTCTCAAAGGTTTTCAGTTTGGATCTTGGAGGCATATCAACAGTGGTTCTAAATGGCTATGATATGATAAAGGAATGCCTTGTTCATCAAAGTGAAATTTTTGCAGACAGACCATGCCTTCCTTTATTCATGAAGATGACAAAAATGGGAGGTATGTTTGTTTTCAACTACTTGTTTACTAAATTATTTTAAATCACATCCTTTATTTTAAACAGTTGGGATTATTTTGTACTGATTAACAGGAAAGTATTGTTATACAGTACCTACTTACTTGTAGAATTTAGCATTTGAGGACCTCTTTGGATGAATTACTCTAATATTTTAGACCATTACATGCTAATTTTATTGTAAGTCAGTTCTAATAAATATTATAAATTATGTTTGTAAAGAATTAACAATATCTGCAGGTTTTATGAAACAAGTCACGAGTACTCACACACACACATACATGAACAGAAGTTTCCTTTTAATGCCAGTCTTGAATACATGGTGACATTTTTAGTATTGTTTTGCTTCTTATAGAACCTGAAGTAGCCTTTCTTAACTACTCATCAAGCTGTATGAATGAAAAATGTGGCGACAGAGTTATGTAAAAGACTAGCATTCTGTATGACTTAGAGATATGCAACAAGAGAAATGCTGAAAGTTGGGCTGGTGAGATGGCTCAGTGGCTTAAGCGCCTGCCTGGCAAGCGCGAGGGCCCGAGTTCGACTCCCAGAACCCACATACGAAAAAGGGGCCGGTGATATCGCTCAGCGGCACAGGCGCCTCCTGGCGCGTGAGGTCCTGAGGTCGACCCCCCGGTACCCACAAAAAAAAAAAAAAAAAAAGAAATGCTGAAAGTTGACAAAATTGGAAAGAAGAAAGCAGCAAATGAAAGCCTAAAATAGAATGTGGAAATCAGATGCAATGATTTTTTTATTTTAATTAAGTTTATTGATACATTTTAGATATACATAATGATCATATTCATCATAGGGAATTTGTACCCATACGTGATGTATTTTGATTCCTCTTTTTTTCCTAATCCCCTCTCCTCCCTTCAGCCCATCTTTCCCTCCCTATTTACAAAGTTTTGTTTCCATTTTATCTTTTTTTTTAATCTTTTTTTTCCTTTTCCCTTCCTTCCTTTCCCACTTCCCCCACCCTAGTTTTTCTTTCCTTTTGAACAGTTTCTTCCCGTTTCACAATATCTATTGTACATTTTTGTCTTTATATACTCTTTGAGTTTCTCACACCAGGGAGACAATGCAGTGTTTACACATGTGAGTCCAATTTATTTCATTTAAGAGTATGGTCTGAAGGTGTATACTTTTACCTAGAAACACCTCAAACTTATCCTTCTTTATGGCTAAGTAGTACTCCATTATATACACACATCTTCTTTATCCATTCCTCAGATGATGGACATCTGGTTTGTTTCCAAGATTTAGCTGTTATAAACTGTGCTGCTATAAACATGGGTGGGCATATATCACTGTGGTATGATGTTTTTAAATGTTCCCAGAAATTAAATTAAAAAACAGATACAATTATTTTACTGCTATAAGAATTTTTTCAATTTTTCTATAATGAGAATTTAATATTTAATGTTGAAAGAAAAAAGTAACAGTATCTTGCTTAGAAAAACTAAATGGTATTGTTGAAAAGGAAAAATAATCCTCTGTTAAATCACAAATAATCAACAAATGCAAAGAAAGCACAAATTTTAAAGACCAAATTCTCAGGCCAAAATATGATACTTGAAAGCAAAAAGTAAATAGAAAACAAATCTGCAGCTTCTTTTTTTTTTTTTTTTTTTTGTGGGTACCGGGGGTCGACCTCAGGACCTCGTGCGCCAGGAGGCGCCCGTGCCGCTGAGCGATATCACCGGCCCCTTTTTTGTATGTGGGTTCCGGGAGTCGAACTCGGGCCCTCGCGCTTGCAGGGCAGGCGCTTAAGCCGCTGAGCCATCTCACCGGCCCCTAAGCTTCTTAAATCTAATTAGGAACAGCAATTAGGCCAAAGAAGAAAATAATTATGATAAGAAACTGTCTTAGTTACTTTTTTCGTTGCTGAGACAAAATACCTGACACCCATGAGTTAAAGGAGGAAAGGTTTATTTCAGCTCACGGTTTGTAGAAGTTTGGTTCCAAGGTAGGGTGGCATGGCACACAGACATGGCAGAGGAGAAACAGTCTATGGCAAGGCAGGCAGAAAGCGACAAAAGCAACAGCAGCAACAGCCTCCCTTTTCCTTTAATAACATCCAGGTTACAAGCCTTTTGGGTGGTGTCACCCACATCCAGGGTGAGCCTTCCCATTATCCATACCCAGAACTATGCTAATTCCCATCAGTGGACTAATTTAGTACCACACACCCTTAATCCCAGTATCACATGCCCTAGATCCAGCTACCTCTGAAAAGCCCCACCTATGAGTGCATGATGTTTTGGGGGGACACCTGGATAGAAGACATAACAGAAACCTTTAAAGAAATGATAAACATGAAAGATGATATGATAAGAGTAACATTTGAGACAAAGTATATATTTTTCAAAGCTATAAGTTTATAGTTCAGGCTATTATCATAAAGAGTGTTAAAATTAGCACTAAAAATATTTCCAAAAAAACAGTAAGAGGAAAATAAGTAGAAAATTATTTATGTTGTTTTTAAGGTATCAGGGCCCTGGCCTAGGACCACCAATCTCCTGCTCAGAGGTACGACAACAGAATAAAACACAGACAAAACATGTATTTTAGTTATAAGGGGCACCAGGATGGTCAAAGCCCAGTAATGGGCAAGGACCATGAGGCATGGTGTCCTTGGCCTTTATGAGGTGCACAACATGATTGGGAAGGGGTGCTGGTGGCTGCAGGAAGCAGTGGGGGTGAGCTGCTGACCAAGGTTTAAGAAGTGAGGAACAATGCCTTTTTGGGAAAGCACTTAGGAACAGATCAGGGTCGACTAGTAATCTGATTGTGTGCTAACTGCGACTACTGAGCTAGACGGAATTTGCATGAGTCAAGTCCTCAGCTGCTGTGTTATCTTGCTTTGAGGTGCCAAAACTTCACAGACTGTTTGCTAGCCTCACCTCTGGCCCCAGCTCTGGCTTAAAGATTAATCTGTCCTTAAGCCAGCCAGGGGTCTCACCACAAGTCATGTAGGGCTAGCACAGACTCTCAATTTATTTTCATGCCAATTTATTAATATTAATTATTGCCTGCTCTGTACCACATCAAGCTGGTCCTCAGCATAAGGTATGTATGCACTGACTAACTAAAAAATCATTCCTGCCATTAGCCCATTGTGTGAATAGAAAAACGTTGCCCTTTGGGTGGACTTAGTCCCATACCCGTGCATGCATTGTGGTCAGTATGAGTTTATTGTGAACAGTGTTCCTATGTATCTTGTACATGTGTCCCATATGCACACATTCCTCCAGGGCTCCTCTCATCTTACTGCCTTTGTGCTATTCCCTCTACCTGCAGTGATCTTAATCTGGATATTTTCTTGACTCCCTCATCTCATTTAAGTTTTTACTCAAATGTCACCTTCTACGTAAGCCTTTCCCTGACTACCTTGTATCTCTTTGCTTGCTATATAATTTTTGTGTTGTCTGTCTGTCTCTCCTGCTCGTAGTTCCATGAGACTAGGGATCTTTGCTTCTCTTTTTCACTGATAAATCCTACATTTTAGAACACTTCCTAAAATATAGTAGGTGTTCCATAAAAGCATGTTGAATAAATATTTGTTGAATGAATAGTTGTCTGGGGATATGAAAAGCAAAAATGGACTATGGGAATATGAAATTGCTTCACTATACACCCACTTACATATGACTAACTTTTTAATAAGCTCCAAATTTGAAAATGGTTACACAAATGTTATTGGAATGTAAATTTTATATGTACATCACATATGCAAGAGAACACAAGTTTGCATCATAAATATACCTATGTCCCTGTGACAAATGAAATTCCACATAAAGTACATGTTATATAAATGTATGCACTGAGAATATTGGCTTACTTCCTTGATAGTTAATTTAAAGGGGAAATTTCCATAGTAGCCATATCAGAACAGATACACTATGGAGATTCTGGAATTTTGTGGCAAACAATATCAACATTTGATAAGTTTGAAATTCATGTTTCTCTACTTTTTTGTTCATTTAGTTTTGATCTATGCATTTCTATTACATTGACAACTCATTAAGGATACCCTTGTTTCTGTCTTCGTTACCTTGTTGGGTATCATAAGCCTTTACCAGAAGGTAATTTCTATTCTAAAATCCAGTGTCCTTCAAGAAGAAAACTTCTAAACCTAGAAAAATTATTTTTCAGGTATTTAATTCAAGATAAAATTTTTCCTACAGAACATGCAATCATTTGTCTTTTATAAATTAGACTTAACAGTAAAAGTTAATAAAATTACCTGGGCCTAGTTCATCTGCATTGAATTATGTAAGATTGGCTAATTCCTTGTGGTGGAAGAACTATGTCTTTTTTCCAGTCCCAGATGAGGAATATATAGGCTTTATCAGTTATAATATTGTATGACTACTGAGTTGCAGAAAATATGACCCAACCACACAGTTATATAGAAAGATAATTTGCAGAAAAATTACTGTCCATTTAGAAAGATTTTTTTTTTTTTACACCATAGTATTTTCAGCTACTTAATACTTTTTTCCAGGCTTACTCAATTCCAGATATGGCCGAGGATGGATTGATCACAGAAGATTAGCTGTGAACAGTTTTCGATATTTTGGATATGGCCAAAAATCTTTTGAATCTAAGATCTTAGAAGAAACCAAATTTTTCATTGATGCTATTGAAACAAAAAAAGGTAGACCTTTTGACTTTAAACACTTAATAACTAATGCTGTTTCAAATATAACCAATCTGATCATTTTTGGAGAAAGATTCACTTATGAAGACACTGATTTTCAGCACATGATTGAGTTATTTAGCAAAAATGTGGAACTAGCTTCCAGTGCCTCAATCTTCCTGTATAATGCCTTTCCGTGGATTGGCATCTTGCCTTTTGGAAAACATCAACAACTGTTTACAAATGCAGCTGTGGTCTATGATTTTCTCTCCAGACTTATTGAAAAAGCTTCAGTCAACAGAAAGCCTCAGTTACCTCAGCATTTTGTTGATGCTTATTTAGATGAGATGGATCAAGGTAAAAATGACCCATCATCTACTTTCTCCAGAGAAAACCTAATTTTCTCAGTGGGTGAACTCATCATTGCTGGAACTGAAACTACAACCAATGTTTTACGTTGGGCAATTCTTTTCATGGCCCTTTATCCCAACATTCAAGGTGAGGATTCTCTTTATGGTCCTATGGTCTATCCTTAATTATAGGGCTTATATATGTTTCGGAGTCTTTAGCCATGCATGAAGCATTAAGGAACTCCTGTTGTGCTAGCCAAGAAGAGAAATGTTTCATATTTTTAGAGAGTTTTCAAATTTAGCATCTCACTACATGTTAAAAAAACAACCTCTGAAATAGATTTTATTTTGCCCGATTTATAAATGAGGACAAAGGCTGACTGTCTGGAAGTGGCAGAGCTGGGACCTAGATTCTGGTTTTTCTCATTCAATGCTTCACTATTTTCCTGGCTGAGAGTAATGTCACTTCAATTCTGGGTTTAACACATTCACAACAGGGCAGTAATTCATACGTTTCACTGCTGGGCAGCTTGAACCACCAGTGTTACACACATGATTGTCCCATTGGGTGGCTTTTTATTAATTTTATTAGTAAAAAGACCAATGAAAGTGATTAGATCCATTTATACCACCAGTGGTACAAGCCGCCTGTTGGAACAGTCATCCATGTACCACTGGTGGTTCAAGCCAGCAGGAATGTGTTCATTTTTGTTCTTAGTCTTTTTAATGTGTTTTTCATGACCAAGTTACTCAGGGTGTTAGCTACTGTTAATATAAGATATATACCATATGTTTAAATAAAAATCCCAGATAATGAAAAATCTAAATCTAGGTGCACACATATCCTTATTATATGTTTTCCTTTGTTTTAGCCCGAAGAGTAATTATTGTAGGTACCATTCTAAGAATTGTATAATAACTTAAATGCTTTTTCTCTGACAGGACAAGTTTGGAAAGAGATTGATTTAATAATGGGCCCCAGTAGACGGCCTTCTTGGGATGACAAATGCAAAATGCCATATACTGAAGCAGTTTTGCATGAAGTTTTAAGATTCTGTAATATAGTTCCATTAGGGATTTTCCATGCAACTTCTGAAGATGCGGTCATACGTGGTTATTCCATTCCAAAAGGCACAACAGTAATTACAAATCTTTATTCTGTACACTTTGATGAAAAGTACTGGAGACACCCAGAAGTGTTCTGTCCTGAACGATTTCTGGACAGCAGTGGATATTTTGTCAAAAAGGAAGCTTTGGTTCCTTTTTCCTTAGGTAAGAGAACTTCACAGGAGTATAACTTTAAAGTATAACAATGAGTTGTCATGTATAGCATTTTAATCTGAAGCTTCTTTCTCTAGAATTAAGTATTCTAATTCTGAAAACATATTGATTCTTGTAGAAGAGAATCATTTGACTAGATTAACCTGATTCTACTCAAAATAAATCTTAACTTTTTAAGTAGAGTTAAACTGTTGAAAAGCTCTGGCTTCTGAAATTCTTGCTAGTGGATTTTTGGCTTGTAATCAAACTTGGACAGCTAGAAGTCAGTAACAGGTGACTTGTGAAACTGAGACCCAAAAAAAGGAAAGATGAAACAACTTGAAGTAAAACTAGAATCTAGCCCTCTTGCCTTCCCATTTATTGTGTCATCTCCAACTAAGAAATACTGCTTCTGGTATGAAATAAGATACAAATCATAGACCCATGGAAGATGGACCAAAAACTCTTACTAATCATTCAAAAAATACATTTAGTAAGTTGAAATGAAACGGGGCTTCTCTTGACAATATAACAAAATGTCACACCTCAAATTAGATCTTTCATAGCGTATCTTAGAGCAGTGGTGGCGAACTTATGGCACACATGCCACAGCAGGCTGTTTGTATTATTGAAAACTCTAAAAGGTTGGCCATCACTGCACAAGCTCTATTGCAGTATGCAAGGGAAGGCAGAGTTTGGACTAAAGTCTTAGAAGAGTTTATGATCTGATATAAGGAAGCAAAACAGTGGTTCTGGAAGCTGAAGTGCTAATTTCTATTGTTTGGGATTTAAGAGAATCCTTTAATTAATATAACTTTCTCTAACTTACTTTAAATTCTGGATTTTCCAAGTGTCATCCAAATATTAGACATAAATTTTGCTAAATGTGAGTTTCCAAAACTTACTATATCTGTTTTTTCTGTTTAGGGAGAAGACATTGTCTTGGAGAACAGCTGGCTCAAATGGAAATGTTCTTGTTTTTTACAGCATTGCTTCAGCGGTTTCATTTGCATTTTCCACATGAACGAGTTCCAGATCTGAAGCCCAGGTTAGGTATGACATTGCAGCCCCAGCCTTACCTCATCTGTGCTAAAAGGCGCTGAAAGTGCATAGATGTTTTAAGGAACAAGGATGTATGTTTGCCTTATCCCAAATCTTGTTTAATCTAATCAGCATGATGTTTAGAAAAAAGTCACAGTATCAAAAAGCCAAACAAATATGTCATTAAAAAGAGCAATAACTAGCACTAGCTGTGATTTCTTTTCAAGCTTCTATAACTTCTAAGGTACAGTTCTTTACTGAGGAACATGAAGGTGCAAGTGACAGATGTTGCGTAAGATGCTAAGAAGGGCTGTGGATGCCCTAAGCAGAGCCACTTGTTAAGTATAAGGTTCCTCTCATCCCTTTTGACTCCATTTACCCGCTAGGGGAGCTTTGCTTCTATATGCCAACTCCTTTCTGATCCAATATTATCATTAATAGACCATGGTACCAGTCCAGTTTAATAGAGGACAAAAGAAATTAGAATTCAGATAAATTAATTTGGACTGTAGCTATTTTAGATATGGTGACAGATAATAAAAAAAATATGTATTTGATGTAGGCCCAGCCCTCTTTCAAATATTGCTCCATACTCTGTTCATGAGAACTGTCATTATTCCTATAAATGATGATCTGTGTAATTCCCGAGCATCCATCCCAATAGCAGCTCAGTAGAATGAAAATAACAGATAGCTATTAATGTTTTGTAGGCACAGACAGCACCACTCTTTGTGAAATCAGTTACCATATTTAAAGATCAGATCTTATTTAGTAGAGGTCTTTCCACGGGTTAATGTTTTCCCTAAAGATAGTATTCAAATCCGAAAACATGCTATTTAGACAGCATAAATTTGGATACCTGAGAGCGATGGAATGCTATTAGCAATTTTACCAGAACAGAAGGGGCAAATTGTGAATGCCCTAAAAAAAATTGGAAAATGTATTCAGTCATTTACAGTTATTTTTTACATCATCATTTTTTCCTTAGTTGTACACTAAGGGTTAATACTCTTGTAATTTGGTTTATGAATAGCGACAGCCTCAGAATAACTGCACATAGTAATGACTTGTATTAAGAACATGGATTTAACCTTAGTTCAGCCCCCATCTGTAGAATATTTTCAAGTTTCTATGTTATAAAAAAGTCTTTGCATCTCTGTTGTATTAAGATTTCTTCAGTTGCAGGGAAAGAGAATCCTATGCAAATTTGCTTAAATAATCAAAGGAAACTTGGAGGTAATATGAAAGTTTTAGAGTCGATATACCCTAGATGCTTCATGGTATAACCAAAGGTCCTGTTTCTTCCCATTCCTCGGTTTTGCGTTCCAGATGATACCAGCTTTGTCTTAAGGCTGGCTTACATAGGAGTGCATGTGTTTTGCCCCCCTGCACATACAGTGAGCAAGTTTGGATTGTTTCTGAGACAGCAAGGAAGTTTTTCTTACACCCTCCAGAAAACTGTTCCTTGTGTCCCAGAGCTCCTATCTGAGTGATGTGCTCATACATTAACTTAAACCTGTGTTTTGTGAGTGGGATTGTGGTTCACTTACACTTGAATATGTACCTATTAAAACTAGTGATGGAATTGACTTCCCCTCAAAGTGTATGTCCTGTATAGGGGTGGTATAAACAAAAATTAGGATAATTATGAAGAGAAGAATTACAAGTCAAAAGACCATTTATAATACCTATCTCACTCACTTCTAACTGCTTTCCAGCCTACCTTTGTGAATCTTGACAAATGTACTCAGAAATCTTTAACATTTGTTCTTTATTTAGCCCAACAAATCTTTCATCCCTGGGCCTCCCTCTTAATATCATATTGCTTATAACAGTAAATCTAAGTTGATGTCCAGGAATTTCAAAGGCTTGGCAGTCCTACTAAACAATGCAGGTTTGTGGACTGAAGTGGATTGTAATAAAAGTTGAGGAGGCCTTATTTTACCATGTGTGTGTAATTTAAAACTGACAGGTATTAGAAATTTAAGCATATGTTATGGTTTATATCTAGATGTGCCCCAAGAGCTTTATGTGCTCATACATAGGGCCTTTGAAGGGTGATTGAATCATGGGGGTGATATAGCTAAAAGTGATATTAAGAGGTAGGTCCTGGCTGATGAGGCAGCTCACTGGGGGCATGACCTGGAAGGACATGTCTCCCTCCCCTGCTTGTTCCTGCTCTGCTTCCCAGTTGCCATGATGTGAGGAGCTCTCCTCCACCCAGACCATTCTGCCATGATGTCGTATGTTGAAGCCTGCTGAATATGAACTGAAACTTATAAAACATGAGCCCAAATAAACCTCTCCTCTTTTAAATTGTGGATGTCGATTATTTTTTTTCCATTAATGAGGAAAGTGACTTAAACAGAATATTTAAGAGAACAGGAGTAAAGAATAATATTCCCTAAAATTTGGTACTAAGAGATAAGAAAGAATTGCATACAAGCTAATTTTTTTTATTCATAGAAGAGAAGCTGATGCTGTAAAGAATCAGAGTCCAAGTCAGGTGTGGTGGTGCACACCTGTAATCCCAGCACTCGGGAGGCTGAAGCAGGAGGATTGCCATGAGTTCGAGGCCACCCTGGGTGACATAGTGAGTTCAAGTCCAGCCTGAACTCCACAGTGACACCCTGACTCTAAATTAAAAAAAAAAAAAGGTCCAAAAATAAATATGTTAAATATAAAGCTGACCACTGAACCAAAAATGCAAACCTTCCTAAATATTAGGAGAACTTACATGAATTTTTTAGAAAAAAAAATAATATGAAAAACTGAAGTCCCTCCATAGAGCCATATGAATAAATATATTTATGGGTTTATCTCTTTTAAAAAGTTGACCTATATGAATCACAAACCAAATCCAATACTATACTATGTTATGTTGTATAGATACCTAAAACGTAGGTTAAAGGTTAAAAATAAAAAAGGATGGACAGAGGTATACCAGACAATGTATATTTTTCAAAAGAAGGACTCAAGAGTTTAGTAGAATAAGGTTGAATTCAAGCCAAAATGCATAAGCAAGAAAAGACGTACACTTTGTAATCCTACAGACTGTAATCCATAAAATAATGGTACACTGAATAACAGTAACTTTCATAAAGTAGAAATTATAACGGGAATATGTAGAAGTACCTTAAAACTAGGTGATTTCACTTCTCTCAGTCTAAGACAAATCAAGTGAACAACAACAACAAAAATTAGAATAGAGACATATACTAAACGATGAGTAAGGTGGGTGTGATGAATACATATTAATCTATACATGATAAAAATGGAAGCCAGGTGTGATGCCACAGGCCTGTAATCCCAGCACTCAGCAAGGCTAAGGCAGAAAATCACAAGTTCCAGGCAATTTAATGAGACCATTTCAAAGTAAAAACTAAAGAACTGGGGATGTAACTCACTGGAAAGTCTCTGGGTTCACTTCCCAGTATCAAATAGAAAGAGGGATAGCAATAGAGATAGATGACATTTTTACAAGTGCCTTGTTAGATTCATGAAAGTTAAGCTTATAATGGATGTAAAGTGAACTTCAGTAAATTTCCAAGTACAAATAATATAGATTCAATCTCTAAAAATAATACAGTATGAATGGGTATTAATAAAAAAAAAAGAAAACAAAATTTCCCTTTTATCTTGAAATTTTAAAAAACTGTAACCTTTGGCTAAAAAGGAAATGTAAATCAAAATGGCAGGATTTCTGAAACAGTAACTGCCCGTGAGATGTATGGACTACAACTACAGTGATCTGCTGAAGAAAACTCATATCCCTACTTATTTCAATGAAAAAAAAAACAAAATATTGAGAATGAATTAAACATTCTATTTTTAAAAATTAGAAAATAACAAACCAAAGAAAATATGAAGCAAAAAACTATAAAGAAACTGTAAGTTCCTGATAGGCAGGATTAACTTTAGGCAACAGAGAAATAAAACTAATAAAGAAATTTTCTTTTTTAAGAAGTAAATCAAGGATCAAAAAATTATACCAAATGTGGCTT
Organism: Erethizon dorsatum; assembly: GCA_028451465.1. NCBI lineage: Eukaryota > Metazoa > Chordata > Mammalia > Rodentia > Erethizontidae > Erethizon > Erethizon dorsatum. The sequence goes on along the minus strand of CM051827.1, from coordinate 68,948,237 downwards.
CCATCTCTTTTACATATATCAAAGAGAAAGATTAATACCTTTTGACACTTGAAATTTTTTTGAGTTTCAAATTTAGTATCAAAAAACTTATATTGCAATACAGAAATATTCATTTTTAAATACATTGTTTATAGCTAATTTTTGTGCTATGATGGCCCAATTGTGAAAGAGACCATATGTGGCATACTTAACACTTTCATATTGCTTCTAGGCATACTACAAATCTGTGACACAGTTCTAACTTAAGAGCATTTTGAGTGCTGTCTTTATTTTTGTATAGCTGTACATTATTGTATTTTATTTTTAAACTTAATTTAATTTTATTACCAATACATACCCATCATGTCAAAATGAGAAATGTGAACTAAAAAAGTCATACTTTTAAAGCAAAATGGATTGTGCATTATTTTGTTAACCAAATTAGGTAGCAAAGGATTATGTTTAATATATAATGATACTATAGCTCTGCTTGAAAAAGAAATATGGTTTGGATCTACCAGATCAAGTAATCTTCACAGTATTCATAACATACGAGAGCAGCAGTCAAAAAAATTAGAAATTTTAAAATAGAATATCTCATGATACCAGGATTTCTTCATAAAATATGAAAATGAAGCTGCAATAAAACTAATTTTCTGATGGCTCATTTGCTGGATAAGCAAGAAAACACATCTACTAACTGAATTAATTAATTAAATTGTGTTTGTCTCAAGTTTCATCCATTTTCCTACAAATGACTCAAGTTTTATCCTTTATGGCAGAGTAGGACTCCACTGTGTGTAAATACCACATTTTCTTCATCCATTCATCCATTGGTGACATACAGGCCACTTCCAAGATTTAGCTGTCATGAGTTGTGCTGCTGTATACATGGGTAAGCATGTATCACTGTAAAGCGATGTCTTTAACTCTTTCAGGAAGATACCTACAAAGGGAATAGATGGGTTGAATGGAATTTCTAGTTTTAGTTTGAGGAATCTCCATACTGATTTCCATAGTGGTTATACCAATTTACATTCCCACCAACAATGTAGAAGGGTTCCTCTCTTAGTTACTTTTCTTGTTGCTGAGACAAAATACCCAACTGCCAAAGTTAAGGGAGGAAAGCTTTATTTGGCTCACAGTTTGTAGAGGTTTCAGTCCATAGTCTGCTGGTTCCAAGGCAGGGTGGCGTGGCTGAGGGGCATCACAGAGGAGAAATAGTTCTTGGCAGGCGGAAGGTAGCAAAACAAGCAAGAGACCACCACAGCTCTTTCTATCCCTTATATCTTATCCAGGCTATATAGGATGGGTAGAACTCACACCCTTAATCCTAGTGCTCTTCATCTTAGCATTGCACCATGAATCAATCCCAGTGTCACACACTCTGGATCTAGGAACCTGAACATCCTCCCCCCCATGACTGCATGAGACTTTGGGGAGACATCTAGACACAAACCATAACATTCCACCCCTGGTCCCCAAAGACTCATGTATATCTCTTTATGCAAAAGGCATTTAGTCCGTCTCTAAGAATTACCAAAGTCCTAACAGTTTCAGCATTGCTGAAAAGTCCAAGTCCTAAGTCTCCTCTGAGATTTAAGGCAAACTCAGTTGGGAGCCTCAGTACAAATGAAAAGAAAGGTAAACACTTCCAACATTCCATGGCACATGATAGACATTTCCATTCCAAAAGGTACAAACAAGGATACGAAGGAATGGGACCAAAGTACAAAATCCAGCAGGGCAAACATTAAATCCTGTAGTTCTGTGTCTAGCATCTGAGGTAATCTTTGGCAAGTTGTGAACGCGAAAGGGCTTGGGTGGCTCCACCCCTATGGTGCTTCTGGTGGTTGGCTTCTTTCTTTGGGTGGCTTCTTTCTTTGGGTGGCTTTGCTCACTCCTTGCAGCTTTCCTTGGACGATCCATGTTCCTGGCTTCTCCAACCTTTTGAGGTCTCCACTTTACCTTTGGCTTCACACTCACAGCTTCACACACTGCTCTCTCAGGGGCACACTGCCTGGCCTCCCAGGCTTGCTTCTAAAATCTGGGTGGAAGCCTTCCTGACTCCACAACTCTTGCATTCCATATGTACCTAAAACCAGTGCCACATGGATGATGCCAAGATCTGCTGCCAGGTGGAGCAGAAGCCAGGCTTCCTTCTCTTTTGGCTGTAGCAGTCAAGTGCCTGGATCGCTGAGCATCCTGAACCTAATCCCAAGGAACAAATTTTCTAGGCCACTGTCATTCTGGAACATGGTGCTCTGGAGCTTGCTTTTCAAAGCAAAGTTTTTCACTTTTGCAATTTTGCGGCTATAAAGGGTGGAGTTCTGCTGCTTCTTGTGATACCTTCAAGCCATCTTTTCTATTCTATTCCTTCTCAGCAGTCAAGATCTCCTCTGTTTTATCTTTGCAGTACACAGCTTTACAGTGCTTCCATTCTGGCCAAACTCACAACATATTAAATTATTCTGCTGGGCTCTTTGCTCTTGATTCTCAACATAAATCTGGCTGAAAGCCCCCAACAGTAGCCACACCACCACCTCAGCATTAGACTGCCTTGAAATTTCTTCTACAAGATTTATTAGTCCACTGTCCTTAACCTCAGTATCAGGGAGTCTCTGGACTTGAGCAAAATGCAGACAAACTTTCTGCCAAGCCATAACACACATCATCTGGAGTCCAACAGCCAATGCAGTCCTTCCCCGCAGAAATATTCCGAGCCTGGTTTGTACAGGCAACTTTTCTAACAGCGTCGTGGTCTTCTGAGCTCTAAGCAGAATCTCCCATCAAGTTCAGCCTAAGACGTTCCAGCTCTACTTTTTCATCTGGCTTCTCTAAACCTTTCCTAACTCTTCCATTTCCCACAGCCACCTCCAAAGACTCCTAAACCACATAGTCAAGTACAGTCACAGCAATGACCCCACTTTTCTGGTACCAAATTCGGTCTTACATTTTTTGTTGCTGAGACAAAATACCCAGCCGCCAAAGTTAAGAGAGGAGAGGTTTATTTGGCTTACAATTTTTAGAGGATTTAGTCCATAGTCGGTTGGCTCCAAGGCAGGGTGGCATGGCATAGGGGCATCTCAGAGGAGAAAGAGCTCATGGTGGGCAGGAGGCAGCAAAACAGGCAAGGGACCACCACAGCTCTTTCCATCCATTATATTTTATCCGGGCTATATAGGGTGGGTAGCACTCACACCCTTAATCCTAGTGCTCTTGATCCTAGCATTGCACCATGAATCAATCCCAGCATCACACACTCTAGCTCCAGCCACCTTGAAACCCCTCCCCCATGACTGCATGAGGCTTTGGGAGGACATCTAGACACAAGCCATAACAGTTCCTCTTTTCCTGCATCCTCATCAGCATTTGCTATAATTTGATTTCCTGATAATAGTCATTCTTTCTGGAATAAGATAGAATCTCTATTGTTTTAATTTGCATACCTCTATAATGTCCAGAGATGTCAAACATTTTTTCATGTATTTATTGGCCATTTGTACTTCTTGTAAGAAGCATCTATTTATTTCAATTGCTCATTTTTTGATTGGGTCTTTTATTTTAGGATTCTAATTTTTTTGAGTTCTTTATATATTCTAGATATTAATCCTTGGAGGAATAGCTGACAAAATTTTTTTCACATTCTGTAAGTTTTCTCTTCGCTCTGTTTTTTCCTTTGTGGTGCAGAAGCTTTTAAATTTGATGTGATACCATTTGTTGATTCTTGGTGCTATTTCTTGTGCCATTGGGATTCTGTTCAGAAAGTCCTTCCCTACACCTATGTCTTCAAGAGTTTTACCTATTTTAACTAACAAATTAAGTGTTTCTGTTTTAACATTTAGAACTCTATAATCCATTTTAGTACATGGTGAGAGATATGGGTCTAGACTCAATCTTCTGCATGTCCATAGCCAGTTTTCCCAACACCATTTGGTAAAGGGGCTCTCTTTCCTCCAGTGTAGTTTTGGCCCCGAAGATCAAATAGCTGAATGTTCCTGGGGTCTCTTTTGACTCTTGAGTTATTTAGGAGCAATTTCTTAAATCTACCAAGCATAGATATGTAAAAGGAATTATTTATTTCTAATTCAGTTGCCTTCATAGAAAACATGTTTTATGGGCCGGTGAGATGGCTCAGTGGCGTAAGCGCCTGCCTTGCAAGCGCGAGGGCCCGAGTTCGACTCCCGGATCCCACATATGAAAAAGGGGCCGGTGATCTCGCTCAGCAGCACGGGTGCCTGTTGGCGCGCGAGGTCCTGAGGTCGACCCCCTGGTACCCACAAAAAAAAAAAAAAAAAAAAGAAAACATGTTTTATATTGGGAATTACTTTATAGACAACTTTGGTAAAGGTTCTTTGGATGTTTAAGAAAAAAATATATTTTCTACTTGCCAGGTTTGGGGTTCTACATGTATCACATAAATCAGAACTTATTTATATTTTTATTAATTTTTGGTCTGTTAAACAGTGTTAGATTTCCCACTCAAGTTGTGGATTTGCTCATTTATCTTTGTAGTTCTACTAACTTTTAATTCATACATCTTTAGAGCTATTTTAATAGACATGTATATTTTCTATTCCTTTAATATAGAACTATTAACATTGAGTAGTGACTCTCCATCCATAATAATGCTTTTCATCTTAAAATGTATGGTTTAGAAGTTTTATACTTTATACTTTTAATAGTTCTCCTTGAAATTTTAGTAACATAATTTAACAAGTCTGAAGTTTAATATCTTAATCTCTTTTCTAAAATACATAAAGCTCTTAAAAGACTATAGTCTCTTGAATACGTGTTCTTGTTATCCAGGATATTTGTGTTGGGTTTTTAGTAAAGCCCCACAAAATAATTATTACCCTTAGTTCATATAGATAATGATTTTGCTTTTTATTTTTAACCAATTTCATTACATAACTTCTTTCATCTCAGACCTCCCTTCTGTGATCATTTTTCTTCCTCCTGAAGTGTATGCTTTACGTTTGTTGGTATTCTAGTGCAGTCAATGAGCTAGCAGCATGAACAGCATATTTTATTACCTAGGAACTTTCAAGAAGTACACACTCCTACAGCACCTAATTATAAGAATTACTATCTTTTAGGGCCCACTACATATCAGAATCTGCAATTTAACTATATGAATACAATTTGACTACATAGTTTACATGCACATTAAAACAAACTTTAAAAGCACTTCTTTTAAAATTCTGTTTGAGCCATGTAAAATGATGTGTGCCTGTCATCCCAGATACTCAGGAGGCTGAGGCAGGAGGATCCTGAGTTCAAGGCTAGCCTGGGCAACACAGTGAAACCTCATGTCCAAAGGAAAAAAAAAATCTGTTTAGGGTGTCTTTTGGTTGGAAAACCTCATAGTGTTTATCTGAAAATGTCTTTATATTAACCCCAAATTTTGATAGTTTTGCTGGTTAGCTGTGACAGTTACTTTTTTCCCAGCACTTAGAAAATAATGTTACAGTGTCTCCTGGCTTCTGTTGGTGTTGAAAAGGTTTTGTCAATGTAATAGCCATTTCTATCTGATTTTTTGGTATCTCATTGCTTGCTGATTTTTGTCATTTTATCTTTTCTTTCATTAAACATTTGATATATAGTTGCTTTTTATCTTTTTTGTAGCAATGCAGCATCTTCAATTGCAAGGACTTATGGTTTCTTTATGTTTCAAGATTCTCCAGAAAAACAGAACAAAGGGCGAGAGAGAAAGAGTGAAAGAGTGTGTGTGTGTGTGTGTGTGTGTGTGTGTGTGTGTGTGTGTGTGTGCGCGCACGCGCGTAAGGACTGGTTCATGAGATTGTGGGATCTGAAATCTCAAGCGCAGTCCAGCAGGCTGAAAACTCAGGCCTGATGTTACAGGATTGAGTCTGAAATAGGGAAGGCTGGCAAGGTAGCAACTCGGTAGGGGATTTCTATGTGATAGTCTTGAGCGAGACTTCCTTCTCTAGGAAACCTCAGTTTTTTCTTTTAAGGTCTTCAACTCATTGATGAGGCCTACCCATGTTATCAAGGTAATTTTCTTGACTTGAAGTAAGCTTACAGCTGTTAATCACACATGCAAAATACCTTTACAGCAATATCCAGACTGACCAAATGCCTGGATACCTAGCCTAATGACACATAAAATTTAACCATCACAGTGATCTTTGTTTATGAGTTTATATTTAATTAATGTTAACATAAATATATCCAAAATGCCTAAAGTATAGGTATTCCCCTTCGGTTTGCATTTCCTTTTGTTGGGAGCTAGGAGAGACTGCTAATTTAAAGTCACTGTGGTCACCTCAAAGCCTCTATCTTAAATTAAGAATTTTCGGATTCTTTTAACTTATGATGGGCCCAGGGTTTAAACTGAGATTTCAGTGTAGGTGTTGAATAACCTTGAGTTTATGTAACATACTTTATCATTTACAGTTCTGTTTTTTTTTGGGGGGGGGGGTTGGTTTTTTTGTTTGTTTGTTTGTTTTGAAACAGGGTGTCGCTATACAGTTCAGGCTGGCCTTGAACTCCCTTGTGTAGCCCAGGCTGGCCTCGAACTCATGGCATTCCTCCTCCTCAGCCTCCCAAGTGCTAGGATTACAGGTGTGTGCCACCACACCCAGCTCTGTTCTTTTTTTTTTTTTCTTAATATGCGGGTATCGGGAGTCAAACTCAGGACCTCGCACTTGCCAGGCAAGCCCTTATGCAGCTGCACTATATCACTGGCCCTGTTCTGCTTTCTAAACAATGGCCTCCCATAATCTTTGTTTAGCAATTTAAAATACTGTGCTGTTTGAGTGATCCTCATAGAATATACTGTTACTTTCCTGATTAAAACTGTTTCCCATTTCCTTAGGAATACAGTTTAAATGGCATGTCATACTTTACAAGGGCCTTCAGTTAACCATTGTCTGCCTTCATTAACCACTCCTTCTTTCACTCTGTTTTAGCCACACCAAATCTTGGTTGGCTTCTCCAATATGGGGATGAATTCTCCTCTCCTGGCCTTTGTATGTGCTGGTTTTCTCCCACTACAATCATATCCAAGGTAACACTGAATTCTTCAGTTATCAGCCTAGAAGTCCCCTTTCTCTGAAAAGTTGTTCATCCCTGTTCCACCTGCCTCTGATATCCCACACACCCTCTACAGCTGCTCATATTAGTCTGGCAATCACAATAAAGGGAAAATAGTTGGCTATATTCATTTCTTTGTAAGGTACATTTTAATGAGATAATGCAATCTGGACAGTGTAAATTTCTGACTACATAAACAATGTCCAAATCTCCAGATTTCTGTAAAAATAAGCAGAAAAGGCCAAGAGCACCAGCTAAGAAAATTGGGAGACTAGCAACGAACAGTTTTCAAATAATGACTTAAAAAAGATTTTCATGAAGAAAAAAAAAAAAAAAAAAAAAAAAAAAAAAAGATTTTCATGGAGAAAAATGTGTCAGTAAACACACAGATATATTACATGGATAAACATTTCTCAAATTTGTGGTGAAAATTACTATAATAATGAAAAAGTAATCTGATTCAGTAGCAATCAAATAAAACCTGTAATATGGGCTGAGGATGTAGCTTGCTTAACATACAGAAGGCCCTGGATTTGATCCCCAGCACCAAAAGAAGGTGGGGGAGCAAGGGGACAAATAAGAGGCAAAGGTGAAGGGGAAGAGGAAGAGAAGTAGGAGGAAGAAAAGGAGGAAGAGGAAAAGCTATTATATGGCTTATGGTAATTTTTTAAGTAATAGTCTACCTAATTGTACTGTGTATATTTAATGTACTCATGTTCATTTCTTTTATTATTTTTTTTTTTTGTGTGTGTGGGTACTGGGGTCGACCTCAGGACCTCGTGCGCCAGCAGGCGCCCATGCCGCTGAGCGATATCACCGGCCCTTTTTTCTTTTCGTATGTGGGTTCCAGGAGTCGAACTCGGGCCCTCACGCTTGCCAGGCAGGCACTTAGGCCACTGAGCCATCTCACTGGCCCCTCACGTTCATTTCTTACTGTCTTAGTTACTTTTCTTGTTACTGAGACAAAATACTTGACACCCAAAGTTAAAGGAGGAAAGGTTTATTTTGGCTCACAGTTTGTAGAGGTTTCAGTTAGTAGTTGGCTAGCTCAAAGGCAGGTGGCATGGCAGAGGGGCATGGCTGAAGAGAAACAGTCCACAGCAAGGCAGGCAGAAGGCAGCAAGTAGCAACAGCAGTCTGCTTTCTTTTTGTCCGTTTATATTCCATCCAGGCTACAAGACTTTTGGGTGGTGCCACCCAATCCCAGGGTGGGGCTTTCATTATCTACACCCTTAATCCCAGTATCACACCCTTAATCCACATTCACACACCCTAATCCAACCACCTTTGAAACTCCCAATTATGACCACATGAGGCTTTGGGGGGACATCTAGATACAAGCCATAACACTCCCAATTATAAATTTTAATAATTTAGTGGAAATGATTTTTTGAGTTTCTTTGGGCTAGTTATTTGGATATATATCAATTTGGAAAAATTAAGTAATTTAAGGATTATTTTAAAATGACTGAGAGTATTTTTAATAGAATAAAAATGTGCTTCTTTCAAGAAAATAAAAATATAAATTAAGCAAGTACCATACAAAATTTCAATAATTAGAATAGAATAGAAATATGACCTTATTATACAAACACGCACATGTATGAATTTATACAGATACATAAGTATATTGTATTGTCAGAAAAGTAGCAATAGCAAAAATACATTTATGTAAGATGCAAAATGTATGCTAGAGAAATAGAAGCACAGAATATATATATATGCATATACACACATATATATAAATATATACACACATTTACACATGTGCAAACTGAATAAATTTTTAAATTTTTATTATTCAGTAATATATGGTGGGATTAGTTTGCAAATGGTGTGGTAATGGTAGTAAAAGTGGCAAGAAGGAATTTAGAACTCAACATGTTTAATAAATAAAGCTTAGTAATTTATTAAATATTATGATACTGTGTAGGATCAAAGATCCCAACACTTAATAAATCTTTAATTAATATTTTTCAGGTAATCCAAATATTCTAGGTAGATAAAAAAAACTGTCTGCTAATAACATACTTTAAAGGAATTACCTTGGAAATTCATGGTTTATTGTCTACAAAGTTGCACAGCTCCAACATATGATATAGTCTTGAGAAACAATGAAAAATATTAGTTTACCCTCTCTGTATCATTTTGGCTGCACTTTACAACCTCAGATATTTTTTACAGTGAGGATATATAGCTGCACCATAACAAGTTCATAAACATTGTAAATGTGGTTTATTTTCTTTATAATTCTCTTTATAATATGGTTATCTATTTACATGCTTTTTTGTGAAACGATTTACTAAAATATTTAGATTTTTTATATAAACTGAAGTATTCCCATCATTTACTTTATCTCAGAAATCAATCTTGCAGTTGGACTCTAGAATTATTGAGTAATGACAAGTCATTTTTGTCATGTAGTCTTCAGGCAGAAAATAACAGAAAAAATGAATGTTGGTTTTATAGTAACTAAACACATGACATGTAAGATACAGGTCTAAAGATAACCACATTTCGATTACTTATTCAATGTATGTGTCCCTTAGAGCTCACCATATTTCTTTTGTTCTTTATCTCTAAAGGGATTAGTTTAATTTAGTTTTGCATTAAGGCAAAAGACAGATTAACTCCTTTTCCTTAGATTTAATTAGTCTTGAACAGAGAGAATGATGTTCATTTCATAAAAGGTTAACGTCAATAATAAGACTTTTTTCTTCTGACAAATCTGTTTATATTAAGTAAATGTTTAAAAATACAAATCCTGAGCAACAGTAGAACAGTTTTGACTAAAGAATAAAATTTCTTCAAACAGCTTTAAAATTGAACCACAGAATACAAGTCCATAATACTAGAATTCAAATGTCTGATGTCCATGGCAACCTGAATACTCTGAGCAGAAACAAAACACACATAGTAGATAATACGTAACAGTAAAAAGCATCAGAAATCGATGCACCTGGATTTTGTTAAATATAACAAAGGTCGATCAGTTCTTCGTGGATAAACACAGCTGGGACAACAGCACTGAACAGTGTATTGCATTGAGCAGAAATTCCTCAGAAAGGCCACAGTGGATTCATTTTTATATAGGCATAGACTTTTTTCAAAACATTGAAAAACATAAAAGATATATTTGGAAATACAATATAAATCCTGTTTTCATGAAAGCAGAAAGTTCTGGCCACTTTGGAAACTGAAGTCAAGTCACTTGGTTTTTTTAGTTATAGCCCCCTGCCCCATGAAAAGAGCTCACTACCCAGCAAAGCAGCATTATGACAAAATATTTATACACCAGTGAAGGCTTTGAGTAATGGCTTTGCAATACAAATCAACTGGAGCTCAGCTCTAAGTACAATTTTCTAGCCCCTGTGATGAAAGTGTGTAGGAGTGGGAAACCGCCAGCATAGCAAGGATCCTCTCACAGTATTAAGGCCTGTCAGTGTGGGAATGGTCAATTCAGAGTCAGCACAGTGAACATCAGGTAATGATTTCTGATCCTGGGCACAGCCCTCCAGACTTCTTCAGTATCTTTTCTTTTATTCCAACTGTCGCTCTTCCTCTTCATCTGCTTCTTCAATGACCTGAATCTCATCTGCTTGAGGTAAAGAGGAAGTCTCTACCTGTAGTTTATTCCCCTCAGCTTTACATTTTTCTTCTTCCTCTATAATTTCCTTCCATATCTTGTGGTTTTCGGTGAGGTGGTGCATTAGCTGGCAAAATATTCGCCGTCTGCCTTTCCTTCTTTGTGGTTCTGTGAAATTTAAAACAAACATATTCTAATCATAGCAGTATCATTTATTCATTCATACAAATGTCTCAGTGCCTAATATATCCTAAGTAGTTATGTAAGCACTGAGGTTGTAATAGTGAACAGTAAGATAAGAATAATCCCTGCATTAAGCAGCTCACAGTCTAGTGGAACAATCTAGACAAAATGAAGCAAAATATGAATATTTTAGATGGTATTAAGTGTCAGGAGTAAAAATAAAACAGAAGAGGACTAGATAAGACTGGGTGGGAGGGAAGAAAGGAGTATAGTACTGAAATTTCAAGTGAAAATCATAACAATTGAAGTTTAAAACCAACCTCTTAAAAGTTTTTAGTAGTGAGTTAAACACAATTATCAACATTCTGGTGAATATTACTTTTGGAAGTCAGCCAGTACTCCCAAAGTGACATTCGTGGTAATGATATAAGATTATTCTTTGTTATGCTAATCCCAAAGACAAACATGTGTGTGAAGGGGTTGGGGGATCAGTTCTTTGTAGTCATCCTATCTGTTGATTTATAGCATGCTTGGGGAAAAAAATACCTAGGTAAGTATATTTTAAATACTACTTTAAAAAGCAAATAATTGATTTTACTCACAATTACACAGGAGATGAATGGGTTTTTTTTTTCATTTTCCATTTCTATTCATTGTCTTATATAGAAAAAATACATCACTACAGTTTGATAACTTAAATTCTTAACATCACAAAACTTGGTTCTCTCTTTAGAGCTGAGGAATATTTATTTTCTTTTTCTCTGCACTGTTTTGATCCATTTCCCATGCCTATGTGGAAGGCAGATTAGCAGGCTGCTTTAGAAGCTGTGCTCCACACCTGCCTAGTGGAGTATGCGGTAGGGTGTTTCACAAAGGGCAAGATGATGGAAGAGTAGCTATAAGGACACCTACCTCACAAATGCAGATGTAGTGATAGCCCTGTCATGCATGCACAAGTAGAGCTTGCTGAAGAGCACTGGCTAAAGGACAGCATCTCAAGAGATGGTGTTTCCATTGAATAAGAATGAGAACTCTTGCATTTGATATTATTAGCACAGTACCCACCACATAGCAATTACTCAAAACTTGACTACTGAATCTAAACATCTAGGTAGTAGTTAGTCAAGGTATGACTGCTGAATTTGTATCTAAAAGCAAAGTTCTAAACCCAAATTAAATGGACATTTGTGGCTATTAATATTAAATATAGTCTCCCTATATTCTTACTAGAATTTAGATTGTCTTCCATTTCTTCATCTGTATCTAATTCTTCACCATCCTCATCATCACCACTTTCACTGTCATCATCCTCTTCTGCTTCTACCCACTGGCCTGGCAGCAAACCAGCAGCATCATAGGAGTTACACAAGGGACCCACTATGTGAGTGATGAAAGATTCTTGGAGTTTTGCTAGTTGAGGAGAGGAACGATCCATGAAGGGACTGATGGGTAGGCCAAGATTTGCTTCTTCATCTCCCTGAGCATTTTAAAAAGAAAAATACATTTTTAACTACTTGAAGACCAACTGCTGATCTTTGATGTTAAAATTATCTTGAGGTTCTTAAAATATATTCATCAAAGTAATGTTTACAAAGAAATATCAATGAATCTATTCTGTTATTTCAACTGTAAGAATTTGTCTAATGCATGAGAAATCTTAAAACTTTATTCTTATATTCTGTCCACATCAACCAGTATGGATGACATCCAATTAACAAGGAATACATACATCTATTAAAATAAGTATCAGCCATTTTACTAACCTGCAAAATTCTGTAATGTCAAATAAAGATTCTCTTTCTCCTAAACTGTCTGACATAATATATTGCTTTTAGTAACAGATCTGGAATTACAGTAGCTAACATTATTGAGCATTTATGTGTCAGAGACTATTCTAAGAACTTTACATATATTTAGTTAGTCCTCGCAGCAGCTGTATAAAGTAGGTATCGTTATTATACATATTTTTTAAACAAGAATACTGAAACACAAAGTTAAGCTCCTAACCCAAGGTCACACTGCCAATGAAGAGAAACCAGGATTCAACCTGAAGCCTGGCTTCCAAGTTCATTTAATAAGTATTGATTTTTATCTGCCTTTACAATAATTATATATTTGGTTCTAAAGGAACATTTCTAATGCTATTTTCCTGAATTAGCAGGTTTACTAAAATTAGCATATGCCACTACATTTTTGTTACCTGTTTGTACAGATAATGTAAAAATGGAGTTTTCTTGGGTACAAAATTCCTCTTTTGTGAACATGAGCTCTATTGGAGAACTCTGCTTAATTATCATTGAGAATGAAGGTAGGAATATGTAAACTATGTACTATAATATTTAAAAATGGGTAAATATAACCACTTATTATGAAAAATTACATATAATTTAGTGAAAATATATCATAGAACAGCAAAGTATTAATAATCTTGCACTACTTCTATATTTCCATGATTATACAGTATAGTAGAGTGGTACCTCAATTTACGAACTTACTTTGTTCTACAATTTTGGAAAAGATAGCCACATCTGTGTTTGTGTGGGAAAGATGGCTGTGGTCATGTCTGATGCAGACTGCAAACAAAATCAAAATTTTGTCAAATGCTTCTGTTTGCAAACCAAAGCATTCATGAACCAAAGTACCGCTGTATTCAGTAACTGGCAAAGGTGGGTGAAAGACATTGCACATTGACAGTACAACCTGGGCTAACATGGCATACCAGGTAAGTGTGTATGGTTGTATACAGTCAAATTCATCACTCCTATTTTCTGCTTACGGTAAGAAAACCCTGACAAAAAGGAGCCCTCACTTATTAGATATCATGATCTTTTCTGATTATTAGGGAAAACAAGGATTCTTAAAGAATTCAGTGTCCAAGTTCATAAGGTGTATTTGATATTTTGGAGATAATGAAATGGGAGGCTTATGACAGACATCAGTTCACATTTACATTATGGGTAGCCTCAAGACTGGACAAAAATCGCACAGATTCTGCAAAATGGTAGGATCGTTTTTAAGACAAGATTTTAAAAGATATGAAAAAAGAAAAGAGCATGTTTATATCTTTGAGTCCTTGAAAAAAATCACTGAGTCTCTACTCTGTTCCTCTGTCTAGCTCTCTAATTTTTTTTCTAGCCTTCTGCCAGGTCTTTTGCCTATGCTTCTATGGGAGAAGAGTTGTTAGTCTTTCTATAGCAGAACTGAAAATTCTGCTGTAGCATTATTGATAGTCTTTAAACATATTCTGAGTAAACTTTGAACTCACTTAAAAAGTATTTCATTCAGAAATCACTTGTTCTAGATTATAATTCTTAGGGTTGAAAGGGGCCTTGGAATCATATTCTGTCCTTTGCTGTTAGACTCAACTCACTCCAGAAAGGCATTAGGCAATTTTTTTTGTTTTAAATTTTAGCAGCAAAGGAAAACAGAGCTGAGAAAACACTAAGAACCAGAGCAAATGCAACATTTTCTAACCCTTTTGGTCAAAGTAACTCAGATTTCAAACACTTAATGTAGCTAACCAAATCCTTATAAGTTCTTTCTTCACATGACAGCTCTTAAAAATCTCACCCGGGGCCGGTGAGATGGCTCAGCGGCGTACACGCCTGCCTGGCAAGCGCGAGGGCCCAAGTTCGACTCCCGGATCCCACATACGGAAAAAGGGCCGGTGATATCGCTCAGCGCCACGGGCACCTGCTGGTACGCGAGGTCCTGAGGTCAACCCCCGGTACCCACAAAAAAAAAAAAAAAAATCCCACCAATCTCATTATGCAACTTACCTGCTCATAAAATTCATTGACAATGCCTTCTGTCCATTTCAAATGCAAGTCTCGAACTTTTGCTGGGCCATTTATATCTGCTAGTTTGATGCACACCTGGCACACTAAGAGGCGATCATTTTCACTACTCCATTCTATACCATTGCTATTTACATCATTGGCCTATTTTGAAAAAACAGAATTATTTTAGGTTCTAAGGGCACAAGAACTTTCTAGTAGTTGTTTGTTTTTGCCAAGTTATCTTAAACTGTTTCTTGTCTAAATGACAGAAAGAAATTTCAATAAATGCTTCTTGTAATCAGTGTATGCCATAACATGGAACTGCATGGGTTAAATTTCCTATTGAAGTGTTGTTAGAATTTTGCTTCAGTAGAAACCATAGCTTTTTTAAAAACATAACTATCATGGGTTTCAATATTTGTGATTACCACAGAAAATAATGATTTATGTGTATCTATGTGTATGTTATGTACAATAAATATATGTACATATATTAATAAGTCATAAGAACTATAGCTGTTTCTACTTCAAAAATGTATGCTTAAGGAACTAAAGAGAAGTTGACTCTAGAGGTAAAAGGCAAAGGTATATAGTTAAAAGAACATAAGTATTAGAAGTTGGTCTCTATGGTTTTAAATCTTGTCTCTGAATGATTAATTCAGTGTGTAACACTGGAAAAATTACTTATCCTATTTGAATTTAACTTTCTTCATCTATAAAATAAGAAAAGTAATTTAACCATACGTCCATTAATGTTAATATGTGAAAAATGCCTCATTCATAATATGTTAAATACTAACATTTAAACATATAGAATTATTATTAGTTAAAACTATTATTCAGGAACTCAAATTTCCTTTTGTAAAAAATGCAAATAGGCCAGATTATCATGGTTTCTGAACTTCAGTGTGAACGGTGAGTGTTTTTGGCACTAAACCCTTCCATCAAGGGAAAATTTATTTATGTAGTTCACCAACACACAAAATATCTCATAGAAGAGCTTTTTAAATTGAAATTGGGAATTCTAGAGCCCCACTCATATGACACTTTCCCAGGAAACTTCAGAATGGAAGTCTGAGGAACACAGATTCACAGGGATACACGTAAGCCCAGTGTGGTGGCACACACCTGCCATCTCAGCACTCTGAGAGGCTGAGGCAAGGGGGTCACAGGTTCCAGCCCAGCCTGAGCAACTCGGCAAGATCCTGTCTCAAAAAAAGAAAAGAAAAGAAGAGGAGGAAGAGGGAGGGAGGAGGAGGACAATGAGGTGGGGAGAAGGAAGAAGAAGGAGAAAAAGGGCTGGAGATTTACTTCAGTGTGAAGATCTGGGTTTAATCCCCAGTACCAAAAAAAAAGTATACACTATGGAATAATTTTAAAGGCACCTGATCTGATTTTATAAACATTGTATTACCACTATGATGGCAACGTATGTAGGTGTCTCCTAAACAGTTAAATCTGGTACTCCTTTGTTACCTGCTTCTCTTCCCGTAAAAGTACAGCTTCCTTTAAATCACAAAAATCAAGGCAATAGCAGCTTCCTGCTAGTGAAAGAGGGGCCATCCTTCATCACAGGAATCTAAAGTAATGGTTTTTAACTTTGTACCCCAAATTTCTTGAGAGATAACACATGCTTCCATATATACCATAATCATAATAGGGCAGTGCTTCTTGATCCCCTTGAGTTCTATGAGGGCAAGGACTCTGGCCCATTCTTTCTTCATTTTTCCTTAGCACAATTAGTGCATATAGTGGGCAATTCCAATAAATAGTAGCTGAATAAGTGAACTGTTGTCAAGTGGAAGAGGGTACATACTTCACTCTCCCGCATGTTAGCCAGTTAAAGAATTACTAATACAATGAAAGTATAACAGGCAGAGCAAGGTAGGCATAACTGGCTTCTCAGAAATACATCTTTGACTTCACAGAAGGTCTTCTTAGCACTGTGCTTAATTTTCTCAAATCATTAATAGGTTTGTCACTATGTGAAATAATGTCACAATAAAAGAAGACCATGGGTCAAAGAAAATAAAGCAAATAAAAGTATTTTAGGACATGTTACCATAACAGATTTTTTTAGAATAAAGGTATGTACGTATGTATGTGTGCGTGCATATATATATATATTTATATCAATTATTTCTTACTGCATAAATAGTATTATAACAACATTAAAAAAAAACACTGTTATAACAACACTATCAATAATGATTTCCCTTTCTGAAATCAGGCACTAATTTGTATAACAAACCTTGGCATTGAATTCAGCAAGGAAATCAAAATGCTTTTTAAGATCTGTGGCAAGGATTGCTTCAATGACTAAAAAACGGAAGCGCTTGAACTCCACATGGTCAAGATTAAGAAGGAAGTTGTATTCTGGGCGAGAAAGATACAGATTCCAAGCTGATGCAGCATGATGATTTTCTAGAACAGATCTGTCGTTGTACAGAACTGCCTAAAAAGAAATTTTTAAAAATGAGGCAGGCATCTCAAAGACATGAAACTTTAATAATTAAAAAAATTACCACCAGAAAAGAAATGTAACTCTAAACCTGCTCTAGATCCCTAAAGTCATTAACAGCTGTATCTGAGAAGGTTTACTGATGGAATGAAGTACACTTCCAAATACCACCCTGTCATCTCTTGGGAGGCAGCACGGTAGCTGCAAAGGATGATGAAAAATTTGGAAATGGATAACCCTTTAGCTTATTAGCTATGTATGCTTGAAGGAATGGTGTACTTTAACCTCTTTAAATGTCAGCCTACTGAATTATAAATTTTTTGTTACATTTCTTCAGATATTAAAATACCTAGCAAAATGCCTACTACAGAGTAGATTACTTATTATTATATTACCTAATTTTTTTAAATCCCAAAGAGAAAGACTAAACTTCCAGTATCCCTAAGGGGTCAATTTATATTTAATAGATTTGACTAATTTGTGCTCAACTCTGATAAGCATTGATAAATATCGGAATAGCTTTGTCTTGTCAGGAAATAGTAATAAAACACCCAGATCAATAAAACACAATGTACAGTGCGTGCTTTGTAAAGCTGCCTGGTTTAATAAACTCTTGGCTGGCCAGTTCAGGAAAAGAAATTAGTAAGTTCAGGTTCTTTCACTGTTGCAATTGCCTATGATCCACCAAATGACCAGGATTTTTGAAGATTATATGTGTTAGGTTAGAGAGAGAATGGACATTTGAATTTTGCACAATGGTACTGCAAATGGGGAAATATGTCCTCCAGAGCGGGTAGTTTCTCTCCTAACAACTCTTAGAAAGTGGGCAAATACTAATAACTAGATTTAAATTTACCAGAAAGTTACCTGTGGAAATCATGAGCTACTAATATAGCTTCATTGGAGAAATGAATTGCATTGCCATTCTAACCCATTTGCACATGCACACCATTACACTCACTCACACTTATGCATACCTCCATATTTATATATGCCTCCCCTGCATTCACCCCCACACTTGAGATTCAAGAGAATTTATCTTGTTATTGTACACAAAAGAGACAGAGGTGTAAAAAAGAAAGCAGAAAATAGTTACAGATGATGAAAAGATCAGAACTGAAATTTCAACATAGTGAAGTAAAGAAGTTCTTCACAGTAAAATGAAGACTTCAGATGAATTCAACCATAATCATTTGAGTATATGCTGTTTGTAAATCATGTGGTTAGAAACACACAAATGACATTTTAGAAATCACCAACATAAACAAACACCCACAACCATGTTAAATGTATGTAGTACCAAGTTTTCATGTTTAAAATGATGGTAATTACAATTACCCATTTTGGGGGACCTCCTATCACTTTATTTAATTGTGACAATAAAGGAATTTTATACCTCAACAGCTATATTGGATACAAAAATAATATTATACCAGATCAATTTTTATATACATTAATATATTCACAGCAAAACCATTTTAGGTCTGGATATTAAGGCAAATCTTAGGAGAAAAAAGGGAGTGACAAAAAGATTAATAATTACACTCAACCATTATAGTTTTTAGCATATGACTAACTTAGCCAGAAGGAATATAAATCTTAGAGCTAGTCAGAGTTTTGTCAATTTGATCGAAAGCAAAAATACTTTTGGCAGGGTGTCCAGAATTTCAAAAAACAAAGACTTAACTATTTCATCAGCTATTTATCCTTTCCTAGTTGATGAATGGGATTTTTTTTTCTAATTCTGTGGAGTAAAGCATGTCAAGGTCATTTGTCTTTATCTAATTAATTATAATGTACAGCCTTATAAGTCCAATGAAGTGGCCATCTGATTCAAATGAAGAATGGTTAATAAAAGAATACGCAGCATGATTATAAAATTTCAGAACTACTCTTTAAACTTTCTGAAAAAGTATTTCCTACCTGAGGTGCATTTGTGGCCACTAGAAATGCATTTGTCCTCCCTGGGTGATCATAATCATGCATGGCAGCTGCCACATACAAAGCCATCAATTCCAGAGCAGGAATGTTTGAAGACAGGCAGCCATAGCTCTCATCTGGAATACAGCAGCTCTTTGAGGAAATATAAGCAATTTGTCCAGGATTAATTCTACCATCGGATTCTGAGGAACAACAAATAGCAAAATAAACCAGCATTAGGACAGACTTCTTCACAGTTAACTAAAGAGAGGATTACCCAGCAGGTAATATGATCATTTATCTCATTTGTTGACTTAAAAAACAGACTCCATGGAATTAAAAGAGTATACCCTTTCCCATATACACATTAGAAGACGTGTCATATCTGATCATAAAGTACTTCACAGGCCATAATAGCATGTTCATGCCAGCTTGATGCTCTCTTACTCGAGCTAATAATTTTTTTAATCTCTGATTTTCTACACATTTGTTACTTAAGGGCTAGATAAAATGGTCAGGGTGTAGGATATAAGAGAAAAAAATGATAATAAAATTTGATTAAAAATGTATAGGGATTTAGGAATTTAGTATGTTACCAAGCTGAACTTCTCTATTTAGACGATTTTTAGTTTCCATCCAGAAATATTCAGTTTCATTTCTGGCACTGACTAAAACTCTTCCTCCCTTTCTCTTGCATTCCATATAATGGAATTTAAAAATACAGAAAGTTAAAAGGCATGAAACATAACTATTTTATCCCCGTTAGAAACAATATGTACCTATGCTATGTTTTTTGTTCTTAATACCTTACCATTTGTTATTTTATCTATTTTGGTGGCTTTATCTAGATGGTGATATTATTTTTGATAAAGGGATCTTAAGAAAATACAAGGAAAAAACCCTGGCACTGTATTTACGGTAGATGGTAAATAAAAGCAAAGATATAAGAGATAGAAAAATTCCTTAGTTGTGTTCATCAATGGAATCTAGAAGTAATGCCCTGGCTTGTCAAAGTTCAAAATGATTTTTAAATTATTTTAATTAACTTGATATTCATCATCGCAAGAACTTTTTAATGTAGTGACTTTAGTACACTAGTGATAATTAATTATAAAACATAGCTACCTCTTTAGTTTCATACTGTTTATCTAATTTTATATTTAAATTGAGTTTTTGAATAACAATACAGAAACTTTTAAAATACTTATAAAAATAAAAACAAGGTAGTGAAATACACAAATCAGGAGATAGATATAGATATAGATATAGATATAGATATAGATATAGATATATGCAAACTTAAGACACTGATTATCAATATCTGAGTGAATCATTTGAAGTTTTTCCTGTGTTATACACATTCTGGATTTTCCCTACAATTATGAAAATATATTTTAAAAAATCAAGGTGGCAAAAAATGCCCTTTCAAATAAATTACTTCAACTGATAGAATTTTATGCTTCACAAAAATTGTATGCTTAAAAAAATTAATAGTATGATAAGGAAAACAGCTAGCAAGAACAATTAAATATAATTATTATGGATCTCATTTATTTATTTCCTTTCAGAAAAAAAGGGATTCATTTAATTTGCTGATTCATTTAAAAGGAGGCCTCAGTAAAAGGCACTTAGATTGTAAGGAAAGATGCAAAACTCCTTATTTGGAGATGCCATGGTCTTATATACAGAAGATCACAAGAGATCTACTCTGAAACTATTAGAAATATTAAGCGAGTTCATGAAAGTTGTAGGGTACAAGATCAACATGATAAAAGCAATTATATTTCAATATACTAGCAACAAATAATTTAAAAACTTCCAGATTCAATTTACAAGAACATTGAAAAGAATAAACTTAGGAATACATTTATCAAAAAGTAAAAAAATTAGTATTCTGAAACTACAGTATATTTTCAGAGGAAATTTTTAAAAACCTTAAAGAAATGGAAAAATACTCATAATTATGGATCAGAATTTTTGTTGTTTTTGTTTTTGGAAACAGGGTCTTGCTATGTAGTTCAGGCTGGCCTCAAACTCACAGCAATCCTCCTGCCTCAGCCTCCCAAGTGCTGGGATTATAGGCGTGAGCGACCACACCCAGCAGATCAGAATATTTAGTATTCTTAAAGTGGTACTAATCTCTAATCTGTTCCACAGATTCCCACACAATTCATATCAAAATCCCAGATGCTTTTTTATAGAGCTGTCTGAGTCTGAAATTAATTTGGAATTGTAAGGGACTCAGAATAGCCGAAACACTTGAAGAACACAGTTGGAGGATTCACAGTTCCTTATTTCAAAGCTTACAGAGCTCCTATAATGAAGACGCAGTACTGGTGTAAGGATCAACTTAACAAAATCAATCAATGGAATGGAACTGAGAATCCAGAAATACACTATCTGTGGTCCACTGGTTTTCAACAAGGGTGCCAAGACCTGTATGAGAGTAGACTACATGCCCTGCATGATGCTCAGTACTCTCCGTGATATCTTATTTAATGCTTCCCACATCTTATTGGGTAGAAACTGATGTAATAACATTTAAGAGCCCACTGTGTTTAGAATATACTAAGAACTTTTTTCAACAAATGCTACTAAACTGGCTATCAATATTCAAAATAATGTTAGACTTCTTCATTACACACCCTAAAATTAGCTACAAATGGACCATAGACCTAAACTTAAGAACACTAATTATAAAACTCAGAAGAAAACATAGGAAATCTTCATGCCTTGTCTTAAAGTATTCTGAGATATAAGCATAAGCAACAACAAAAAAGTTAGATGAATCAAAATTAAAACTCTTTGTGCTTTAATATACATCATCAAGATTAATAGATAAATGACATCTGCAAGATAGAGAAAAAGTATGGAGTTTTCTATGCAATTGAAGTTAAGCTATTATCAGTTTAAACTAATCTGTTGTAACTAAAAACTGTTCTAGGTAAGCCTCATGGTAATCTCAAAGCAAAAAAAAAAAGCATTATACAAAAGAGAAAGAAACCATTGCATATCACTATAGAAAATCATCAAATCACAAAGGAAAACAGCAAGAGAAAAAGAACAACATATCTACCAGATAACCAAAAACCATTTAATAAAAAACAGCACCAGTATAATCAATAACTGCCTTGAATATACATAGATTATAGTCTCCCATTGAAAGAGTGAGCCAGGTATGGTGGTGCACACCTGTATTCCCAGCACTCTGGAAGGCTGAGGTGGGAGGACTGCAAATTCAAGTGCAGCCTGAAATACTTAGTGATTTACTGAGATCCTGTATCAAAATTAAAAAGGGCTAGATGTATCTCAATACAAAAACCCTAGGTTCAATCCCCAATACGACCAAAAAAAAAAAAAATGTGGTTGGATATATTAAGAAGAGAAAAGAAAACAAGACCCAACTATATTATCCCTTCAAGAGACTCATTTTGCCTTTAAGGACACACACAGACTGAAAGGGAAAGAATAGAAAAGATTCCACACATGGAAACCAAAAGGTAGGCAAGATAGCAATACTTGTATCAGACAAAATACGCTTTAAGTCAAAATTGTAAAAATAGGCCAAAAAGGTCATTTAATGACAAACTGATCAATGTATCAAGGTAATAAAGTAATTATAAATATATATGGGTGTGATTCTTGAGCACATAAATATATAAAGCAAGTATTAATGGATTTGCACAGAGAAATAAATAACAATGCAATAAAAGTAACAGACTTCAATACCACACCTTCAACCATAGACAGACCATTCAGACAGAATATCACAAAGGAAATCTTACACTTGAAATATACCTACTGGGCCTAACAGACATGTAATCGACATTTTATCCAACAGCAGAATACATTTCTCAAGTGTGCATTTTCTAGGATAAATCATATGTGAGGCCACAAAACAAGTCTTGTCAAATTTAAGACTGAAATCAAACTCAATCTTTTCTGACTACAATACTGTACTACACATCAAAAACCAGAGAAGATCTAGAAAGTTAACAAAAATGTGGAAATTAAAACAAATGCTTTGAGTAACCAAATGGGTCAGATAATAATTCAAAAACAAATAAAAAGATCTTTTGAGACGAACAATAATGGAAATATACCAAAACTAATGGGATACAACAAGAACAATTCTAGAAGGGAAGTTTACAGTAATAGACCATCTCAAATTAACACCTAATGTTAACCTCAAGAACCTAGGAAAAGAACACAGTAAGTCCAAATTTAGTAGAAGGAAGGAAATAACAAAGATCAGGGTAGAAATAAATGAGACAAGAAAAAAGCTACAAAAGATAAAACCAAGAGTTAGCTTTTTAAAGAAATAAAATTAATAAACATTTTGCTGGCTAAGAGTAAAAAAAAAAGACTCAAATGCAGTCAGAAAGGAAAGAGAAAAAACAAATACCAAAGAAACACAGAGGATCATGAATTGATACCAAAAATTTTTCTAGATAATCTAGAAGAAACAGATGTTACTAATAATATAAAACTTACCATGACTGAATTAGTAAGAAATAGAAAATATTAACAGACCAATAATAAAAAGATTGAATCAGTGATCAAAAATCTATCAAAGAAAAGCTCAGGACCTGATGAATTAATGTCTAAATTCTACCAAACATTATGTGTGGGGGACCACCTGGATGGCTGTCCTTGAGAGAAGAGCAACTATCTTCATCTTGGCTGAACCTGGCCCTAATTCCACCTATTGGTATATACAGAGCTGTCTAGGACTTTTCCTTATCTCTTTAATTGGCTTTAGGCAATGCAAATAGGTCCAGCCGAGGTCCTGATGTGTAGTATTTGAAGCAAAGCGACAGGCCTGTGTTTCCCCGCCCTTTGCTCCCAATACATGGTTCAGCCTGGCGGGATGGAGAGCCGTGCTCCACGCTGTCGGCTGGGATCGAGCCTCGAGAAAGAGGCTATGACTTCCCAGGGCATAAAAGATTATACATCAGAGCTGAAGCACCAACCCCAAAACATTAGATACTATCTTGAATTGTGTTATGCAGATTACTCCTTCTGCATATACTTCCCTCTGCATTTGCAAAGGTGATTTTCAGGCCTAGCCCAGCTCACGAGACTCATGTAATTCCCGCCACTCTCACAGTCACTCATCCCCGAGCCACTCCCCTCCTTCAGAATTAATAAAACCCGGGTTCAGCCTTGGGTCGTGGCCTTTGTCCCAGTAGCCACCATCTTGGCGGGACTTAGGACCCCTTGGCTCCCCACAACTATAGATATGCCTTAGTGTCTTTATTCTCGCCGTGGGTTGCATTGGATGTGGTAGATTGGAATTAACTCGGTAGAATTCCAATAACTTCCTTTTGGGTTTACAAATCTGACTTCCTGGACCGTGACGAGGACAGGAAGGGCTCTCTATAATTATGTACTGAAAACATTTACCAATAAAAAGTACAACATTAAATTGTACTTTTCCCAACTCTTCCAAAAAAAATTGAACAGAATAAAATACTTTCAAACTCATTTACAGGGCATTTCCCTGACACTAAAGCCAGATAAGCTGAATATGGACTGAAACCCCTACAAACTGTGAGCCAGAATAAACCTTTCCTCTTCTAAGTTGTGGATGTATTTTCATAAGGGATTTTATCATTAAGGGACTTCGCATGTATTGAGATGATCATGTAATTCTTATCCTTTGATTCTATTATGTGATGTATTGCATTTATTGATTTACATATGTTGAACTATTCTTGCTTTCCATGGGATGAAAGTAACTTAGTCATGGTGAATGATCTTTTTAATATATTGTTGAATTCTATGCGCAGGCATTTTATTGAGGATTTCCACATCTACGATCATCAAGAATACTGCTCTGTAGTTTTTTGTTGTTGTTGACTCCTTATCTGGTTTTGATATCAGGGTAATGCTGGCTTCACAGAATAAATTAGGAAATGTTCCTTCTCTTTCTAGTACATGGAAAAGTTTCAGAAGCACTGTAGACAGGCTTATACAGAATCACCTGAGCTTAAACAGAATCCCCTTCTTTGTCTATTGGTTTAAAAGCATGGAGAACACAAAGTGGACAGATTTCTATCTCAGTTTCTTGTTCAGTGTTACCCTTTTCTGGGTCCCTTGTTAGAAGCATTTCTCCACTGAGAATGAAGGTTGTCCATGTCAATTTTTTTGCAAGTAAAAAATTTACAAGTGAATTATATGAGTAACAGTAAGAAAAGTCACTATTTCCACTCATGAATTCACAATTTTGTGTATTTTGGGTATAGCAGAAATGGTGTCATGTATTGGACACTGGCTTAAACAACAAACCACGTTTTATGGGACATCATCCTAGCTCCACAAAATGTTTACAAGAACAAGTTCTTCATCTGAAATCTTTAATATGTGATCCCATCATTTTCTTAGTCTAGCTGTGGGGAGAGAAGTTTTGTGGAAAGATCAATAAATTCTGAGGGTATAAGCTCATTACCACCTTTACCTCCAGTAAAATCAGGTCCCTGACTTGATGAAATATTGTCTATGATAACTTGAGAGTATTCATTCAGCATTTTGTAGATAATGATGGTGAAGTACTGTACACAAGGAAGGTAAATCTATATCTGGGATAAGAGAGAATAAAAGCTGTGTCTTCCAGAAAAGAAGGGATTCAATGTAATGAACCTGCTACCAGATGGCTGGTTCCCCCAAAGGAATGATGACATATCGAGGACTGACCCTTCATCTCGCCTGTTGGCAAACTGAGCAAACTCAGGAGAGGTCTGGGCCAGTTCAGCCTTGGTGAGAAGAAACCCATGGTGTTGAGCCCATACATAACCTCTATTCTTGCTGTGTTGGCTATGTGTTCGTAAGGTCACTGATTAAGAGCTGGAGAAGATGTGGAAAGAGATTTAGTTGCCATGAGAAGATATCATTTTGTCCAGTTGATTACTGAAAGCCTCCTCTACAAAGAATGGCTTTAGTCAATTAGTCACAGTTCTCCAGAGAAACAGCACTATCAAGATATGGGAGGGATCAATTTTTAAGAAACTGGCTTGCACAATTAAGGAGGCCACAAGTTCAAAAGGAGGGTTGGCTGGCAGGGTAGGGATCCGACACAGAGCTGGTTCTGCTGTTCAAGTCCACACGCTATCTACTGGGAGAACGCCTTCTTGTGCAGGAGAGCTGAAGCTGTGGCCTATTAAGACTTTCGTCTTATTAGATGAGGACCACTCACATTCATCTCGAAGTCTACTGACTTAAATGTTAATCTCATCCAAAAAATGCTCTCAAGGAAGCACCCAAATTAATATTTGAATTTATCCAGCCAAGTTGACACATAATAATTACCACAACATGTATTCACAAATATCCACCACTGCACCCACGCTGTAAAGTATAGTCTTATTGCTTCCCGTAAAATGGAAGAAGAAAGAGGAAAGATTGAGGGAGAGTTGCTAAACAAAAAAGAACCAGGACTTAATGGTTTGTTAAATTCTCAGCCTATCCAGCTGAAACAAATGTTAAAATATGAATGTTTACCAAAGTTTCTTAATATCATCGCTTCAATTCTTACGTGATACTTTTAAGCATGTTTCTTTTAGTTTGGTAAGGTTACATATTTTAAACGTACATGACATGCCTGCAATAAAAACCAAGAACAGAAGTAAGCAAAGTAATAATTATCCCAATATTAAGGATAATGACTCATGTTACATTAAGTAGTACTGAATCTTAATCTAGCTTTGAAGATGGGTATCAGGTTTACATATTTTTATGTTATTAATATACATCATAACTTATATAATCCTTTATATGTACCAAAATGTACTTAATTAAAATTTTAAAAGAACAGAGGTAATGACACATCTTGATTTATTATTCCTAATCAAATAATTAAATAGAAAGATTTGTAGGAGGAAGTACCTGTTTCGTTTCCTATTTCATAACCACTGTGGATCTGCTGTAAGCCAGGAATAGGCCTTGTTGTCAGATACCAAACTGCATGTAGGACATCTGTGGCATGTATACGATTGTGATCTAAAGTCACCAAAATATTTTATAGAAATGATCATTCTGTTAGATTTCTTCTGAGACATTTAAAAAGTTAAGAATTGTGTAGTCATACAACATTCTAATCAATAAATTATATGAGTTAGAATAATTTCCCGTAACTGTATTTTGTTTTACCTAGTTTTGAAAAACCTCGATATGTTAAAAAGTTCTCTTTTTAAAGCTTTCATGTATAGTATAAAAACACAGTAAAGAGCCAAAGAAAAGGCAGGGCAAGAAAAGATAATTGAAAGGCATGGGAAATTTTTCTCAAGGTTTTTATTTTGTGTCTTTTAAAAATACCAAGTGGTGTCTGGATTACAGAGATCAGTACAGAAAATGTTTTTTTGCACACAGAACAGTTACAAATTCTGGATGCTTATGCTTTTACAAAAAATGTTCTTTTAAAATATGAGGAATACCTGTCTCTCAGCTTTGCTTTACTGGTATGTGAAAGCATCCAGAGAACTGTCTGACACCTACTATATGATAATAAAAAATTGGTTTCCTGTAATACTACTAATGTGAAAAGGCAATGTGGCACAGAAATGAGAGATGGACCTATAACTGAGACCAGCTTTGCTATCTAGTTTTGAGACCTGAGTTTTTATTTCTCATCTGTAATACAATCTTTGAACAAAGATTAAATGAGATAACCTACATGAATATAATGATTAGGTAGTTAAAGAATATATTCAATAAAAATTAAATACTTCAACACATATTAATAAATACCTACAATATAGAATTAGCAGATGATACAACAATATGTGTTTAGGCTATAGACATGACATAGTGTCAATTCATTAGGAACTCATTTGGTAATATAATTACCACCTTTTATTGATGATGTACCATGTGTTCTGAATTCTAATATCCTTCTGATTGATCACTTTATATTATCATTCCCTGTGGGGTAGGCACTATTGTTATTTCTCTTTACAAATTTATAAAGTTTAGAAAAGTTAGGTTCAGAGCCTGTTTTCTTAACCAATATGTTCTAATTAGAGCGGAGAACAAAGACTTCTTACCATTTTTCTTTCCATTCTGCTTCCCTTGAAGAACCTTGAAGCATCTCAAAATTCAACTACTTCTTAAATGTATAGTTTATAAATGAGAGTTATAGTATACATAACTCACTTTAAATTATTAAATATCATTACTGATGGGTTATGACAATTTAAGAATAACTTATTCTTTATATAGTTGAATTCCCAAATAATGTATCCACATAGAGAACTGTAGAATGTTTCAACACATAAAGCTGTAACTTTTCCTCATATGAAATTCAAATTATACTCAATCAAAAAAAATCAAGTAAAAATTATTAAGTTAGAACACAAAAACAAATTCTGTTGATGAATTTTAAACATTTTAAAATGTACAATTTTCCTAAATTATTATTTTTTTTTTTTATGCGGGTAACGGGAGTCAAACTCAGGACCTCGCGCTTGCCAGGCAGGCGCTTATGCGGCTGAGCTATATCACCGGCCCACTAAATTCTTGACTTGATATTATTAAACATTTGAAAAAAAAGTACTCAAATAATTATTAACATAGAAAGATGCACACTGTATCACAAGTGAAAAAGGAGATTATAAATAGACATCAGTAGTATGGTTCACTTTACAAAATATAAATTTATATAAGGAGAAAGTCATATTTATAAGTTGTACACCAAAATAAGAGTTAACTGTGAGTAGCATACAGATTTTTTAAAGCTCTCTATTTAAAAATTTCCCAGACATAAACTGGTGGAGCTATAGACCAAATGCCTGTGGTCCCAGTGTGGTACTTGGGAAAATGAGGCAGGAGGATCACTTGAGCTCAGGAGTTCCAGATAAGCGTGGACAATAGAGTAAGACCTCATCTTAAAAAAAATCCAGACATGTAGTTTTAAGTGTTCAAGGAGCCTTATGAAGAGAAAGATAATAAAAAGTTTCAAAATCAGTACTATTTGAACTTAAATGATAAGATATTTTAATACTTACAAGGAATATCTCGATAGCCATTTTCTAATGCATGAAAATAATTCATGAACTGTTGAGTGGGAATTTTAAATATTTCCAATAAACCAGTGTCTTGAAATAAGGTATACATAACCTAAATGTCAATAAAATAAAGTTCACTTTAAAATCAGAATCTATTTGTAGTTGAGTATAATATGTTCTGTGATTTGAATTTAGGAATGTTAACTATGTGAATGTCTTCAAGTTAATTTATTAAAAACTTCTCTATGATTCTTTCCAGAAAAATAAGAAAGGAAAACATCACACTAAGGCCCATGAAAACCAAAGAAAGCTTACTACACATATCATGTCCCAATTTTTTAATTTTTTCATTCTTCTCTTTAGGTTTCTATTCATAATTTATTGAAGGACATTATGAATTCTATTCCATTTTAATCCTAAGTGTCAAAAAAGTTAGAAAAATATATTTATCACATTTTTGTCCCTAAAGAATTCAATGAGATGAACTTCTATGTCCTCACATAATCTCTCCAAAAGTTTATGCATTTCAAAAATAAGATATTAAAATAATTAATAAGTCATATTTCGGAAAAGTAAAACTGATACTTTATGTGAGCCCATTAGGTAGAAACTTAAGTCTGGGTGGCAGTAAAATGTAAGTATTTTTCCATGGTTCTAAACATGCGTTTGGCCTCTGGTAAAGTACAGGAAGAGTAGGTGAAAAAAAATGAAGCTTAAGTTTCAGTACTTAGAAACTAAATCAATGTTCATGTCTTTTTTAACCTCGAGTCAAAAAAAGTAAATATTCCTTTTTAGTTTAAACTAAATTCCAACATACTCAAATAGAATGCTTTTCATGTATATAAACTATATACATATTGTTTTGTATATATAATTGTTTTATATATATTTAGCTCTCTGAAAAAATAAATGAACAATGTCATTTTAAACTAGTACCTAAGCCAATATTATATTTAGAATTTGCTTTATAAAACTTTGTGAAGAAATTAGTTTGTAGTTTAAAAAAAAGTAGAGATTTGAAAACAAACCTGACTGAGAATCCTTCCTGATTTCTCTCCCATCTTTTCTACAAGTTCAAAAATTTGAAAGTTCCAGTTGCTCATCTTTTCTATCAGTGAGTCATAATCTTCTACCACAGTCATGTCCAGTGATGCTTCCTGTTCAACCTGTGCAGGAAAAAGCAACAAAAACTCTGCCTTTGATAAATATTGTTAAATAAACATCTAAATGAGAACACTTAAAATTGAACATTGAAAGTGACCAGTAATATTTTCTAGTAGTTATCTCAAATGTACTTTTATCTACACTTCTTAAGTCTTCTTTCTATAGAATTCCATTTCCAGACAACTATAAAAATGTCTCCTGGCATCGGAAGACTGATGAATCTGTGTTACTTTGATGAAGAGAAATGTCATATTTTCAAATCACTTCACAAATCTATAATCTATAATTTTCATTTTAAAAGTTACAAATATCAAAGGATGAGAGAAAAAAATCATCTCACTGTACTGGCATCAATGTCCCCAAGTAAGTGGATGAGATTATTTCCTGAAAGTTTAAATTCTGAACATGAAAGGACAAGAAAGAATGCTACTCTAAGTAGATTATTTTCATTACTTTTAAATGACTATGCACATAGTCTCTATAACAAAAAAGTATTATCAGGATAAAAATGTATCTACTATAAAACTAACTGTGTTTATTTAAAAATGAATGCTGTTTGTTGCTGTATGATTATAAGTTTAGAACTAATTATTATTTGTAACCCAAGCATCCTTTTAGTTGTAGTGACTTCTCAGTAAAAAAAATTTAAAATACTATTACACTAAAAATCTTGTTCTGGATGAAAAGAATGAAACTAGTACTAACTAGTGTTGTATTTCACCTTAACATAATCATATTGAAAGTTTGTTTTTTACATTTGGTTGCCGTGCCTCTTCGGATAGGTGATTATCACCTTCCAATATTTCTGCAGAATTATTTCTGCAGGCTCCCTTCTCTGTTTCCTCCTCTTGCTGAGTTTCCAGAAGGTTAAATGATTCTGCGAAAGTGGTGTTTTCTCCTTCACCTTTCAAAAAATATATATAGTATTAAATAGAAATAAAAACTTGTCTTAAATGTATAGCTTTAAAAGAAAAATGGCTATTGTTTAAAAATATTCAGATACAGTGAACCATAATGGAACTCAGTCTAAATTACTTAATCATGGTATTAAGTTGTATCTGTCTAGATTATCTTGCCCAGGCACCTTGTGCTTAAGCAATACACATTTCACACACAGGACTCACCACATATGTGAGATGTATCTACTCATCAATGAAAGACAATGAGAAAGAGAAAAAAGTCCCTACAAACAGGAACTTTCTTACCAATTTGATATAAACAACTCTCAACATCACTGGGTTTTAGATATAAAAACTCTTAAGTTCATAATTAGAAATGAATGAAATTAAGCCATATGTAAGACAATATCATTAATTGTGAATTATTTATCTGCTCATATGACAAATAATATTATACTTCTCAAGTCACATGGAAAGAGGGTGCAGCATTGGTAGCCCAATGATATTCACATGATTTAAAATGGTTCGTTCATTCTTATTCTATACCCAAAACAAGAAATTTTCCTAAAACACACCAATAACAGTTGAATAAATTGTGGTATATCCATACAACTGAATACTACAGAACAAGGAGAATGAACTACAATCACATACAACAATATACATAGGTGACTCTTAAAATATAATATTCAATGAAGGAAGCTATGATTCTTTTTATGAAAAGTTTAAAAGCATATTAAAACAAGAGCCAGTGAGATAGCTCGGGCCAGTGAGGTAGCTCAGCGGCATAAGCGCCTGCCTGGCAAGCGCGAGATCCTGAGTTCGACTCCCAGTACCCACATAAAAAGGAAAACAGGGCCAGTGATATCGCTCAGTGGCACAAGCACCTCCTGACAAGCGCGAGGTCCTGAGTTCGACCCCTAGTACCCACATTAAAAAAAAAAAAAAAACGATACATACAAGTACTGAAACACAGGAAGATCAACCATTACCTTTGAAGGATATGGCTGGAAGGGGGCATAAAGGGAAACTCTGAGATGATAATATTTAATCTCTTGATCTGGGTATTGAATGCACAGTGTATAAAATTGCATTAAGCTTTCAATATGTAGAGCTTAAAATTTTTTATTCCATTAAGTAAAAGAGTTAAGAGCACTTGTTTGACTTTCAAAAGAACTAGATTCAAATCCTGATTTTTGTATTTAATAATGGCAAGTTTTTTACCCCTGTAAAATATGGATATCACCTATCTTACTAGATGTTACAAATAAAAGGTAAAAAAATAAATAGTAATCAAATCTAAGCCTAAAATACTGAATATATTAAAAAACCATTATTGACACAGGAAGTGTCATTTTGAAAATATAGTTTTTCCAAATGAAAAAAGTCACTTTAAAAAATGAAATTTAGAATACAGTAGTCCTCTTTTATCTAGTTTCATTTCCTACAATTTCAGTTAACCATAGTCAACTGTGCGTCAAAAATATTAAAAAGAAATTTCCAGAAATAAAGTTCACATTTTTTAAATTGTGCATCAACCTGAACACTGTCATGAAACCTCAAACTCTCCTGTTCCATCATGACCTGGACATGAAACATCCTTTTGTCCAGTGTATTTATGCTGCATATGCTATCCCCCTCCTTGTCACTTAGTATCCATCTTAGTTATGATACTGACTATAGTGGTACTGCAAGGCTTGTGTTCAACTCTTATTTCACTTAGTAATAGCCTCAAAGCAGTAAAGTAGTTATTGATGCTGACAATTTTATTACAGTATATTGTTATAATTGTTCTATTTTATTATTATTATAGTTAATTTCTTACTGTGCCTACTTTGTAAGTTAAAGTTTATCATATATGTGTACGTATAAGAAAAAGCAAACCATATATAAAATTTGTTACTATCCACAGTTTCAGGCATCCACTAGGGATCTTGGAATGTATCCCTTGCAGTTAAGGGAGACTATATTATTGAGGTGCTTAGTTAATTAAGATAGTACCTACAATAATATTCTAAAATAGCAGTTAATGTAAAAATTGTTGGCATTGGAGGTATATTACATGATCTACTTTTTAGTCATCTGAAATTATAACACTATCTGCCACACAACAATAAAAGCAGCTCACATAATTATAGTAATTTCTTTTCCAAAGATGTCTTTTCCAAGTGTGTCCAATAAGATGTCATTATCTTATTCCACACACTTTTTGGAAATGTATTTTTAATCACTCCTCTTATCAAGAAAGAAGTTTCATTTACCAACCCCCTAGACCTGTGGTGGTGAACCTATGGCACGTGAGCCACATCCGACTGTTTGTTATCCATGAAAGCTCTCAAAGGTTCACCATCATTGCCCTAGAATCTTAAGATTATTAATGCATGAACTATTCTGATGAACAGAGTATGGCAGAAGTGACTCTTTGTTCTGGGTTGAGCCATTAAATGAACTGGCAGC
This sequence comes from Erethizon dorsatum, assembly GCA_028451465.1. Taxonomy (NCBI): domain Eukaryota; kingdom Metazoa; phylum Chordata; class Mammalia; order Rodentia; family Erethizontidae; genus Erethizon; species Erethizon dorsatum. The sequence goes on along the minus strand of CM051827.1, from coordinate 68,914,749 downwards.
TTCCACGTCCTCCTCTCTTGGAATCTAGCCAAAAAATTGGAAAAAGCTTATAGAGCGGCCATATTTAGATGGACTGGTCAACAGCCAAGAGGTACATAAGTACAGTAATCTATCTTGGAAATTCAGACCATTAGTACCTCAGATGACAGATGCCCTGGCCAATATCTTATTACAATCCCTTGAAAGTCCTCAAGTGAGAATCTCTCATCTGAGACCAATCAACCCAAAGACCCATGAGTTGTTATTCTTTTCTACGAGCCTTTTAACTATAATTACTGCAGTTAATGTCTACCCCACTGTACACTGTCTTAGCTCACAACACTATAACAGTATATCATAGACTGGGGGCTTGGCTTACAAACAACAGAAATTTCTCACAGTTGTGAAAAAGGCTAACAACTCCCAAATCAGAGTGTCAGTATGTTCAAATCTTGGTAAAGGGCCCTCTTTCAGGTTGCAGATTGCCAATTTCTCACCTGGTGGAATAGAGGACTAAAGAGATTTCTGAAATTTCTTTAATAAGGGAATTAATCCCGTTTAGGAGGGTTCTAGCCTTGTGACCTAATTACCTCCCCCAAATCCCACACCTTCTACACTCAGGGTTAGGATTCCAACGTATGAATTTGGAGGGAGCACAAACATTTAGCCCACAGCATAAGTACAATTTAACAATTTTAGTAAATTTAAAGTTATGCAGCTATCATGACAATACCATTTTTGAACATTCTCATCACCCCTAGAAAGTTCCTTCATGCCTATTTACAGTTAATCCCCACTCTCACCCTAGGCAACAGCTGTTCTGATTATCTCTATAAATTTGCCTTTTGAAAATTTTATATAAATGTTACATATAAAACAAAATATTTTGAGCCTGGCTTCTTTATAATAGCATTTTAAAGCTTATTCATGTTGCAGCATGTATCAGAAGTTCATTCCTTTACTTGCTAAACAGACTTCCACTGTACAGATGTACACATGATGCTTATTCATTCACAAGTTGATGGATATTTGCACTGTTTCCAGGTTTGCACCATCACAAATAGTGATATTATAAGCATGCCTCTGAGTGCTTATATTTTTTATTAGGTGGAGACTTAGCATTACTGAGTCATATGGTAAATGTAAGTGAAATTCTAAACACTGTCAAAATGTTTTCCAAAGTGGTGATATCATTTTACTTTCCCATTAGCAGTGCACAAGGGTCACAATTTATCTGCATCCCTGCACATGGACTGTCTTTTAATTATAGATATTCTAGACTTTCACCACAATAAACAAAATCATTCATTTTTAAATTGAGTAGTCTGACTTACTAATACTGGGTTGTAAGAGCTCTTTATACATTATGGATACAAGTCCTTAATCAAACATAATGTGTAAATGTTTCCTCTTAAATTGCTGTCTTTTCATTTTCTTTCATCTTTTGCAAGGAAAGCTTTAATTTTGCTAAAGCTCGAATTATGAAATTTTTTCATAGATTGTGAAATTGTATCTAAAGAATGCTTTATTCAACACAATGTCACAAAGACTTTACCCTATATTTTAGAAGTTTTATGGCTTAAATTCTTATACTTAGGTCTATGATTTATTTTTAGTTACTTTCTGTGCATGCAGTGAGGTAAGGCCCCAAGTTCTTTTTAGGGCCAAGTGGATATCATGTCCTGGTATCATTTGTTGAAAAAAACTATCTTTTCCCCTTTAAATTGTCTTGGCAATGTCAAAAGTCAATTGGGCCGGTGAGATGGCTCAGCAGCGTCAGCGCCTGCCCAGCAAGCGCGAGGGCCCGAGTTTGACTCCCGGAACCCACATACCGAAAACAGGACCGGTGATATTGCTCAGCGGCATGGGCACCTGCTGGCATGCGAGGTCCTGAGGTCGACCCCCGGTACTCACCAAAAAAAAAAAAAAAAAAAAAAAAATCAATTGACTATAAATGCAAGAATTTCCTTTTGGAGTCTCGGTTCTGTTCTACTGATACAAGCTCACCATTGTGACAATACCACAGTGTCTTTTTTTTTTTTTTTTTTTTAAGAGTAGGAAAATTTACTGGGAAAAGGAATGGGGAATAGAAATAGCTCCTGAGAGACAGAAGGGGTCCCGAATGGGTTGCCTCACAGTGTCTTAATTAGTGGCTTCGTAACAAGTTTTCAAATCAAGTAGTATAAGTCCTCCAACTTATTTTTTCAAATTTTCATTTGGCTACTGTAGGCATTACATATTTCCATATAAATTTTAACACCAACTTACCAATTCCCACCAAAAAAAAAAAAATCTGCTGGAGTTTGGCAAGTGTTGAATTTGTAGCTCAATTTAGGAGAACAGTCATGTTAATAATACTGAGTCTTCCAGTCCATTATTATGAAATGTATCTCAATTTATTTAGATTTTCTCTTAATTTTTATCAGCAGGGTTTTATAATTTTCAGCATGTGTATCTTTTACTTGTTAAATTTATCCAAACTACTTTACTCTTTTTGATAATACTGTGAGTAGAAATATTTTCTTTCAATTTACAACAGCTTATTTATAGTGTATAGAAATAGAACAGATTGTTGTACACTGATCTTAAATCTTTAAAAATTTTTCATTGGTATATGTTTGTGATACATAATGAATATATTCATTGTGGGGTAGTGGTACATACACACGTCACATTTTGATCCTTTTTATTTCCCTTCTCCCTTCCCCTCCTTCCTACCTCTCCCTATCACCATATTCTCCTTATCACCAATTTTGTGACTTTGTCAAACTTGTTTATTGTTTCTGCTAGTGTGGTATGTGTGTGCGCGTGCATCTGTGCATGTTACTTTGGGATTTCTACACAAAGGACCATATATAATCTGTGAATATTGATAGTTTTATTTCTTCCTTTAGATTCTAGATGGCTTTATTTATTTTTCTTTTTAATTTCCCTGGCTAAGCTATCTAGTACAATATTGAAGAAAAGTACTGAGCCTTCAAATCACATCTTGTTATTGGTCTTAGAGGGGAAAACCATCAGTCTTTCTCCATTCAGGATGTTAGCTATGAATATACCCTTTGTCACATAGAGGATCTTCCTAGTTATTCTTAGTTTTCTAATCACAAAACAAGTATTAGCTTTTACCCAATGCTTTTCCATCTATTGAAATTATCATGTGGGTCCCCCCCCCTTTATTCTTTTACTGTGGTGGATTACATTCATGATTTCTGAATGTCCAGACATTCTTAATTCCTAGGATAGGACTTGGTCATGATCTGACCATTTTATGTAGCTGAATTTAGTTTGTTAGTATTTTATCAAGAATTTCTGGCCGGTGAGATGGCTCAGTGGTGTAAGCGCAAGGGCCCGAGTTCAACTCCCGGATCCCACATACGAAAAAGGGGCCGGTGATATCGCTCAGCGGCATGGGCGCCTGCTGGCGCACGAGGTCCTGAGGTCGACCCCCGGTACCCACAAAAAAAAAAAAAAAAAGAATTTCTGTATACATACACATAAGAGATACTGGTCTATAGTTTTCTTGTGATGAATTTGTCTGGTTATGATGTGAAGGTAATACTGGTTTCATAGAATGAGTTGGGAAGTTCTCCCCTCTTCTGTATTCTTCAAAGTTTGTGAAGGACTGGTCATCATTGTCTTTTTTTTTTTATAAACAACTCATTGAGATGTAAAAACAAAAAACAAAAATTACTTAATTACAAAAATTACTTAACTGACCACTGTAAAGGGGTGAATTTTATAGTATGTGAAGGGATTTATATAAGTCTATCAACCTTGAAAGGACCTATGTCTGATTTACCAGAAAGTGCTAGAAAGTACTCTAGAGTATAGCACTTCAGAGTTTACCAAGTTGTGTCTACCACGACAATATCTGTGTGTATCTCCTAAAGCTACTCCCCCAAAACAACTGATTCTGTCAACGACTGGCCCCTCTGGAACTGGCAGGTACCCTTTCGTTAGCCCCAAACTCCAGGCCCACTTTCTTGAACTATTAGTACTTTAATGGATTAATGGATTTAATAGATTAATTAGTACTTTAATTAGATTTTTAAAAATAATTTGTTCAGCTTTTCTAGCTGCACTTAGGAAAAAGTTGTCCTGAGTTAACTACTTAAGTATCACTGATAAGAAGGCCACTGATTTCAGTTATAAAACAATTAAAATTTCATCAACAATATTTTTTGAGGATATGTTCCACAATGATATAATTAACCAAATTTTAAAACAGCTCTTCTCTATGTTATAAAAAAATTATGCACTCTTCTGACCTCAGATCATGCAGTACAAATTTTAACATTATAAATAATTTCACTATTTACCAACACTAGCCACAACCAAAGACTGCATTCATTTGTACAACACATTTTCACTCTTCAAAATACCTTCATCTATTTTTTATAATTTCTTTTTAATAACTCTTCTATTAGATAAAAATAATCATTTTAAAGACTGATAAATGGAGGCTCATTGGTAAGAATGTTTGCTTAGCATGTACAGGCTGTAGGTTCAATCCTCAGCACTGAAAAAAAACTTAGATTGATAAACAAACATTAAATTCTTCATTTATCCATTTGAAAAAACATAGTAAGAAACTGCTCTTATTCTCAAATGTACATTACTTGTGCATTCTCACCTGATTTTCCACTATGGAGGTCTGGTTCACATGTTGAAATATATTTTAGTATTTGATTTCCACAGCTTATAGAATAAAACAGACAAATATACATATATGATGATTAGAAAATCTGCTTAATTTTTAACCAAGATCCCAACTGCTACACATCTTAATATTCTAATCTCTCTATAAATTTAAAAGACTTTAACCTAGAAAGCATCTATGTATCTTTGAAGGATATAACATATTTCGAAAAGTCAACATTCAGATCTGAGGTAAACCCATATTCCTGTCAAACCAGAAATAACTGCTAACACCAGATGAACTATGTACTGTAAACAGGGACTAAAGTAATGTATATTAAAACAATTCTCTATTACTGACATGATACGATGGGTAGAATAATATTTCACCTCAGAGATCATTTAATTAGAAAATAACACTGAAATAAGAAAAAGGTTATTTCAAATAAACTACTAGATCAAAAAGAAAGATATAGTCTTAACTCATAATCCAGTTATAAGATAGAATTAGATAATAGGTAATAGTTTTTTTTTTTGTTGTTTTTTTTTTTTTTTTTTACCGGGGGGTCGACCTCAGGACCTTGCGCGCCAACAGGCACCCATGCCGCTGAGCGATATCACCGGCCCCTTTTTCGTATGTGGGTTCCGGGAGTCGAACTCGGGCCCTTGAGCTTGCCAGGCAGGCGCTTACGCCGCTGAGCCATCTCACCGGCCCAATAGTTTATTAAAATAACCTATATTTCAAAACAAAATTAATAAAGTTAGGAAACTTACCTGTTACACAGATTGCTATCAGAATTTCTAAGGTGTTGATAAAAATCTGGTGTACTGGGTACATTGCTCAGAGATCTGTGTAAAATAACACTTGGCTTAGTAAGAAAATCAGCAGTGTCAGGAAATTCAATGGGTGAGCGATTAGTTAGAGAACCAGCAGACACTGATCCATGGCTGGGAGAATTCACAGGACTCAGGCTGGGTAAAGCACCTTAAAAAATTAAAAGAGGAGACAGATAAGTATATATCTATATGTATACACTCACGGTATATATTCCTTTTTATAAAGAGCATTTTCCTTCAAAAAAATATTTGCAATTAAATGATAAAATCAGTTTCTACATGGGGTCTCAAGACATCTCGGAAACTGACAAAATAGTTGTTATATTCATGGTCATCAAAAATGACTATTGAGTAAAAAGAATATGTGGTCATCAAAAATGACTATTGAATAAAAAGAATAATAGCACAAAATAGGTAAATATTGAAAGCAGCCGGTGAGAGAGCTCAGCGGCATAAGCGCCTGCCTGGCAAGCACAAGGTCCTGAGTTCGACTCCCAGTACCCACATAAAGGAAAAAAAGGGCCAGTGATATCGCTCAGCGGCACAAGCGCGAGGTCCTGAGGTCAACTCCCGGTACCCACATTAAAAAAAAAAAATTGAAAGCATGACTAAAATGTACATACTATATGGCATTAATTTTCCTAATTTATGTTGGTCTTTATCTTCCACATTTTATAAAAGATATTAGCATGATTATCCACATAAGCAAAGTACTCTACTAAATTTTATTGTTCAATTCAGTAACATTCAATTTTATTAAAGAGGTAAAGTCCTTAACAGCATTAAGTTAAAATAAAAAATTATATGCTGATACAATAGAAGATCCACATATAAATATATAACATATATTCATATATTTCATGCTTGCTGATTCATTCATTCAACAAATATTTGAAAGCCTACTATATGTTAAATATGTGCTGGTTTCACAGTGCAGAAAAAGTATCATTCCTGCCACTCAGTGAACCTAGAATATAATGGAGAATACAAAGAAGTGCTAAAATGCTAGAACAAGGGGGGGTGGGCAGAGTGCTTCAGGACCACATGGTATGTCTCTCTAATCCAGTTGATTTCTCCATAAAGCTTTAGTGAGTTCTTTGAACTAAGGCACTGTGAGTTTACCTGAAGAGGGGTAAGCAGATTTAAAACATCAGTTGTAAATAAAGATCCAAGTAAAATTTGATTTAGAGAGGAAAGCAAGTAACAGTAATTAAAACCTACAGTATTTTAGTGGTAAAAATTTATGTGTGATGGAATCAAGTTGGCCAGGCTGTGTGTCTAGTTATTTGTTCAAACACTACTCTAGATGTTGCTGTGAAGATGTTTTTAGATGTCTATAACATTTAAATCAGTAGATTTTGAGTAAGGTAGATTAACTTCCATCACGTGGGTAGGCCTCATCCAATTAATTGAATGTCCTATGAGAAAAGACTGGGGTTTCCAAGGAGAAGGAAATTTTGACTCCAGACAGCCTTCAGATTCAAGAATGCAACATCAGCTCCTGTTAGAATTTCCAGTCTTCTGGCCTTCACTGAAAATGCCAGACTTTCTAAAATTCAAAATGGTGTGAGCCAATACCTTAAAACGAATAAATTCTCTTTCTGTATCTCTTCTTTCCATATATATTCTTTATGTTTTGCCAATTTGATGATAAACAGAAGGACAATTGTGCTTTCTTTTATAATTTTTCTGATTACTATTAAAAGTTAAGGACTTTTCATGTGAATACATCATTACATAATCTCTTCTCTGAAGAGACTGTTCCACTCATTTGTTCCTTTTAATATTGGATTGTTGTGACAGACACACTTAGAAGTTGTCTCTTTGATTCCTGCCCCTGATCTTGAGTGCAGGAAAAAATTATGACTTGCTTCTCACAAAGGATGACAAGATATTACTCTCATGATTGTGTTAAATTATGGGCTTCATCTTGCTAGCAGACTCAATCTAGAGGGTCTCCTTGTTGGATTCACAAAGCAAGCAGCCTTAGTGAGGAAGACCATGTGACAAAGAATTGTAGGCAGGCTCTAGGAGCTAAGGTGGCCTCCAGAAAATATTCATCAATAAGGCAGAGCCATCAAGAACACACAACCAAAGGAAATGAATTTTGACCCCACCTGAATGAGTCTGGAAGCTGATTCACACAATTATATGGCCACATACTAGTTATATAGCCTTATGACACCCTAAGCAGAGGACTGCAAGTTGTGTGAGGACTCCTGATCCATAAAAACTGCTATAGTTTTGGTAATCTGATATGCAGCCACAGAAAATTAATATATCTGACTATAATTCTTCCAGTGATTTATTTATATAGCTGAATTCTAGTTCTTTCTCAGATATTGCAAATATTCTTTTCAGTTCTTTTCATATGATGTTTTGTGGTAAAGCTATTAATTTTACATAATTTTATTATGTTAAATTTATTCATCTAATCTCATATGGTGAATAGTTTTATGTCTCTTTTTAGAAGTCTTTCCTCACTCTAATGTCATTAAGTATAGCAGTACTATACACTTTTCATTAAATTTATCTCTAGGTAATTCATGGCTTTTAATATAGCTGTACTTGTCTACAATTTGCCCATGTCCTGAAACTTTGAAAGAGACTGAGGTTAAGGAAAGTAGATTAATTAATCTTGCAGAGGAAATTTTAAAACGGCTCAATATTCAGGCTGTGATATGAGTACTGCTGGTTACTTTTAAATGTATTTTTAGTTAGGATTGGGGGCAAAGGTCAGAGCAGAAAAAGTTGAAAAACAAATTTTGGCCCAGAAGGGACCATGTATAAAGTTGGGGCCAAAGTATGTGTGTTTGCTAGAGATTAGTGCCATTGAAAAGAAATCAAGTACTTTGTAAATACACAAGAAGATCCTTTGAGGGTATTTCAGAAATTAATAAGACCCCACACATCACCGGCAAAGGTGCAGAAGTAACCTTACCCTAGGACCTCTGTTCCAGAAAAGCCTGCTACAGGACTAGTTTTCCCAGGATTCATTTCACTGTGCTCAGCCATCCAGACATTCAAGAGACTACCAAGGCCTGGTTACTGCTCACGCTGGAAGCAGACCTTGACGACATCCATGTAATGCTGGTTTTACCAGCATGCAGAATGTAAGAGTTGTGGAGTCAGGAAGGCTTCCACCCCGATTTTAAAGGAAAGCTTGGGAAGCCAGGTAAGGAGTACCTAAAAGGGAAATGTCTGAAGGTGTAGAAATGAACCCAAAGTAAAGTAGAGACACCAGGAAATTGGAGATGCCAAGAATGTGGAACATCTGCCAAGGAAAGCTGTAGCCTGAGAGTGGAGCCAGCCTGAGAAGCCATAAGGGCTGCAATCAGGCCACAGAAATGGGGCCACCTAAGCCCTCTAGGACTCACATCTCACCATATGCCCCAGATGCTGGACATGGAGCTACAGGACTTAATGTTTGCCTGCTGCGTTTCAGTGTTGTTTTGGTCCAATTCTTTTCTGTTCCCCTTTTTGAATAGGAATGCTTACTCTGTGCCACCGTACCTTGGGATTATGTAACTTGTTGGGGGGGGTTGTTTTAACAGAGGTTCACAGCTAAGAGTTAGCCTTCAGTTTCAGAGGAGACATTGACTTGGAGTTTTGAAAAATGCTGGAACTGTTGAGATTTTGAAGGAGGGATTGTTACATTTCCAGTTGTATACTGGATAGCTGAGTTATGTTAGGGAGAATTATGAACTTGCTGTTTTATCTTTATTTGGAGATTAAGTATGTTTTTAAGAGGTATGTTTGGGTGGCAAGTTGACAAGGCATGGTATACAGCAGGGTGGAGTGTCAACCTGATTGGCTGTGAGATCCACGTGGGGGCTTGGTGGCACACTTCTGGATGTGTCTGGGTGGGACATGGAGGCATGACCTTGGAGTCTATGCCTGGTCCCTCATGCCCTCCTTTTTGGCACTGCTCTCCTGCTCTGCTTCCTGGCTACCATGAAATAAGAAGCTTTGCTCTGCCACATGCTTCTACCATGACGTTTCTGCCTTGGAGCCATCAGACCATGGATTAAATCTCCTTAAAATGTGAGCCAAATTAAATCTTTCCTCCTTTAAGTTGTGAGTGTTGAGTATTTGTCCAGCAGTGAGAAATCTAACACAGCACTAAAAATAGAACGATGGGGTGATGTGTCAAAGAATGCAGGGAAGCTGCACGAAGGCTTCTACATGCTGGGAAATACAAAGAAAATACCCCTCCCCCTCAAATCTTCTATGAGGAACACAGCCCTGCTGACACCTTGCTTTTAGCCCAGTGAAAACAATTTCAGACTTCAGACCTCCAGAACTATATGATAATAAATTTTTGTTGTTTTAATTTACAAGTTTATGGTAATTTGATAGAGCAGTGTCTTAGTTGATTTGTGCTGCTACAACAGAATATATAAACTCGTAGCTTATAAACAGAAATTTATTTCTCACAGTTCTGGAGGCTAGAAAGTCCAAGATTAAGATACAGTCATACCTTTGTACTCCACTGCTTTGAAACTTGTCAAATTTGGTACTCAACACATTTTGACATGGAAACTTTGTCCCTGTACTCGCTGTTTGGTGTTCGAGGCTCAGCAAACACTGGGTGTTGACGGCCTCGTGACTCACTACCCTTTCCAGCCAAAACAATTGGTTTGGTTCCCATCATTTTTGGTAGTCCCAGAGCCAGTTAACAATGAGTAACAAGATATCACTATATTAGCTGATTTAGTATCTGATGATGGCTCCCTTCTTGGTTCATGGGTGGCAGTAGGGATTAGGTTTCACCATGTGAATTTTGGGGATACACATTCAAACCATAGCAACCAATAATATACTTTCTATAAATGTCTATTCTGGATATTTCATATAAATAGATTCATACAGCTTTTAGTCTTTTATGACTGGCTTATTTCACACAGTTTTTCAAGATTCATTCATGTTGTAGCACATATTATTACTTCATTCTACTTCTGTGGCAAGCACTATTCTATTGTATGGATAAGTAATATTTTGTTTAGCCATTCATTAGTTGGTAGCCATTTAGGTTGTTTGCACTTTTGGGCCATTATTAATAATGCTAATCTGATTGTTTATATGCAAGTTTTGTGTGGACGTTTTCACTTGAGAGAAAATGCTGGGTCATATGGTAACTCTAAGTTTAATATTTTGACAAACTGCCAAAAAACATCTTCCCAGGTAGCATTTTACTTTCCCACCAGGAATATATGATTTTGTCCCAAATTCTGAATATTTTTACCAAAATTTATTGTTGTCTGTCTTTATATTAACTGACATCCTAGAACAGTGATAGCGAACCTTCTAGAGCATTCAACGATAGAAACAGCCTGCTGTGGCATGTATACCATAGGTTCGCCACTACTGTCCTAGAGGATATGAAGTAGTAGTTTATTGTGGTTTTGATTTACATTTCCCTAATAATGAATGATGCTAAACATTTTTTTTTTTTAATATGCGGGTACCGGGAGTTAAACTCAGGACCTTGCACTTGCCAGGCAGGCGCTTATGCCACTGAGCTATATCACTGGCCCATAAACATTTTTGTTATGGGTGATTTGTATATCTTTTTTAAAGAAACATCAATTCAGAACTTTTGCCCATTATCTGACTGGTTCATTTGAATTTTTTTTTTTTTTTTTTTTTTTTTTTGTACAGGTAATTGAGCTCAGGACCTTGCGCTTGCCAGGCAGGGACTATGCCTCTGAGCTACATCCCCGGCCCTCATTTGATTTTTGTTATTGAGATTTCTTTATATATTCTGGACACAAGTCTATTTCAAATATATGATTGCCAGTATCTTCTTCCATCCTGTGAATTGTCATTCCACTTACTTAATAATGTCTGTTGAAATACAAATGTTTTTAATTTTGATGAACTTCAGTTTACCAATACTGTATTTTTCAATCATGGACTGTCCTTTTGATATGATTTTTTAAGAACAATTTACTAAAAAATCAAAGTAAGAAGTATTTTCTGGGCCAGTGATATAGCTCAGCTGCATAAGCGTCCTCCTGGCAAGCACGAGGTCCTGAGTTCGACTGCCGGTACCCACATAAAAAAAAAAAAAAAAAAGAAGTATTTTCTCCCATTTTTTCTTTTTTTTGTGGGTACCAGGGGGTCGACCTCAGGACCTCGCGCGCCAGCAGGCGCCCGTGCCGCTGAGCGATATCACCGGCCCCTTTTTTGTATGTGGGATCCGGGAGTCGAACTCGGGCCCTCGCGCTTGCAAGGCAGGCGCTTACGCCACTGAGCCATCTCACCGGCCCTTCTCCCATTTTTTCTGCTACAAGTTTTGCAATTTAAATTTTTCCCACATAGGATCGATTTTATCATACTGTATTTGGCTTCTAGTTCATTTTTCTAATACAAGAGGTGAAATGGAAACCTTTCTCATTGTATGTACTACTTACTGTATATGCATATATTTAAGGTCTAGAACATGATGAACAGTAAAATTGTTTCTGTATCTTGGCTGTTATGAATAATGCTCCAGTAAACATGAGGGCACATATGTCTCTATAGGGTGCTGATTTTATTTCCTTTGGATAAATATCCAGAAGAGGGATTCTCAGTCATATGATAATTTTAAACTTTTTGAGAAACTTACACACTCTTTTCCAAAATGGCTGAACCAATCTACATTCCCAACAAAGAACAAAGGTTCCTTTTCTCCATACCCTAACTAACACCTATCTTTTATGGTTTTAACTGCTATACTTGAATTTGTAATGCATTTTTGAGTTAACTTTTTAATATGGTAAGAGGTGGGATTCCAAATTAATTCTTTTGCACCTGTATATTCACTTTTCCCAGCACCATTTGTTGAAAACACTATTCATTCCCCCACTGAATTATCTTGACATCCTTATGAATAATCACTTGACTATAAATATAAAGGCTTATTTCTGAATATCAATTCTATTCCACTGAATTGGAATATATTTATGCCAGTACTATATTCTCTTGATTGTCACAGCGTAGTAAGTTTTCTAAAATTTGGAAGTGTGAGCCTTACTATTTCTTTCTCTTTTATTAAAAAATTTATTTTGGCTATTCTGGGGCCCTTGCATTTCCCTTTGAATTTTAGGATAAGACTGTCAATTTCTACAAAGAAGCCAGCCCAAATTTTGGTAAGGATTGTGTTGGATGGTGAATACTGCCATCTTAATAACAGTAAGCTTTCTGACCCTGAACATGAGATGTCTTTGCATAGGTCTTCTTTAATCTATTATTCTGCTATTTATTTTTTAGTCATCCCTTCAGTTTTTATTTTTCTTTACTTGGATTCCTTTGGATTATTCAATATTTTTATCATGCCATTTTGCCTCCTATATTAGCTTTTTAGTTATACTCTTTTCTTTTTTTTTAATTTTTTTTAAAGAGAAAAAAATTAAAATTTCAAAACAAGATAATAGGGTTAACAATGGTTAATACATTGCATATTGTTATCTTTAAATTAGTTACTCAGAGTACAAGATACAGGCATTTAATTGTCCAAACAATATTAGCACAAGCCTTTCTTTTCAATGAACTAAGAGAAATTAGTAGTATAACTATCTTATCTTGTGTGTATATATATATATATTTTTTTTTTTTTGCTTTTCCCCTCCTTTTCTCCTTTCCCCCATCCCAGTTTCTCTTTCCTTTTGAACAGTTTCTTCCCATTTTACAATATCTGTTGTACATTTTGGATCTTATTTACTCTTTCAGCTTCTCACACTAGGGAGACACAGTTATACTCTTTTCTACTATCCTTTTAATTGTAATCCTGTACATTACACTATGCATCTTTGAAGCATTAGTCTCTTCTAAATTAGAACTTTTTACTATTTTTCAATCACTACTAGTACTCTACAACAAGTTTAAATCCATTTACCCCTCCCCTACCCCTTATGGTACTGCTGTATATATGTGACTTCTGTATGTATTATAAAATGCTACATGGCAGTTATTTTTGTTGTTTTTACTCCTTATTTAGGCTTACCAGTGTTTTTCACTTGTTTCTATAGTTTCCATAGTTCCATGCTTCAGTTATTTTCCTCATATCTCTTTTCTGAATCTTATCAGCCAAAGTCTTTTATGTTCTGTATGTGTCTTATGTCTGTTCTGTTAATTATGCATTTACCAGTGTTTTTCACTTGTTTCTATAGTTTCCATAGTTCCATGCTTCGATCTCAATTATTTTCCTTATATCTCTTTTCTGAATCATATCAGCCAAAGTCTTTTATGTTCTGTATGTGTCTTATGTTTGTTCTGTTAATTATGCATTATTTTCCCGTCTGTACTTCAGTTTGGCTATTTTCTTTCTGTCTCTTCAGGTTCAGTTTTTGTGTTCTGTTTGTCCAATCTATACTTAAAACATTAAACAACTTTTAATTTAATTAAATGTATTTCTCAGTTCTAATCTGTCCATCATTTCTTTTCTATGTGTTCTAGCTCTGTTCAAATTATCTATCCATTTTGCCCATTTTTCCCTTCTATTTTTTAAAGCATCATTGTTATTTTATAAGGGCTGTTAAATCCAACATAAATATGTATATAGATCTCCTTCTAGGGCTTGTTTTACTTGATTATCAATAACATTTTTCTGCCTCTTTGTACCTTATGTTTTATTGTGTATGAAAATTTTAAGACTGTATATCCTGTTATACCTAAATATGGATATGAAAATATCCATATTCTCTATTAAATGTTGTGTTTGTAAAATATCCTTCCATCCAAAAAGTTAAGTATTCCATAATCTTTAATCCTACCAAAATGACTTGCCAGAATATAGGCAGGATTTTTTTCTACTCTAACAGTAAGACTTTTTTCTCTACAAATACCATATTACAAAAAAAACCCTTTTCCTTGAGATTTTTGCCTTGTTCTTAATCTGTAACTATTTAAGTTAATAAAATAGTTTTATATTTTACCTCTGAATTCCTTGTGCCTAACAAAGTACCTGGTACATAGTAGATATTCACAGTGTATTTACTGCATGAATTAGTAGCCAACCCAAAGTGCCTATTCATTTTAACTTAAAATATATGAAATGGTATTCAAAATTAGATATAAATGTGAAATGAAAAGAATTTTTACTGTCATTTATTTTGAGAGTACCATATTTAAATCATAAAGAATGATTTCTAAGCTAGATGCAATGGCACATGCATGTGCTGAGGCAGGACAATCCAGCCTGGACAAAATAGAGAGATACCGTATCTTAAAAAAATAAAAAAAATTTTAAATAATGTTTTCTTACCAGCTCTCCTCAGACCTACATGGTGAGTCAGTGATATAGAAGATGACCTTTGCTTTGGGACTGTCAGTAGATTTGAACTAAAAGGCCCATTTAGATAGTATCCTTGACTAAAAAGGAAAGTAAACAGAAAAATTATAACTATCTGATTATGTTTCACATATAAGACAACATGAATTTTAACAGATAAATAGCTATGTTCCAATCCTGCCATCTACTGTTTCAACTGTGAAACTATACAGCTCAAACTAAACAAAGTAATAACCAGTAATAACCTAACCAGTAATAACAAAGAGTGGATTAATTATCCATTGGAATTTACATTAATTCCAATTTTATTAACATAGGTAACTGATTAAAGAGAAGTATTAACCCATGCAAGAGATCACTATCTTTCCTGGCTTTCAGAAGACAAGGTATTAAATCCTTTGTTATCAGAGGAAAATAATATTTACATTCAGAAAATTTTAGCTCCTAAATTTTTCCAGTCTCATTGAGTTGCAGTTTCTGATGGCTTTAATTTGTAGGATTAGCACTGTTTTGTTCCAAGTAAATTCGCAACAGATTATAGAATATGTTAGTAGTCTTGGCCTCTATTAAGAATGGGGTTGAAAGAGTCTTGCTACTCTCTGCTGACCTACCTTAGCATACTCTATAGTAGACTGGTGACTGTTCCAGTAATGGCCACCTCCATCAATTTAAAAGCTGTCCCAGTACTTTTGTCCTAAATTGATCCTTATTTCCTTAAATGATCTCACTAATTCATGTTCCTAAGCCTCCAGCATGCTTTCTACCCAATCTACCTAAATTTTGAGGGAGAGCATGTTAATTTCTTTTTAAAAGTCAGTGTCATGATTATACCTATTATTACTATTGATGCTGTCTTTCACCTAAAATACTTTAACCACGCCTTTCTGCTCTTAAAACTATTTCAAACTTCATTCACAGGGGAAAAAAAGGTGGATGCTTTAAGTTTCCTTAAAAAGCTCTGGGGATTTTACCTTGAAATGCTGAATTCTTGATGAGGCCTTTTGCCATTACTGCGTTCCCACCTTGAAGACTGCTCAGTAGGTGACAATCCTGAAGTTCCTGAGCTCCTTCTTAATTGTGCAGTTGGTAAACTGTTCCTACTACTTAGTCCCTGTTGAATAATTTAACAGTGGTTACAACTGTCATCTTTTACTATAAGGCACATGTAATAATAATGATGGCACATAAAATTATCAATACGAAGTATATTTTAACATGTATAAGAAAAATCGAAAATTTCATTTTGAAAATGTGTTCATTTACTCTCAATTTTACTTTCTATACTATTGTTATACTTACCTTCCTCCTAGTAAATAATGATTTCTGAACTCCTTACAATTTAAACTAGGGTTTTTTATTTGTTTGTTAGTTGCACATTTTACTCCTAGTTCCAAGAGAAAGAAACAACTGGAAATTTAAAAAATGGATTTCAAAGAGTGACCCTGAAAATCAACTTCAGAGGACAAGCATAGGATCAGGGATGACCAGCCCTATATCCTAATATTTTTTAACATTTTTAGTACAATGCTATCTAATGGACCCAGTGCTTAATCTGGAGAAACTATAGGATTCTGAGTTACCCTCTGAATTAAGGGTTAAATTAAATATAGAACATGTTAAGCATTAATATTTTATCCTAAGTTTTAAATATTCTAAGTTAATCCAAAATTCAAATGAAAGGAATATTCCATTTTGCCCAATGTGAATAGACGTTTCGCTAAAATTTACATAACACAGTTTCTGTTTCTTACGAATTTCTCCTATCAGCAGAAACTCAACAATCTCAGAGAGAAGTATATTATATTTCAGTTGTCCCAAGGATATTAATTTTGTAAGGTCCATGGCTAGTTGAACCTACAGTGAAAAAGTTGTTGCTGACTGAATTTAGGTTCATATTCTCTTTGTTCTTAACACACATATAAGATATTTATATTAAATTGTCTATTCTTATTCCCTTTTGCTGACTAATATTTTTCATAAATGCTATGGTTCTTTTCTGAAGTAACATAAGGCTTTTTATATGCTTTTCCAAAAGAAGAGACATATGTATGTATGGAATTCTAATGAGTTTAAGAAACAAAGAAAAAGAGTTACTTCCTGGTTCTTATATGGCTTACTCATACCAGTAGATTCCAGCATCCAAAGTAAGCCTGATTAACTACAATGCTCAGGAAATGAGGTGTTCAGACATCCTGTTTAATCACTATTACATTTAAAATGTTTCTAAACTGTATCAGTACCCTTTTCTACAAAGTAAATGTAGTAACAACCATAACAGTGCTATCAATATGATTTTTATGATTAAGATTTTTAAGAATTATTATTTTTAACTACTTTTATAAGTAACAAATGTGAATGGAAAAATGCAAAGGAACAGCAACATATCAGGTGAAAGCTAACTCAAGAATATATTAGTGGGCCAGGGATTTAGCTCAGTGGCGCAGCACCTGCCTGGCAAGGTGAGGTCCTGAGTTCGATTTCGAGTACCAAAAAAAAAAAAAAAAAAAAAAAAAGAATATATTAGTTACTTTATTGATTTATTGCTATTCCATGAATTTTGGATGCATGTGATTAACTTTTTTCTGGTAGAACACTAAAAAAATTTTCCTAAGTGGCACTTGTAAAGTCAGTTCAGACTAATGCAGGCAGTATTATATAAGCTATTTTAAAATAAAAACATCATATAATGACCTAAAATCCAGACTGTCATCAATAATTTTTAAATCCTTTGGCCCTAATTGGGCTTTGTTAAGTTTTCAATATTTCTAAACTCTCGTACTAAGATGTGACAGACTGAAACTGATCAAAATTCTCCAAAATCTCTATTAACCTTTTTCTAAATTCTATATACATTATTACAATTAACAAAATCAACTGAATTGAATTTCATCATCTCTCAATTATAGTTTCCTTAGTTGTAGAATAAATTAGTTGAATGAGAATAATCCCTAAATGTTTCTAGTTCTAATACTTTATGATTTTAGCTACTGGTGAAGCTATCAATAATAATTCAAAAATCTAAACAAAAATATATAGTAATGAAGAGAAATCAATACCACATCTAATGGTGGAAAAATCAGTCCCTACTGACCTACGGCAATCTCCAGTGAGCAAAAAAGGATCAGGGGAACAGGGTTCAAAAAATGTGGATCATTTTTAAAGAATGTTATATAATTCATAATATGAATAATATCATGATAATTTGTTCAACAAGAACAATTTCTAGATTGTAAAGAATAGATTAATGACATTATCTACTAGCTTTTTGTACAAGCCTAGAATTAATTTGCTTGTTCTGCATTTATTTTTTTATTTTTATTTTTTTTGTGGGTACCCGGGGTTGACCTCAGAACCTTGCGTGCCAGTAGGCACCCGTGCCACTGAGCGATATCACCAGCCCTTTTTTTTTTTCCATATGTGGGTTCCAGGAGTCGAACTAAGGACCTCATGCTTGCCAGGCAGGCGCTTACGCCACTGAGCCATCTCACCGGCCCTACATTTCTTAATAATAATAATAGTTGCATTCAAGTTATAACTGCTGATCACAGCAGTGTTATTTAAAATAAAAACTGAATACTCATCCAGAATTATTTGAGTTTAACTGCCTAGAAAGCCCCAAGCAGCTAAATATAACATAAAAGAAGTTGATCCTTGAAAAGGAAATTGTATGCTATATAGTATTTAAAGAAGCAGTTTTAATCTGAAAATATCATTAAATGTGATCAATAAGGCTGGATGATTGCTGTATTTTAACCTTGTGAAGTTTTCGATCTGCTCTCTCAGCTGGATCTTCTATATCAGAGCAGGGATAAAATCCAGGAAATGGGGTGAGAGGATTAATCTTTGGCCTACAGGAGCCAGAGAAAGCACCCATCAAGCTGCTGATACTCCGTAGGGAAGAAATGACTTGTGGGGGAAGGCTTGGGTCCACCAGAAGATCTGACACCATATTGCGAGCTTCATTTAGCACTGAAAGATCAACTCCATTTCCACCTCCAGAACTCTAGAAAAGTAAAAATAGTAAAATTATGTATTTGTTACACAAAAAAACCTTAACATTAAGCTCTTCTTTAAATCAGGGTATATGTCATAATACATAAGTAATTTAATCTACTAATATAAATTTCCATTCATTTGGACAGGCATAAATGACATGTATCAAATGGAATAATTCTAATTTAAAAATTTTGATATCTACTGTAATACTGTAGATACTATAAGCTTCTTTATTTTTATTGGCTTAGTTCATAGTTAATGGTATTCATCACTGATTTATTGACTTTATAATTAGTATAGAACTATAACTATATTTAAGGTCTATAATTTGAATATTTCATTAACTTATTGATTTCCTTTCCATTATGTCAAAATTTCTTTTAAATACATAAATCATTTCTTTCATTTACCTTACTTACAAGACACTGTACCATAGTGACAAGGGTTTGTGGCAAAGCCTCAAGTTTGAAATCTAAATGTTAATCCCAATTCTGTGATCTGAACAACTTGTACTAACACCTGAACATTTTAATTTTTTCAATGTAAAATGAGGATAAGAATCCACTTCGTTAAGGGTTGATATGAGAATTAAATCTGATAATACCTGTAAAGTACATAAGGCAGTATGTAGTGCATATATTTAATATGCAATAAATAGTATCATTACTATCACTATTATGGAAATGTAAGATAAAAATACAGAAAAATGATATTACAGTTCAAAAGAGACAGAGATAGGTTTGATATAAATGATTAGGAAAAACTTTTGGAAGGGGTGGTATTTGAGCTGGGCCCTAAAAATGTGGGAGGATTATATTCACAAATATTAGGAAAACTATTTTTTTTACATTAAAACTAAAGAAAAATGACCAGGAAAACTCATTCCACAAGAGGGAAAGAACAAATAAATGTACTAAATGATAAAATAGACATGTATAGGAAATACGAAATTGTTTAAGTACAGGCTGTGTAAAAGAGAGCAATGAAAAATGAAGTTCAAAAGGCACCAAATGTTTGAGAACCCTGGGTTCCAAGCTGAGTTATTTGTTAATGGAGGCTTATAGCAGGATTAAAAGAAAAAATAAAGCAAGAAAAGAGAAAGAAAGTAATGAAAGACTATGAAATTTTAGACAGGATAATGGGGGAATGCCTCACTTAAAAGTCAACATTTATATCAAGACCTGATAGGTGTGGGAAATAGGCATTGCAAGCAAAGAAATTTAGCAAGTGCGAAGATCTAGAAGCAATTATTTGACTTGTTTAAGGAATAACGTTAAGGCTAGCGCATCTGGAACAGAGTAAATGAAGGAGAAAGTAGACAATAAGTCAGAGAGGAATGAGAAGGGAATCAGACTGTGTCAGTTCTTTTACATCCATGACAAGGACTTCAGCTTTTATTCTAGGGGAGATAGGAGAGTACTGAGCAAGACATGATACAGCTTATACCAGATCAAATTAAATACTCAAATTATTTATTATAATTTAAAAAGTTGATGGGCCGGTGAGATGGCTCAGCGGCATAAGCGCCTGCCTGACAAGCGCGAGGACCCGAGTTTGACTCCCGGAACCCACATATAAAAAAAAGGGCAGGTGATATCGCTCAGTAGCACGGGCGCCTGCTGGCGCGCGAGGTCCTGAGGTCAACCCCTGGTACCCACAAAAAAAAAAAAAAAAAAAAGTTGAACTTAAATGCCTATTTCTCGGGGCCGGTGAGATGGCTCAGCGGCTTAAGCGCCTGCCCGGCAAGCGCGAGGGCCCGAGTTCGACTCCCGGAACCCACATACGAAAAAGGAGCCGGTGATATCGCTCAGCGGCACGGGCGCCTGCTGGCGCGCGAGGTCCTGAGGTCGACCCCCCGGTACCCACAAAAAAAAAAAAAAAATGCCTATTTCTCATTGGCTTATATTTGGCAAAATCCTGATTTTGTACAGAAAACTAAGAATGGTTTTTACATTTTAAATGGTTATTGAAGAAGAGGCAAAGGGGAGTTGGGGGACAAAAGGGAAAGGAAGAAGAGAAGCTGCAGTGGTGGCAGTGGCCACACTTTTCGTGAAAATGCTAAAATATGTACTCTCTGATCCTTCATTTATAGAAAAAAATGTTGATTTGTCTTATACTACATTTCAAAGGTATTACTATGTACTATTATTGAAATTAATATAATATTAGCACACGTTTTTATTCAGTAGTACTATATTTTTCATCAGCCCCCTGAGGAAACTGGTATTATTCTCAGTACAGGTGAAGAAATAGATTTTAGAGTAACTTAAAAGGCTTGCCCACTTTCTCCCTCAATCTATTTCCTCATTTCTATAGTCTTTCTTCTACTCACCTATCATCTCTCCTTTTCCCCCCTGTAAGTAACTTTTTTTTAATAGATTGCACCTATTAGAGAAAATATGTAGTTATCTGACTTTCTGAGTCTGGCTTATTTCAGTTAACACAGTGGTCTCTAGTTCCATCCATTTTCCTTCAAATGTCATGATTTCACCATATGGGTGAATAATATTCCATTACACATTTTCTTTATCCACTCATCGTCAGGCACCTAGGCTGTTTCCATAGCTTAGCTCTTTGAACTGTGCCACAATAAATGGCATGCAAATATTACTATAGTATGATGTCTTTAATATACCAAGGAGTAGGATAGCTGGATCAAATGGTATCCACATTTTTAGATTTTGAGGAAGCTCTACAATGTAGTTTTGCTTTTCATTTTCCTACTGGCTAAAGACGTTGAACATTTTTTATATACTTATTGGCCATCTGTACTTCTTAAATAAGAGACAAGGGCCAGATGCAGTGACATGCACCTACAGTTCACATTACTTGGGAGGCTGGGGAAGGAGGATTGTTTGAGCCCAGGTATTAGAGGCCACTTAAGGGAACCCAGTTTTCATTTTTAAAAAATGCAAAAAATTGCTAAACAAAATTAAAATGACTGATACACCGGTACTATGTTAAAATATTTACTATATATCTATATGAAAATATACATTATAAATATATAAGACAAATCAAATATATTTATTATATATTAAAGTATATAATATATATTATGTTAAAATATTTACTATATATCTATATGAAAATATACATTATAAATATATAAGACAAATCAAATATATTTATTATATATTAAAGTATATAATATATATTTTCATCAGAATGTACTATAATAAATGATATGCTGGGACTTTTTTTTCAAAATGCACTGGATATATAAAACACATACATGTATATGAATGTAGATATGTATACATTTTCATTTCTAGAATATAAAAAGGATTCCTACTGACTGTTAAGTAAAAGATAATTAGACAAAATTGACTAGAAGATATTTGGGTAGACAACATATGAAAACGCCTTCACTTCAACCAGAGGAGTCATCAGTTAAGTACAAATATTTAAGCTACAAACACAACAGTCACACAGCTACCAAAATTATATGAAAGAGATACTACCAAGTATTGGTGAGGATGTGGAACAACTGGAATTCTCACACTGTTGATGGTTGAATAAAAATTAATACAAACTCTTTGGAGAATTATCTGGCACTATTAAAAGTGAACATTTGTAGGCATGGGCTAATAATCCATTCCAAAATAATACAACTAACAAAAGACATCATTACAACAGCATTACTTGCAATAACCAAAGATGTGAAAATAAAACAGTGACTACTTGTACAATGGATGAATTGTGATATATTTATTCAATGGAATACTAAATAGAATTAATATGAATAGATTACTGCTACATGTAGTAATATTAATCTCACAGATAAATTTTGAAAAGAAAGAAATAAAATACAAACATTTGTTGCCATTTATATAAAACTTTAAAAACTAAGTCATAATGGTGGAAATCAGCATTGATGTAATGCTTGAGGAAAGTTAATGACAATGGAAAGTATATGAGGGCTTTCCGGGTGCTGTATTCCTCATCCAAATGATGGTTACATGTGTGTATTCAATCTGAAAAAATTCATCAAGTTGTACATTTATGAGTTTTGCATTTTTATAGATGAATGTTATACTTCACAGGTCATTAGAAAGGAAAAGAGAAAAAACAGCAAAAAATAAATAAAAATAAAGGACCGAGGTACTTAATATCATACACCAGTCTGTCTGACAAGTGCCTGGTCTTGGCCATTACTGCTTATTTACCTTTAGATTTTATCAGTAATTTGGATACTTTTTAAATTGGAAACTGAGTATCTTTGTGTATATGAATAATGATGAAGCCCACTATGTAGTAGGTCAAGGAACCACCCTACCCCCTTTTAAGTCAGGTGTAGCCAGCTCCTTGATTTCATCTGACTGCAATGGTTACATTCTTTTGTTCATCAAAGTCTAGAGAATATTCCTATGGACCACTGTGGCTATTGCATTCACTGTTCAAAAAAAAAAAAATCAGCCATTCAAAGGGATATTCATTTTTCAAAAACTGGTATTGGGACAACTTTTAAAGTAAATCCAATAAACATGTATAACAGTCCTGTAACAAATAATTTAATATTTATTAATATTTATTATTGTGAAAAACATCAGGTTTCAAAATAGCAGATGAACTATAATGATTTTTTACAATAGAATATACATTTGTAATAGGTAGATCTGTAAAGATGTACATCAAAATTAGCAAAGTTAAAAGAACATAGTTAATAGGTTAGTGTTTTCAAGTAATACTTTTTATATTTCTATTTTCAATTCATCTGATATGAATATATCTTAAATGGTTAAAAATTAATCTTAAAGTATGTATTATGTTATTTTACTTATAAACTTCAAAAATAAGCAAAACTAATCACTACAAGTCAGGAGAGGAATTATCTTTGGAGATACAGGTAATGTCTGGAATGGGGCATAGTGAGACCTCTGGGACATTGGTAATGTTGTATTTCTTCATAGAGATACAAGTTATATGAGATGTTTAGCAAGTGAAAATTCACTCAGCTATATAGTATGTTTCTGTATGTATGTTATAATTGAAAATGAGAGTGTTCTCGCTTCCCTAATAAAAAACATTCTGCCAGTTGTTCTGTTGTCTCAAATGTGGCCTTAAATCTGTTTTATCTCCACCTGTAGATCAGCATTCCACATCAGGAAAGAAAAATATTCTCATCTTTTACATAAAAATACTAGTTTATCTGAGCCCAGATTATATTAATAACATTTTTAAATAACTACTTGTGTAAGTTTGTTTCTTATTTTATTTTTCCTTTACATTTAAACTGTATTTTTTTAAAAAATCTACTTCAATGAAGGTTCTAGTTAACTTAGTTCAGTTAAAGAAAATTTTATGACACAGAAATCTTATAAATATAACTTTAAGGTCAAATTTTCACTATAGATATTAGTTATTAGTGATATTTTATTTACCTGGTAATGAGGCTTATACCACTGCTTTAAGTCCCAATCCCAAAGAATCATCTGGAAAAAAAAATCCATTTGGTTAAAATCAGAAATAAATAAACTGAATGAATGAGTGAATATAAAGACAAACTGCAGATTTTCGATTATAGATACCCAAAATATCTTTACTTTGTGAGGGTACCAGGGATGTAAGAGTAAAAATAATCTTCAGAGAGAATATTTCATTACTTTATACAAATTATAACTGAGAAATCAAAATAAAAAATAATCAGGTAGTCACTAAAAAAAAGCTATATTAACTTTCAAACATTTATTACCACAAAAAGTAAAATCCAAAATCACATCTAATCACTAAAAATACAAGAAAAATTAAATACCATCAACCCCCCCTTTCTAGAGGCTCATTATTCATTACCTTAAAATAATGGAAATGATTGGAGCTATTTCCTTACCCATAAGACACTTCTGTAAAAAGTACTTTAAAAGCTGTGGTCCTTGGGGCTAGATTATGTATAAAGCAATGGATTTATAAAAAGCAACATATACACCGTTTAATATGCAGATAATTAGTGAATGTATGCCTGGTTATCTCCTTTCTGGACAATCAAGGATAATATCTTAGTCCCAGACTAGTTCCGTCCTGCCTTCTTCTCAGAGGCTTTCAGGCTGCCTCCCTATCTAATGTAAATAGTCACTATGTTCAATGAGATAAAATTAACTTTAATAAGCTACAATTACCACTTATCATTAATCATAAATTTCAAGTTTATTCACTTCAGAATAGGTCTCTTCTTTTTTGCTTAAATAATTCATTTTAATTGCTATTTTCTACTTTCAATCCTAGCCTTGAATATAAGCCAATTTAATTTGTCATATAATCATATAATTTCTATATACTGTACTATTTGTGTTGTTTCTTGTCCTTGGTGTTAAGTCTTTCGGTTGCAAAAATCTTAAAAGTGTTATCTACTTTGTCACTTGTCTGGTGTTTTATCAGGAGTTAGCAAAACTGTTCCTATAAAGGGACAAAGTGGGCCGGTGAGATAGCTCAGCGGCTTAAGCGCCTGCCCAGCAAGTGCGAGGGCCCGAGTTCGACTCCCAGAACCCACATACCAAAAAGGGGCCGGTGATATCGCTCAGCGGCACAGGCGCCTGCTGGCGCGCAAGGTCCTGAGGACAACCCCCCAGTACCCACAAAAAAAAAAAGGGACAAAGTATTTTAGGCTTTACAAGCCACTTAAGGTCTTTATGGCATATTGTGTTTTATTTTTCTCTTACAACTCTTCTAAACATGTAAAAAAAATTCTTAGTATGAGGGTCATACAAAAACAGACTATTGGCAAGATCTTGTCAGTGGGCTCTAATTTGCTGAGTCCTATTTTACACCCACCATTCATCATTCAAAAACGTGTCATTTATTATCATCAGCTTCTGGTTGACATCCTTGAAGAAAATAATCTCTTGTCAATGAAAAGAAATCTATCCCCCCTCCAAATCCAGACAATACTACACCTTCTTAGAAAATTCACAGATCAATGCCCACAAAATGTTACAGTGTAGTTATACACAAAGTATATCACATATTTTAGTAGACTCATTAAATTTATTCAGTATTTTATATACCCCTAAGTGTGGCCCTGATATAATTATTTCAGGTTGTAGTAGGATACAGATTCTGTAGCTACTAATTAACGCAGTTTAAGAAATTAACAGGGCCGGTGAGATGGCTCAGCGGCGTAAGCGCCTGTCTGGCAAGCGCAAAGGCCTGAGTTCGACTCCCAGATCCCACATACGAAAAAAGGGCTGGTGATATCGCTTAGCAGCACGGGCGCCTGCTGGCATGCAAGGTCCTGAGGTTGACCCCCGGTACCCACAAAAAAAAAATAATAAGAAGAAGAAAAGGAATTAACAGCTTCCTAAAAACTTGCATTAAGATTAATAATCTAGCCAGGCATGGTGACACACGCCTGTAATCCCAGGACTTGGGAGGCTAAGGCAGGAGAATCACTACAAGTTTTGAGGCCAGCCTGAACTGCACAGCAAAACCCTGTCTCGAAAAGACAAAAAAAAAGATTAATAACCTAAAATTCCTAAGAGTCTTTTATACTTGGTATTATTATGATATATTTACTCCGTGCTATGCTTGTACAATTGATTTTTAGATTCAAGTGCAATATTTTATTTCTGTCCTTACTTTAGACTGTCAAAGTTTCTTTGGAGATTGAGAATATCAACTAGCTTATTCATCATTCCTCCCATCATCATGACATTTGTAGATCTGATATTTTCTCATGTTGAATAATGAAAGCCCAGACAGATGGAGTTATATGATGACTAAAAATTACCCATGAAATTGGAATGAATTCAATACTATGCATTCCAAACTACAAATTTGCCAACCTGCACTATTATGATCCATACTTCTATATTTCTTCCACAAGGATACCATTAAACAAATGCCTATACCACATTTCCCCAATTCATTAGCCTAAACAGAAGTTATTTTTTACTAACTCCAAGAAGCAGCTTATTGCACCTACCCATCCTTCTACAGCCCCAGGAAGTAGTCAAGTAGCCTGACCTGAGTGGTTTGGCATGCCAAGGCATGGGGAAGTAGATGGGCAGCACCGCTCACTCACCCTTGGCCTCAGGAGGCAGTCCTCCGTGTGCAACTATAACCCCAAGACCCCTTGAAAGGACGCACACTGTCCTTGGACTGATAAGCACGCCACCTAGATAGACCCACTGGTGCAGCCTAGCCGCCAAGAAACCCCAAGGGGCACTGACAGGAATTCCAACCTCCCTACCATACATGCTATGATATGCCTGCCTAGGCTGATTAGAGTGGACCTACTGCCATATAACCTGTGGAAAATGACAAGCACCACTTATCTACAGCCATGTGTGCTATGCCCAGAGCCACTGGCAAAGCCACCTGGCCTAAGAGAGCTGCATCACAGCTGGTAAATACCACAAACCCCTGCAGCTCAGATCACTGAGACACACACAGCCATGACCAATATTAATTATAGCAGAATAAGCTATACAGACACTACTGCACCCACCCTGGAACCAAAGCCAACACATCTATCCAACCAACACCCTAGGATATATATACATGAGAAAATCTTTTACCATGTAAAACTGGCAGAAGCAATTGACCTGCTACATAGGCAAACAGCAACATGGGGACACAAAAAGCACTGAAAAGCAAATAACATGATGTCTCCACAGGAACACAAAGGTCTCTAATAACAGATCCCAGAGAAAAGGAAATTGTTCCAAAAAAAGTATCTAGGAATAAATTTAACCAAGGAAGTGAATGATGTCTATAATAAAAATTATAAAACATTGGAGAGAATACAAAAATGGAAACATGTCCCATGTTCACAGATTGGAAGAATTACTACTATTAAATGTCCACACTACCCAAAGCAACCTACAGATCCAATGAAATCTCCACCAAAGTGCCAATGGTATTCTTCACAGAAAACAAAACAGTCTTAAAATTTGTATGGAATCAAAAAAGACGCCAAATGGCTAAAGATGTCTTAAAAACAAAACAACAACAAAAAGCTGGAAGTATTAAAATACCCGACTCTGAAATTATATTAAACAACTGGTTTTAAAACTAAGACAGGGCCTGTGAGATGGCTCAGCGGCGTAAGCGCCTGCCTTGCAAGCGCGAGGGCCCGAGTTCGACTCCCGGATCCCACATACGAGAAAGGGGCCGGTGATATCGCTCAGCGGCACGGGTGCCTGTTGGCGCTCGAGATCCTGAGGTCGACCCCACGGTACCCAAAAAAAATAAATAAATAAAATAAAAAATGAAATAAAACCAAGACATACCAATGGGACAAAATGGTGAACTTTAAATGGATTTAAATCATAAATCCATGCATCTAAAGCCAAAAACATATACTGGAGAAAGGGCAGTTTCTTTAACAAATGGTGCTGGGAAAGCTGAATATCCATATGCAGAAGAATGAAACTAGACCCATTATCTTTCACAATGTACAAAAATCAACTCAAAATGGAGCAGACTTAAATAATACCTGAAATAAGGAAACCACTAAAAGAAAATGGGGAAACACTTCAAAACACTGGTATAAGCAATGATTTAAACACATACACACACACACACACACACACAAGCAACAAAAGCATGTATAGACAAATGGCATTACATAAAATTTAAAAGTTTACATAGCAAAGGTAACTATACTAAAGAGACAATCTGCAAAATGAGAGAAAATACTTGCCAGCTATTCATCTGACAGAGGATTAATATTCAGAATACACAAATAACTCAAACTACAGCAAGAAAAAAAAATGATCTGAGTTTTAAAAGGGCGAATGATCTGAATAAACATTTTCCAAAAAAAAAAATACAAATGACCAACACGCATATGAAAAAATGTTCATCATTTATGATCAGAAGAATACAAAAACCACAATGAGATATTATCTTACCCATTTAAAATGGCTATTACCAAAAAGACAAAAGAATAACAAATGCTGACAAGAGTGAAGAGAAAGGGAAATTTCCACTGTTGGTGAAAATAGAAGAGATCCTTCTCAAAAAGCAAAAAAATAGAACTACTCCTCCTCCTCTTCCTCCTCCTCCTCCTCCTCCTCTTCCTCCTCCTTCTCCTACTACTACTTTGTATTGACTATACAAAGGAAATGGAATCAGTCTGTTGAAGAGATACTTATAAAAAAATGTGGTACATATATGCAATGGAATATTATTCCATCACAAAAAGGGATGAAATCCTGTCATTTGCAGTGACATGGATAAAACTAAATGACATTATGTTAAGTGAAACCAGCCAAGTACTGAAAGACAAATACCATATATTCTCACTCAAATGTGGAGGGTAAAAGTGTCAATTTCATAGAAGTAAAGAGCAGTGTTCACTAGAGAGTAGGAAGGGTAAAGGGCAGGAGGGTAGAGGGCGGTTGGATAACAGATATGGGTACATATGAGAGGTAATCCCTAATGTTCTACAGTACAGTAAGGTAACTACAGTTTACAAGAGGTTTGCTATATATTTTATAAGAACTAGTTGGGCTGGAGATGTAGCTCAGTGGTCAAGCACTTGTCTAACATTTGTAAATCAGTCACTTCAAACCCTAGACACATACACACACAAAATAGAAGAGAACAATTCAAAGCTTAACACAAAAATAAATGTTTAAGGAAAGGGAAATGTTGATCACCCTGATTTGATCAATTACACATTGTATACATGTATTGTTATCACACTGACTCCCATAAATATGTATAATTATTATGTGTTAATTTAAGCATTTTAAAATAAATGTTTAGAAAACTTTACAGTAAATTGACATTGGTGGGACATTTTCATTTATTTTACAGAAGCATCAATCTATAACAGATTGAGGAAAAAAACTGAAAGCTTGATCCTTTCCTGTAATTTAGCACCAGAAGACACACAAGGGTCCATACCACTGCCCAGTTTGGGGTACCAAAAAACTAGATGCCACCCAAATATATATCAGCAGTAAAATGGAAACATTTTTATATGTTCGTACAATGGAATACAGCCCTGAAAATGAGGTAAAGTTATAGATTGTTATATACAGAAGCTAAATTAGTGCAAAAAGTTGCTGAGGAAAAGATCACTATCACTTTCAACATTAACAACTGCATCTCACCAACATTAGATATTGAGGAGAAGCCCTCACAGGGGCAGAAGGGTGAAGAACAGGACCCTGAACTGACATCAACTCCCAACTTTGTGGTAGAAGTTACAGAGTGATAGCAAGTCCTTGTCCTGGACTGTCACTATTCAGGTGATGAGGTTGGAAAAGAAGAGGAAGCTGAAAATGACATTTTCTCTATCAAGGAAGTTAGCTTTCAGGCCACAAGCAAGTCTGAATGGAAAGACACTAATTATATAGTTAACACAGATTCCCTGGACTGGGCCTTTATGGCCACCTAATGGATTTCCTTGCTGACCAAGGAGTAGACAACACCTTTGCAGATGAGTTGGTGGAGCTCAGCACAATCCTAGAGCATCAGGAGTACATAACTTTTCTTGAGGACCTCAAAAGTCTTATCAAGAGCCAATAGAGTAGTCAGAGACATTGAAGGCCTTAATTTTATTGCAAACTTTGGCCAGGGAATAAAACATACCCTGACACCAGACACATGTTCTTTGCAATGGTTATCATCCTAACATCTTGGAGAAAAAAATAGCAAATTTAAATTATTACTGTTGCACTCAAGTATTTTATTTCTAGGTTTTTGTATAACATAATAATGGACATTAAAATTGTTTTATTGCCTCCAAAAAAACAATGTTGAACCAAAAAAATCAAGCCTCAGAAAAACAGTGTAATTCCATTCACATGAATAAAATATATAGCATTGAGATATCCTTTGGGGATAAATATACACACACACACACACATATGGAAAGATATAAAGAAATTCAGGATACTTCTTATCTCTAAAGGAGAAAAGAAACTAACTGGATCTAGGAGTAGCAAAGAGGGAACTTCAATGTTAATGGTAATATTCAAAGTTAAAGACTGGTGTTTGTTTCTACACTTTATGCATATTTTATATAATTCAGCTTTGGCTAAAAGATTAAGAATTTAAATTGGGAGGTAAAGAAGTACAGACAATGACTAGAGAAAAAATATTTTGAGAAGTGTGCTGTAAATAGAGTAATGGTAGATAAAAAAAATTTTAATATTGCAGGTTAGAGCATGTTTGTACTTGACAGGATGATGAAAGAACTAGTGATAGTATAGACTGAGAGATATTCAACGGGGTGATTCTTTCATGAAAATACTGCTCAGCATCTTTGTAATATTAGATTACATGCATATATATTGTTATGGTGTGTGTCTAGATGTCACCCCCGCCCAAAGCCTCATGCACTTTTAGATGGGGCTTTTTCAAGGTAGCTGAATCTAGAGTTTGTGATTGATTCATCGTTCAATACTAGGATTAAGGGTGCTGGGATTAAGGTTGGGTGATTGCTGGATCAGTCCATTGATTGGATTGACACCGCCCTAATCCCAGCAGTCTGGATAAGATAAAAGGGGCAGAAAGAGGCTTATCCTTCCTTCCATTATTGCTTTTGCTATCTTTCACTGCCATGAATGGTTGCCCCTCTGCCATGTGCCACCCTGTCTTGGAGTCAGCCGATTATGGACTAAAATCTCCCCAAACTGGGAGCTAAATAAACCTTTCCTCCCTTTAACTTTGGGCGTTGGGTATTTTGTCTCAGAAATGAAAAAAGTAACTAAGACATATATGTACTATACTATATATACATATATTTATAATATTAGGTAAAAATTTAAACTACAATTAGCCATTATTTATCAAATTATGATCATTGAATCATTAGTTATTCCTCAGTAGTCTGGAATATTTAGAGGGATAAAAGGAAACAATTTAGTTTACATATATTTCATAATTGTAAAATGCAGGATTAATTCTAATTTCCACAAATATCTCATTATCATCTTAATAATCATTATATCCTTAAAAGTTAGGCAAGTGCCCAAAGCCTGTTTATCATGTAATAGTACAAATTATCTTAGCTAAAGTATTT
The DNA here is from genome assembly GCA_028451465.1 of Erethizon dorsatum. Taxonomy (NCBI): domain Eukaryota; kingdom Metazoa; phylum Chordata; class Mammalia; order Rodentia; family Erethizontidae; genus Erethizon; species Erethizon dorsatum. Next base: position 68,883,046 of record CM051827.1, on the reverse strand, counting down.
TCATGTCATCTGAATATCATTTTAATAGCTATTAAATTTGCATACTTTTCATTGTGTTGCCTTAAATACCAAATCAAAAATATAAAACTGCATAAGATTGGTTTTCTGAAGCCTGATGTATTTATAAAAATAAAGACATACCTCAGGATAAGCGTTAAGTCTAAATCAAGATCAGGACTGTAATGCCAACAATATAAATTTATGGATGTGACAATATCACACAAAAACATAAAAACAAAAAGTGTTACTAGAGGGCTGGTGAGATGGCTCAGGGGCGTATGCGCCTGCCTGGCAAGCACGAGGGCCCAAGTTTCACTCCCGGAACCCACATACGAAAAAAGGGCCAGTGATATTGCTCAGCAGCACAGGCGCCTCCTGGCACGCGAGGTCCTGAGGTCGACCCCCAGTACCCACAAAAAAAAAAAGTGTTACTAGAATAAACAACAGCGATAACCTAAAAGGTGGAGGTTTGTTTTTTTTTTTTCCAGACTGACAATTCACTCACTCTATATTATTTTGCATGTTGTCTTTGAAATTTTATCAAATAATGACTTGAAGCCATGGAAATTTTTTAAATGAAACAAGAAGACCTCTTTGGTAAACCAATAGAAATTTTATAAAAGTAGTATATAATGCTTTCTTACATGAAACTGAAGATTTATGTTCCTAAAAGTAACACAAATAAAGTACCATTCAGATTCTGTGCTCCTCACAACAAAAGCACATAAAAAATATTGCTGAGTTACAAAACAGCATTACAGATTATTAACATTATGTTGAAAAAGAGAACAAATCAAATAATTTTCAAAACGTATTTACCACATGACACCTTGGGACATCATATAATGGAAAAGACATACAATGTAAACAAGCGATTGCTATTACATTTTTATTTTACTTCAAATGCACTCATGTGTAAAGTCCAAATAATTTCTCGGTATATGTACAATACACATGAGGAAGGAAAACAGATGATATTTATATATTTTTCTCTGAAAGATCCACACTGTAAAAGATGACTTTGTCCTACTAAATGATTATTCTGTAAACTCTAATATAGCCTAATAGTGATGGTGAACCTTTCAGAGCTTTCCGTAATAAGAAGCAGCCTGCTGTGGCACACATACTGTAGGTTCGCTACCACTGGCCAGGAAATGTGTGTTGGAACCCATTCTGGGAGAGAATCATTTATCTAAATAACAAGAGCTGTGCTAAGCAATGAAAGTACTAACTGCAAATCTACACACTCGTTTTATTCACAGAAAAGAGCCAGTGCTTAAAACTCATAAGCTGGGCATAATTCAATGTTAAAGAAACAGCATAAATCGCACTCAATTTTTGGCCACAAGTACACATCTCTTCAGCATACTGTGGGGAAATTTAGAGCAAATATAAAAATATTAAAAAAGCAAATAAACAACAATTATAATAGAAGTTTTTTTTTTCAATAAGCATGATAAGGCCATCAACCTCACAACCAACATAGACAGGGAGAAATGTTCCAGGGAGAAGTTAATTCCAAGGGCCATGCTTAATTTGAGCATGCAAGACCAATAACCAATAAGCAGTTGCTTAATATCCTCACAACTCATAATTTAGTTAGACTTTTATAATTAAAGAGAAATAAAGAAGGTAATATGACTGGATATGAAATACAACCTATTTACTCATCGAGCTGAACAGAGATACCTTTATTATTGCAAACAACATACGCTGATACAAATTTTGTGTTTGTGTGTGTGTGTGTGCGCGCGCGTTTGTGTGTGCATTTTAGTTTTTAGAAATTGTGGTCGTTTCTATACCTCTGACTAAAATTTGTGGGTGGCTACCACGCATACTGAGTGCACAGTGAGTAGTAAATGTATACTAAAAGCACTTTTTAAAATACTGGGCTAGGGCCGGTGAGATAGTTCAGCGGCATAAGCGCCTGCCTGGCAAGCGCGAGGCCCTGAGTTCGACTTCCGGTACCCACATACGAAAAAAGGGCTGGTGGTATCGCTCAGCCGCACGGGCGCCTGCTGGCGCGTGAGGTCCTGAGTTCGACCCCTGGTACCCACAAAAATAAATAAATAAATAAGTAAATAAAATATTGGCCTAAGCATTCATTTCCCAATATAATAATATGTCGTTCTTTTAACATCTTACTTCCTAGGAGATAGTAAATGCTCAGTATACACATTGTTTCCAAGTCAGCAAAATTGCAGGCATCTCAATTTCAACCCTAATACCAAAGCAGGCACTGTAAATAATTTAAATATAAGAGTCAATAAAGATAAATTTCAAATTCAGTAAGAAATAAACAGCATGACTATGGTATGTTTTTAAAATATGATTTTATTATATTATAAGACATCATTTAATGAAAATATGAAATTTAAGCCTGTTGACTTAGGAGCTTTCATCATTACATTTATCTGTTTCTTTCTAAACTCAAATATAGCACAGTATCACAAGTTATTGTATCTTTTCACACATTATGGTTATATGTTTAAAACTAATTTTAAGAACCATACTGTTTTCTCTAAGTAACATATTGAGTGTATAATATTAGAACAATTTTTAGTTGATGTGACAAAATTATGCCCAAGTATGTGCATTTATTTAAATTCATCTTTTCTTTGTGGTTAAAGGTTGAATCCTGACAAAAGTTTCTGTTTGAATATGTTTATAAGTCTAACATGTTTTATGGAGCGCTACAAAACCACCAAAACCACAGCGAATCATCAGCACTACAACCAGGAGATTTTATCAGGTTCAATTACGTCAATGAGGTTTTATTTCATTGTTCCCTATGCAGTCAAAAAGAAAAACATATATAAGCCCTCAAATCAAATGCACAGAACTGTTTTATTTATGCAAAACTTAAAGGAACACTTACTATGGTACAGTTCTGAATTAACTGTTACAAAATCCTGTATTCTCCTATTTCTTGATGAAATTTTATTTGAAGTTCCTGCATAAACCTATGCTAATAAAATTAACTGAATTTAGATGACTCAGATGAAATGCATCAATTGAAACAGGACAACAAACAAAATGAAAAAAAAAATCAGGAAAGTTTTGTCTATGTGACATTACTTTTCCAAAACCAGAAAATGAGTCATCTCAAGCAACACCTCTGAAGAGTTGTGTGGTATGAATCAATTTCTATATGTTAGCAAGCATATATATGTATGTACATGTATATATACATATATATACATATATATATATATATATATATGCATTCATACACACATATTCCCACAGAATACAGTTGGCCTAATTATGAATAGGGGCATAGGTCAAACTTGTGAAAAATGTTCTTATCCTGAACAGTAATTTTCTCTTACTGTGAATTGAAATTTAGATCAATCTCATGTCTTTGTTAAATATATTTTTTTTAACAGACCTAATTTTAGACCTTATACCTGACTAGATCAAAATAAGTTGTGGAACTTTTAATATCATGGATATGCTCCAAATTTATTTATTTTTTTTTTGTGTGGGTACCAGGGGTCGAACTCAGGACCTCATGCACCAGCAGGCGCCCGTGCCACTGAACGATATCACCAGCCCTTTTTTCATATGTGGGTACCGGGAGTCAAACTCAGGACCTCGCGCTTGCCAGGCAGGCGCTTATGCCACTGAGCTATCTCACCAGCCCTCCAAATTTAAATTTTAAGAGACAATACCATTAGAATTATGTGGATGATAACTGATTTTAACAAGGCAATGTAACCTATTGTTATGGTTTAGATCTGGGGTGTACCCCTGCAAAAGCTTCATGTCTTTGGACAGTGATTGCATCTTAGGGGCACTATACTGAAAGTACTAAATGTGCTGTTAGGATGTGGGGCCTGGTTGGAGGCAGGTCACTGGGGGCATAAACTAGAAGAGGATATCTCCCCCTTCCCAATTCCTCCCTTTGCTCTTTGCTTCCTGGTGGTGGTGATGTAAGCAGCCTTCCTTCATGCCAGACCCTTTCACCATGGTGTTTCTGTGTTTAAGCCCACTAACCATGGACTGAAACTTCTGAAACCATGAAACAAAATAAATCTCCCCTCCTTTAACACAGTCTCGCTGGCTTGAACCACAGATGGTATATGGATGACTGTCCTACTGGACAGCTTGTACCACCCATTGGGACTGACCCATGCCGCCCAATAGGACGGTCGCATATGTACCACTGGTGGTTCAGAGCCACTAGGCAGTGAGACAAATTATGAAACCATCATGAATATGTTAAATTATGGGTATCAAGGATTTTGTTCCAGTGATGAGAATGTGATTAAGATACTTGCTCGTTGTGTTTCTTAAGACCATATTTATATTCTGCTCACAAATGGTCTATAAAATATAGTAGTTGAAAAAAAAATATAGTAGTTGAAATATAGTAGTTGAAAAAATGTTTGTATCAAAATGTTTTAAAACTTATAAGCATTTCCTTAACATGCTGATTTTGACTTGAATTAACTATTTTCTAAAATTAAAGACCCCATACCCTTTTCACATATCATTTAAGCTTTTATATATATTATTTTTGTTGATGTTTAGTTTTTCTTTATAAGAATGCCATCAATATGTATGCTTTTATTGTTTTTCAGGAAAGTGTGTGTTTGGGTGAAAGTAAAAAAAAATAAAATAAAACTGTATACTGTTTCTTACAAAAAAGAAGCAGAAGAAAGGTGTATCAGGGTGGAGACAGGGAAGAGGTAGGACTAGTATACTTGGCAACTAATCTCATTTACTATTCTTATTAATTAAATACTACAATGATAGTGAGGACAGTCATGGAAAAATAGACTGCATGCTATGTGTCGATACCACATTATGCACACAGTATATATTGTATCTTTGAATTCTTACTAGAATTCTCTGTATTTCTATAATTCTTTGCCTATTTTCTCTACAGATGGTAAAAGAGAGACCACTCAAATCACAAGACCAGTACATGGCAGAGTCAGAACTGAAATCTAGATTTACCTAATTTAAAAGCTTTAAGGATTATTAACCATTGCCAGGCATGGTGGTGCATACCTGTAATCCCAGCACTTGGGAGGCAGGAGGATTGCTACAAGTTCGAGGCCAGCCTGAACTACATAGTGGGACCCTATCTCAAAAATCCAAAAAATTAAACAAAACAAAACAACAACAAAAAAGATTATTAACCATCATGTCACCATCTGGTACTTTTCATTTATTTGGTAATTGGCAAGTAATTGACAGCATATTCAAAACACATCAACTCTGCAAGTAGTCCACTGTATATGGAGAAGTTAGGCTAAGTGGCTGTACTAATTACTCTGCACTTGTTTCCAAAATCCATTTTTCGCTCTTGTCTGGCTGCTGGGGAAGCCGAACCCTATATTTTGCATCACTAGAGCAACCTTACAGCTGGTTTCTGCTTAGGTGTGGCCAATGGGAGCCAACAGCAGGAAGCTGGTGTTAGGGAGGATAGAAAGATCAAAGTTATTTCTTCAGTGTTGTCTCCTTGGCTAGGTACCAATGTCTCTGGCAACAGCTGTAGCCTTCCAGGACTGCAAGTCTTAGCAGGTGGGCCTTCCTCCACAGCCTGAGCAAGCACTAACCTTCTGAAATCATTCCCACCTTGTTCTTTCAGCCCAGGTAAAGTAACAGTTCTCCATAGTTGCCTAACCTTCTCTTGCCCCTTCTCCTGATCTTACTCATTGTCTCTAAGTAAACTCTTCCCTAAAATGTTCTTATTTAAACCATCTTTGAGTGAATTCTCTTTTTACTCGGCCCCTAAATAAGACAGGGATATTGTGATTCAGTCCTTCCACAGGTTAGCTAGAAAATGTTAGAGCTAGAATCTGAACTTGGGTTTATCTCTCTCCAATTTCATTTATTTTACTCTAGTAAAAAATTCAAAAGGAAAGTTGCACTGATAACACAAATTTTTTAAGTGCCACTTGAAATATGTATTTTTTTCCTATCAAGAAGTATAAAAAGTGAAACAAAGACATTTAAAAGGACAGAGGATAAACATGAGTTAAGTTAGCAAAATATAAAAGTATTGAAATCATACATTGTTTGAAATGTGTACAGCTTTACCTATATAAGAACCAATTACTGTACTTAAATCTCTATATCCTACTAATGAACTAATAAGCATTTTTAAAAATTTGAACATTAGCTCCTAGGGAACTATTCTATTTTATGTATCTATTATTGAAATATCTGAAATTGAGTGAAACTTTTTCAACCTTAAAATTTTTTAAACCATGTAAAGTTATAAACTGCCCCACATTCCATGGTCCAATTAGTGGGCTAAGGGAATGCAAGCACAGAACCATTTTCTAATTATAACAATGAAATAGCCTTTATTTTACCAATATTTTTAATCTCTTGTTCTCTACGTGTTTACAAGTTTCTACCTGCCTATTTCTCTTCTAGACCTCCAGTGTCTTTCTAATTGTACTTCTTGGCGCAGGCCCCATCTTGTTTCTCTTTTATTTCCACCCCTAACATAGCTTTTACATTCCACCAAGATATATATATATTCTGGGGGAGGGGAGCTCAATAATAACTAAAGAAATTTAGATTATAAACCTTAACATGTACAATTTCCATTTTCTTCCTACCTTAAATAAATAAAATGTTACCATTTTCAGTCACAATACATTTTTCAGTTGCAAGCAAATAAGAGATTAGACTGATAGCAGCTAATATGCTACCAAACTTGGCTCTAGGTCTGGAACAAAAACCTTAAAAGGAAATCATATACCAAGGTCCTTTTGGGGAGATTTGAGATTAGCCTAAATTGGTGGTTTTATAACCAAAATGGAAATGCCTCCATTCACATCAGCTCTGTACAGTTCATACGACTAAAAGATCCACAAATAGGACAATCAGTAAGCAGAGGAACTAGCAGGTACCAGGTGGGCATGCCCTCTTGCCTAACAAAGAAAATACAACAAAAAATTTCTGATTTTCTTTATCATTTCCTTAAAAGAATGATGAGCCAATCAAAGACATCAGACTCTACAGTCTGCCCACTCTTCTTGACCTTTGATCCTTGGCACTGCTGCCAGTTATGGAGCCAGGACCAAAATGACTGTTGAAGTTTCCAACTTTTAGATAAAAGGTAGAAAGTACTAAAGGTAATAGCTCAGTATTGTTGGGATCATGGATTCAAAAGGAAATAAATGGTGAGTATAATCAATTTCAATCTTTTAATAGTCTCAAATTTTTGTCATCCTGTGAGACTAGTATATTGATATTATTATGATTACAAAAGTTAGATGAATTAACTTGTTGAAGGAATAGCTCATTTTTAAATTCCTCTCTCCTTTCCTATTTCAATATAATCTAATTTAGATATTTCTAACCATTAGACTTTTCATATTTTTATTAAATCAACCACCATCACTTTCAATAGTGTCCAATCAATTTTCCTCTCAGTTCTACCCACTGTACACAATAAAACAATTTTCTCATTTTACAGATAAAAAAACTAGGACAACCATAATTATGTGATTTTTCTGTTTCTCATCTCTGTACCTACCCTTACTCAACTGAAAAATCAGTATCCAGATAGGCACACAAATAAAACAAATAAACTGGTTATGTACATTATCCCCATGATCACTCTATTCATTATGTACTGCAAACATGCGCCAATAAAAAAAAAAGTGAGACAGGCCTTTGTACAAAAATATAAATTTATAATTCTACAAACTGAACTTTCCACCAAAAGTCGCATCTCATTTTCCCCCTAAACCAAGGGTTGGGAGGTGAAATCTACCAACAGAAATCTGCTTACCACTTTCTATATTTTACTGGCATCTTCCTATTTTTCTTGGTTTCTATTCTGTACTTCCCGTTTCTTAAGCCTGATTAATATATTTGACCTATTAAAATAGAGGAAATAGAAGATCACAATGGAAGTATTCCTTAAACTAAAAAGCTTTTTGAAAGCACCAACTGCAAATTTGCTATGAAACTACAATCAGAAATTATTCAATAAACAGGCATATTAAAAATATGGTAAAGATTGAGGACTGTAAAAAATGACCACACTGATTTTGCCAAAAGGTTATATCCCTAAAGCAAAAAGGGCCAAATAGTTACAACTCTAAGCCAATAAGAAAAAAAGTTATTTAGAAAAAAAAAAAAAAAAAAAAAAGGACTATACTGGAAAGTAGTACATGTGTATTTCTATTTGAGTAAAATTAAACAGTAATTTTTTGTGGTTAAAAATTTTAAATATTTAACAGAGATACATTTACTAGGCCCTTATCTGCCTTTATTTTAGAACTGCATACTGAATATAGTGGATACAGATATTAAACAAAATCAACAAAGCATCAAAGTAGAATTTAATTAATCAAGAAAGAAACTTAAAAATCAATTTATATTAACAAACTAATTTTCCATTTAAAATAAAAAATTTCTGCTTTTTATTTGGGATGTTTATTCATTGGCTAGAAATTATTCAAGCTAACTGCAGTATCTATATGCAATTGGTAGGTATTAGCTGAGTTAATAATTAGTCAAGGTAACTGAGCTTAAAATTAAGAAAATAAAGATACTAGCCCCATAGCCACCTGATTTAAAAATGAAAACTGGGAGTCTTTTGTCTATTAAAAAAAATTCAAATACCCTAGGGATCATCATAGTATCCTAAACTTATATACTAAATTAGTATATAATATTTAGTATACTAAATATACTAAAATTTTTATGCTTTACATAAGCAAAGTGACTTTTTTCAATAAACATACAGATAAATTTAACACTACAATTGAAGTTTCTTTAAATTTACGGATAAATTTAACACTACAATTTAAGAAAAACTTTACAAAGTTGGAGACCACTGACCATAAACTTTCTATGTATAAAGAGCATTAAGTAGCAAAAATCTGGGAATTGTTTAACTCTGAGTTGACTGCTATTATGATGTGGCATGGATCAGCAAAAGAAACTAACAAATGAAAATCAAGATCAAGTAACTTGTAGAGATTTCTACCTAAAAAGAGAGCAACTACTAAACGCTCAGTGTGGAATTACTAATTTTTCCAAGCGCTGAGCTTTCTGGTAGTTGCACTCAAATAAAAATTGCCATTTGATTATATCATTAAACAGATTTTAAAACACAGAAAATCCTTGCATTAAGGTCTGAAAACCATTGCTGGAACTATAATTTGATCTAAGAAATGTATCTGCTGAAAATCTGTGTAGGAATGGTGATCTTTTTATAATTTTTGACATGTGATACAAAAAGCAGCTTGACATTATTTATGACACAAACACAAACTGTCATCAAAATGAGTTTTACCACTGTATAAATGTTGCATTTAGGGTGTTATTCCTTGTAATTTTAGACTGCATTCATTAAGAAACATCAAGTCTGCAATAAAATTTAATTTACAAAGTCACTAAATACTCAGTAGTAGTTGTTGAGAATGATTCTTCTCACTCAGGGCTTCTCAGCCCTGAATTAAAAAATAAACAACGAAATAAATAATAGTAAAAATTATATGGCAACAGTCTTCCCAAGATTGCAACTTCTAGTGTTGCGGAAAACAGGCCAAACACGAGAAGAAACGGCACGGAGGAAGTTAAGAAGGCAGTTTATTACACCAGTGGGCTTCAGACTACGATCTGTCCCAGAGCAAAAGCCCTGCCCAGTGGGGGGGGGGGTTCTGGGCTTTTAAAGGGAAAGTAAGCGGGGAGGTACAAAGGCAAATTTGGTGCATATGATTGGAGCGTTGGGTGACATCATGGGTTGCTAAGGGAGTTTAAACATCTCAAGTTACATTGTGAGGCTATCAGTTATACAAAGCATGGGTTATACAAAGGAAGCAGTGTCCCGTTATACTTTAAGTTACATTGCAAGGTCATCAGTTACAAAGGCGGCAAAGACAGGGGTTTACACAAAAGAACATTTGAAGTTATAAGGCCACCTGTCAGACAAGCTTACATAAAGAAAGGAATGTTTTATTATCAGGTTTGTCCAGACACATCTGCTTGGTCTTGGCGGGCATCCTGGGCAGGCTTTTATCTAAAATTTTAATTTTCCCCCTTCACTAGGTTAGGGCAGGGTACAAAGTGTATAATAAAGGTACACAGCCAAAGAAGCCTAGAGGAATTCATGTTCGAGCTGACATTCATAAAAAATAATGAGTACAAAATGATGATGTAGTCAGGAGCGGTAGTACATGCCTGCATTCCCAGCACTTAGGGAGGCTGAGACAGAAGGATCATAAATTTGAGCACAGCCTGGGCAACCTACTGACACTCTCCAAATTTTAAAAAAGGGTTAGGGATGTAACTCAAGGTCATAGAGACCCCCTTCATTCAATTTCCTAGTAAAACACACACACACACGCACACACAAAGAAGGGATCTAGAAATAACAAACTTAACAAGAGTATTGCCATACACAAAAATCCAGATGTATTAAATAGGTAAAATGGGAAGTGGCTGCTCACAGTCGAAAGCACTATTCACTTTCCAAAGGATTTACTAAAGAGTTATTTTAAGTAATCTCATTTATAAAATAATAATATAATATCTATACTCAGATTACTGAGAAAGCAATGAGATAATACCCATAAAGGGTTTATACATATTATGGAGACTGATATCAAGAAATGTTAGCATAATTTTTTAGTATTATTGATGCTAACAGTAATGAGTTCTCTTGACTTAAGTGTTGGTTTACAAGGAGTTAAAGAATGATGAAAATTAAAACTAAAATGTTTAAAAAAACTGGCTAGTAAAGTATAACATTAAATGATTAAATTATCAAGGAAAAATAAAACTTAATTTCCCAAGTACTCATGCAATTCAGAAAAGAACAAGTAAATCATGAAAAGTGAATTACTATCCCTACATCACCAAATACTTTTTGAAGTTTTTGACTACTTAACCGGATCAAGCCCCATCTCATAATTACATTACTTTGTCTACAGTCTTGGTTGTTTAGAAAAGCTTTTTTTAAAAAATGCTGTTATTTGACATTATCTAAACAGGACAATAAGTTCCTAAAATACTAGCTTCCATATTCACTCTGTCTTACTCAAAAATAAAAATAAGCCAATAAGATTTTGTTGGTGTGAGATAAACTTTTTATAACAAGTCTTGTTTCTTACCTTCCAAAGCAAAACAGTATTTAATCATCTAACATCAAGTGGAGTTTTAAAAATCTCCACTGTCTGACTGAGTCTTCCCAGAAAAGTAATGAGTTTAATGCTTTATATACAGTCTACTTGGAGCTCCAGTGGCACAACTGGTTAGTGTGCAGTACTCATATATAATCTACTTACTAAAATATTAAAATATTTGATTGAGTTCATTAAACATAGCAGGAAATATATTATTCGTATATCTTTCCAAGGAAGCAACAATGAATATGTTTTTGGTTTTGGTTTGGGTTTTTTGTTTGCACAAGGGATTGAAGCCAGGGTCTTGTGTGTGTGTGTGTTAGGCACACAACTCTATCCCACCCTACATCCACACCCTAAGGTTAATTTTATAAGCTATTTCCATATTTATAAATTTATATTTTAATTCTGCTCAAATTATTTTAAGCAATTTATAGTGGCTGTGATCACATAGGGGGTAAGTCTTTCATTCTTTACTAAATTACCTTATATCTGTCACTTAAATATAGAGACATAAAAATAATTTTCTCTCTGGTAGCAAATGCTGAAGACACAACAGTAGATACTTGGTTTAACATTTACCTAAGGAAACTAAAGCTACTAGATTGGTAGAAATAATAATTTTCAGCCTAAGGAAATCAAAGTTGGCATCTGAGAATAAAAAGTCAACTATATACTCAATGATTTAATTTATGAACCCAAGAATTATCAGAACATCAAATGTTATTACAGAATAGATTTCATAAAGATATATTCATCATTTAGCACTTAATTTTATTTTGCTATTAAATAAAGTGTTTCTATTTTCATCGCTTTTACTATGCAATTTAATGGCAAAATTCTTGCCTTATTTAATCTGAGTAACTAATAAATACATGGTTTCATAGACAGCACTGATAGATCTATACTGAATGGATAAATGAGAAAATAAAAATCAGCTATCAAAGAAAACTGAAATGTTTACAGAAACACTCCTTCTTCACATGAAAATTCTGCAGACTGTGGAAAAGTCTCCCCCCGAAATATTCTACAACAAATTATTGAATATTGATTGAGAGATTAGGCCAGGTAGGTACTTAGTTCACTACTTGATTTTTAAAATAAAGCTATTACACTACTGAGAAGTCATATATGAAGTATATACAGTGAGCAGCATATCTGAAGGAAAGGTAAACAAACAACAAACAGCTATCATAGTGGTTTTTGTGGCTATGCTGGTCTTAGCCATTTACACCTGGGGTATATACCATGATCATTACCATCTGTGCACAATCATTACATCTATGATACCTTGCCATAATTTATTCGACAACTATTTACTTAAAACTGTTGTGTGAGATCTCCTATACCAGGAAAAAATACACATACACTCTCTCTCTCTCTCTCTCTCTCTCTCTCTCTCTCTCTCTCTCTCTCTCTCTCTCTCTCTCTGTACAATAATGCTTGGTTGAATTCACAAAATAAATCATGTCTTTGGTGTACACATATACAGTGATTACAGCCACTACCCACACTGTGTATCTTGCCCACTCCTTTATTTCAGCTTATCTTCAGCAATGAAGAATTCACTTTGTTATAATTAGTATGATCGTACAATATTACTCTGATTTTCCCTAATCTCTTTGCCTAAAATATTTTCCTCTGTGCTACTCTCAGTGCTTTTCTCCTTCCTTTTTCATTTTCCTTTAACAACAAAATAAAATAATTAAAAATACATACTGAAACAAAATGTATGGACAAATGCTTAATTCCAAAATTACCTGCGTGGAAACTTTCTCTTTCTCCTTTCCTCCAAAGAACCGAATTACTTTTCACTTCTGTCAACACTTAATTTTTTCCTATGATTCAATGGCTGGTGGATGAGGAGAAAAAGAAAAAAAAAAAAAAAAAAACAGTGATTCCAGCTTTCTGACAAAACACAAGTATGTTCTATTACCACTTCCAAGCACTATCATTTCTTAATATCAGAACACCAATAAGTTTATCAGATTAGCTATGGTCACTGAGTAAGAGTCCCAAAGTATCAGATAAATAACAGAAAAAAAGGACATAATCCAGAATGTGAAAGTCAGGCAATTTTTAGAGGATAACAAGTGAGTCAAAAGAAGAAAGAATTGGGTAGCAGGACAAAACTTACAGAGGTCTTTGTACTGTATGAAGACAGTAATACTTAATGAAGGGTACAGTGATGACCAGAATCGAGAGCAAATGAAAACAGTCAGCTCAGAGTTCATGACAGCCACAAATAAAGAGAAAGCTGATAAACTCAATGTGCCTCCTTAAATTTATGAAAACAGTTCAGAGTTTTCAAAGAAAAGATTGCCAGGACTCCAAAGCATAAAACTCAATGGAGAGAAGATTTTTAAGACAGCTAGGACAAGCAATTTCATGAGGGAACTCAAAAAGGCCAAACCTCAAAATTATCAATAGCTTGCAAAAAAATATAAGAGACAACAAAGGGGACTTCTTTTTTCCAGATTAAACCAATAAAGAAAAAACTAAGCTTATCTCAGAAAAGAGTATAACACCAATAAAGACAAAGCAAAACTCTTAGCTCATAGAATACCCCAATTTTCTCTGCCAGAGACTGGAAGTTTTTGAAAAATAAACACGTGTAACCTTGAAACTAAAGCCAAAGACAGGAAACACCAAGTCTTGGTCAGGATGAATTACAGCCACAGGATACAAAGAAAACTAGCTCAGTTTTTGGTAATTTTTGAAGACTGCTGAAAACAAATATGAGTGATTATTTTAAAAGAGGACAGGGCCGGTGAGATGGCTCAGCAGCGTATGCGCCTGCCTGGCAAGCGCGAGGGCCCGAGTTCGACTCCCGGATCCCACATACGATAAAAGGGCCGGTGATATCGCTCAGCGGCACGGGCGCCTGCTGGCTCACGAGGTCCTGAGGTCGGTACCCACCCAAAAAAAAAAAAAAAGAGGACAAAGGTTGTTCCATAAAATAAAGAAGAGCCGTAAGCAAGAACTACTGATTGGTACCTCATATCACAGTCCCTTACCCACATTTAGTCACAGCCTCCAGTAAGACTCATCTCACTTCAACAGTTTACTCCAGCGTCACTCGAGCACCACACTTGTTTACATACTGACTATCCAGAGCATAGCTCTGGCAGGTGTCATTTCAACCAGCCGATTATTGTTTGGATGAGATACACTTGTTCATCTGTTTTTCTTATTAAGTTTATTGGTACATTTTAGGTATACATAATAATCACATTCATCATAGAGAATTTATACCTGTACATGATATAAGTTGATTCTTTTTTTTCCCAATCCCCTACCCTTTCAAACCCTCTTCCCTTCCTTATTTACAAAAGCTTTGTTTCTATTTTTTCCTTCTTTTCTCATGTTTTTCCTTTTCCCTTCCTTCCTTTCCCCCTCCTCCCTCTCTAGTTCCCCTTCCCATTTGAACATTTCCTTCCTATTTCACAATATCTATTATACATTCTGGTCCTTATTTACACTTTTGGTTTCTTGCACCAGAGTAACAATGTGGTATTTACACGTGTGTCCAATTTATTTCACTTAAGAGTATGTTCTCAAGGTCCACCTATTTACCTAAAATGTCTCAAGCTTATCCTTCTTTATGGCAGAGTAGTACTCCATTGTATAAGAAACTACATATTCTTTATCCATTCATCAGTTGATGGGAATTTGGGTTGTTTACAAGATTTAACTATTACAAACTGTGCCACTATAAACATGGGTGTGCATATATCGCTGTGGTATGATGCTTTTCATGCTTTAGGGAAGATACCAAGAAGGGGAACAGCTGGGTCAAATGAAACCTCTAGTCCTAGTTTTTTGAGGACTCTCCACACTGATTTCCACAGTCATTGCGTCAGTCAACACTCCCACCAACAGTGGAGAAGGGTTTCTTTCTCCCCACAGCCCCACCAGCAGATGTTATTGGTGATTTCTTGATAATAGCCATTCTTTCTGGAGTGAGGTGGAATCTCAGTGTTGTTTTAATTTGCATTTCTCGAATGACCAGTGATGTTGATCATTTTTCATGTATTTATTTGCCATCTCTACTTCATCTGAGAAGTGTCTATTTCAGATCCAGATTTTTGGATTGGGTCTTTAAATTTGGGGGGGGTCTGATTTGAGTTCTTTATATATTCTAGATAGTAGTCCTTTTTCTGAGTGACAGCTGGCAAAATTTTTTCCCCAAACTGTGGGCTGTCTCTTCACTATGTTGGTGGTTTCTCTTGCTGTGCAAAAGCTTTTCAATAAGATGACATCCCAGTTGTTGATTCTTTGTGATATTTCCTGTGTGATTAGGGTTTTGTTCATAAAGTCTTTTGCCTACACCAATGTCTTCAAGAGTTCTACCTATTCTATCTTCCAGTAGATTTAGTGTTTGTTTTGATATTTAGATCTTTGATCCATTTCAATTTTAGTTTAGTGCATGGTGAAAGATATGGGTCTAGTTTTAATCTTCAGCATGTGAAAAGCCAGTTTTTCCAGCACCATTTATTAAAGAGGCTACTTTCTTCCAATGAAGGTATTTGGCACCTTTGTCAAAGATAAGGTGGCTAAGTATGTCTGGAGGTGTTTCTTCATCTTCTAATCTGTTCCATATATCCTTGGGTCTGTTTTTCACCAGTAACATGCTGTTTTTATCACAGTAGCTTTGTGGTATAATTTCAAGTTTGTTTTATATCAACTATTTTTGTATACTTTTTTATTTAGAACATTGTATTCACCTTTGATGTTTGTTTCTAATGAAATCTAATAATAAGGTCTAGTTATTTTCTTTTACTAGTTTGTATTTATTTTATCTGCAAAAAAAGATATACCATACACAGAAAATTTATTGAATAAATTTGATAAAACTGTCATTTTTATAATTCCTATTATATTATCTTATAAAAAATTAACAGAAAAATGCAATTTTTGGTCATCTTGTATTTATATAATTGGACTGGTAAGTGATTAACAGATTGCCACTTCAAAAAGCATCTGCCCATCTTTCCACTGTCTGTGCCAAGGCTTTCAATAGCAGTACAATGGCCCACTTAGCCTGTGGGCAAGCACAGCCTAGAAATAGTGAGTTGATTTCCAAGGCTGAGAAGGAAGAGTAACCAATGAGGAACAAGGGCTAATAATAGATAAGTGTTCTAGTCTCCTGTTCTTCAGACAGGAGTTCAAGGAGGCAATCTATACATCTTTCAAGAATCTAGACTCTGCTGGCAGAACCACCACTATAATAATACATTCTTACATGGGCTTCTCTCCTTCCCTCTCTTGTTCTTCCCCACCTTCTCACTCTTGCTTCATGGGATCACCTCCCAAATAAACTACCTATGCCATATACCTGTCTCAGGCTTTACTTTTAGGGGAACACCGGGGCTGCTATTAATTGCTCATAAACAAGATTCAAGGAATGTTTTATGAGAAGTTACGATTAATAGGCATTTATATCAACTCACTAGAAGAGTGATAATACCCCTTTTTGCCAACATTTATTGTTAGATGGCAAATCAGAGAAATGAGGTCTTAATTTCTAAAAACAAGTTTATTCAAAATTGAGAAGTTTGGGCCGGTGAGATAGCTCAGCAGCATAAGCGCCTGCCTGGCAGGCACGAGGCCCTCAGTTTGACTCCCAGTACTCACATAAAGGAAAAAAAGGGCCGGTGATATCGCTCAGCGGCACAAGCACCTGCTTGCAAGCGTGAGGTCCTGAGTTCGACTCCCAGTACCCACATTAAAAAAAAAAATTGAGAAGTTTGACTTATAACCCAGCATTGACATAAATCAATAAATATCTGAAATTAAAAACTGCTTTTTTGCAGATCAACATGGAAAACATAGTGCAATGTTACAGAATTCTAACTTGTATGTCATTCTAATTAACAATATTATAAATGATATGAATTCTATAAAATAATGTTTTTTTTAAACATGAATCCACAGATCAGTGCCAACCAGGACACATAATCATTAAGTGTACAGCATTTCCGAGTAGGTGTGAGGTAGGACCTAAGAATCTATTTCTTAAAGCTCTTCAGATGATTCTGATGAGTAGCTAGGCTTGCCAATCTGTGATACAGGGTATATGCTTATTGTATTTGTAGAGGAGAAAAGCACAGAACAGAAAACACACTAACAGAGTGATCTAATAATTTAAAAAGACCAGGACAGGTAGAATTAAAAGATAGAGTAATTCCAATTAGTGTGATCTGGCTTCCCAAAAAAGCTAATGAGATCTTGGTTTATGTTATATAGAAGCACGAAGATGATAACCTGCCCCTGCTTAATTAGTATTAGCCACACATTCAAATGTGTTCATTTCTAAAACTACACTTTAAAGAGAAGTATAGACCAAAGGTTCTTAACTAATTCTTGACAAGAGACCCCTTTTCAGTCTGGTAAATTCTATGGACCCTTTCCAGAATAATATTCTTAATATTTCTTCCCACCTCTCCTGACTCCCACCACCTGATACTGAGGACTGAACCCAGGCCCTCCTGCATGCTAGGTAAGCACCCTAGCCCTCAGAATAACATTTTTAAAAGCATAAAAAAATACACAAGAAAATAGAGGAAAAAATTAGTCAATAATTTTCTATTTTATCTACATATCTATGCATTATTAAAATAAATGTAATTCAATAATGTATTCTTATAATTAGAAATTTGAATATTCACATTAAGAACTAATGAGTGTTAGCATGTGAAAATATCTGCAAAATTCCCTCCAGTGGACATAAAATTATCTCTAGATTTCTACCGGTGCAAAGTCACAGGTTCTGCTACAGGTTGTGCCACAGGTTCTGTGGTCTGTTGCCAGCTCATTCAGAAGTTAGAAACATAAGGATAAAAATATTTGTATCTCTGATAGTTAATTTTCTGTGTCAGTTTGACTAGGCTATGGAGTGCCTGGACATCTGGCCAAATGTTATTCTGGATGCGTCTATGAGAGTGTTTCCAGAGGAGATTAACACTTGAACCAGCACACTGTGTAAAGCAGACTGCCTTCTCATAGTATGGTTGGACCTCACCCAGTCAGTTAAAGAGTTGATACAACAAAAAGCTGAGTTAAAAGGAACTCTTTTCCCTAACAGCTTGAGCTAAGCAACGGTCTTTTCCAGCCTTTTGGCTAGAATTTAAACGTTTTCTCTTCTCAGGTCTTGAGCTGGCCATCTTTCCAGTTGAAACTTACACCACTGGTTTTCTTGCGTCTCCAGCTGAATGGATATCTTGGGACTTCTCAGCATATATGTACACATACACACACACAATTGGTTCTGTTTCTCAGGAGAACTCTAATACTATATCCAAATCTACAGATTCCCTAAATTCCACTCATGGATTATACTCCTGGTAGAAATCATGTGTAACACATTGTGAATGTCCTATAAAGAGTGGCTGAAGGAACTGTAAATGTTTAACCTAGAAAAGAAACTTTGGGAACAAAGAGAGAAATGGAAGAGTCAGAAAGGCTAGCCTCAAATATTTTATCACTGCCATAAGGAAGAATACATTCACTAAGGCTATTCTCTGTAGCACAAAGAAATCTAGGGCCAACAGGCTGAAAACAAAAAGAAACACAAGGAGGCAGTCAGTCTGGTTCAACTCAATGATTTGCTTTTGACTAACCAATGAAGTCCACAGTGGTATGTATTATCTTCTGAAGTACTGAGTTATTTATCACTGGACCAGTCTCTACAGAAGCTAGCTTACTATTTTATCAATGTGTTCAAAGAAATTCAAGAACTAAAGTACCAGAGTAGATGATCTTTCACTTCCTTTTCAAGCTGAATACTGTGGTCTCCTACTTCTCATTAACGTATGTACTAACCCAGGCAGAAAACAAGTTGTAACTCATTTAACATGAAGTTAGTATTTTTTTTAGTACGATCATTTTAGTATGGATATTTAAACAATGAAGAAAAAGACTATTTCCCTTTTACCTTAACTATAATTTAATTAATAAATATAGCTGCCCTGGAGACTGTCCAAAACCATGATGAATGACTAAAAAGTGAGATGAGAAGTCCATTGAAAATAACCTTTTCTCATTCTGAAATGATTAAAGTATGAATGTAACAACCATTTTTCTATTTAGATCAGAATTTAAATAATTATTTTACAGGAAGTTTAGTGCAAAAGAGCAATTAGATCCTTTTAACTCATTTCTACTTTAAAATAAGTTAATAGCTATTTATTACACAAAACTGAAAAAACATTGTATATAAAAATCAGGTTAATACTTATTGATTATGTGAAAATTCAAAGAATATTATGACTCGGAAATTACCTCTGGCCTGTATCTTGTAATCTGAGCAACTACTTTGAAGAAAAGCAATATATCAACCATTGTTAATTTCCTATTACCTTGTCTTGAAATTCTGTATCATTGTTTTTATTGGGGTTTTTTCCTCTTAAAAAAAAAAAAATGAAATTACCACCATACTGAAAAAGTATTCAGGTTTCTAAGAAAGATTTTCAAATACATAGAAAAATATTAATGTTTTAATTTATGCATGCTGACTCTTCAGGCCACCTGCCTCAGAATCAAAACAACTGCCAATAATAGACTGGGATTGTGGCCAATCTGAAACATAAACAGCTACAAATCCAGGAGAACAATTAATAAGTCACAGAACAGCTAACCATTATGCAACCAATTTAGAGGTCGAGGCTTCAATGAGGAATTACAATACATTCTAAGGTAAGAGTCAATATTTTTAAACTTTATTTTAAATTGTATGATCTATTTTTATTGATATTGTAGGGTGATCTATATTAAGAGATTTAGGCTATATAATTGCTTATTATATTCATGTACAATGTAATAATGCTAAAGAAATGTTATACTATATGTGGTAAAATTACTAAATGTGAAATTTCATCACAGAAAAAAGTGTATTTTCACTCCATTTGTAATAAAAAGGGTGACTTTTTTCAGGAAGGATTTCAAATTCTGAAACATAGAACATGTGTACATCTATAAAAAGGTATATATGAAAGACCTGCGACTTAATTATATTTTACATATGTTTATAAAACAACAGTTTTGCAAATAACTTTATTCAAAATAAAAAAGTTAAAAACAACAAAGATTTTTCAAGCAGTTATTTTTAAAACCCATTTCCCCTCAGTTCCTGTCCTGGACATACACATGCACACACACCACCGACAACGCTAGAGTTTGGCTGTTTTATAGACATTATGCATACATTATGTTTCTTTTTTTTTTTTTTTGTGGGTACCGGGGGTTGACCTCAGGACCTCGCGTGCCAGCAGGCGCCCGTGCCGCTGAGCAATATCACCGGCCCCTTTTTCGTATGTGGGTTCCGGGAGTCGAACTCGGGCCCTCGCGCTTGCTAGGCAGGCGCTTAAGCCACTGAGCCATCTCACCGGCCCACATTATGTTTCTTTAAAAAAATTCGTATAGCATATAAAGGTTTAAAATGAAAACCATTAGCTTCCTTTTTGTCCCTCATACAGTCAACCACAACAGAATGTGATTGGAGTATCTTCTGCTATCCTCCATATAGGTGAAAGACACCTCAGCTTTTACCCTTCCTAGTACCCTCTTGCTATGGTTTAGATCTAAAATGACCCCCAAAGCCTCACGTGTCTGGAAGATAATTGGATACGGAGGCAGTATAACTGACTTGCTGTTATGAGGCAGGGTCTGATCAGAAGAGACAGGTCACTGTGTGACCTGGAGGTATATATCTCCTTCCCGATTCCTCCCTTAATTCTCTCTGCTTCCTGTCCTCCAAGAGGTAAGCAGCTTTCCTCCACCCAGACCCTTCCATCATGCTGGCAACCACACAAGGACTGAAATTTCTAAGACATGAACCAGAATAAACCTCTCCTCCTTTAAATTGTGGGTGTGAGTATTATGTACCAGTGATAAGGAAAATGACTAAGACACCACTTATTTTTATGTTACATTATTTTTCACAATGTTGAGCCTTATGACATTTGTATTGTTTTATAAGTCTAGTCAAAAATGGTAAATTAATGGGCTTTACAACACTATGACTACCTGTCATTCACTCTAAAGCCAAACACAGTGACTAAAGCCATAAAGAACGAAATGAAATTCTACATACGTAATTAAAATCTTTGCCACTGCTACAAGTAGTATCTTCCAACTATCACCACTGAATGGATCCTCATTCAGCCTCACTGGTGTTTTCTGGGTCATATGCCTTTTTTAATCCCATCTAATAATGAAAACTTCAACTGACAGCTGAGAGAGCCTAAAAACCTTCCAAATATCTCGAAAGGTGAAATTAGTGAAAAAGATTCTTTCACATTAGCATAAGAATAGAAAAAAAACCCATTTAGGTAAGCTTTTATTCTCAGCTTTTAAAACTTCCTAGGTAGTACAAAAAGGCAGCAAAGGCAAACCGTCAGAGCTGTCCTACATTAGACTGAGAGAGAGTCGAGCCTTTATATTCCATATGAATGAGTCATTTAATGGGGTCTTCCCTGGAAAGAGGAAATTAGCTTGTTTAAGACAGTTGTCTTTAGACAATATGATAATTCCAAGAAGGGGCTGTGGGCTGAGACTTGTCAGTGGACAACCATCCCAGAAGCTGGGGGAATAAATCTTTAAGTCCTGAAGGAAAGAGCCAGACAATATAACATAGCTTCCGTGACAGACAATTACTCTATGTGAAAGTTAAACTGGACCGTCAATTTGATTGCTTTAGAGCCACTTAAGGAATTGTTAAAGCACACTTCTGGGAGTAAGTGGGTGGGCAATGGAGGTGTGACATTGGGTACTAAACCTGGTCCTGACCCCTTCCTCACTGGTGCTGTTCCTCTGTTTTGTTTTCCAACTGCTATAAAGTAAGAAGCTTTGCTCCACCACACCCTTCCATGATATTTCTGCCTTGAAGCCAGTGTACCATGGACTGAATCCTCTGAAACCATGAGCCAAATTAAACCTCTCCTCCTTTACCTGGGTATCATGTATTTCGTTCAAGCAACTGGAAAGCTGGCTGATACACTCTATATCCCCCTTTTCTAAAATCTAACTCAGATTCAGGTCCTCGTTCCCACAAAATTCAAAGAGAATCCAGTCAATACACACTCAATTCTTTTCCCTTTTCTGTCAAAGAAGCTAAGAAATCCTTGTATAACTTGAGTATTCCCTAACCAAAATGCTTGGATCAGAAGAATTTCAGATTTCAGATTTGTTTGGATTTTGACATATTGTCATATATACATAATTGGATATCTTTGGGATGGTACACAAAGTCTAAATATGAAGCTAGACAGATATCCTACAGGTAATTTTATATAATATTTTTTACTGCATCATGTCACATTAAGTTAGGTGTGGAATTTTCCAGTTGTGGTATCATGGTTTGGATTTTGGAGCATTCTGGATTTCATATTTTCAGATTAAGGATGCACAACCTGCACTGCTATAGAGGGGCACAGGCATGGAAGAAAAATAAATAATGGTGAAGTGAAAAAGTATAAGAAAAAGGGATGGGAGAATAAATGACAAGAAATAATAATAATACATTATAAACAATAAACATTTCTATCCACCTCTAATTTCATGGCATTGAATTCCTGCTAACTAATAGTTAACATTACAATTGCCAATGAGGTTGAACAGAAATCAATTTTTCCAAAAGTGTGTTTTGATACCTTTCTATATAGTTACATGCAAGGAAATAATGGATGATCCATGTGTGGAATGGGGAAAGTAAGAGCTTTTTAAAATGTCGAAATAGATCTAATGCGTATGTGTCTGTGTGTGATAAACAATGTGGTTTGATCACAAAGATGACCCACCAAAAAATTTAAAACCTTAAAAATAAATAACTCCCCAATATACTGTTCTTTGAACCAAGAAATGTTTTTCAAGAACCATTAAAACTTCAAAGTCAGTTTATAAATTTCACAGATATTTAATTACAGAACTCAGAAAAAATGTTATAAACAATTTATGAACCATTTGTTCTAGGTGGTTTCAAAAGAAAAAAAGCCTAGGGCCGGTGAGATGGCTCAGCGGCGTAAGCGCCTGCCTTGCCAGCGCGAGGGCCCGAGTTCGACTCCCGGAACCCACATACGAAAAAGGGGTCGGTGATATCGCTCAGAGGCACGGGTGCCTGTTGGCGTGCGAGGTCCTGAGGTCGACGCCCCGGTACCCACACAAAAAAAAAAAGCCTAGTCTATCTCTAAAACAATGTACCTCCTTTCATAGGGCTTATAAGTTAATGAGAAAGATAAACACAATAACAATACATGACAGAGCTAAACTATAACCCTATGTGTCCTTGGCTTTTATTCATTGTAGATAAGAAAAATACATGTTTCTTATAAAACATTGTGGAAATCATCCCTGAAGTTATTTAATGTCCTTAATTCAAAGGCAATTTTGCATGATAATTTTCTCCTAGAGTTTCACTCCAGAAAACAGGTAGTTCTTTTATGAGAACACATATACACTGTGTTAGCTTCCTGCCACTGTAACAAATACCTGAGATAAACAACTTATAAAGGAAAAAGATTGATTTTGGCTCACAGTTTTAGAGGTTTCAGCACATGATCAGATGATCACATTGTTTTGGGTCTGTGGTGTTTCATCACAGCAGGAGCATGTGGTGGGACAAAATTGCTTACCTTACAACCATGAAGTGAAAGAAAAAGAAGGGTTTGGATCTTACTATCCTCTTCAAAGGCATAACCTCAAACACCTGACAACCTTCCACTAAGCCTCATCTCTTAGGTTCCATCACCCCCCAGTAGAACCATCTTGGGGAACATCCCTTTACCACATGGACCTTTGGAGGTCACTCAACATCTAAACTAAGCCAAATGAGGTGGCACATGCTTATAACCCCAGCACTCTGGGAGCCTGAGGCAGTGAAATCATAAATCAAGCCCAGCCTGGGCAACTCAGTGACTTAGCAAGACCCTGTCTCAGAAATGTTAAAAAGGGCTGGGAATGTAGTTCAGTGCAAAGGCCCTAGCTAGCACTAGCACTCATTAGTACTGAAAAAAAATCTAAACAATAGCATACAATGAACCTGCTCCCCATACCATTTTTTCCCCCCTGCAAGTCTTCAAGGAAGCTCAGAACTATATTTACTGTTCAATTTATATTTATTTTGTTCTCTGTGTGTAAACATTGAGAGCTTAGGAGTAAGAAGTGTGATGGAGATGCACATTTGAAGGTTCCTGGCAAAGTGGTAGTAAAGATGGGATAACCTAGAAAATAAGAAGAAGTCCAAGGACGGAATCCCAAAGCATATCAACATTTTCTGTATTATACCTCAGTTCTGCACCTCTAAATATAACTCTTCCTAGGTAATGTCATTCTCAAATCTGATAAACAAGATTTACAGAGATTTGTCAAAACCATAAATAAAATATTAATGAGAACAGGGTTAAAGACAGACATATGTATCATAGCACTACTTATTTTTTCTTGATAAACTTACTGAGCAGACATCACCAAAAATGGAAGTCCTTCCACAAAAACAAATAATGAGCTGGCAAAAAACTGATAGAAGAAACTCTTCCTGAACTCTATAATCTAGTGAAAATTTTACAACCAGGGAAGGAAGCCTTGGTGAAGAAAGAAGCAGATCCTTTGTGGAGAGCACTCTGGCATTTTAAATTGCTTGATCTCACCACCCACACCCTAGAATGAAGACAGCTGTGAAGAAAGCAACTTATATTCCTAGTGCAGGTTGTAAGGCCCAGAAGAAGAAATACAGACCTTATTTTAAAGGGATTGTGGCTAGAGGGTTTGACCTGTCTAGCAGCTCCCTGAAGGACAGGCTCAGGGCTTCCCTTTGTTTTTTTCTTTTTGTTTGGTTTGGTTTTTGACTCAGAACAGTTTAGTAGCTGGGTAGCTTTAAAAAAAAAAAAAAGTCCCAGGTAGCTTTAAAAAAAAAAAAAAAAAAGGGCCAGTGAGATGGCTCAGCGGCGTAAGCGCCTGCCTTGCAAGCGCGAGGGCCTGAGTTCGACTCCCGGATCCCACATACGAAAAAGGGGCTGGTGATATCGCTCAGCAGCACGGGTGCCTGTTGGCGTGCGAGGTCCTGAGGTCGACCCCCCGGTACCCACAAAAAAAAAAAAAAGCATTTGAAGGCACAATACTACATGCAGTAGCCTGAGACAATTTAACATCAGACTGACCAACAGACACACTGAAGAGCCTCAAAAGGAAGAGACTGGGAGAAGAGACACACAGGGGAGTAAAGGCTATTAAAAGCTTCTGCCAGTTCTAAAGAATCAAGTGGGACATGTGAATGCCCAAGACTGGACACATGCTAGAAACAGCCTAGAACACAAAGTCAATCTGACAAGAGTGGGACAGTATTTTATGCTCTTTCATTTTTTACCATCTTTTTACTTTTTCTTTTTCTGTCTCAAGGTATTAAAGGAAATTATCCAAACACAAAATCACCACTAAGTTAACAGAATACTATTCAGTGCCCACACAAGACAAATAATACAGACTTTGCAAAACTAGGTTAGAAAAGTCACTAAATAAGCCAACAACGAAAACCCATAACAAGTAACAACAAACCCCAAGGAGAGGAAAGAATCTGATCTGCAAGGCTGCCACATGATAATGTTAACAAATCTATTTTTTTATTTGGGCATGGCAGTACACACCTGTAAACCCAGCACTCTGGAAGAACGAGGCAGGTGGATTACAAGCTTAAATCCAGCCTGGGAAACTTGGTGACTTAGCAAGACCCTGTCTCAAAATAAAAATAAAAAGGGCTGGGGATATAGCTCAGTGCAAAGGCTCTGGGTTCAATCCCCAGTTCTGCAAAAAATTTAAAAAGTACAAATCCTGGACTCCACACTAAGCCTACTGAATCAGACAGAATCTCTGTGCACAGGGAAATAATAGCATTTTTAAGGCTATTCAGATGTTCCTGAGATATACCTAGGTATGGGATCTACTCCACTAAAAAACTAAGGTTCCATTATAGTTCTAGATGGTTTGTACAGTTATGTTTTCTTTATTCTGCTTTTATGAGACCAACTATAAAAGAGTAAACTAGCATCAGGAATTTACTCAGAATAGCCAGTCTAGCTATATTACAATGATTAAAAGGAGCCAATCTATCTCATTCTTTCTGTACACATAGAAATTACAGTATAACAGATAATAGCACTTCACCAGGAGTCTGAAGACATGCCTCTGCTGTTTACTAACTATGGGACCTTAAGACAATCACACAACCCTTGTACCCTGTATCTTCCTCATCTAAAAGATGATGCTAGGCTAAAATGAGAATATTGTCTTGGGAAACTACTTAGGTAGATTATAATAGTTTAATATTTAGATTATCAACTAAGAGTCAAAAGTCAAAGCCCTTTATTATCAAGAAAAGTTAAATACTGCAGGGGACACTGTGGTTGTTAAACTAATGTATGAAATATACCTCCTACAATTTTTTTTTTTTTTTTTGGGTACCAGGGGTCGAACTCAGGACCTCGTGCGCCAGCAGGCACCCATGCCACTGAGTGATATCATCGGCCCTTTTTTCGTATGTGTGTACCGGAAGTTGAACTCAGGACTTCGCGCTTGCCAGGCAGGCGCTTATGCCGCTGAGCTATCTCACTGGCCCCCCTCCTACATTTTTTAAACAACTTTTGAAAACTGAAAAACAAATTTGCAATGCTTAATTATTCCATTTTTAAGAATTCTGAAACTACAGCCTATAAACTATGTGACACAGGTTGAAATAATTAATTTTACAATTAAAAACAGTCCACCACTTTTTTTTTTTTTTTTTTGAGTACCGGGGGTCGAACTTGACCTCACGCTTGTGAGCAGGCACTTGTGCTGCTGAGCGATATCACTGGCCCTTTTTTCCTTTCTATGTGGGTACCGGGAGTCAAACTCAGAACCTCACGCTTGCCAGGCAGGCGCTTATGCCGCTGAGCTATCTCACCAGCCCCAGTCCACCACTTCTAATTGGAAGTTTATCAATTTAAGAATCCAGCTGGGTGGAAGTAATACTAATGGATTTTAAAATCCAATCAAGAGGGCCGGTGAGACGGCTCAGCGGCTTAAGCGCCTGCCTTGCAAGCGCGAAGGCCCGAGTTCGACTCCCGGAACCCACATACGAAAAAGGGGCCGGTGATATCGCTCAGCGACACGGGTGCCTGTTGGCGCGTGAGGTCCTGAGGTCGTCCCCCCGGTACCCACAAAAAAAAAAAAAAAAATCCAATCAAGAAAACCTACACTAATATATATATATATATATACAGTTTCACTCCGGCCGAAAAACACTAGGAATACTACTGAATCTAACATTGATTCCACTTGTCTAAAACATAAATACTAGTATTTAAGTTCCTAATGGACAAAATCCATGTATTAATGATGAAAATCCATGTATTCTCCCCTAAAATTTTCTAATGTAATTCATTTGATTGTTAGTTTCTTTTCCTGGCTGAATGCCTACAGACTTTCTAAAAGACAGAGTAATGACAGACACGTGTTTCAAGAAAACAGAAACACCAGAAGTTGAGGAAGGTCAGATATATTATGTCAGAAATGAACTTTACTACAAAAAAGCATATTTTAAACATGAACAGCATACTGCAGAAAACAATGGATTTGAGGCATGTTTGTCACAGAAGGAGGCTATAACAAAACATGGCTTGATTTCCACAATTTTTAGAATTTTGCATCCCCAAATGGGGCATGAAAGACATTTACTTGGTGATGCACTACATTGCCAAATCATTTTTAACTCCTACTTTTCTTCTTTTCCTTGTTTCTTTCTTAGATTTTATTATTTTCCCTTGGTTTGTAGCATCCCAGCTTATTGCACAGACCTGATGACACTCATGGGGTATTGCTTTATTGAGCCAGTACACTTATAACCAAACATTTTAAATTTCTTTTCTGCACAATGCCTCCTAATTACACTACAAATTTTTCTCACCATAACTAGCATAAGTTTAAATTTAATTAAAATGAATGGAAAGAGACAAAAGAAAAAGAGAAATAGGATTATTTCATCAATCTATCTAAGCCCTAGCCTGAACACCAAAAAGGTGGGGGGAATAGTTCTACAAAATTTAAAATACTGTATGCTGCTTTATAAAAAAACCTATTGTCATTAGGTATGTAATTAACAATTACAAAATCTGAAAGATTAATCAAAATTAGGTAGGATAAAAAAATTGAAGGGAGAAGTGCAAAAAATATTCTAATCTTATTTGTAAGTACTTTCTTCCTATCATTCTCCTGAAATCAGATCATTATGATTTTTTAACAAGCCCGTATAATATAGTAAGTAGTCAGCAAACATTTTCTATAAAGGTCAAGGTAATATTTTAGGCTTTTATTTGTTTTTAACAATCTTTTTAAATATAAGAGCAATTTTTAACTCACAGTCATTACAAAAACAGGCTATATGCTGTATTTGGCCTATAGGCTGTTAGCCTTCTGACCCCTAGGCTACTATATATATGCTGAAATACAGTTATTTGTATTTATAAATGTTAATTTTTCTTACCAAGCCTATGAGATGGGTGCTATTATTACCATCATCCTCATTTTAAAGCTAGAGAAACTGAGATATAGAAGGATTAAATAATATGCCCAAGGTCACAGAAAAATCAGATGGTGGAGTAGGGGTTCAAACCTGAGCAGTTTGGTCCAGAATCTGCTCTTAACTAGTATTCTATGCAACTTTCTATTATGAAGAATTTCAAAGAGTATCAAATGTAAAGGAACCAATTCCTATTCATAAACCTTCCTATCAATAAAAGAAGAGAACTGAGGTAATGACCACCCCCCTCTAATTTCAAAGAGGAAAAAAACAAGAATCAGACTGGCATTTGAATTTAGGCAATACTGGATGAGAAAAAACATCAGTCTTCACATTTCTGAGAGAAAGCAATGTTCATGGATTTAGAAACTACAGTATACGTAGGCTATGTTAGTAGTGGCAAACCTATGGCACATGTGCTGCAGCAGGCTGTTTGAATCACTGAAAACTCTAAAAGGTTCACCATCTCTGGGCTATGTAATAAAGTCTGGATGTGAATAAAGTCACGGCCAAGTATTCAAGAAGTCAGAAACATACTTTCTACATATTCAAGGGTTACTTGAGGATGTACTTTAGGAAAGTGAAAAAGTACATCAACCATGCAAAAAATAGTTAAATCTTGAACTATCATGGAAGTTAAAAGGAGGAGGAGGTTACTTCTAAGGTAGCCTTAGAGAGAAGGTAAATAAGATTTAATTATCAAATATTATAGGCAGGAAAAGAGAAGTTAAAGAGTGCCAGATAGCAGCATGAAAGAACAGTTCATTTCAGACAAAGAGAGAACAGCATACACACGAAGCACACACATGAGTTATCCACGTATATTGTTCTTTGATTAAAAGGGTCCAAAATTAGTACCTGAGCAAAGCCATTCCCTTACTGTAGTTCCAAAACAATACTGACCTTAAGACCTTATAGTTGCATTAAGTTCTTATGCTTTTAACACAACACGTTTACTTTTGTGTATGAAATACAAAAATCTAATCAAATTTTGTTAACACTTTTAACAAAATCATGAAAGACAGCACATTCTCTGCATTAATTCTAGAGAAATGTCAAGCAGGCAAGTAGTCAATGAAATTCCTTGGAGGCAAATTACTTAGCCTCAATGTAACTTAGTTTCCTCATCTGTAGAACACAGGTATACAGGTAATAGTAGTAGTAGTAGTAATGCAGTAAATGATATGGCTTTTCCAAACATAGGGGAGTTCAAACCTAGGTTCTGCTACTTAACACCTATGTGATCCTTGCCATGTTTTAACTATATCTAATCTCTGTAAAAGCAGAACTAATAATGGTACCTGCCTCAAAGGACTGTTGTGAGAGTTCTGAATAATAACAGATGTAAAGAACTATCACACTGCTTGTGAATGAATACAAATTAAGTGCTTAGTAAATAATATGATCTACTCTGCCAATTTGTTTTACAAGCCTAACAATCAGGACCTAACAACAACAACAACAAAATGTTGCATAAATTGACCATATTAGGAAAAAAAATAAAAAACCTTAATTTGATTTAGTAGTTCCCTAACTGGCCAGCAGATATTATAGAAAAATTAAATAGATTAAATCCAAGACTTATATCATAATATCCAGGCATTTAAAATTTCTGAATTCTTAGCTGTGGCCGTCACAACAAATAACAAAATTATTGTGCCCTGAAATCTAAAGGAAATGGTTAAAACTTGTAGCTAAATTCTAAATCCGGAGTTAGAAAGGGTTAAGAAATTTATTTCATTTTCCATAGTCTTCAGAAATCGTTTATAAACCTAGAATGATTATGTAAACCCAACATGATTCATGACTGAAAGAATCACAAATACATGAGTTTCTTCCTGGATCACCAACATCCCTGACTTGCAGATATTTCTTTGAATATAGACAAAAAGAAAATTTAAGTTCCAATCGGTCTCATGAAATAACAGATCATGAGTAAGCAATTTTTAAAAATTGAAGCAGTAGATTATAATTCTATGAAAACTAAACCAAAGGAGATAGTAAAAGAAAGCTACACAGTAGAGCCTACTTCAAGACAGCATATCGAAAGAACATTTCTAGGGCAAAATAGATCTACAAGTAACCTGTAGACTATGTAGAACCCTGTACAGTTCTTAAGAGAATGTGTTTTTCTAAATTTTTACTTCTCATCTAGAAACAGAATTTATCTATAAGAAATGAGAAAAATAAATACAAGGACATACAAATTTCCATTGAACAATTTCAGCTTCTCTGTGTTGATGAAATTTTTCTTAATAAAAACTCATTTAAAAAGGAATAGCTCGGGCCGGTGAGATGGCTCAGCAGCTTAAGCGCCTGCCCGGCAAGCGCGAGGGCCCGAGTTCAACTCCCGGAACCCACATACGAAAAAGGGGCCGGTGATATCGCTCAGCGGCACGGGCGCCTGCTGGCGCGTGAGGTCCTGAGGTCGACCCCCCGGTACCCACAACAACAACAACAAAAAAGGAATAGCTCTTTGTGAAGGCAGCACAACAACAGAGTAAGCTGCCAGGCAGGAGCCATGGCAGGACAGGCATTTAGGAAGTTTCTCCCACTGTTTGCCTGAGTATTGGTTGAAAGGAGCACAGCCAAAACTGTCACCAAAAGAGGCATTATACTTCCAAAAAAAATCTCAAGGCAAAGTACCGCAGGCAACTGTGCTAGCTGTGGGATCAGGCACTAAGGGAAAAGGGCGGAGAAATCCAAGTTCTTCTTCCAGAATATGGAGGCAACAAAGGAGTTCTAGATGACAAGGGTTATTTCTTATCTAGAGACGGTGACATTCTTGGAAAATATGCAGAGTGAAGTAAGTCACTTTTGAAATGGCATAACACAACACTGCCCATTCCACTGAAGTTCTGCAATCTTTCATCATGTAAATAATTTCCATTTCTCTTCTGTAATAAACTGATGATATCTAAACTATAACATCCACTGTCTCTAAAGTTTAGTTTCACTGTACTGGTGTAAACTTTTCCACATATAATATGTAAATGAATGGTAAAAAAAAGGAATAGAATCATATGTTTCAGAAATTCCAGGATAACTTTATATTAGATAAAGTATTAATATACTTTACCCTATCAATAAATAAAAGAAGAAAAAGTATGTAATCATCGAATAGATGCTGAATACTGTCTTGGAATTGCCAAACTTATGTAAACAGAGAAAAAACATCTTAGATTGGACAGAAAAAGAATTTGTTACTATTGTAAATGATATTATTTACTTGGAAACCCCCCAAGAAAAACCTAAAAGTAATAAACAATTCAGCGAGACTGTTGTCAATATATTTAAATGTATTTCATTTAATATAAATTTCTGAAAAAAATGATCTGATAAGACCATACTTAACTATTTTAGGTGATTTCTATTCATATGTTCATACTGAATGTTAAAAAGTACTAACCAGATTACTATCACTGTATTTGAAATTCTTAGAACAATTGAGCTATGAATCTGATCAATAAAAAGATTAAGATGCTTTCTTATTTGGTCACATTAGTCAATGATGTAGTTATTATTAATGTTCTAAGATAAATGCTACAAAAGATATCTCCAGAATACATATAATCTAATCTAATTTATCTGAAACTATATCAGAGGTCATAGGGAGGGCTCTCATACCCAAGGACTCCTCCACAGATATATCAGCTGACTCAGAATAAAGAAGAGGTTGCTCTTGGGTTGGGTGTGGTCTAGAGCAGTGTTGCGAACCTACGGCATGCAAGCCGCAGTCCGCTGTCTACAGGCACAGTGTCGTAAAAGCTATCTGAACTTTGGGAAAATACAAATAATTATGCACATTTGAAAGATGCGCAGTTACTTTTAATTATTCTATAGCACTTTTTTGGATGAGTTTATATCCAGCTTAGTGCTTATATATAGAAAGACCTGCAAGCTTATATAAAAGCAGTGTAATATTTTATGTTAATGAAAACTTAGTGAATAAAAATGGGCTTAAGAAGTTCCCTTGAATAACTCCATGAAGCAAGAGCATAGATTGGCCTTAGATATCAAACAGATCTGGCTTTGAATCTACACAATGCTAATCAACATAATTAACATTTGCAATTTCAGTTTCCTCATCTACAAAAAGGAACTGATAATATTGACCTTGCAAGACTTCTGTGAAAATGAAATAACATACGTAAAAGCCGTATCACTGAGTTGTCTAGAACATAACAGGTACTCCAAAAATATTACCTCCTTTCTTTTCTCTGATCTTCTCAGCTCTTCCCCATTGCTTCTGACAGTCTGTACAAGCATGAAAATAGACTACATCTAGATGCTCAAAATTTCTTCATGATTACTTCAGTAAAAATATTTTTATGTGTTTGAGAGTTTCACAAAAAGTATAAAAACAATTTTTTTTAGCTTTTCAATGTTAGAAAGCGACTTTATAACTTTATCAGCTACAGTTAGCTTGGCAAATCCCCTGAAATGAAGGTACTTAAATTCATAATTTTAAAACCTTAAATTCTAATCCCAAAATAACCTCAAAACTTAAATTCTTAAAAGCTTTTTATTTTCCACAAAAGCATATTATTAATACAATAACTTAAAAATATACTCATATTTAAAATTCTATAGTCAGCATACCAATAAGCCTTTCTATAATAGACGAATGTGAACTAGCACATAAATAATCTTAACATTCTGTTTCAATGATCCCTACGAACATGTTCTTCATCACTGTCAAAATGAAATGTCACGAAACAAAGAGTGTATTTAAGAAGTATTAACCTGATATGGCTACTCTGCCATTCTAGAAATGATGAGTCTTGGAAGGTCAGCAAAGCACTCAAGAAATAAATAGTGCTTATTATCATAAGCACAAGTAAATTTAAAACTAAAGTTCACAGCCAATAGAGTAGGGGAGAGAGAGACGCTTAGGAAACTGGTCGATCTGATTAGTAAATTTTTCAAATCATTAATTAAATGTCTCATCTACCGCTAAAACTAGATTATTATTTAAAAATCATAGATACCAACAATCCAGTCCTAAACATACATTTATATAATAGACGTAAAAGCAGAGAAAAATAATTCTTGGCTTTACCAAAATTATTTGCCAAAGACATATATATTTAACATAATTAGAAGCTGGGACATTTGCTTTTTAACATACAGATAGAATAGCATGGTAGCTAAGAACAAAATCTCCACAACCATACAGGCAGCACTTACTAACTGTAAAATCTTGGCAAAATTACTTATACTATCCATAATTTAAATCCCTAGATCCTTTGTTGAGGATAGTAATAGTACCTGCCTCCCAGGGTGGTTTTAATTATTAAATTTAAAAATAAATGTAAAGTTCTTCAAATGGCTTCACATACGTAGTAAATGTCATTAACATCTCACTATTTTAACTACTATCACTATTATTGGCACCCGAAGAAAACATCATAAAATCGACAAGACAAAAACTTGATTTACTGAAGAGTTTCATTTAAATAGGAATCATTTACCAAGCACGCTAGTGAAATGAAAGAATAAAGAGAACTCTGGTAGATAGAAGGCTGAGAAGAAAGCTAGGCAAAAAGGCATTAAGATTCAATCCTCCAGTTAACTGATATCAGCTAGACCTCAATAAAGAGGCAAGATGGATGGGTCCCCAAATCAGGAAACTCTGGAGAATACTTAAGTCCTCCCTTGACTCCATTTCTTCCTCTCAGTGATGACACAATTCTCTGTTCCATTCCCCTTCACAGCAAAAGTTCTCAAAGGGGTTCTCTACTTCACTCTCCCTACTTCTTAAGCTATCAATCACTCTTTCACCTACTCCGCAGTCTGGTTTCTATCCCAATCACTTCACTCTCTAAAAGGTTCCCCATCACTGATCTAGACTTTCCTACATACTTCTCTTCCTTCCCCTAATCATTTTATCTATTAAATAGCTCTTTTGTTTTATCGTTATTTTAACAGTCCTAGTCTTTGTTTTTGCACAATGTTGATAAAGGTAGTTCTTTGGGCAAAGAAAGTTCTTTGGATAACTCTTTGGACAAATAATATCATTTTCATCAGAACTCTTCATTCAAGTGATAGAAAACCAATTCAAACTACATTAAGGGGGAAACATGTATTGGTTCACAAAGTTGGGAAGAAAAGTGGCATATCTCTTAGAGAAGAGCTGTAGGATGGAGAGCCTCAAAAAAATAGAAATGGGTGTCCCTCAGTCCCTCTCATCTCTCTCTCTCTCCCTCTCTCTCTCCCCCCTTACTCCACTTCCCCCCTTCTTCCCTCCTTAGCTTTATTATATAAGCAAACTTTTCCATATAGAATTGTAAGAAGCCTTCCAACAGTTTCAAAACCTAAATTTTGTCTTCATAATCCAAGTACAAGAAGAGGTTTTCTGGGCCGGTGAGATGGCTCAGCGGCTTAAGCGCCTGCCCAGCAAGCACAAGGGCCCGAGTTCGACTCCCGGATCCCACATACGAAAAAGGGGCCAGTGATATCGCTCAGCGGCACGGGCGCCTGCTGGCGTGCGAGGTCCTGAGGTCGACCCCCCGGTACCCACAAAAAAAAAAAAAAAAAAAAAAAAGAAGAGGTTTTCTACCCCTGAAGCCAATATTTCAATCCAGGTGGCAAATCCTGACTTGGGCCACAGCCCACACAGACTCTAGGTTAGGCTAGGCTAAGTAACGTGTTCACCCCTTCGCAGGAATGAGTGGGCAAGACATTTTTCTGAAATAGGTAGGGATATCCTGGACACAAAAAACAATAGATAGCAAATGTGGTATTTACACATAATGGACTAATACTCTGCCATAAAGAAAGATAAACTTGATTTATTCATAGGCAAATGGATGCAAGTGTCAAATGATGTCAGACACATAAGCTCAAATATTGCATTATTTCCCTTAAATGAAAAATACAAAATATATAAATATACAAATAAAAATTAAAATAAAAGAGATAAATAAGAAGTAGGGGAAAGTTTATATACTTCCCCACATTACATATTTCATTGTTTCAAAAAAATACATATATGCTAATTTGTTCCATTTACACTACAAGTTTAAATGTTTAAATGTTAAATGTTTAAATGTCTTAGATTATTGAAAGTTTTGTGTTATTATTTGTTAGTTTCTTTTTGTAAAAAATTCTTTGGGTATGTCTTATACTCAGAGTAACTACTTTGAAGATAATAATACACGGAATATTAACTATTGTTATTCTCTTATAATTCTGTTATGAAATTTTGTTTTAGTTTTTCATAAAATAAAATCAGTGACATATGGTTAAGTATCCTTGGAAAGGAAAAGATTGGAAAGCACTGCTATGAGTGGTAGTATTTACACGGATAGCTTGCAATTTACCCTCTCAAATTCCAAATTTTTATCTAGCCTTTTTTCCAACTACTCTAACTCACCTCACCATTCTACACTTTTTTCAAAGTCCTAAAACCTAGCACACAATAATCCTTCCAAATTCTAGACTTTGAAATACCTGCATTTACTTTGTAACCATTATTTAATACCTGCTAGTTGTACTATCCACCACTGATCTTCATGAGAAACTCTTCAACACAGACTTGTAGGATTTCTGACTTAAGGAAATATAGCTACATCTGAGATTATTTCTCCCTAGTTAATGAATAATAAAATACTGTTGAAAATTTTGCTTTTGTAAGTGGTTTTTACAAGTAATCTTTATAAATAAAAATATCTTCAACTCATTTTAACATTTTATTTGAACATAATTTCAAACTTACAGAAGACTTGCAAAGTAAGTTTAATGCATAGAATTTCTACGTATCCTTTATCCAGACTCATCTACTGTTAATGTTTTGCCCTATTCGCTTTACCATTATGTATGCTTGCATTCATGTTTTCTCTCTCCTTTTCTTTCTCTCAGAAATCTTGCTTTTTGAGACTAAGATGTTTATATCTTCAGCCCTAAACTCTTCAGTATAAACTTCCTAAGAACAGGGATATTCTCTTACATAACCATATTACAGCTACCAGCTTCAGAACAATCAACATTTCTAAATACCCATATCAAATTTATTGAGTATAATTTTGTCAGTTAATTTAGTAATGTCATTTTTATAGGGTCCAGTTGAAAATCAGATATTTCATTCAGTT
This sequence comes from Erethizon dorsatum, assembly GCA_028451465.1. Lineage (NCBI taxonomy): Eukaryota > Metazoa > Chordata > Mammalia > Rodentia > Erethizontidae > Erethizon > Erethizon dorsatum. The sequence continues at coordinate 68,846,297 of CM051827.1, read as the reverse complement.
GTTCTCTTCAGTCTCCTTTAGTCTGAAACATTTTTAAAGCCTCTTTGTCATTTATGACAGTGACATTTCTTAAGAATGTAGTCACAGGGGTTGGGGTTATAGTTCAGTGGTAAAAAGAGTACTTAGAATGTACGAAGCCTTGAGTGTAATCCTAAACACCACCACCATCACCAAAAAAGAAAAAGTATACAGTCCCTTATTTTTAATATATTGTCACTCATTTGCCATTTTCCTGATTTTGTTTTTCATAACTAGGTTCAGGTCACTGCCAGTTCAAATACTAATAGTGCACAAAATGTCACAGCAGGAGACATACAATGTCCATCTGTCCATCACTGTTGACACTAATTTTGATCACCTTATCAAGGCATTGCCTGATTTCTAAATAGTTACTATTTTTGTCTTGTAACTAGTAGGCAATCTGCAAGATACTTTAAAATTATTCAAATATCATGTTTCTCATTAAAAACTTCCCATGGATTTAGCATACATTTATGATGCTTACCTGATCCAATCTGTACTGAGATGGTTACAAAATTTTAATCCTTTTTAATCATTCATTTAAATTTATGTTAATGACTTTTAATAATAGTCTAAACTGAGAAGTCTTATATTTATTGTGATTTGAGTTTATGAAGTTTAACTTCCATCTAATAACTAAATACTAAAATAAATATCATTAATTTTAATCACTAGCTCATACATGTCTTATAATGAGTTAAATTTTCTAACAACCATGCTGAGGATTGTACTGCCATCTTTGGGATAAAATGCAAGATTCAATTACTGGCATATAAAATTCAACTCCTGACATGTTTAAATAGATATTTAAAAATCCTAAAAGAAAACAGCAATTGTCACTTTTATCATAAGCAAAAATATTGTTTCTTCATCAGTTTATTTATCTATCTACTATCAACTATTTTTTTGTATGTTAGTCAAAATATGAAGAAAAAGCATTCTAATATAGTCCTGGGGCCTATAAATTGCTGCTACTATTTTGAAAGACAATCTGGCAACTGCTTTTAAACTCTTAAAGATACCTACCTATGGATAAACTTGTATGAGATATAAGTTAATGATTACAAGGAAACTAGAAACAACCTAAATCTTTTCAACAGAAACCAGGTCAATAATGTTTTACTCAAACAATAGACTACTATCAGATGTTATAAAGAGCAACATGGCTTTATAAAATATACATGTAATACATATTAAGAAACAAAACATTGCCACACAATACTGTAAAACCTACACATATAAAAGAGAAAGAAGGGAACACCATGTATATAAATCTGTACACAAAAATCTACCCTTAGATTCCTGACATAGAAAATTTCTAGAAACAAACACAAGAAACTGTAAACAATGTTTATTTCCAGGTAACAGGACTACAGGGGTCAGGAACTTTTACTTTCCATTTTATATCTTACTTTGCTATTTGAACTGTTAATCATAAGTATGAGTTGTTAATAATTTTTTTAATTTTTAATTGTAAATGCCAGAAGTAAATTATCTGTCACAATAAAAAGTGAAGTAAAAAGAATTATCATCTGATGGGAATAGCATAAAACTATTTTTTCCATGTTCTAACTCTATTCTCTCATCTGGAAATATATGTACACATGTAGAATAATAGGCATTTAGCAGATGCTTTTCCAAATATTATCCTTCTGTTAATTATCAATGGCATGAAATTTCAAAATGGTTGATTACACTAAAAGATATGGGCCTCTGGCCCTAAAACAAAAAGAGGAAAATCATCTACCAACATGATAGAAGTTAAACTCATGACAAAGACTTAAATCAATCTATCTCACCACAAAACCCATGATATTAAAGTAAATTAAACTGAATGAATCGAGGAGTCAATATTTCATTGTATAAAAGATTAACGCAATTCCCCAAAGTGTACTGATCCAAGATAGAAAATTACTAGTAAACTGTGTAGTTTATAAATTTACCTAAATATGACAGTTTTATAGTTTGCAATAGTATTCATGAAAACTAAAGGTCATTAATATGTATATCATATATATATATATGTATATACGCATGCACAAATTTAATTCTGTAACAAGTCACACACTGATTTCTAAAACGCTTTGACAAATCCCACAAGACCTGACCATAGTTATCTGTTCTCTGAATTTTTTAACTTTTTACTTAGAAATAACATTCGTTGTACAAAAAATTTCAACAGATCTTTTTTAAAAGAAACCAAATTTAAATCACCAGTTAATAAATAGCCACATCACAAAAATATTCACCAATCATGTTCTGGCATACATGCAAATATTAACAGGCACACTGTACTTTTAAATTTAAATTAGACTACATGTACATATAATTTTACAAACTGTTTTATGATTCATATGCCATTAAGAACCTACCACATGTATACACATGACATACAGTACATCTGTTTCACTATTTCAATGAAAATACTGACGAAACATTGTGACAATTTTTCTCCCTCAGTTGCAAATGTAACAAATAAGAAATTTTGAGAAAACTGTTATTTCATCTCAAAATGGAACTTTAATTCTTTATAATAATTTTCGGTAATCACACATATCACATTGAGATTTACTATTTTCCCAAAGTCATCAGGATTTAAAAGGCATCAAAATTATTGTTTACATTTAATGACTTTTACTGGCATAACTTTCCAGGACTGACTATCCCCACTTACAAAGATTAAGTTCGTTCATGGAATTTCTGGATACAAGAAAACCATATAAAGCTGTTTTACACTGTGTTACATAATAACTCTCTGAAAGCTACCATGTAAAGTAGCATAGCTTCACATTAACCAAAATATCTAATCAGGGCGGGTGAGATAGCTCAGCAGCATAACTGCCTGCCTGGCAAGCGCGAGGCCCTGAGTTCAACTCCCAGTACCCACATACGAAAAAAGGGCCGGTGATATCACTCAGTGGCACGGGCGCCTACTGGCGCACGAGGTCCTGAGTTTGACCCCCGGTACCCACAAAAAAAAAAAAAAAAAAAAAAATATATATATATATATATATATAATCAAAACAGATAAGAGGCAATGAGTTTTCAATAAGACATGAAATTGGAATATGTGAAGAGTAGAAAGATTAAAAACTAAAATAATGACATGTAATACTCACTAAGCACCCTCCAGGAAACAAACACTGCCCTTATGGACTTTAAATATTTTAACTTACATAATCTTCATAACCAACTCTTAAGGTGGGTTTTATTTTTATCCCTAAATTGCAGGGTAAGCACCTGGGCCAATTTCACCACCTAAGAAGTGAAGCCAAGATTGCAAGGAAGGTAGTGTACCCCCCTAAGCTGAAGTACATCAAGATAAGATTAGAATACAAACCATAAACAATGTGATGGTTTTATTTGTGCTGACACCAGCTACAGGGTTTAAAGGACTTTGAGAGGACCAGCTCCTTAAGATCCTTCCAAACTTCCACCCCAATGCTCCCCTGCTCCAACACCTAAATAGTCCTAGGTACTATATAATGTGCATTTGAGATAATGTATGTAAGCAATAAGCACAGAACCTGAACAAAGTACTCAATATAGTTTTGTGACAATCATCATGAAAGGTATTTTTAATAAATCAATCAGAAGTAGAAAGACTTAAGTACAAAAGAAAGGCAGCAAATTTTTAGGAAAAAAAGAATGGGTTGGAACAAGATGGTACAGTTTTAAAAGAAATTAATAAAGAGCATGTAAAGATTTTGGATTCACATTACATATGTAGCCACCTTAAAACATTATTTTAATAGTGAGATAGTAAACAAATAAAAATGTCCATATGTAAGTGTAAAGCTGGAATGTTTACTGCCCAATTTTAGATTCCACATTTGAGGGATAATTTAAATAATAACTGATTTAGAATACATATTTTAAACATTATTCATCCAAAGAATTATTTGTGTTTGAATGTTGTAAGAACTACATCTCAGCATTCTGTCATTAAAACTGGAATGGATATTTCCACTTTGAGCACAATGCAGTAAGTCAATACAGAACAATGTTCCTGCTGATTAGTTAGGGGAAAAAACGTATTTTCAAAGAAATCAGAAATGCAGAATTAGTTGAGGACAAGATAGGCTAAAATTTTAGAAGAAGAACTACAGAGAGTTGAACTCAAGATCAGCAGTTATGTTTTTATGTGAGGATTTGCCAATAAGAAGACATAAGTCACTATATTAACAAGATGAAAAGGAGACACAAATTTATAATCATAATGGGAGTCTTTATTTATTTATTTTTTTTCTGTGGGTACCGGGGGGTCGACCTCAGGACCTCGCGCGCCAGCAGGCGCCCGTGCCGCTGAGCGATATCACCGGCCCCTTTTTCGTATGTGGGTTCCGGCAGTCGAACTCCGGCCCTCGCGCTTGCAAGGCAGGCACTTAAGCCACTGAGCTATCTCACCGGCCCCCTTTTTTTTTTGTGTGGGGGGAGTCTTTAACATACCTCACCCAACAGCTAACATTGCAAGCAGACATAAAAATCTTAATAGTGCAATTAACAAACTTGACCTGACCAAAAGGTATAACTAACAGTGACAAAATTCAAATTCTTTTCTAATGCACCTGCAACATATACCTAAATTAATCATATAGTTGGGCCATAAATAAAGCCTCAAAATATACTAAATATGTTCTGACCTCAATGGCATTAAACTGTAAGTAAAATAAAATGAAAGATAATTTATTTTTAAAGGATTTTAATTTAATTTGCTATTCCATGGCTTTAAGAGCCTCTGGGTTTATTTACAAATGTAACAATAAAAAAGTCTATCCTTGTTTGCAAAATAATCAACGAAAACAAGACCTACACATAAACTGTTTCTTGGCCTTACTGCACAAACATATCTAAGGTCTGGCTATGGGGTTCACGGTTTTGTTGTTGTTGTTGTTGTTGTTGTTTTAATGTGGGTACCGGCAGTCAAACTCAGGACCTCACGCTTGCCAGCAGGTGCTTGTGCCGCTGAGCAATATAACCGACCCTTTTTTTTTCCTTCATGTGGTTACCAGAAGTCGAACTCAGGACCTCGTGCTTGGCAGGCAGGCGCTTATGCCACTGAGCTATCTCACTGGCCCTCACGGTCTTTTCTGAGATGATCTCTTATGTGTCTTCTCACCTTATGACACCACTTCTATGCCATTTATCATTTATTCTAGACAAATTATCCCCTTGAACAAAGTATGCATACTTTCATTTTGTACCCTAACTTATCTAAAAGGGCCTTCTCTTTCTCTTTCGGGCTTTAAGTCTCTATTTTTTGCTGTTGTTAGTATGTATCACATCTTGATCATTTTTACCTCCCCTTCCCCACAGTTTTCCCTCTTTCCCTTTCCCCAGATTTCCTTCCCATCTCTAAAAAAATCAACAGAAATATAATTTAAAACTCTACACTAGGATTTAGAAACTAAACAATAAACTTCTAAATAACCCATGGAACAGAAAGTATCAAAATCAAAATATTTTGAACTGAATGACAACAGATAAAACATATTAAAACTTATAGAATGCAGCTATTATCTTTTCATAGCAAAGAATGAGATCATCTATACCTGTTATAGAATGATACCAAACAAGCTGCAAACCCAAACAAGCTGATAGGGCAGATTACATCCTCCATCACTGCCCCCTCCAGTTTGATAGAACCCTGAATGTTGATCTGACAGAATTCCAGATCAATCTCATGTCCTAATCTGGCATCTGCTTCCCTCTAGACATATATGGTCCTGTGGTTTCTGCTAAGAAGAGTACCACAAACATCCTTCTATAGCAGAGGGCTTGCATGGAGCCAGGTAACCATATTGTAAATGTGACCCTTGTCATGGTTTGCTGCCTGTTGTACCAAGATATCATTCCTTAAAGATATCAATGCTTGGGGGCCAATGAGATGGCTCAGCGGCTTAAGCACCTGCCCGGCAAGCGCGAGGGCCCAAGTTCGACTCCCGGAACCCACATACGAAAAAAGGGGCCGGTGATATCACTCAGCAGCACGGGCGCCTGCTGGCGCGCGAGGTCCTGAGGTCGACCCCCCGGTACCCACAAAAAAAAAAAAAAAGATATCAATGCTGCCACTGCCATCATCAAGACCAATAGTGCCCATGCAGTCTGTGGACTGGTACCCCACTGGCCTCAAGGCTGCATTACCAGTCTTTCTCTACAATAACTGGTGGGAACCAGGCCAAAGTACAGCAACTAGAGGGAGAAGGAGAGGTGGGGAGGGCAAAAGGGAAAAAAATAGTAGGCTGGTTGCATGGTTGGCTTTTGCTAACAAGTATGATGCAAACTTGTTTCCAGGACGACAGCCAAAACCTGCAGTGCCTGATGCAGCACCCGCTCATCTGGTTATACTAACTCCAACAAACTAACACGGTCATCACATCCTATTTTGGTTAGCAGTTAACTGAACATATACAAAATAATCTTTAACCTTTTGTTGGGTCAAACGAAAGATTTGAAGTAGAGATTATTAACATATTTTTTAAATTATATACAGTTTTTCACTTTTATGTCCATATAAATTATGAGACTACTTCTCGCCCTTTTGGCTACAATTAAGTTATGAAAGACATTCCTAGTAATATACAAGATAAAATAATTGTAATATATACTTAACATTCACATTATATCAATATTCAATTAAACGTTAAAATATTTCATCTATAATATGACCTAAGACCATATTATACTTTGTCCATGGTACATTTAAGCACAAACACTGTAGTTGAACCACTGAGATTTAAAATCACAAAACAAGATCTAGAAGATACAATTTAATTCCCAAAATTATCTTTGCCTGCTTTAGTCTGTACTGCATAAAATAAAGCTGTAATTCCTCAGTTGCTGTTGGATATTTTTTAGGGGGAAAGGAATGGTCTAAAGATTACATACACACACACATAAAGTTTAAAAGCACAGTTGGAATCATTCTCAAAAAGTAATTTTTGATCCTACAGTTGAGCTTCATTATAATATACACTAAACTGTCAGTATACGCCCATAAATGGAAAATTCTAGGAGGACACAAAATTATATACTATATAGATAAGAACCTGTGATTGTCAAACCTAGTGTTCCCTTTCTTAAAATCAAATTCATTGAGGTAAAAGTTATGTACAACAATTTAAAATGTGAAGTTTGGTAATTTTTCTTTTCTTTGATACAGAGTCTTGCTAAATTGTCCAGATTGGCCTTGAATCCATGATCCATCCAATCTTTACCACCAAGCTTCCTGAGAAGCTGGGATTACAGTTACTTGTCACCTCAGCTGGCTAGTTTGATAACTTTTGACAAATGCTACACAACAGTGTAGCCACCACAATTAAAATATGAAACATTTCTGTTACCAACAAAAGCTCCTTCCTGCACCTCTGCAGTCAATTCTACCTACCAATAGCCACAATCACTGGTCTCTTTTTGAGACTAAAAATCAGTCCTTTTCTATGATCTTCTGAAAGTGGAATTCAAAATATGTACTTTATTGTGTATAGCTTCTTCCATTTAGTATTAACTCTTTCATTAATGTTTTAAGATTCATCCATATTGTTGGTATTCAGAGTTCAATTCCTCTTACTGGAAGGGATATATCACAATTTGTTTTTCTACTTACCTACATTCAACATCTAGGTGTGGTTCCCATTTTAGGGTTAGTATAAGTAAAAGTGCTATAAACATACATGAACAAATTTTTGAGTGGATATGTTTTCATTTCTCTTGTTTAAACTATCTAAGAGAGGATTCCAGTATCGTATGCTAAATCCCAAACTATTTTCAATATTTCCAAGGAAATATACCACTTTACACTCCAATAGTGTTCAAATCTGCTATTTTTAATTTGGCCATTTATTTTCTTTTTATTGAGTTATAACAGCCCTTTATATATGTTCAGTATAAATCATTTACCAAATATATTAATTTTTTTAATGCTGAGGCTTGACTTTTCATTTTTTTACTGATGACTACACACAGGCAATATGGTGCATGGCTATAATTCCAGCACTGAGGAGGTGGTAGCAAGGACATGACAAATTCAAGGCCAGTCTGGGCTACACAGGAAGTACAAGGCCAGCCTGCCTGGACTACATAGTGAGAATGTTTAATTTTAATTCTGATGAAATCCGCTTTACTTTTTTCCTATGGTTTTCGTCCTCTGTTTTCTTCTAGATTTTTAATATAATTTTTAAGTTTTAAATGTAAGTATATAATCCATTTCAAGTTCATTTTTTGTGTATGACATAAGAGTCAGCGTGGATTTCCAGATAAATTATTTAGTAGTTCCAGCACATTTGTTGGAAAGACAGCTACCTTCTCTTTTAAACTGCCCTGGCACTTTTGTCAAAAATCAACTAACCATATGTGTGTGGGTCTCTTTCCAGATGATTCAACCTTATTCTATCGATCCATGATGCCTATCCTATCACTGTTATACCATTCTTAATTAAGTCTTTAAATCAGGTAATAAAAGCCCAACTATGTACTTTTTATTTTGATTACTGATTTATTGTTCCATACTTTTTAAAGTAGAAGAAGAAAAAGACTTCTGGAATTTGTAGTAGGATTTCACTGAATCTACAAGTCAATTTGTAACTGGTTTTTTTTTTTTTTTTTTTTTTTTTTATCTCTAGGTGTACATGAGAATTAGCTGAGCATATTAAAAGAAAACTCAGAGGGCCGGGCATGGTGGCGCACACCTATAATCCCAGCACTCAGGAGGCTGAGGCAAGAGGATCACTGAGAGTTTGAAGCCAGCCTGGGCTACTACAAAGTGAGTTCAAGGCCATCCGGAACTGCATAGTGAAACCCTGTCTCAAAAAGACAAAAAACAAAATAAAAGAAAACTCAGGACTGGCACCCCACCCCAAACTAACTGAATCAATATATTTTTCTTATTAGCCATGATTCATAAATGCTACTTTAACCTTTTAAAATACTTCTAAAAAGTAAAATTAAAGGTAACTGACATTCTATGATACTCTTTTGTCATAAATATTTTTGGTATCTAACCAAAACCTAGGATCCCCACTGTAAAAATTAGTTTCCATTTAGATCTATGACATGATATTTAAGTAAGATTCATCCTACATAACAAGCCACTTGGTCATCAAGCCAAATTTGAAAAAAGAAATATAGAATTTTTTTTAAATGACCAAAAAAAGGACGAAAAAAACTTTCAATCTAGAATTATATGCCCAGCTAAACTATCCCTCAAGAGTTTGAATTAAAGAAAAAACTTTCAGACACACAAAAAGAATTTTTAATGCATTTTAGGAAGAAAAATATCAAGCCAGAGAAAAGAAATGTTACACACAAAAAACAGGCAGGCAAAAGCTGGGTAGTTCTATCAAGCATTTAAGGAACAATTAATCCCAATTGGAAAACCTACAGATAAAAGAAAAGAGGGTTAACTTGCTGACATTTTTTGTAAGTCTAGTATTACCTTGACATCCAAATCAAATGAGGGTAGATGATGTTAACATAATAAGCCAAGACCTCTTAATGCAAATACACATAAAATTCTCAATAAAATATTAACAAACTAAAAACAGCAAAATGAAAAAAAAAGACAACACAGCCTTGTACTAATGAGTGTAGCAAGTCTCCTGAAATGAAATCAAATTTAAAAAGCATTGAGTTTTGTTTTTGTTTTTGCTTTGTTTTCAGACAGGGTCTCCCTGTATAGTTCAGGCTGGCCTTGAACTCACTACATATCCCAGGCTGGCCTCCAACTCACAGTGAACCTCCTGCCTCAGTATCCTGAGTGTGTATCAATTTACTCCTCACAACTTTTCAAAGACTTAGAACTTGACAATATTAATTGCATTGGATGTTAGAGTAAGATTTCCTACCAAAACTGGGAGTTTAGTTACAAATCTGCATTTTTATACTTATAAGGAGGTTTGACTGAACATCTGCATATCCATACTTATAAGAAACTATTTCCCTCCACCATACTGTCAAGTGTCTACTTTCCTCAGGGTGTCAGAAGACCATGTGGTGGGGGAGGGGGAAACGAAGTAGAGAAATTAAGCATTTGATGTCACCAGGTACCCTATGAGGGCAGGCCAGAAGTGACAAGAAGTTAACTCCAGGAGCAATTTTAACCATAAGAGACAGACATTGATAGATAAGTAGTCCAGTTTTCCTGCAACCATTGGAGGCATGTTCTTGACCAGGACAGAAATGTTCTATATCTGCCCTGTCACTAAAGTAGCTACTAGTCACATATGGCTATTAAGTGCTGGATATGTGGCTAGTGTGCTTGAAAAGTGAATTTCTAATTTTAATTTATGTATTTAATTTTAATTTAAATACCTACAAGGAACTAGAGATTAGTAGTGGACATTTTAGCTCTACACTAGTCTCTGTGAGGATCTCCATCAGTACTGAGCTCCATCTGCTCAAAGCGATAACCCAGAAAGCGATATACTCCTTATTGGCTTTCTTCTCTTTCCTATCACGTTTCCCTATTCTCTCATTATAATTTCTGGGATCGTTATAATTTCTGCAAATAAATCAATCATAGAGTATGTGAGTCTACTTTGGGGAAAATTAAGACTGCAAGAATCTGATAAGAGCTTCCAAAAGAAAGGCAAACATCAAAATGAGCCAAAAGAAATTAGGAACTGAAAGGAAGAAGCAGAAGTAAATTTCAATAAAACATTATTAACAATATCAGAAAGATAAGAATGGAATGTTGCATCCATGAAACAAAAACACAATACAGTATTAAAATGGGAATGGGCCTAAGAGTGTAGCTCAGTGACAGAATGTTTGCTTAGCATGTGAAAGGCCCTGGGTTCAAAACACAGCACCACAAACAACAACAAAATGAGAACAGAGAACAAGAGAAATTAAATGGGAACATGGAACAGAGAAATTAAAACTACAGTAACAAAATTTTATAATTTAGTAGAAGAACAGGAAAATATTATGAAGAATAACTAGAAAAATAAAACAAAAACCAGGAGATGGAATATGAGGTGAAGGGTAAAAAATTACACAATTAATTAATCTAGAAGATACAAAGTTCAACTAATAGAAAGCCCATAAGAGAATCAAAAAAAAAAAAGAAAAAAAACAGAGGAAATGACCCAAGAACACAGGAAATTTCCCACTGAATTTCCCAAATAAAAAGAGCCATCAAGTATCAACAGAAAGAGTGAAGAGAGTCACATCATCACAAAATTTGTGAACATCAGGAGTAAAGCAAATCCCAAAAGCTTCCGGAGATAAATCATGATAGATTTCAATTTCTTAATAACACGATGTTAAAAAAAAGACCACTTATTTCGCAAGTAAACAGTCTTTCCATATCAAAGAAAGAACATACCAAGATGGATTTTTAAACAGTGATATAACTATAGGAAGAGAATGAAAGAAGAGAAGGAGCAATAATAGGAGAGCTAAATCCTCCGTAATCGTAAGAGAATTGCATAAGCCAAGAAATGAATAGCAGAGCCATATTATTTTAAATTATATAGATAAACACCATAAGAAAAGGAAAAAAATTAGGAATAATTGTCTTTGGAAAGCAGGACTGGAGAAGGGGAAAGAACTAGGAAGAAGACTGCTTTGTTTTTGTTTTTTCACTTTAAGTCTTGATTTTTTTTTTAAAGTCTTTATTTTCTAAAACCATTTGATTTTTAGCTATGTGCATGCATTTCTTTGAAAGAAAATTTTAAAATTATAAAAACTGAGCAGAAATTTTGTTAAAATATTTTATATATTTTGAAATTATTTTTATTATTAGTTGTAAAGGATGGTGTAATTAAAACCCAAAGATAATCACAACACAGATAATATCTACTCATGTTAGCCATGTCAATAAAATTTAAGAAAATGCTAAAAGGAAAAACAAACCTATTAATGCCAACAGTAGGGAGCTACAATATTAATAAATCCATTTATTTTTCTATTAAAAGTGACCAAATAAAATTTGTGAGGATGATTAAGCTCCACATGTGAGGAAGATTAAGCTCTATATATTTTACAAAATTAATGTTAAAAATTATTTTTTATCACTGAAACATAATCAATAAACTGGATGGTCATAAAAACATTATACACATAAAAGGTATTCAGACCTGTTAACTAAATGATGAAAACTGATAATCCAAACAGGGAACCTAACAGACAAAAAAATCAGTACAGATTTATATTTTACTATGCATTATATATAATAATTGATAACTCACTAGTATATATTTAACCACTTTTAATTTCGATTTCATATCATTTGTCTTCCAGATGACTTTCTGCCCTTTCATTCTGTCAGGTTCCCATGAAGTAACTAAACCATGATAAAATACAGAAAAGGGAAAGCAATGGCATCCAGACATCTATAATAGGAGAATAAACTCGAGAGATCTTACCATCAGCAGCTTCCACACTTACAGTCTTTGAGTATTAGAAGAGCACTGAAGGGAAAACTTCATTTGGAGGAAAAAATTCATTTAGAATTTTAGCAATCTTTTTGTATTCAGCAAATGCTTTGAGAAATAATACTCGAAAGATGTAGAAAAACTGTCAAGACTTTTCTACCCTAGTTGTTAAAGCATAATACTATGATTTTATTCTTAAGCAAAGTATCACGGTTTTCAGTTCATAAGTAAATTAACATTTAAATACCTCTTTTTCAATACTTATTTCTGACAGCCTTTTTTTTTTTAATGTGGGTACCGGGAGTTGACCTCGGGACATCATGCTTGCCAGCAAGTGCTTGTGCCGCTGAGCAATATCATCAGCCCTTTTTTTCCTTTATGTGGGTTCTGGGAGTCGAACTCAGGATCTCACACTTGCCAGGCAGGCACTTATGCTGCTGAGCTATCTCACCGGCCCTGACAGCTTATTCTGATATTTACTTTCCTTTCACCGCATTATCATATTAAAAGCAATCGACTTCTTCTTTTACTATCTTAGAACTTTAAAACAAATTCTAGACGAAGTGTTTCCAATTCCATTAAAATACTGAACCTCCAAAAACTAACCTTGTTATTCAGTACAAATAATTTACTACAAAGTTCATTTATGCCTAGCTTTTTATAAAAACCAAAATGAAATCCTTAATTCTAATATTAATAATTAAGTTTTCTAAATATTAGAGTGCACATATTAACCAATAAGACCTAAAGAACAGGGCCAGGGATATAGCTCAGTGGCACAGTGCCTGCCTGGCAAGTGCAAGGTCCTGAATTCGATTCCTGGTACAAAAAAAAAAAAGACCTAAATAACAGCAAAAGAATAAAGATCTATTACTAGAACCAAAGAGAAGAAAAAAGATCATTAGCAAGTCAATATTTTAATTTTTAATTTTTAAGGTAACCATGGCTAAAACTAATACCTAGTCTTCTAATGAAATTTGTATCTCCATTGTTGGAGAAGTCCATAATTAATAAGGATTATAAAAAGCATTAAACACTATATTTGTTAAGAAAATCCTACTGAAATAGTAATAAAACAAGTATTAGAAAGGGTAAGTGATCTCTTAATAAAGTTTCTAAGTCTAAAATTCTTAAATTTTAACACAGAATGTTTTTCAACTAAAAAGCACTACTTTCTCTACAACATTCTTTTGCAAGTTTCACTAAATAACACTTAATGCTTTAAAAATGAGAAACTGTTTCAAAATGAGCCAGACTTTCTAATTCAGTTAACTGGAAATGAGACAGACTTACTGAGATTTTTATATAAAGTAAGTAAAATAATATCACCTTTTTATATAAAGTAAGTAAAATAGTATCACCAGCATAGAATAAATTTTAGAGACTAATCAACATTTAGAGACTAATTAACATGTTTTAATCAACTTGCTGGACACTCATAAAGAAACTAAACATTTCCAATACAATCCTCAGGGGAAAAAAGAAAAAACATATATGAATAGCTATTGAATGAGAAATCATTAGTAAATAATTGTTTAAAACCAGATTTCTTTACTAACCAATAAACAAGGAACAGATTTTAAAGTATTTTATACACTTAACAAAAGGAAAAGATGTTTTCCATAGGAAATAAAAGTTAAACTTTTTTTAATAAGTTGTCTGATGAGACAATTCTGATGAGCTGTCCAACTCTGAGGAGTTGTCTGATGATTAAGCTGGGGGGAAAACAAGGTACTAGATAAGATTTCACCGGAAGTGTCCATGTGAATATAGAGCAACTGGAACTCTCATCTACTCCCATTGGGTGAGTAAACCAGTAGAAGGTGGAGAAACTGCTTGGAAATTTCTAAGGTTAATCATATACCTATCCTATGACTCAGATGGTACATGTCTAACAAAAGATATAAAAGACTGTTCACTACAATGTTATTTACAACTGACCCCCTAAATGTAAATAAACCAAATGTCCATAAACTGGAGAATAAACAATTGTGGTACATTTATATCATGGACTACTGCACAAAACTAAAAAAGACCAAACTGGTGATACATGTTATAGTATGGATGCATTCTGCAGGCATTACTTCAAGCAAATGAAAGCAGATATAAAAGATACCATGTAATTCAATTTACATGAAATTCAAAAGCAGGCAAAGCAAATACTTATAGAAGTCAAAATAGTGGTTAGAAGGGCAGAAATGATTCAAAAGATGAACAAAGATTTCTTCTGGTGTGCTGAAAATGTTATATGTTTGAATCTGGGTGATGATTATATAGGTATTAATCTATAAAAATATTCATTCAGCCGTAGGTTTAAAGATTAGTGTAGTTACAGTGTATCTATATACCTCTAGTTAAAAAAATCTAATCTCCATATTAAAAAAGAAAACAGAAGCTTCAGTCTAGAATTCGGAGGCATATACAGTATTTAATGGAGGAGGTTAGTCATCTTCTATTTAGTTCACGAGGAGGAGGGGAAGGGGAAATAAGTGGAATAAAGATATGCCATATGCAGGAACCTAATAACCTCAATTAATGTGAATATTATATGCCACAACATGAGCTAAGATTAATAATACCAACAAGAATGAAAAATGGGATAGATGAACTGGAGGAGGAAGGAGTGAGGGATAAGGAAGAGAAAGGGGATTAAAAACAAAAGAAAAAAGCTGTAGTATGTACATGGAAGCACTCCCCAGGATGACAGTAAACTATATGAACCGCAAACATGAACTAATAAAAATTTTTTTTAATTTTAAAAATAGGAAATGAAGTCATGTTAAAAAGAAGAAACACTTATTTAACATTGATAGTATCTCAGCCAGGCGTGGGCCATCTCTGCAATCCCAGCACTCTGGGAGTCTCAAGTAGGAGGATGGCAAGTCCCAAACCAATCTGGGCAACCTAATTACTCAGTGAGACCATGTCTCAAAAATAAAGAATAAAAATAAATGCTCTTGGGATGTAGCTCTGTGCTAAATGTCCAGAGTTCAATCCCAGTACTGCCACAACACTCCAAAACATGCTACACACACACACACACACACAAAGATTACAGAGTTAACAGTATCTCAAAGTGTGGGCTGGGGATGTAGCTTAAAGGTAGAGCACACACCTGATATGTGCAAGACCCTGGTGGAACACACACAAATTGTGCCCAAACTATACTTGTACCTAATACGTAATCTTATTTAAACCATGCAACAAATCTATGGGGCAGGTGTCATTAGTAGTAGTAGTTTTAGAGATAAGAAAACAGAGGTAGATAGATGTTGCTCCTAAAATTATTTTATCTTAGTAAACATATTTTGGTTTCATAAAATAGTTTTCCAAAATATACTGACACAAAGCAACATTTAAATGTCCTTTCTGGCTTTCCTTATCACTCTATCTGAAATATCATCTCCCGCAACTCTCTATCATCTTATTTTCCCTTATTTTTCTTTATGACATAGCTTACTATCTGATCTGATAATTTATACTTATATGTTAATTGCTTATTTTCTATCTCCCCCACCAGAATGTAAGTTCCACAAAGACAGTCCATGTTGTATACTGCTCTATCCCCAGGACCTAGATCCATGCCTGGCATATAGTGAATACTCAATAAATATTAATGAATGGAATAGAAAAAGTAATAATAAATCCTCTAACTGATGGTCTATTCTGTATTCTTTTCCTTATCTATAAAACTAAGAGAAAATACCCTTATTTCATGTATTTTTACATATACCCTTAACTGTAAAAGGCATCTGAACTATATATACCTTTAAATTGATTGTGGGCAACTTATACAGTCAAAGAAAAATTTGGAAGAATGAGTTTAATTATTAAAATAATGCAGATAATTTTCTTCTATTTATGTCATGAAACAAATACCTCATTGTAACCATCCAAATGCAAATATTTTAAATGCTATACTTTCAGGATGATTTGCTTGAGGGCATAATGAAACAATTATTGCATTCAGCACTAGTACTGTACTCATACTATGATAACTAAATCACCTTTACCAAATGCCTTTGTTTTGTTTTTTGAGACAGGGTCTAGCTAGGCAGTTCAGGCTGTCCTTGAACTCACTATGTAGCCCAGGCTGGCCTCAAACTCACAGTGATCCTCCTGCCTCCACCTCCCAAGTACTGGGATTACAGGGGTGTGCCAACAAGGACGGCAATTCCATTGTTTAGTGTACTCCTATCTCTTTTTCTTTTTTTAACTCCTATATTGTAATCCCACTTTCTTTTATCAGGGTACTATCTCTGATCTGCTTTAATCTCGCTTGTTATTATCTTTAATCTTCTTTCTGTGCTATTTGTATTTTTTCCCTTTCTTTGTTTGGAGATGCATCTACCTATCTTTGAAACCTACACACACAAAGAAAACTTTGGACTCTGCTTTCCCCCAAAACTATTGCTCTTGGACTCTTACTTCTGTTTCCTTAAGAAGTACATGACCGTGACTTCTCATTCACAAATTCATATTTGTTCCTGAAGGTCTTCAATAATCCCTAATCACTAAATCCAACTGTCTTCCTAAACTACCCCAATGCATCATTTAAAACAGAACACATCCTCTAGCTATAAATTGTCTTAACTTCTGTGATTCTATGCTTCCCAGAGTTTGTTGAGTCTAAAGTTTAGGGGGGTATAAGCAAAATTACAAAAACAAAATTAGGTACGAAGGTAAATACCTATCTAGAATGAGAAAAAAAAGTCATAGAATCATAAAAATCCAGAAAAATAACAATTTTATCAATAAATTCCATGACACACTTCTAGAATAGTTTTCTACATTTTCATTGCATAAGTTTTGCAAGGATATAAAGACTTCCTATAAAGATTTAAAATTTTTCAAGATAATTTAGTCTTTAATTTTTTAGTCTTTATTTATATTTTATAAATATTCTTTTAGGTTCACAAACTGTTACTGATAATGTCATATAAAACTGTATTGTCAAATTTAGAGAAACTTGTATTGTTTCTTTTCATTTGTAAGGTATCACATTTGGAAGACCTTTTCCCCAGACTATCTTCTGGCTCTGTGTATTTTAGATTTTCTTACCCTACCATATACTTCCAGTGTCAGGCAATGTAGGACACGCTGAATCGCCTTCTCTCTCTGTCCTTACGTGTCATAGCTATATGTGACTCAGCACAGTGGATAACAAAAGTGTTCCCAGATGTCATTCCTATAAAAAATAGCTAGCAAAATTTTACAGATAATCCTCAATTTACAATGCTTCAACTTTAATTTTTCAACTTTACAATTGTTGAAAGTGATAACAAATTCCATAGAAACTGTACTGCAAATCCTGAATTTTGATCTTTTTTCCAAGCAAGCAAAATGTAAGATCCACTCTCAAGGCTCAGGGTGGCAGCAAGCCACAGCTCCCAGTTAACCAAAGGATCAGAAACATAAAACAACTTGAACAGTACAATGTTACAAGCATTTTTTTTGGATTACAGAATTTTATGTTTTTGTATTCCATCATGTCTACAAAATGCCCATCTGTGTCTCTTGTACCCATATAGCCATTTTGTTTTCCATTTCAATGATTGAGAATTATATGTAACACTCAATACTTAATTATAAAATAGGCTTTATATTAAACAGTTTTGCTTAATTGTAAGGCTAATCTAAGTGTTCTAAGCACATTTAAAGAAGGCCAGGCTAAGCTATGATGTTTGGTAGTTTAAGTATATTAAATTCATTTTCAATTTACAGTATTTTCAACTTACAATGGGTTTATCAGGACATAAACCTAATGTAAGCTGAAAAGCACCAGAAGTAACATGAACCACGTAATCATTCCAAACTAAAAGTGAACACAAATCCAGTTTCTTTATCTGAATCCCAAAACTGCCTACAGCTATTTCAATGCCTCATGAAATGAAGTCAAGAATGGAAAGAAGTCAAAATCTTAAAATATTTTTTGGAAGTTTCACAGAAACAGCTAACCACATGACCATCTTCTCCCAAAGCTTTGGAAGGAATTTTTGAAAGTGAGAGATCCTGGAGTCTCGATTTAATTTCTTCATGGTAAATCTCCACATCCTGCTGGCTCTATACTCTGTTGTCTTCACTGGCTCTTCTTTGTCAGGCCAACCACTAAACGTTAGGTATTTCACACACTCTTTACCTTCTCCTAAAAAACTACAGAATTAAGGTATTTTCCTAAGTTATTCTATCCTTATTTTTTTTTTCAATATGGGTAACGGGAGTTGAACTCAGGACCTCGTGCTTGCCAACAGGCACTTGGGCCGCTGAGCGATATCACCGGCCCTTTTTTTCCTTTATGTGGGTACCGGGAGTCCAACTCAGGACCTCGCGCTTACCAGGCAGGCGCTTATGCCGCTGAGCCATATCACTGGCCCTATCCTTGCTTTTTTAAAATCCTATCTATACTTTTTTTCAATCTCATCCACTCCCAAACTTCAATTAAGATCTTCTAAGTAAATAATCCTCCCTCTAGAATCTAGTAAATAAATTATCAACACCACATGCAGAGGAGATGCCAATCTTGCAGCCTGCATAAATTCCAAGGACTAAATTGTCAAAGGCATACAAAAAACATATTGAGTAATTTCTAAAGTATATTTCTGGCCTCATTCTCTCTTTCCAAACTCCAAAACTGCCATTTCTGTCTACTGGTGTTTTCCAGCAGATAACCACAGAAACAAAAACAAACAAACAAACAAAAAAAAACATAATACTTGAAATAAATGAACTTCCATTTTAGTGCCCAATGACATGCTCTAAACTGATTAAATAATTTTGATAGTAACTATTAAGAAAAGGAAGGCACAATTAAATTATAAGTCTTAAGACAAAGTCAGATTATTCCATCTCTAATAGCTTGAACTTCTCTCCAAAAGAAATGTGGCTCATCAGCCATGTAGATTCAATGTGATAACTTATCTGGAATAACATTCAGTGCCCTACACAAAGACACCATAATTAGAAACACAAAGCCAATAGCTTACTGCTAGTTAACAAAAATAAAACACTTCTGAGAAAGAAAATAAATGAGACTGTCAATAACAAACAACAATAAAGATGCCTGTATATGTATCTTTGTATACAGAATGTACTCAAACAATATAGAGTACATATTCAGCCCAGCAGCCCTGCTCCACTGAAAGACCTCATTGTAAACACGCTACTAAACAAGGGTTCCCAAGCAAATAGGACAAACTGCTGACACAAGTGTTACCACTTATACACAGATACTGACGTATGTCCATTTGCTTTCAGTTGCTAAGATTCAGTGTACACTTTTCTCTAAGCTCAAAAACATGCAAATCCTTGATGTTCTGAAAATTCCAGTTAACAAAAGATTGGCAGATTGTTTGTTATATGAAAAATCATGCAAATTCAAATCTCTAAATTCTTGAAAACAGTTATGTTTTCCCTATGGTAAAAAAATGAAAATGAAATTTTGAATTTTTTTACACAAAACATCACCGTAACACAATTTCAATAAAATGAAATGAAAATTCATACTTTCAAGTTACTAGCATGGATATAAAATTCTGAATGTAGATTTTATAATTACTATTATAAAACTATTTTCATCTATCCAGAATATATTTTTAAATGTAATATAAATTAAAATATATATAATGTTAAAACACACATTTTTTCCAAAAAAGGAAATTATGTGATCTGAGTAAATCTCTAACAGTAGTTCCAATTAGCATCCATTTAACCTTTAGAATTAAATCTTAATGCTATATCCTAATCAATTAGATAATAATAAACTGACATATGTTAGCCATATGATCTATGAGAGAAGAGGCAAAAGAAATCCTGCTTGTTATGCAAATTAAAACAGAAACACCAGCAACCCCTGAACTGTTTTTCACAGTTCTTTAAGTGCATCATATTTCAAATTATGGGTCAAGCTGGAAAGTTCCTCTAGGAACTTCTATCTGCTCTTGGTACAGCCCTGTTATGATACATCAAGTGGGTTTGAAATACCCATAGGTGACAGCAAAATCAATCAAGTTTCCAGGAAAATCTTCAGAAGTTTAATGCTTGTTATTAAATGAGCACAATGCCATGTTTTCCTAGCATTTAGCAACACTGCTTCATATTTCCACTGGCTTTCAACCATTCAAATATTTTTCAACATTTATGTACATCAGAATAAAACTTCCACACTGTATTTCAAGATTCAAATAATTCAAATCAATTCAATGTATCTTGTTATAAATTTACTATAAATTATTTAAATAAACATTTAGGAAGTCACAAATTAGTAATTTTTCTAATTATAAAATTCTGTATCTTCACCATATGACAATATTGAATCAGAATTTCACATCAGAATTTCATTTTAGTAACAAGCACCCTAAATGACTGAACTTCTGTGAAAAGTGTTTGATTTATTCATTCTCATATCTATAAGTAAATTAAGAATATTTGAAAGACATTTTGGTTAAATTTAACAAAAGTATCTAGTTACCAAAGGAACCAATAGAACTAACATAATAAGCTTGCATTTCAGGTATTTTTTTATTTTAATAAAAGAATGATACTTTCAGTTAACAAGTAATCTGATATGTTTTTAAATTAAATATATGTTAAGGTACTTTTTACAACTTAAAATAAGTATAATGATAATTCAGTCTTCACCTTTCTAAGTTTCACTCATTGACGAAAATAAGCTAGATGTTTTCCTATCACTTAAAATTGAGAGTAATGTCTCAAATATTTCACAGAATAATCTTCCTTCTACATCTTAAAAATGGATCACTGTTTCCATAGTATCAAATTAATTCTGGGGCCTAACTAAATTGTACTAATCACTGATATTATTTTTTTCTTGTTTCCAGACACTAAGAGATCATAAAGCATCTGAAGGAAGGAACCCATGAAAGATCCACCAGCCTAAATGTGTGACCTACTGTTATACAAGAAATAAACTTCAATCTTACTTGAGCCAGTATATCTGTGTATCTTGTCACACCAATTTATGATAATATAACCATGAAACTAGTGCTTGGTTTTAGCCTTCTACATCTAATTTGTTTTGCCTCTAACAAAAAGAAACTGTAGGTTTCTACAATTCTTCTTAGTATGTTTTGCTTAACTAGACATTGACAGTATATTAAGTTGCTGTGTAAAAGTATGGAGAAATATTTTTTATTCCATCTCAAATCTAGCTTATATTATTGTAATTATATAATTGGCTTGCCCCATTTATAATAGCTATAAGAAGTCCTGAGTTCAGATAAAAGTAACTTCCATGAATTCATAAATGGGGATTTATAAAATGCTAAATTAAAAACTTTATATTAATAGCCTATAATTCTCAGGGTAAGAAATGCAAAAGAGGGATAAGCAATTGTTTCTGTGCTTCAGAAATTCAAAATCTATAAAGGAAGGCAACTGTATACCTAATTTAAAAATGATGTCAAGGGAGACCGGGCATGGTGGCACACACCAACCCCAGCACTCCAGAGGCTGAGACAGGACAGTCACTGTGAGTTCGAGGCCAGCCTGGGCTACAAAGTGAGTTCAAGGCAAGCCTGAATTGCATAGTGAAACCCTGTCTCAAAAAGATAAAAAATTGGGGGCTGGTGAGATGGCTCAGCGACATAAGCGCCTGCCTGGAAAGCGCGAGGGCCTGAGTTTAACTCCCGGTACCCACATACAAAAAAAGGGCCAGTGATATCGGTCAGCGGCACGGGCACCTGCTGGCGCACGAGGTTCTGAGGTCAACCCCCAGTATCCACAAAAAAAAAAAAAAAATTTAAAAAAATAAAAATGATGTCAAGGTATTTTAACAGTAGTATGTATTAAACAGTATAAACTATTTTTAAAAGGACACTGTATCCAGAGATCAATAAGAAGTAGAAGGGGGGAATAATGGGGAAAAGTAACCTGAGATGGTTCAAACCACTATTATCTCTTACTTGAACAGACACTTTTACCTCTCACTTGGACAACTGTAACAAACTCTTATCTTCCTGCTTCCACTTTAGCTGCTCCCAATAGCCCATGAACAAGCCAGAATAAGCCTTTTTTTTTAATGTGGGTACTGGGAGTCAACCTCAGGACCTCACGTTTGCCAACAAGCACTTGTGCCGCTGAGCGGTATCACCGGCCCTTTTTTTCCTTTATGTGGGTACCAGGAGTCAAACTCAGGACCTCGTGCTTGCCAGGCAGGCGCTTATGCCACTGAACTATCTCACCGGCCCAAAATAAGCTTTTTTAAATACAAGTCATATCATAAAATCGTCTTACAATTTCTCATTAGAATGCAATCAGAATAAAATGCAAACATTACCATGGTCTACAAGGCCTCACATGATCCACACTCTTTTTACCTCCCCTATCACTCTCCAACTACTCAGTTTTCTTTCTAACACCAAGTTCTTCTCCACCACAGGGCCTCTGCCTTTGCTAGTTCTTCTGCCTGGAAGGTGCTTTCACCACCATGACCAGCTCCTTCTCAACATTCATGTGCCAGACAAAACCTCACCTCTTCAGAGAGTTTTTCACTCACAACTGTACCTGAAGTACCTCCTCTACCTCCACAACCCTAGGCCCTAGTATTCCTTCATCCCATTATTCTGTTTTACTTTCTTCATGCACCACAATACTTAACTACCTAACGTCATTTCACTGTGTTTTTATTTTTTATTTCCTCCTGCTAGAATTTTCAAAGCCCTATTAGGACAGGAACTTACGTGCCTTGTTCATACTACAAAGCACACTAACTAGAACAAAGCCTGGCTCATTTGTTAAAGAATAAAAAATGACATTTAAACTCTATTATTGGGAGAAGGTTAGAAATAGAGTTTGCATAAGGTAAAAATGAGAGGGAAAATGAAATCAAACACATTTCATTTTACCCAGAGCTTTGATTTTCACAGATTTGGAAGATAAAGTAATAAGACTATTATAGTTGGAAAGTATCCTGAAGATTTCTCCTAACTTTTGTCAATTTAAGGCATGAATACACTTTAAAATATCTTGGTGTCCCCCATACTTCCTTTGTTATGCAAATCCTGATCTCCAGAGCTAACCTATTCTTACTTAACGCTAAATGATGAAAATATTTTCTCAGATTCCCAAAACTGTCTGCCTATTAGTTGCACACATTAGTCCTACTACTAGCACTACTGGTTCTCATGAAAAGAAGAAGTTTAATCCCTGTTTCATGTGGCAGCCTTTCAAACATTTGAACACATAATATTGTCCTAAACATAATCAAATTAAGTAACACTCATTGACAATATTCTCTAGGTCCTAGGCTAAATACTTTATATGGATCACTCATTTGATCCTCACAACTACATGATAAAGTTATCATCACTATGCCTATTGTATAAATGAGAAAACTGAGGTCTGTATTCAGTAACTTGCCTAACGTCATCAAGATGGAAAGTGCTGAAGCCAGAATTCCAATACTGATGGTCCAACTACAAAACTTATATTCTTAACTGAAAGCCTTTCTCTCTAATGACTGTTGGTTTTTGTGCACTTGTAGTAGGCCACTGTGTGTAAATCACTCAGATAAAGATGCTAAGGCACAGAAGTTGATCCATTATCTTCCCCCAATGATGGAAGGCAATATTGATTCCATTTAGGGGCCGGTGAGATGGCTCAGTGGCTTAAGCGCCTGCCTGGCAAGCGCGAGGGCCCGAGTTCGACTCCCGGAACCCACATACGAAAAAGGGGCCGGTGATATCACTCAGCGGCATGGGCGCCTGCTGGCGCGCGAGTTCCTGAGGTCGACCCCCCGGTACCCACAAAAAAAAAAAAAAAAAATATTGATTCCATTTATAAATACCATGATATAATAATAGAATAAGCAATATAAAGGTAGCCTCTCACTGTAAATACTAATTTATCTTTTCATTTTTATGGCCTTTTATAGTATTCCTCATTGTATAGCATACAATCCAAACTATCTGAAATACTTTCCATTTTTTGAATATACTCTTTATTTCAAAACTCTTCCACCTCTCTTCCTAAAAAGCTCTTCTTCCACTGCTGCAGAGACTGATATCTTCTGTGTCTTTAAAAAGCCAATAGTGTTGTGGATATGTTTTCTGCCCCTCAAGTTCCATTCTCTTTCTTCTCTGTAGTTTTGGGCCCCAAGAAGCTTTGCCTTTGTCAACAGCCCGCCCTGCCCTGCCCTGTCTCCTGGTTAGATACAGCCAGTGAAAGACAAAAAGGCAGGAGACTGAAAAACTAAAAGAGAATAAGCCTAGGGTATTTACTTTCCCAGCTCTCAAGTAAAATCACCTCTGGTTAACAATGTTCTACCAGAGGCCACACCTTCTGTGAAATGAACCTTTCTTTATATACAGCCATTCTGAGTCTTGATAACAACTCCCCATTCTGTCCTTATATTTGCTCAGCAGACGTCACACTCTTTCATAAATCATCCTTTCCCACTTCAGTGTGCCATCTATTTCCTGCCAGGGCCCTCACTGACACAGCACCACTCTTTCGCTAAGCCTTTTCTGTATTTTGTTTATAACATCCTTTATGGCACTATTTTCTTGTTCTAGACCCCAAGTTACTTGATGGCAAGATATTTTTTATTCATCTCTGAATCTCCAAAATCATTAATTTCTTGTCCACAGTAGACATTAAATGAATGTTTCAAAAGTAAATGGGAAAAAAATAAAGAAAAGAAAAAAGAGTAATAATGCTTCCTGACACAAGAAAATTGTATGGAAGTCAAATTTCCATTTCTGTGAAGGTTCAAAACTAGGCAAAACTAATTAGGATAAGAATAATTAGAATAGAGGACAGAACTGTAGACATTTTGGGGTGTAGGGAATCAACTGGGAAAGAACATGAGGGAGCCAACTAGGGTTCCGGGAATGTTCTATACTTTTATCTAAATGGTAATTACATAGGTGTATACAAATGTAAAAGTTTATTGAACAATTTGTTCACTTTATAGTGTGTATGGTATACCTTACTAAGAAAGAAAAGGAAAAAATCTACTTTAGCTGCTGTGTTACAACAACATGGCTAATAACCTCATTTATTTGCAGGTTCTTTTCCAAAACAAAGAAAAGAGGTCTCTGCACAGTCAAAATAGATGTCGGAAGTTCATACACTGTATCCACGAGAAAGACTTTCAGGCCTTTTCTTTCTTATTTTTATAGCCATTTCCAATTAGCTTGGTTAACTACTTTCCTGACCCTCTGTTGATAATCAGTAACAAACCGAGAAAGGGGAGGTCTGTTAAAGATTGATAACAGTAAGAAATAACAGCTTAGAGCACAAGGCAGGCAAAATAACATGTTAAAAAATAGATAAAAAGGGCCGGCGAGATGGCTCAGCGGCATAAGCGCCTGCCTGGCAAGCGCGAGGGCCCAAGTTCGACTCCCGGATCCCACATACGAAAAAAAGGGGCCGGTGATATCGCTCAGCGGCACGGGCGCCTTCTGGCGCGCGAGGTCCTGAGGTCGACCCCCCGGTACCCACAAAAAAAAAAAAAAATAGAATAATTATGACAATATACCATGCTAAAAGTTATGTGAATGTGAGCTCTAAGTTATCTTACTGTACTGTAGTCATCATTCTTATATGATACACTGTTTACACGAAGAGATGAAGTGAATGACACAGGCATTGTGACACCATATAAGGGTTACTTTAACACAAGCACTAGGGTACCAAGTCAGTCAAATTGATAGACAAGATAGCTACTAAGTACCTGTAGCTAATGGAAGGCTTGTATATATAGCACAGATACACTGAACAAAGGGATGATTCATATCCTAGTGGAACACAGTAGGATGGCACAAAGTTTTATCACATTATGCAGAACAGTATGCAACTTAAAACTTATGAATTTTCCATTTGTTATTATTGGAACATGGTTGAAGATGGGTAACTGAACCCATGAAAGGCAAAACTGCAGATAAGTGGAGTTAATGCATACTAATGTGACAGGAGTGAACTAAAGGGATGAATAAAATAGTATACACAGAAATGCTTTCTATTGTGGGTAAACTGTATGTGTATATACAGACATAGATAAACTGATAGCACTATATTTTTTATTCTTCCTTTATCTCTTATTTTTTCCCCTTTACTTATTTCAAAGTTACCATTCAATATCTATTCTTTCAGCAGCTGTCTAAATATGAACTAGCTATCTAAATACAACAAACTTGGAAGTCAGACTCTTAATCTTCCTCTTGAAATATGCTCTTTTAAGCACACTATTCTCATTTTCCATCTAATATAAATGTCGTGTTCTGGTATTTGGTTCTAGCCTGTTCTCCCCTCACAGTATTAATGCTTTACATCATCGATGTTGGTTTAATTCTGCCTATATATTTATTATTAGCATTCCTTCTTGGTCTCAGTTCTTCATGTTTGAGTATGTACTTTTGATCATGAAACTCTCACTTTTTGCTTGTCTGAGACAGTTTTAGCTCACTTCCTTTCTAGAGAGGTAGTTTTGCTTAAGTTTTCTCAATCTACATTTGCAGTATAATTACAGACCAAAAACTAACTTAAGACTGAAGACTTCACAAAGCTACTAAATAAATAAATACAACAAAGCTGCAGGATATAAGATCCTATAAATCAGTTGCATTCTGTATGCCAACAATGAACAGTTCAAAAGAAAATTATGAAAAGTTCCATTTACAATACCACCAAAAAAGAACAAAATAAAGTGGAAAACTACAAAATGTTGCTGAAAGAAATTAAGACACAAATAAATAGAAAGACATCCCACACTTATTGATTTGAAGACTTATTAAGATGCCAATATATTCAAAGCAATCTATAGATTTAATGTAATTCCTATCAAAATTCCAATGATTATACCAAGTGAAATATGCCAGTCACAAAAAGATTAGTAGTGTATAATACTACCTACAAGAGGTATCTAAATAGTCAAATTCATAGAAACAAAGTAGAATGGTGGTTACTAAGGACTTGAAGAAAGGGAAAAGAATTTGTTGTTTAATGGGTTTAGAGCAGTGATGGTGAAACTTTTAGAGCTTTCAAGATAACAAACAGCCACTGCGGCACACATCCCATAGGTTCACCACCACTGGTTTAGAGCTTCAGTCCCAAAATTAGAATAAGATCTGGAGATCTGTTTCACAACATGAATATTCTTAAAACAACTTAACTGTACATTTAAAAATGGACAGGACACCAAACTTTTGTTACATATTTTGTATCACAATAACAATAAAAAGAAGCCCAGGGGCTGGAGGTATAGGTCAATGGTAAGGCACTTACCTAGTATAAGCAAGGTCCCAGGCTTAGAAATAAATAAATAAACCAAATGGTGTCTTTTGAAGAAATTCATATGGAATCTCAAGGAACCCCCAAACAGCCAAAACTATCTTGAAAAAGAACCAAGTTTGAGATCATAAGTTTCCTCATCTCAAAACATATTACAAAGCCATAATCACAAGTGTGATACCAACATAAAATAGAAAAAGACCAATGCTGAACAGAGAGCCCAGAAATAAACTCATAAATATGAATATATAATATACTTATATATCCAACTAATAGTCAATAAGAGCCAACACTGCTGAATAGGCAAAGGACAGTTTTTTCAACAAATGGTCTTAGGAAAACTGAATATCTATAAGCAAAAGAATGAATTTGTACTATTTCCTTATACCATACACAAAAATTAACTCAAAGGGAATCAAACTCCTAAATATAAAAGCTAAAACTTTTATGAAACTCTTAGAATAAAACATAGGAAGAAAGCTTCATGACACTGAATTTGGCAATGACTTCTTTAATATGACACACAGACAACCAAACCACAGACAACAGAAGAAAAATAAATTTAAAACGTTTACACATCAAAGAAAACTATCCATAGAGTGAAAGGCAACCCACAGAATGGAAGAAAAGATTTACAAATCATATATCTGATATATGGTTGGTTGGTTGCCTGTTTTTGCAGTACTGGGGATTGAACCCAGGACCTTCTCACTGAGCTACATCCCCAGCTATTTTTTATTTTGAGACACAGTAACTTGTCCAGGCAAGACTCAAACTAGTGATCCTCATGCCTCACCTCCCACTCAAGAGTGCTGGGATTAGAGGTGTGTGCCTCCATACTGGCTTATTTATATTGTTATCTCTCCTTTCTGAACTCTTTTGCCTCTCTCCTCCACCTTTTATAGACCTTTGCGATTACACTGGACCCACTCATGTGGTGGCACATGCCTGTAATCCCAGCATTCAGGAGGCTGAGGCAGAGGGACTGCCACAAGTTCAAGCCTGGGCTACATAGTGAGTACAAGCCCAGTCTGAACTACATAGTAAGACCCTGTCTCAAAAAACAAACAAACATACATTGAACCCACTCAGATAATCCAGGGTAATCTCATCTCAAAATCCTTAACACCATCTGCAAAATCCATTTTGCTATGTGAGTCAATACACAAATTTAAGGGATTAGAACATGGACATTTTTTGGATGCTATTACTCTATCTGCCATGCATCCAGTAGTTACACTGAATGTAAGCACACCGTGCAATCCCCCCAATTCTACATTACACACATATCTGCATCTGGAGACAAAGAGTTTTCACAGCAATATTATATATAATAGCAAAAAAAAAAACTGGAAACCACTCAAGTTTCCATAAACAGTGAAAAGGATAAATAAATTTGCAATGATCATGCAATAAAATGCTACAAAGCATTGAAAAAATGAACTGCAACTATTTACATCAACATGGATGAATCTCAGAAACTGTCAAAGAGAAAAAGGGAAAAAACAGAAAAGTGCATACAGTATGATTCTGTTTATCTGAAGTTCAAAAGACAACACTAATAACATTTAGGGATACATTCGTAGGGGTTTATAATTATAAAACCAAGCAAAGGAACAAACGGGGAAAAACTCAGAAGACAACTGAAACTTCTGGGGCAGAAAAGGATGCAGGAGGTATGGGAAGGGGAAACACTTCAAAGGAAATAAGTAGTAAATATGTGACTTTTTTTCATTTTTTACTTAAACCATATAAAAATATACATATATACAGTCTTTGTGTGTGTGACATTTCTCACCAAAAATTTAAATTCTAACTAAATAAATTTAAAATGTGCTGAATGCAAGTTGTACAAAATGTGAAGTAAGAAGGAGTCAAAAAATGTACCATGGTTGATGGGGAAAGAAAATACCTATAAAGATGAGCTACCTCCTAGAAAAATCAATGCTACAGTGAAGGTTCTAGGTGGTAAAAGAAAAAAAAGAAACACTGGAAGATACATTCTTCTGCTCCAAGTTCTAAGAACAGGCTTCTAAAAACCACCTAAATAAGCATGGATCAGTTTGTGGGTAACAAGGTGAACACCACCAACCCAGGGTTATGAACTGTTGAGAACTACCCATAGACAGAATCCAGTTCTGAAGTTTTGTCTGGCTAACACGCTTGTTCATTTTGTTTAGATGGAATGCCTTTGGCAAAGCAGTTCACACCCCTCCCAGTATTCCTTTCTTCCTCAACATATACATATGTTATGTGCCTGGTCCCTAAAGGCTCTTGAGTTTGAGACCAGCTGCATTCTGATAAGACACCCCAAAAATAACCGTAACAGATATCAAGTTTATCTTTAAGGTCATTATTATAAACACTATGTGATTTCAAGAGTCCCTCCTAGGGCCACTGAGATGGCTCAGCGGCTTAAGCACCTGCCCGGCAAACGCGAGGGCCCGAGTTCGACTCCCGGAACCCACATACGAAAAAGGGGCCGGTGATATTGCTCAGCGGCACGGGCGCCTGCTGGCGCACGAGGTCCTGAGGTCGACCCCCCGGTACCCACAAAAAAAATAAATAAATAAAAGAGTCCCTCCTAAAACACCTCTTTCCTCCATGCACCCCCCCACTACACACATCTACTTAACCAAGGAAATCACCTTCTATTATGTAATTGAAGACACTGGGAAAACTATGACTACAGATACATATGAGCTGTATAGCAAGTAGGTGGACCAGAAGTCAAGACCCAGATTTTGGCCTTGTTTTCACAATAACTTGCAGTATAACTCTGAGCCCATATTTTATTTCTCTGAAGTTCAATTTCTTTCCCTTCAATGTAATGAGCAAATTTTCATTAAACTCTAAATCTCTCCAATATCCTCTATACAAACATTTATATTAAAGTAAGCTTTTCAGCAAAGTATAGATTCTTCCTGCTTTGGATGGGGTATAGAAGGGCAAAAAAGTGTGCTAGGGGAAATGACTGACCTGATCATTAAAAGGGAAAGGAGAAAGAGGATGAGAGAATAGCTCACTACTGAGGAACAAACAGCCTGAGAACAATGAAAACAAACTTCAGTTTTACTTATGGTTGCCTTTCACTCAGTATATGGAAACATAAATTACAGAAATGTTATTATTTTGTGCGATATAATTAAAATATTCTATTACACATCACCATTGCTTCATGTGATTTCTCAACTTTTATTCTTTTTTTTTTTTTTTTTTGTGGGTACCAGGGGTCGACCTCAGGACCTTGTACGCCAGCAGGTGCCAGTGCCACTGAGCGATATCACTGGCCCTCTTTTCTTTTTGTATGTGGGTACCGGGAGTCGAACTCAGGACCTCGCGCTTGCCAGGTAGGCACTTATACCACTGAGCTATCTCACTGGCCCTCAACTTTTATTCTTAAACATGACCAACTCTATTATAATGAAATTTTGTTCTCAGCTTATACAGTATATTAATTTAAGTATCAGTTAACTGTCCAAAGACTTCTTAATCTTATTTGTTCCTTAAAGTGATTTCAACCAATAGAAATAGTGGAAGCAAAAGAAAAAACAAGCTCAATAACAATAAGGAGCACCCAGAAAGCCAGAACCAAGGATGGATCCAGGAAGGCAGAAATCCTTAAATCCTAAAATGCTTTTTCAAAATCAAAACAGAAAAGGCTAGAAGTAGGTTATGAAGGACTTTGAAAGAAATGGTCAAGGGTATGAACTTTATCTTGTGGACAATGAAAAGCTATGAGGCATTTTTAAAACTGGGCAAGTAACTTGGTTAAATCTGTATTTTGAAAGATAATTCTGATGGCAGAGTACATACAATACTTACAAAATACAACATAACATTATTATGTAGGCTGCCACTAGTACAAAATTTTGTTATGTTTTGTTTTTGTTTTTTTGTTTTTTGAGACAGAGTCTCGCTGTATAGTTCAGGTTGCCCCTGAACTCACTATGTAGCCCAGACTGGCCTCGAAGTTGCGGCGATCCTCCTGCCTCAGCCTCCCGAGTGCTGGGATTACAGGCGTGCACCACCATGCCTGGCACTACAAAATATTAACATGAAATTAAAATAAAACACTCACTGAAGCCATAAAATAAATTTCAAAAGGGCTATATTATTATTAAAGAAATTCACAGTAGAGTATGCCTTGAATAAGGAGATGCTCACACTTTTTTAAAAAGTTTTTTAAGTCTTCATACAACATATGTACATCTTTTTCAAATAAAATTAACACTTTAAATAATATTTATGAGCATTAAGGCCACAGAATTTTAAAATATTTACCTAACTATAAAAGCACTTGACATTTTACATACAGAAAAATATCTTGCAAACTAACTTGGGCCTTTCAATACCTTATATTTACCTAATCACACCCAAAATGATTTTGCTGAATAACCAAAAACTACACTGTAGAATATACAGTTGTATATGCTAATTTGTTTCACTTATAATACTAATTTTTCTTAGTTCATTGAAAAGAAAGTTTTGTGCTATTATCTGTTTCTTCTTTGTAAGAGAGAATCATTTTGTTTATGTACTGTACTCTGAGTAACTACTTTGGAGATGACACAGTGTATTTATTATTATCACTACTATTTTGTTATGAAAGTTTGTTTTATTTTTTCATAAAATAAAAAAAAAATGGGGGGCCGGTGAGATAGCTCAGCCACATAAGCGCCTGCCTGGCAAGCGCAAGGTCCTGAGTTCGACTCCCAGTACCCACGTAAAGGAAAAAAGGGCCGGTGTTATCGCTCAGTGGCACAAGCGCCTGCTTGCAAGCACGCGGTCCTGAGTTCGACCCCTGGTACCCACAAAAAAAAATTTTTTTTAAATGGGGTTGGGGATATAGCTCAGTGGCACAAGTGCCTGCCTGGCAAGCGCCATGTCCTGAGTTCGATTCCCAGTACCAAAAACAAAAACAAAAAACAAAAGGCATAGAAATGTAATTTATTCGGTTCTGGTTAAGGCTTTTATGTAGACAACTGACTTTTTTTTAACTTCCTCTTTGTTTCACCTGACTCCTGGAAGACGGATTATAAACTTAATGCTTTTTTTTCTATGAACCCACCAAAGTAGAACACAGTCAGCAGTAACTAGATTTAAACACTAAATCTCCTTAGGGGAAAAAAAGAACTTAAGAGCTGATATGTATATAGTATTTAAATCAAGTACTACAAACTTATTAAATCAAATGTTTCATAAACATATACCATTATTTCAATATGGAACCTAATATAACATCCCAAAAGTTAAAAATTACATTAAATCCATTCTGATACAATCAAAAAAATTATACTGATATGTATTCTCAAGTGGTTTTCAAAGATGTTAATAAAAATGTTTAATTTCTTAAGGAAATGAAAGTAATAATTTTAATGAGTCCACATGTACTTTTTAAAGGAAAGCACTCTCTATCCAAAAAATACAGAATAATTGTTCATCTTTTCCAATTATTACACCTTTAAAAATGTAGGTTAACAATATCAACATTCAATATTAAAGTAAAATTCCAAGAATATTAATTTGTGACCCCTTATACTCACTCTTATTTATACCTTAACAAAAGTATAAACTAACTGAAATTAATTTTAGAACTGGAAGGTGTAACACAATTTATCTACTGGGAGCCTCTGGTTTGACAAGATACTGAGACTCAGAAAGAACCCCTGACATTCCAACATTAAACAAGAAAGCCAAGACTTAACTTTCAATCCTTTCCCTATAAATCCAGGAAAATTTCCCTATGGCAAGTTCTACCCAAATTCTTTTCTTTTTTCTTCACTTTCTGAAACAAAGTGCTTTTACAGTTATATACAACACTTTAAAAATTATACAACCTCTATCTTTTACTTCTATAAATTTCCTCTTAATTTCTTTAACATAATACATATGGAGCACACACACACTCTCTATTACAGAGCATAAATAAAAGTTCTTGCTATTATGATCTCTACTAGGTTAAAAATATCACCTTCTAAAGATGCCCAAATAGTATCATTTCGTGACTCTAAAAATTAAGTAACTATGTATAAACCCTTGCACTATTAGCATATATTTCAAGACCCCAAAAATGTTTCTACACAGTGTAGAATGAGAATAAGGGTTTCTGCACTAAAAAAAAAAAAAGCATTTTCAGAAGCACAAATTATATTATCCTCTAATACAAATAATAAATGAAACTACCTAGCATGGCACTGCACCTAATTAAAGCTTGATAAAGGTCGATATGATGGAAAGAACACCACTTAGGATTTTTAAAAATTAGAAATTTTCAGTTTACAAGAGAACAGATGTAATTGGTTACATCAACAAATTACAATAAAATATGTTAAACTGTTAAATTCAGAAGATTTGTTGAAAAATGCAATAAATCTGTTCTAAAAAAACTCTTCCAGTGTGAAGAATGCAGTCTACTCGCTATATAGTCAAAAGTCAAATGTTATTCTATTCTATAAAAATAATTGATACTACTTTGCTGTATAGTAAATCCTCTCAAAACAATTTTTCTCCTGATAAACATTTTTCTAAACATTGTCTATTATCACTGGTAGTAAATCTAGAAAACAAGGAGCACAACAACATTTTTTCCAATCATTCGCCAAATACAGACCACAATAGTGGCCTCTGAAGCCATCCAGAGAAGCCAAGTGTTGCCTCGTAGGACAATACAGATCAGTGTTTAATATACCATGAAGTCAGTGTAGCAGCCTATAGGTTACTGCAGAGACACAAGAGAAGGAACAGAACAGAGATAAATGCCTCGGATGTACTAAGAACAAGAATTTTTTCCAGTATAGTGGGTCCCAGTGCAAAAGATATCACTAATCAATAAAGTCTAGTAAGTCTCACACCAAACCAATGACAGATTCGCCTCCTTAAAGACCTCTACACCTACCCTTTAAATTGTGCAGAACATGACTGAGAACTGAAAATCCAATCAAATCCTAACACAGCCACTTTTTGGACCTGTGAAATTGGTTCATCTCTGTAAGCCTCCATTCGCTCACTTCTAAACTGATGTCAACTTACCCAACAGATGGAGTTGAGAGAACAGATGTAAAGCAGCGCTCAATGAATAATAGCTACACTTACTGAGTTTCTTGGCGATGTAGACCAGGTTTCCCCAATGCTACCTAAACAGATAACTTTATTACTAATGATTTCAGTTCCCTTAAAAAAAATATGAACGCCTACGAGAAAAAAAAAAAAAAGGAAATGCTTTTGGCGTCTTTCCAGACATTACTAACTTTAAAGGTTAAACTGTTAAAACATCCTCCTTTCATGCAACAAACACACACGACCATGAGTTAGTCTAAAAAACTGTATTAGTGTATACCGCTGTCTTCATTTAAATAAATCTATTCCAAAGCTCACCGTTGGTTCTTTTAAGATCTCTGATTGGTCCTCTCCATTATCACAATAATGAAATCCTACTGTTCAAAATCCACATATTTTTCCTCATCCTAATGACTGTAGATTACCTTTAAGCAGACATCACAGCAAAAAGATAAATGGCACCAAAAAAATATATACCAGAATATTCCAAAAGTGGGAGTAGTCAGCCCTATTAAACGAGAAAAAATTCACCTCATTCTTATAAGAACTCACCTACTGCATACAAATAGACTCTTTCAAAAGTGCAATAGGATTAGTGGGCTGCTTCATTTCTACTGAAAGATAAAAGGCACTTGCTTCTGAGTTTTGCAAAAAGTTCCCTGTAATTTAGGAAACCTTCCCACAACAAAACATCATTCGCTGCCCCTCTTTATTTCCCCTGGAAGCTAACACGCTTTCAAACACGCTGGCTCGCCGGAGAGGGACGCGAGGAAGCCCCGCACTCGCATCCCTACCAGGCGGTGCTCTCGGGCCCACCTACCTGCTCCCTGGAAATACAAGGCAGCGAAGGTCTCCGGAACATTTTGCCACTGCCATAGTAACCGGCTGCGGTTTCTCCCAGCGACACGCAGCTGGACCTCCTCCGGGGTCTGATCACAGGCACTTTTTCTTCCGCCGTGCTGGACAGCTGAGGAGGATGAGGAGCTTCCCTGATGTAGAAGAAGTGATCCAACCCCAGGGCCAGGAGGCCCCCGGCGCCCCCGGCCAGGCAAGACAGCAGCGGGCGGAGCGCGGCGGGCAGAGCCCCGAGGCCGCTGAACGCCGCCCACCAGACCGCGGCGGCGAAGGGCAGCACCAGGACGCAGAGCCTGGGCCCCGACGGCTGCGCGAGCGCCAGCAGCCCCGCGCCGCTCAGCGCCAGCAGCAGCCTCCCCGCCGCCGCCGCCGGGGACGCGTGCGGGGCCCACGACCACCACGGCCACGCCAGGAAGTCCCCCAGGTAGCAGCAGGCGGGCAGCGCCAGCAGCCACCAGCCGCCGCTCCGGCCGGGGCCCGAGCCCCGCTTGGTCCGCGTCAGGAAGCAGGTGAGGAAGAAGAAGGCACAGGCGATGCTGAAGAGCGGGCTGAGGCAGAGCGAGCTCACGCTCAGCAGCGCCCGCAGCCGCGCCGCCCCGGCCGCCCATCGCTCGGGCCCCGCGCCCAGCAGCAGCGCGAGGACAAAGGCGGCCAGGGCGCCCAGCGAGACGCGCGCCCGGGCGGAGGGGGCGCCGCGCCGCGGCGGCGGGCGGGAGGCGGGCGGCGGCGGCTCCACGTTGCAGAAGCGGCAGAGGTGGAAGAAGAAGCCGCGCGGGGGGTCCCGCCGCAGGGGGCTCACGCAGCTCTTCACGTAGCCGTTCCGGCGCAGGCTCTCGGGGGGCGAGGCGGCCCCGTCGGGCGACGGCGGGTACCTCATGCCTTTCGCGTCTGGCTCGTCCCTTCTCATGGCCAGGGCCGGCGGGGGTCGCGGGGCTCCCGCGCCCGGGCGACCCCCCTGCCTAGCACCGCGTCAGGGCTGCGCCTGCCGCCGCCGCCGCCGCCCAGGGTCCCCGCCGCGCGGGCTGAGGGGCGGCGGAATCCGCGACATGCTGGCTGAGGACGGGGCGACAGGGGCTCGTCTCTCCCGGACCGTGCGACCGCCGCCTCCTTTTCCCTTGGGCACCGCTTGGGACTGGAGACGCGGCGTCGCCGCTCGGCTCCTGCCGGCTGCAACAGTTACCTCACGGCCTCAGCCTGGTCCGTTGGGCGCGCGGGCGGGCGCTCCTCCCCCCGCCGCGGCCCAGCCGGGCGCGCGCCCCGCCCTCCTGGGGCGCGAGCTCCGGTCCCCAGACCCCAGGAGCGTGCCCGGGCGGAGGAGAGCGCGGCCCCGGCAATGCGAAGACGCGCCGGGGCTGGCGGAGACGCACCGGGACGCTGCGGATGGAGAGGGCAAGCCCGCCCTGCTGGGACCCCAGGCCCTCGGGTTCCCTCGGGCGTGCGTCCCGAGCGCCCAGCCCAGCCAGGCTCCGACGGGTCACCTCCCGGGGCCTGGGGCGAGAAGGTGTTTGAGGACCCCAAGGGGAGTGCCCGGTAGGGATACTGAGCTGGGGCGGCAGGGGCGGGACTGGGCCGCCTCTAACCTCAGGCTGCTTCAGGGTGGGCCCTGGGACTGTGTGAGCAAAGCTGTGACCCAGGAGGGCAGCCACCACGAGGCCAGGATGAAGAAACCCTCGTTACTGCGCCGGGTCTGGCCGCAACAGCAGCGTGCATTCTTCAGCCACGCAGCAGGCCCGGGACCCTTACAGCGGGTTGAGATCGCAGGAGCATCCATCCGTGTCTTGCTGAAGAACAATTTGCAGTTGGAACTAAGGGCCGATCTTCTACTTTATACCTTTGCCATACATAAGCACTGGCTCATATCATGTGTCCTCCTCAAGCACAGCATAGATTTGCTGTTGCAAATATTCTTTCCAAATAGAAGGCTTTTTCACTGTAACAGCATGTTCTAGAGAAGGAGGATGGGAGAGAGTCCCAGCGGTCCTCTCCTAGACCACTCCCCAGTTTGGATCAACTGGCCTTCAAAGAAGCCAAATAAGATTCTGTCTCTGAAATACTGGTAAAGCTAGTAACATTGGGAAACATGGACTTGAAAGAGAGAAGAGGGCCGGTGAGATGGCTCAGCAGGCGTAAGCGCCTGCCTGGCAAGCGCGAGGGCCCGAGTTCGACTCCCGGAACCCACATACGAAAAAGGGGCTGGTGATATCGCTCAGCGACACGGGCGCCTGCTGGCACGCGAGGTCCTCAAGTCGACCCCCGGTACCCACAAAAAAAAAAAAGAGAGAGAGAAGAAAAGAACTTCGCTGTACCAAAAGATTGCTCTGGAATCTAACCAATCGTAACTGCCTTAGAGAATGAGCTGTGTTTCCCTCCACCGAAATTCACCCTGCAGCGTCATGACAGTCCTGCATTTCTCAAAAAGCTAGTTCCACATTTTTCCAAGAAGATGAGAAATCTTACTGTGTGGTAAATCCCACAAACAGGCCTATTTTTCACCAATTAATCTCTGCCCACAGCTATGACCTAAAGCAGACCATTTTCCTATCTGAACATAGTTCAAATGCATAGCAGAAATCACTGCAAAATCAGCATAAGAATTAGACCAAGATGACAAAGGACCAGAATTCCCTTTCTTTTTCTGTATATGAGGAAAAGGAAAAATATTTAACAAGGTTTCCTAATTGACTACCTAATTGCTTGTCCTAAAAAATAAAAATCCATTAGACCTTTTTTTCTACGAGAAAATCGAAAGGAAAAAAAAAATCATTTCAGCAAAACTCGGTAAATACATTTTTTAAATCTGTATAGAATTTATCACCACTAGTTGAAGATTAAAGTAGAAACTAAACTGATAAATTTGGAACTTGTACAGATGGGCATAACAAAACTAGCACTAGCATTACTAAAATGCCCATTGGGCTGAGGATGTAGCTCACTGGTAGAGTGCTTGCCTCGCAGGAGCAAGGCCCTGGTTCAATCCCCAATACCACATCAAACAAAACTAAAACGCCCATTACAAATTCTTTTAGTAAATAACTTATTGATTGAAAAATTGAATTAAGGTTAAAGTTTTTTGACTTTGTTTCTTGATCTGAAGTTGTCGTGAGATGATAGGACAGTAGTAAATTAGAAATCCAGTTTCTTGAGTTTTGGTCCCACCCCAGACATTTGTATCTTGACATTAAGCAAATCATGTTTACAGGCCTCATTCTTTTCAACTGTAAAATGAAACAATTTAATTTAGATGACTTTTTAAATACTCCTGCTCTTAAAAGTCTATAAATCTTATATACCAAAAACATATAGACATCCTTAGGTACCTTTTAGACTACCAAGAACAGCCTTTGAATTATTTGTGCCACCCAACTAAACCAAGCTCTCAGTGTTGATAAGTAAAAATAAAGAGGTTTGTATTAAAGGACTGGTCTCTAGAAAAATAAAATTCAATACCCTCTTCATAAAATTATTTTATTTCTCAACTCTAAAGCCTTCTTTCAGCAGTCATCAAGATCTTCATGGGGCTAAACGCCCAATTCTCTCAATAACCCTGAGTTGAACTGCATCCTTTTGAACACCTACCCAGCACCTGTGGGGATTCTAAAATAAAATGTAAGAACATGACCAAAGACCATCAGAAGTTTACTTAACTAAAAATATGCAACAAAAAGAATGAGCTAGCTATGTTTATAGAAACTCCCTTCTCTGTTTACAGTCTTTGTCAAAGATTATTACTAGACTGCATTTCTTAGAGGTCAAACTATTTAATTATTCTTCTCCTAAACTTAACCAATAGATTTACTTAGCTCTTGTCTTTAGGTTCAAGAATTTATGACCATTATCTATTGTGACAGAAACCCTAATATCACACCATAGCTTTAACTTTTCTCGCTACCCTACCCCAGCTTCATTTGTTCTGACTGTCTTACCTCACATCTTGACGCATGATCATCTCACTTTCTAGTGGGTCCTTTCACTCTTCCAGTTTGGTCATCCATGAGATGGATCCTGGTGCTCACTACCTAACTCCCAAGTCAGTCTGGTGCCGTGCAGCCCCTTGTGTATTCCTCTTTTCTAGTAATAGGGTCCTTGTCCTCAAGCTCCAAAGACCCAGAGTTGCCCCATGTGATCCAGTTTGTAGTGTGAGAATTTTGTTTTCTTCTTCCTTATGTGTACCCACACCAGTAAGCCTCTGAAGTCCCAATTAACTATGGAAAGACCTTGCCTAGATCTTTTCAGTCTCATGGCCCAACATTCTGCCTTTAAACTCTGATTTAGTGCCTGAGGACCCCCTTATTATTGAGAAAACTTCTAGATAACACCTGCCTCCCACTTGGGACATCCAGTTACTGGGGGCTCAGCCCAACTATTAGAATGCCTGATACATCTGGGCTCTCTGGTGCTATTGGTACACTAGAAATTGCCCTCTCTGTAAATTCCCTGTCCACACCTTGAGCCTTCATCTGCAGAAAAGCAAAAAATAATGGAGTCTTGTATTAGGTTTCATTCCCACCTTCCCCCACCCTCGCATCTTCTACCAAGTGTAACTCCCAATTCCCACATCTTGTGCCTTCAGCCTTTGTTTAAGACAGAATTATTTCCTAACTCTAAAATCCAGAGGTAAATAAAATACATTTCTAAGCAATGTTCCCCAGAAATTCCTTTCCAAAATCAAATATTTTAAAATGAGTCTTGGACCAGGGATATAGCTCAGCGGCACAGTGCCTGCCTGGCAAGCACAAGGTCCTGAGTTCAATTCC
Organism: Erethizon dorsatum; assembly: GCA_028451465.1. Classification (NCBI taxonomy): domain Eukaryota; kingdom Metazoa; phylum Chordata; class Mammalia; order Rodentia; family Erethizontidae; genus Erethizon; species Erethizon dorsatum. The sequence goes on along the minus strand of CM051827.1, from coordinate 68,805,982 downwards.
CAGTACCAAAAAAAAATAAAGTAAGTCTTGCCAGCTGCACCTCTGGTTACTTTATTATGCTTATTATAATGGAATATAAATGGGAAGGGATAGAACAGGAAGTTGGATGAGGTAGGTATAGGAATCTCTCTGGTCATTACTGCTTGTCTAATGAAAGTCACATAATCAGACAACTCCTTTTGATCTAACTTCTCAGGATGATTTGTGGAGTAGCCTGTTTGCTAAGAACAGTTGGAAAGAGGAAAATAATGATAACCACTTCTTTAAGAACTTTTTATTACAGTTCCTACTCTACATTGTCATCTTTCAACTATGGTTTTCAAAGATTTTTCAAAAGAAATGGTATACAAATAAAAGCAGACTACTCTTAGGTGGAGGCATCCAGACCGAGAGACTGACAATTCTACGGGTCTCTGGTACCTTCTATTCTTAACAAACCCTTCTTTGAAACCCCTGCCCCATTCTAAATTAAAGCCTCTGAAATAGACCACAAGAAAAAAAAATTGATTTAAATTAGATTTGGGAAAATGCCTAGAATAACTGAGTACTCTTTCTAAACGTAACTTTCCAGAAGTCATTGATAAAACAGCCCTAATTTCTCAGGGATAAAGATAGAAAGGGGTCTGACAAATTTTAAATATCAAATAACTTCCAGAAAAAGTCAGTAAACTAACCAGTTTCATTGAGAGTACAAATTCCTAAAACTAGTCATTCCTTAAGTTACATGAAAATCTTGTATAGTTTTGGGAGAATAAAAGAACATTTACAAACTTAGATTGGAAACTAAAAACAGACCTTTCCTCCTAGGAAGCTATCATCAAGAAAGGATAATTCTGTTTTCAATGTGCAGTGGCAACTCCATTTCCCAAGTATATTACAATACATAATTTCCTGCCTGCTAAATAAACAGCAGAATGAGAGGCTCCATTTTACTCAGTCTTTAATTCCTCTCAAGTATTTATTGAGTGCCCACTATTTGCAGACCACCATGCTGGATACTATTTTGAACATTAAAAAACTATAAAAGTTCCTTCAGTGCTTCTTCAGAGCTACAGCTTTATCTGGGAGATAGGGAATATGCATATAGTCTATGAAAGAACATTGCAAAATATACAATAAAACTGTTGGGGACAGAACTTCATGACTATTAAAAAATAAAATAATTATCTTCCAGAATGTCCCTACTGTGCGTCTGTCTATCATATTTTCACTGTTTCTCCTCTTATCAGTTCCAGTTCTCTCCTCTACTGTCTTTCTTCTTACCCCAGTGTTTGTCCAGGTGACTGTCTTCCTGTATATCTTCCTTCTTTTCCAGCTCTACATTTAATTCCCTTACTTCTTTTACTTCTTCTGTACCACCCCTTCCCACCCACATTTAATGTCTCTTCCTTAATGCATATATTCATTTATTCAGCATTTATTAATGCCTGGCATTGTGTTAACACTGCTAGAAGGCAAAGATACAATGATGAAGGTGGTTCCAGAGGCCAGTGGAAGTAGAAAAGTAAAAAAGACTACTAAACCAAGTGTAATGGGAGCTGTGACAGAGAGATAAGTAGGCTCAGTGTACACAGCTCAGAGAAGGAGCACCTTCCTTAGACCTGGTGGGTAAGAAGCAATGCTTTGGGTAAGGTGGAAAAAGTGATTCTGGGCTTGGCACTGAAAAGAAGATAAGAAAATAGAAGTTACCTAAATATAGTATGGAGAAAACCTGAGCAAAGGAAGTAAACAAGTGCAAAAATCTGGAGGTATGCAAGCCTGGTGCATTTGGATATCTCCAAGCATCCTATGGCTATAAAGTAAAAGAGGGCAAAGAATAAAAGAGGAGGCTAGAGAGATGGTGTGACCCTAACATGGAACTGGAGCTTAGTGTAACTATTTGTTATGTAAAGATTTGTGTTGTTATCATATATGTTTATTTTCATGTTTACTTCTGCAATGTACTCCTCAAACACAGGAATTCTGTCTACTCAACTTTAGCTTGATCTTCCTGCCTAGAACTACTTTAGTATTCAGCCTATGGCAGTGGTGGTGAACCTATGGCACTCATGCCACAGCAGGCTGTTTGTATCACTGAAAGCTCTAAAAAGTTTGCCATCACTGCCCTGTGGCAAGTGCTCAAAAGAATTTCAGGTATATGTATATTTCTCAAAACAATTTTAATCAGACTTTTATTTGCATGTCCTTTGAGCTTCTGTTTTCATTTTTGCTTTATCTGTCATTGACTTTTAATAGGAAATGCTTAAGACATGATTTAATAGAAAAAATGTTTCTTGTTGTTGAAAAATATTTTTTAACATCCATTTTCACAAAATCAATGTAAGAACACTCTTTCTTAGATTTACAAAAAAATCACGCACATGTTTATGATTGATTTATTTTCCAACATAAAATAAGTGGATGATGTTTTAATTCAAGTGATGGCACCTGGATTTCTTTTGCTATGAAAGAATATATTCAGTGCTTTAAGAATTTCTCTTTTCAGGGGCCGGTGAGATGGCTCAGCGGCTTAAGCGCCTGCCCAGCAAGCACGAGGGCCCGAGTTCGACTCCCGGAACCCACATACGAAAAAGGGGCCGGTGATATCGCTCAGCGGCACGGGCGCCTGCTGGCACTCGAGGTCCTGAGGTCGACCCCCCGGTACCCACAAAAAAAAAAAAGAATTTCTCTTTTCAGTTTCTAGTTTTCAGGAGAATGATTTTATCTGTGCCACAAACTCAGTATTAGACTTTTAAAATATAACAACTTGTGAAACTCTTAAATCTGTAACTATTAATCTGAAATTTCCTGGATTTTTTGTTTTAATCCTAAAACCTGAACCTTGAACAATAAACAGAAATGCAGACTCTTTCCAAGTTTCCCTGCTCCCTCCTTAGACAAGCAGTAGTTTCTTCAGCTCTGGTTATCCCAGCAGATCTGAAGGATCACAGCCACGATGGTGGCAGCCTACCGTTGACACTGAACTTGTGGTTAATTGTGGAGTTCTGCCACAAAACCACCTCACTACCACAAGCTGGATACTTGCCCAGGGGAGTGACAAACTGCCAGGCTGCGCGATCTACAAGAGGCAGCAAGAGCAAACTGCCTTTTACCCCAGACAGCAGTCGTTTCTGGATCCCTAATGGAGCCAGCAGCAGGGCACACCAAAGAAAAACTTATAAATATGCTTTATCCACTAAACTTACTTAAAGTGTACTCATGCCATTTTGTAAGAGAAGCTCAAGAGAATTTATTCAGTTCATTATCTAGCATCATCAATAAATGGGAGACTGTTCTGTTCATTAATAATTGTCATGTGGTAAGGTACACTCAAAGTGTAGTTATATTACTCTGAACTGTTGTGTGAGCCACCTACATATGATCATTGCAAATAGGGCAAATAATGTGTCTTTGTGTGTGTTACTGAGCTGCACACAGCAGCACAGCAGCTCTGGGAATATTACTGGAAAGGCAAAGCAACATGATGTGAAGGAAGGAAACTTTAGCGTCCATCTAATCTGGTGACCACATTATAGCTGTATGACCTTTTAGGTTATTCAATGTCTCATGTTACCTACCTCATCTATGAAACAGGAATACCAATAGCCAGATATTAGGGTTATTATTATCAATTAAAAGACATATGTAAGGTAACTAACAATGAGTAGATGCTCATGAAATGTAAATTAGTTTACTTTTCTTACATTTACTCTGTTCCTTACACTCCCCCATTCCTGTAGGACTTCCCAGGATTCTATTAATTCTGAGCTTTTCCAAGATCTTCAGGTTATACCATCTGTTTGACTTTCAAGGCTTACTTGGAGTGATTTTTTATTGGTACATGTTTGCAGTACATAATGAATACATTCCTTGCAGGGAACTGGTACATATACATAACACACCTTAATTCTTTTTTTCATCCCCTTCTTAACCCCTTACTCCTACCTCCCTCCTTCTGTTGGTTCCCTTCCATTTTTCAAAAGACCTATCTCCCCATTTGCTATTATCTTTTATTGATACTATCACTTTGAGTGATATTTCATTCCACTAAGTCTTTGTCTTTCAAACTTCACAGTCAAATAAATTACCAGCTCTCTTTCATCATAGATGATGAAATGATACAAAGAGTTTAATACCTCTTTCAATTGCTATTAAAGGAAAAATGTTTAATATATTAATTTTTTATTTAAGTTTATTGGTACAGTTTAGGTATACATAATCACCACATTCACTATAGGGAATTTGTATCTGTATATGATATATCTTTATTCCTCTTTTTTTCCCCGTTCCCATCCCCTCTCTTCAAACCCCGTTCCCCTCTCTGTTTACAGAGCTTGCTTTTCATTTTATCATTCTTTTCTCATCTTTTCCTTTCCCTTTCTTCCTTTCCACCTCCCCCTCCCTATTTTCCTTTTCCTTTTGAACAGTTTCTTCCTATTTCACAATATCTATTGCACATTTATGTTCTTATATACATTTTCAGTTTCTTACACCAGAGAGAGATGGAATAGCTGCATATTATCATAAACTGGGCTAGAGATATAGATCAGAAGCTTGTAGTATATAAGTAGAAATGGAACCTTGGGAGAAAATGAGACAACCCTATATGTAAAGAGAAGTAAAAAGAATCAGTTTTTGAACTCTGAGGAATACCCACATATAAGACAAGTAGCAAAAGAATTGCTCAAAAAGATCGCTATACAGAAAGTAGCAAAGGGAGAGAGGGGATAAGATGTGTTAAATGTATGTGCCACTTCCCTAAAACAAACACCAATATTCTGTATTGCAAACATACACTAATAGAAAGAAAGAAAGAAAACAAGTAGCAAAGCTGGAAAGAGAAGCAGGCAACAGTGGTGACACAAACCAAAATGAGAAAAGTTTCAAGAAGGAGACAAGGGCCAGTGAGATGACTCAGCAGCATAAGCGCCTGCCCAGCAAGCACGAGGTCCTCAGTTGGACTCCCAGAACCCACATAAAGGAAAAAAAGGGCTGGTGATATCGCTCAGCGGCACAAGCGCTTGCTGGCAAGCGTGAGGTCCCGAGGTCGACTCCTGGTACACACATAAAAATAATAATAATAATAATAATAATAATAATAATAAAAGGAGACAAAAAACAGAAAATACCATATTCTGAAGAAAGTAGGACAGGAAGTTTCCACAGGAAGTCATTGATAACCTTATGTGAAGCAGTTACCATAGTAGGAGCAGAAGCCAGATTGTAGTGGGCTGTGGAATGAATTAACATTTATCTAATACTTAATACTTTATGTTGACACTAATAAAAGAAAGTTTAATTCTAGAAAGTTAGCCAGGAAAACACTTTAACTTTAGTGTTGTCATTATTCATATTAGTTTAAGATTTTTTTTTTTTTTTGTGGGTACCGGGGGTCAAACTCAGGACCTTGCACGCCAGTAGGTGCCCGTGCCGCTGAGCGATATCACCGGCCCTTTTTTCGTATGTGGGTACCAGGAGTCGAACTCAGGGCTTTGCACTTGCCAGGCAGGCGTTTTATGCCTGCTGAGCTATCTCACCAGCCCTATTTAAGATTTAAAAAACATAATTTAAATAGCTTACTGACACAATAGTAAGTTCACACACACCCATTTTTCTCCTGTAAAAAAAAAAAAACTTTGAAATAACAGATTCCCCTTAATGTGTATCAATAGTTTTTTCTATGTCTTTACAAACAAATTTTGTAAACACTTTCTTTGTATTCATAGTGATACCCTACAAATAAAAGAATACATAATATGATAGTGAGATTATAGATTCTGTAAATGCAGAAACAAATGGAAATATCTGACATAGCTCAGGGAGGCTTTGTTTTAAATTGAACAGTTACCCAACTTCAAAGAGCAGTGCAATCTGAGTCTGATACTTTTGTCTTACACCCCTTTGAAGTCGATTAAAAGTCTTCATTTTGAAGATTCAAATGATAAGATCATTTAAATGGTCTAGTTCAATATTCTTTGTTTAAAATCACTACATATTTTCAGCACTGGAAATAGTAAATAACCAACTGGATCTATAATTAAAAGCAAAATATAAACTGTACATGTAGAATATTTCTTAATGTTTGGTCAAATAATTCAGACAAAACCAAGAGTATTATATGTCCTTTTCCTGCTAAATAACCAGGATTAACTGCAGTGCTTCAGTTCTTAACCTAACATCAATCTTCACTAGAATTATGCTTGGACTGTTCCCAGTGACAACTCTCTAGCACAGTTTGGTGCTTTGATAACTATATTAAATGTAAGTGCAAACTGAAAAAGAAAACAAGAACCCTTATATAAAATCAAGGCTTTAATACTGTATTTTTGGGAAGTGTAATCATGTTTGAAAGGATGACTAAAATCCACTCTAATATGAACAGGACTTTAAACAAATCAAAACTATGGACTTTTAACCAGTAAACCTTGTGGGCATGGCTGATTTTATTCCTTAGCAACCCTCCTTTTTACAGGTGAAAACGTTTACATCAGACTTGCCCTCATTATAACTTCTCAAATGGTATCCGGACCAGCAACCCACTCTCTTTAAACAAATACCAGCCAACTAGGAAACCATGAGGTTTTATTGTGCTATAAAATAGACAGACATTTCCAAACGTTCATAGGAATGAGTCTGACTAAATCTTTACTAAAAATACTTTCAAAATAAACTGTGGGCTCCAAGTTTCTCTAACAATTGAAATTCCTTCATCCTTCATTAGTGTTTCTCTCTAACTCTTCTACAGCACTGATGGCAAACATTTTAGAGCTTTCCACGATAACAGTCCACTGCAGCACAAGGGCCATAGGTTTGCTGACACGGTTCTAGAGCTACATTGCAGGCATTTTCTTTGGCCATATGCTCATAATAAAAACTAAAGGCTCCACTTCTATTTGCTTACTGAGATATAAAAGTGGAGAAATATGTTAGCTCTATTCCTTGCATGCATTCACATTTGTCAAAATTCTGTTCCAAATTTTCTGGTACACTACTGACCCCTAAATCATGACCTATTCTTGTATCATGAGACATAGAAAGCCTGAACTTTGCAAAGATAGGCTTCACTTTGAAAAAAACAGATCCTCTTTGTTTCCAATCTGCAAATGTTTATTGATTTAGATACTACTGTTGTAGATACCCTCAAGCAATATGTGTTGCATGCATATGTGTGTTGCATGTGTGTGTATACTGGGATGGGATATAAGTAGTGGGGAACAAGACATAGATAAATAGCTGTTATACAAAATGGAATGTCCTAAGAGGTAGCCAGGTTGCACTGAGGATCAGGAAGAATGACATCAAGTAGGAGGGATTTAAAATCTATCTTAGAGAATGAGTAGTATTTAGAGGTAAAAGAGGGTGGCATTGCAACAAAGGAAAAAAACTCATCAAAATGAAGAACATGTTCATGGAACCATTGTTTATCAGAACATAAATCCCTCTAATTCTCACAATGATATACAGGTAGCGATAATCTCATTTTACATATGGGAAAATTTAGGCACAGAAGGATTAATTTGGCAAAGATTACACGTGTAGTGATTGGTGGGTCCAGGATTTGAACCCAGACCTGTGAGTCCAGAGCTCCTATGTGCTTTCCATTTTTCAGTAATTATTAAACTTTGATACACAAGAATCAGCCGGTTAACTTGTACCCAAATGGAAAAAATGCAGATTGCTGAATCCCAAAGATTCTGATTCAGTAAACCTAAGATGGGACTGAGGAATCTGCCTTTCTACCAAGCATCTCCTATAACTCTGATGCGAGAGGCCCAGGAGCTACATTCATCCTGAGGTGAACCAGCACAGTTTTGAACAGGACCTAGAGTAAGATTACACATACTTAAGGTTGAGTGCTCTGGACTGAACTGTATTCCTCCAAAATTCATTTACTGAAGCTATAATGGCCAATGTGATTATATTTAGAAATAGGGCTGTTAAAGTCAGTTATACTATTTGTGTCTCTTAGTTCATTAAAAAGGAAGGTTTGTGCTAATATTGATTGGAGAAATTTTTATGCCTGTATCTTGTACCCTGAGCAACTACTTTAAAGATAGCAACATGTAATGTATTAACTATTGTTATTCTCCTATTATTTTGTTATGAAATTTTGTTTTACCTTTTTTCCATTAAAAAAAAAGAAATAGGGCTGTTAAAAAAGGTAATTAGGTTAAATTAGTTCATAAGAGTAGAGGCCCCAATCCAATATGACTGATAGCCTTATAAGAGGAAAAGACTAGGGACATACACATCCAGAGAAAAGGCCATCCTCAAGTCATAGAGAGAGGCCTCAGAAGAAACTAAACCTGCTGATGCCTTGATCTTGAATCTCCAGCTCCGCAACTGTGAGAAAATTAATTTCTGTTGTTTAAGCCCCTCTGTCTATGGTATTTTGTGATGGCAGCCCTAATAGATGAATACTGTGAACTAAATTAACTTCTTGCTTCTCTTAAACTATATATATATGTCCTATATCAAGAGTTGTCCTTGGGCCGGTGAGATGGCTTAGCGGCTTAAGCGCCTGCCCGGCAAGCACGAGGGCCCGAGTTCGACTCCCAGAACCCACATACGAAAAAGGGGCCGGTGACATCGCTCAGCGGCACGGGCGCCTGCTGGCGCGCAAGGTCCTGAGGTCGACCCCCCAGTACCCACAAAAAAAAAAAGAGTTGTCCTAAAGAAGATCATCACATGGGCCGGTGAGATGGCTCAGCGGCTTAAGCGCCTGCCCAGCAAGCGTGAGGGCCCGAGTTCGACTCCCGGATCCCACATACGAAAAAGGGGCCGGTGATATCGCTCAGCGGCACGGGCGCCTGCTGGCGCGCGAGGTCCTGAGGTCGACCCCCCGGTACCCACAAAAAAAAAAAAAAAAAAGAAGATCATCACAGTCATAAAAGGTCACATCTCTGCGGCCTTTTATAATTTATAAAGACTTTCACATGCTGTATTTTATTTGAACTTTGTAATGGCCTATCAGGTAACGAAAATTCAGTAAGGCAATAGGATTTGCCTAAGTTTCTCAGAAGTTGTAAAGCTGAGTTCAGGACTCATGACCCCAAATCTTAAGGTTGTTCTTCCTATATCACATGCACACACATGCATCTGAGGAAATGCCTCTCTTTAGCTCTAGGAAGTAAATACTTTTACGCCCATTTTCTAGTTAAGTAAGGTATGGTTCAAGAACTCAAGAGATATGCCCAAATGTCAATAGCAAAAATGAGATCAGAATATTATGCAAGATTCCTAATATTCAATTGGTTTCTTAAACAATTGTCACAGCAGTAACAAACTTTCCATTTATATGGATTACGATTACGCTTTTGGTCCTTTAGGGTACTTTTGTGTGGTTTTCTAATAGTGAAATAGTTTTACTCAAATGCCAAGTGATAAAAATTTGCAGAATGCCAGATTGTCCAAAGGAGTCAATGAAATGTCAATAATAATGAAATAATAACAATGTCAATAATAATGAAAACTGTAAATAGAAAAAGGGAATGAACAGTTAAAGAGAGAGAAAATGATTTTTTTACCTCAATTTTCTTTTCTTTTGCTAGCACTTTTATTTAGGCCAGTAAAAATAAAAACATTTTATTTTATTTATTTTTTTTTGTGAGTACCAGGGGTTGACCTCAGGACCTCACGCACCAGCAGGTGCCCATGCCACTGAGCGATATCACCAGCCCTTTTTTCATATGTGGGTACCGGGAGTCGAACTCAGGACCTCACGCTTGCCAGGCAGGCACTTATGCCGCTGTGCCATCTCACCGGCCCCCAAAAATAAAAAAATTTTAAATTGGCTTTCATAGAAAACATCAATATTGTATAAGAAATTTCTAGAGATCCAATACAGGAAGGCAAATTCTAAGTCTGTCTTCTTCAGCCTCCACCATTTTCTTGCTGGCTGAATTCTCACTTCTCCAGTGGCATTGTATTAGCTTGTCTGCTCTGAGAAGCAGATGTCAAGACAGAAGTAGACATACAAGAGATTTATGCGGGGGAAAGCCCCTGGGAAGAATAGAAGGAAGATAGCCAGAGAAAGTGTGAAGAGACCTTAGACTGTGATGCAATTCTGACGCTAGTGAAAGAGGGGGAAGCAAAGAAAATTAGGAAGAAAGATCCAATCACCTGTTAAAGAGTCTCTTGTCCCAATAATGGAATCCCTGCTGTATGGGATGAGCCTACTGTATCGCTGCTGTCACTGGGAAAGAGAAGCCCAAGGAAAAACAGGGATAGATCTAAAAGATAAGCACCCAACATTAAATTTTAGCAGCACATTTTCATTTTCATGGTTGCCACAATCCACCCCTTGTTCTGGACAGCTATGCTTCTCTATGCAGATTTAGGATACAGTTTTTCCTGTGGGCCTCGCCTCCCGAGGGAAAACGTAGAAGAAAGAGGTTAGTGAGATGAACCAGAGATACCAATGCTACAGTTGGGTGTGGGACTGCAACTGATATTCATTCTCTCCTACCTCTGTTATCCATTCTAATGCCCCTGAACCCTCATCTATCACCTTGCAAGTCTTGTTTTCTTACCTTTGGTGTGACCCAAACCTTCATTCCTATGGGCATGAACCTTTGACAGTCATATATTTTCAAGTAAAACTTGTTGCACATGTCTATTCATAGTTATAATGGACCAAGAAAGTACCAGGAGGAGGCTTCTAAGAATACATATATTCATTCCTAGCTCTGTTGTGTAGCGCTATCTCTTCCTGATGAGGGTTGATTACCCCTGCCACCATGTGACTCTTCTTCCTGCCTGCCAGTCTTTGGACAGAGCAGCCCAAAATTCTCTGATGGTATCCATAGCTCGTGGTTCAATGAGGCACTTGCTCTGTCCCTGGCAGTGTGTATTCCCCCCTGTGGACCTCCAGCCCTCCAAAGTCCAGAGTTCCAAATATGGAAAGCACATATTTCCCAATGGAGGTTCTTGAGAGTAATGGTGAGTGGGGCCATTTCCCTAATACCACCCAGTGTGGCCATTGTGTTCTTATTAGGGGTGTGGTACCACATAGAGGTCTCTGACTTAGCTCAGATTCCCAGTGTCAGCCCTCATGATTGCAGCACTGCCCCTCCCCAGCTTGTACCTACAGCTAAAACAGGGCCAAAGGAGAAGGGTTTCGATACAGCCAGCTGACGGTAGATGAAAAATACTGAATTCTTTACTACAAGTGATGGCTTTTAGATGGCTGTTCCTGTGTTCTATGAAGTTGTCTGCTCCTAAATGATGTTATATATGATACGGCTAGTGCTCCTGGGGTTGTGGATTCAACCTGCATTTCCTTCACTGTGAAATAGGTCACATGTTCAGATGTTATATTGTGTGGGATAATATACCCAGGGATCAAGCATTCTATAAGCCCCTGGATTTTGGAGCTAGATGAGGTATTTCAAGCAGGAGAGGTGAGTCTGTAACCAGAGTAGATGTCTATCCTTGTGAGGTTAAATCCCTAACACTTGTAGTGAGCTTACCACCCAGTGGCCAGTCATCTCATCGGTGCTGGTCTCTTCCGATGACAGGCTGAATATCCAGAAGCAGCCGAAGCACTGCTTTAGCCTTGTTAATGGGAAGTCCGTGCTACTAGGCTCATATATAGCCTGTTTCTGCCACCGTGACTACTTTGTTCATGTGATGGTGGTGGCAATTCCAGGATGACCAACAACAAAAGCTGGCTTACATAGACTTGTCTGCTTATTATAGCAACTTGGTTGTTTGAAGTGAAAGCACCTGGAATAGCTTTTGTGATGCAGTGGGAGGTTTCCAAGAAAAACACAAAACTCAAAAACTCATCCACCTTTTTCATGATAGATGTTTTTTGTTGAGCCATAATGTATAACACAAGACTATTCATGTTCAACTACATGCTTTTATCCTAGAACTTCCTATCTCCACTCTTGTCATTCTTTTCATTCTAGGTCCCTCAGCAGACACCAGGCAATGGGCCATTTCCCAGGTCCGTAAATACTGGACCACTTCTCATTCCACAATAAGTTAGTAACTAGGTGCCTTGTTCACTGCTCCACTCATTGGGGGGATTTTTCTTCTCTATTGTTTTTCAGGGCTTTCCTTAAATGTGGTTGTAATGCAACCATACTCCATTTTTAGCTTGTACTTGCATATAGGACAGACTCACTCAAAGACCAAATGTAGGCTTTCCTTCTCCTTCACTTGGTCACACAGAACTTCCCGTGTGGCCAGAGGGGCAAACTGGGGAAGGGTGCTGTTGGGATTGTTGTGAGGGACATGCCAGTCTGCTCTACTTGCTCACGCAGTTAATGTTTTCACCGTCCTGCTCAGGCTCAATCCCAGATGTGTCTTTCCATATTACAACAAACTACCACTGGGCCTATACATTTTAGTGATTTGGCATATCCAAAAGATCCCAGCTTATAATGGCAATTCTAGATCCATAGTCACTGTGTGCCCCGCAAGGTGCCTCTGCCACTCCCAATAGCTTGCCAAGAACTCTTCCTCAAAAGACACATAATTCTATGCGGCATGGCCTTGCTGCAGGATAACAGGCCTCTGCATTGCTATTCTTCCAATGGGAGTTGTCATAAAACACTGCACCTTTCCCACCACTAACAACTCCAATACCTTCAGATCTGCTATATTACATGGCCCAAGTGGAAGAGCTATTTATATTGTAGCTTGGACCTGCTTACTCAAACTGACAGCTTTCTATGTTACTCAATATATGAAGCAGGATTTGTATGTTTGGAATGTATTGCTTCCAGAAACCAAAGAGATTTACCAGGTACATTATTCTCTTCTTTGGGACAACAAATGCAAAATGCATTGATTTTATTTTTACTGTGAGGAAGGTATACCTTGTCATGCTTTTGACCACTAGGTCCCTAAAAACTTATACTCATGTCAAATCCCTGAATCTCCATAGGATTCATCACCAACCCTCTGGAACACCATGGCCTTTAGCATATTAACCCGTTCTTGTTCATCCTAAACAAAATCAGCTTGATGCCGTCAATACTATCTATCAGCAGACTGTCCACACCTGAGGTGCTTGATGAAGGGTGAGGGAATGCAGAATGGGTAGTTGAAAAAGATAGTTATAAATACCAGCCATGACCACATAACCACTTACAGAAATAAGGATTATAATTGTCATAATTATTTCTTTTCTATTTTAATATCATTTTGCATATATATACATATATTAAGCAGATATCTTTATTTTCTTTCTTTGTAACATAACATTGATTGACATAATATTGTCACTTAAGCATTGTTAAATCGATATTATAATATTTAAGTTATAGAATGTCTGGAGAAGTGTAAGCATCACCCAAAGAAAAACTTTGTCTTTTGTTCTGGGGAGGGAATTAGTTTGTTTTCCTTTGTATCCAAGATAGTTGTATCGTGTTGGGCATAATTATGAACTTACCATTGTATTTGGAGATTAAGTATGGCTTAAGGAGATGTGTCTGGTTGTCAAGTTGACAAGGGGCTGATTATGATAATGGTATGTCAACTTGAGTTGAGTAAGAACCACCTAGCAGATTAGTAAAGTTCTCGATGTATCTGTGGATGATTGGCATGTAGGCCAGCAAACTGAGAGGGGAAGATCCACTCCAGCTGTGGGTGGCCCCAACCAATAGGCTGATAGCTTGGCAAGTATTATTCCACTGAGCTACAGCCCCAGCCCCTCAGACTCTTACTTCTAACTGGAATAAAAAAGAATGCAGTCACCATATTGATCCCCACATACTATGTGCCAAGGCATGATTAATCTGCTTGATCAATTACACAATTTCTAGCAAAGCAGCTGTAATTGGAGACATTAACTGCTTGACCCTGAACTCCTAAAAGTTCAGGTAGATATCCAGTCTTGATATTTTTTAATTCTAGAACACTTACTGCTTAGCAGACATTCTATAAATGTTTTTATAAGTAAATTAGTAGAGTGTAAAGTTCAAGAAGATATCTACAAATTTAGGTTGATTTAGATGACCCTCGCTCATGGGGCTATTATGAGGGTCAAATGAATTACTAAATAGAAAAGTGATGGCTGGCACATAAGCACTCACTAAATCTTATTGGAAAATTTTATTTTTCCAAGTCATAGATAATCATCAGATATGATAGAGAGATGTGACATTACACTAACTCCTTGACCGGAGGTTTAAATGAAATATGAGAGATTTGCATCACCCTTTAAAGTGAAAGCACCTGGAATAGTTTTCCTGATGGTGTGAAGTTTCCAAGAAAAACTCAAAAGAATGATTGTAAAGCTGGAAAGAAACTGGGAATGATGGTACATGCCTGTAAACCCAGCACTCTGGGAGGTTGAGGCTGGAAAATTGCAAGCTCAATCCCAGTGTGGGCAACTTAGTGAGACCCTGTCTTTAAAGAGAGAGAAGGAGGGAGAGGGCAAGGGGAGGAGGGGGGAGGAGAGAGGGGAAGGGGAGAGAGGAGAGAGGGGAGGGGAGGAGAGGAGAGGAGAGGAGAGGAAATTACTTCTAGAAACAGACATCTAACCTAATGGCAAAAAACGTGGTTACCATGAGCCAATTCACTACAGCACTGCTATTTTTAATAAAATTTCATATGATCTCAAAGTTGAAATTCCTGACAAATGCTTTCAATAATAATAACATAAAACACAATCTTGAAATAAAATTATTGCATTTGTGCTCACTAGTCATTTCTCAAAATGATACTTCCTGCTATCTAAATGTCTGTTTCTATATAAAGACAAATAAATAAATTATACATTCATATTTTTCATCTCTCACATAGGTCAGTATAAGAACAGGTACAAGAAAGTAAAAGGCTATAATGACAGACCACACATACATCTCTAGTCATTCATTAGGACATATATTTTTTCTTCTCGCATAATACTGTGCTTTGAGAGGATTTAAAGCTGCTGTCATCTGGCATTAGCTTGGAGATCCCATTTTAAATGATAATTGATAACTCTCAGGGAATGCCAAGTCTCATAAAACTTTCCCAACAATTGTCACAGTCAGAGCTGTAAAATAATTCCAAGGTCACTAAGCATGAATTCACATTTGCTTCTTTCAAGAGAGCTAGGCAGGGGGTCATTGGACGAGATCTAAACATGGCTTCTTTCGTCTTAAAAAAAAGGCTAAGCCACCATGACAAGTCTCCCACTCTGTTATTAATATGCCATCTCACAACTAGTCTTAGGTAACCTCAAAACTTAGAAAATTGCTCTGTTGCTTTCTTGCCAGTATCTCTTCTGTTAGGGAGCCTTCCAGAACAGTCACCAGATTGAATTTATTCTGCTGGAAAGTCAGTTGCTTACTAGCACTTTTGACATCCAGCTGATAGAAGACAAAGGCGAAACCAGGGATAACTCCCAAGTGTAACCAGTGGAAACTCTCTTTTGCTGAGGGACTCTAGCCTACTGGGCTTTGAGCCAGAGCCTGTGTTCTTTCGCAACATCACAATACTGTTACGGCCTTTTCTATAACCCTTGTAAGTCAAATCACCTGAAAGGCCAAGAGTTAAACTGGCTGTACAGCCTGAACTTGGAAGGTTGGAAGTGAATTTGAATGGACCAATAGCCTGGATCTGTTATATGAATAAACAGAGGCGTTCAGGCTTGGGACCCTATACAGTTAAGTCAATATTAGTTATAGAGGAAATCCTGTTTATTCTTTCTTCTGTTGTAGTTGCTTTTTAGAAAGAACTCAAGAAGAGCTCTTTAGTGGTTATAATGCCAAAAACAAAAAAAAACACAACACACAAACACACACACACACACACACACAGAGTATTTGTAACCAAATACAAAGCAAATCACTGTTGTCTTTGCTATTAGGTACATGAGAATTAAAAGTGTTTGACCTATAACATTGAACTATAAAACTTAAAGTGCCTGTATTTGTGAAATGGGAAATACTCATCTAGGTTCTGATGCTATGTAGTCACCTTATCATGATTATTAAGATAAAAATAAATGATCTGTATTAACACCCTTTGGTCTGCTTATTTGAGACAAATTTCTCCCAGTAGTCATTGCCTAAAAATTACATATAACAAGGTCTGAGTAATCCAGTGTTTAAACTTCTAAGGTACTAGGACAATGATTTCCAACCTCTTTGAAGTTGCGACACCCTATTTTGTTTGTTAGGTTTCACAAATTATTCCTCCTGTCCTATCATCCCCATATACCCAAGGGAAAAAATTAATCTATTATTTATATTTTAAACATTTAAATGAATTTAACTAAATATTATTTTGCTTCAGGATTTAGTTTATTGGTTTATTTTCCTTTATTGTTACCTCTTTTTGAAGGTAACATTATAAAGTTTAATCCATCATAAAGCTTAAACCAGAATTATCCTCTCCTCCTTCTCTATTCTTTTAGCTCTTTATATAAATCTACAGAGCCTGCCAAAAAAAATATACACACCCTTGAGGAAAAGAAGAATAGCATGATGTTTTTTCAACAGATGGTGTTACCCTTATATGGGAGACCCTAGGGGATGTCATATATCTCAGAAAACCCACTACACTGCCGGCCCTTAGAGAAGAAATTAAAAATGCATGTGCATCTCAGTGGCCAAGATTACCCAAGCAGCAATAAGTGTCTGTAAGCTAATGGCCACTACTTTGAGCACTTTTTGTAATTATAGAGGCCAAAGGTAATGTGTATAAATCTCATGATGTTTCAACAAATTTGGTATTAAAATATTTATACAAGTTTTTCTTTTCCTGAAGTATGTATACATTGTTTAGCTTACTCTGTATATTATATCATTTTAATATCACATTTTTTGCTTAACTTTAAATATTTCTTATTGGCTTAAATGTAAACATGCCTAATTCATTTTTTCCAAGATTTCTAATACAGTGCTTAATATAGATGGAGATTCAATAAATATTAGTTGAGTGAATTAATTAATGAATGAGCAATGGCCTTGGAGGCAGAAACATGCCTACGGGATGTCAAAAATACCAGCCAGAGAATCACTGTTCTAGTAGTTTAAAGATGTTTCTATGTAAGATCTTCTGCTCTAGAACTCAAATCTAATGAGAGAATGGATTCAAAAACACTTATTAAACAGTGAAATTCTACATAGTGAGAAAATATCACTGTTGCTTATTATTTAGTAGCCTTCAGAGGATAGTTTCTAAATTTATGAATCAACAGTCAGTGAATGTTTTTGGTTCATTGGAGTGGGAGGACCATGTAAAGATTAGTAAATGAAAGCAACTTGGCAAAAATTGTCCTGTAATGTATTAGGACAATTGGGGCTTGCTGAGGTCTTTCTGAAATACTTAATTCTATGTCCCAATCAAAAATGACCATTTTTAGATGCATGTGATTTGAATAATTCTATGTAGTAGGCCCAGAAATATGTGTTACCTGGTTCAAAATATGTATGCTTAATTGGTCAAGGAAACGTGTTACATTTGGATAACTCTACTGATAGACTAAAATAACTGACGAATTTTGAAGTGACCATTGGTAGTAAGCTTCAGTGATTCTGAAAGAGGCAATAAAAATATCAGGGCAATTTGACAAGCTTCTGTGATTCAAATAGATGTTAGAGGTAGCCAAAGTTCACAAATTATGTCAATGAAGCTGGATTCCATTAAGTCAATAAGTAACTAAGGAAATAGTTAATTGAGATACAATCTCAAACTAGAAAAACAGGATAAATTAAAGAAAGAGTGATAATCACATTTCTCGATAGTGACATGCTATCAGATGGCAGAATCTGATGTCTAAAAGACAAATCAGACATATTTCAAAAGTGGAAAAGGAGGCCATGGGCTAGGGTATAAATAATTCTATAAAAGGGGTCAAATGGGAATCTTTCTGAAAAACAGATGATGTCCTCACAGAAAGGAACTGCCTAAAACCAATTAGAACATAGTTCCTACACTACAAGCATAATCTGCCTGAAGTCACACAGCTAGTAAGTTGCAAAGTGGGTTTCCGAAACCAGGTTGACATCAAAGCCCATGTCCTCCATACTGCCAAATAAGAGATAATCAAGGTATGTGTCAAACTGCCAGGTTGTGTTTTTCCTTGTACCTTTTCTGAATCTAGTTTCAGGAGAGTCAAGAATCGGGGCTACAGTAACAATAGTAATCTTTGTACTTGTCCACCTCAAATTTATATCCAAATAATTGGATTTCTGAATTGAAACCAAGTAGTTGAAGTTCTGAAGCAACTAATCTATTTCTGAGCTAACAACTAATCTCAGTGTGCACTAAATTCTCTGTATTAGATGAATGGATAAAGAAAATATGGTAAATATACACAAAGGGTATATACAGCTATAAAGAAGAATGAAATCATTTCCAGGACAATGGATGAAACTAGAGACCATCCCATTAAGCAAAATAAGCCAGTCTCAGAAAGTTAAATAGCATGTGTTTTCTCTTATATAAGCAATCTAAAAATAAATTTTAAATAAATAAATAAAGGAGAGATGACAAGAAACTAGAAGGTAGACTTTTAGAGATCAGGAAATGGATCAAGGAGAGGGAGAAGAAGGGAGAGAAATAATGGGGATGAAAATAATCAAAATGTGTAATATGCTCGTACCAATATACCAAAATGAATCTTATTATTTCTTATTACTCATATATACAATAAAAAATTCTCTGTATTTTCTGAGAACTGGAGAGAAATATCTATTTATTCATTCTTTTGTTTAACAAGCAATTATTGAGTAACTGCCATATGTCAGTCACTGGAGACAGCGATTAATACAAAAAGATTTCTGCTGTTAAGAAGCACATACTATTTGAGAAAAGAAAGAGGAAGTAGAGACAGATAGGCCAATAATTACAGTACAATGTAGCATTGCTATTGGAAACTTTAAAAGTAACAAATATAGAGATGTTACGTTGGGGGAAAATATCTCTTCCAAATTGCTGATTTTTCTTTCTCAGTGGAGGGGGCTCCACTAGTGTAGTATTTCTAAACTTCCTGCACCCCTCAACACTTTCATTCCTAAGGAAGGAGAGATTACTTAATCTGATAGATGAGTATAAAAAAAGAAAGTGGGCATATAACACAAGCCCTTGGACTTTCTCTCTCCCTCCCTTCCTTTCTCCTCCTCCTGCTTCTCTTTCTTTCTCTTTCTTGCTGTCTCCCACAGCCTGCCTGCAAAGAATTGATTTCTTGTTCCATACTTCTATACCTTAAGTTTTCTATAGGCAGATCCCATATAAGGAAATCTGCAGAAGTCTGGCACTGTTTGTGACTAGGAGTTCTCTATTAGGAATCCTTCTTCTTCATATAAGCTACATTCTCCGACAGCCATTTGATCCATAATAAATGCATTACTTCTCAAAAGGCAATGTAATGTAATGGTTAGGTGCATAAATTCTGAAACCAAACTGGTTTATACCCTGAGTTTGTCACTTCATAGCCATGTTGCTTTGGGCAAGTTGCATAATTTCTCTGTGCTTCAATTCTCTACCTACAAAATAGGACTAATAGTATCTATGCAGAGTTATTGTGAAGAATGAGTTAATGTATATAAGGCACTTGGAATAATGCCTGGCGCAAAAATAACTTTGGACATCTGCACTCTCATTACTATTATCATTACCTATGTGTCTGTCTTAATCTTTTATTTTTCAATTTACAGAAAACTCAGGCAGGAAGGAGAGATGCTATTTACTGGGATCCTTACTCTCACCTCCAACAGGATAAGAAGTATAAGAAGTCTCACACTAGTCTTAGAGCCATTATCTTTTTGTTTATGGTTCTTGGCTCCTTGCTAGATGAAATTAGAAAGACTCCATGAATAGGTGACAAATGCCAGGCCAAGCATCTCAGACTTCAGCTCTAACTGGATTGACATTGATTCTTTTGATCTCCAGACTGGCAGGCAGCTCTTTACTTGATTCTCAAAGATTCTGGTGTCCCTCAGGTTATCTGCACATTCCACAGAGCTCTCCTTGCTCAGGCCCCTGCACATCCTACCTTGGTCTTTGCAGAGCCCACCTAGGAATCAAAGGTTCTTTTCTACCAACCCACAGTGATTCTTAACTTTGATTCAGACTTCAGATAAGCTGCAATATTTGGGATACAATGTGTTAAGTACAGTTAGAGATATCTCCAAATGGAACTACAGGAGTGAAGCAGTCAGGATAGGAAACAGATGGCATACTCAGAAGGAGTGATTAAAGAGAGTTTAATAAAAGATTTACTTACAAAGGTGTAGTCAGAGTTGGGGAAAACGAAGCATCAACACTGAGAAATTGCTCCCACTCTTAGGCCTGAAGAATCAAAGGGAAGGTGTTATTACCAAAATCCAGAAATAAAGCTATAAAAGAATGGAATGGAACTGAATGGATCTCTATTTTAGTAGATTAACCCCTGCCAATCCATGGCCTGGAAGAGAGGAAGTCATGGAAATATTACTATAGTATTACTCTTTTGTATCATTGGAGCTTATTCCAGGGCATCTCATTGTTTGACTGCACCAGAAAGGTAGAGGGCAAGTAAACTTGAATAATATTGGGCCTTTGAGAACATAGGGCAAGAAGAAAATGGTGGAGGTGGGATCTTAAAACAAGCCAAGAACAGCCCAGCACAATAAGCAAATGGACTAATTTCCTACTGATTTCAAAGAAGACTTTTTAGGGCAACCCATTTGGGACCCTTCCTGCCTCTCGGGAGCTATTCCTATTCCCCATTCCTGTTCCTCAATAAATTTTCCTACTCTTAAAAAAAATGAAGGCTTTTAGAGAAGATAATACTGAGTTAAGGATTTAAAAATAAGTAGAGGATTCACCAAGTGCAGAAGACAGTAATGACATTTCAGGCAAAGGGATTGCGTATTCAGTAGTTAGAACCAGATTATAAAGGATTGTAAGTACCATGCTAAGGTGATTGGACTCAATCCTGTGGTGAATAAGGATCCATTCAATTATTTTCAGATATAACTTATTTTTTATTAGTATATGTTTGTTATACATATTAAATACATTCATCATGGGAAATTGTTATAAAAGATAACACTAATGGCAGTATACAGGCTGGGCTGGAGCACTGAGTTTCCAGAAGCAGAAAGATCATTTTAGAGATCTTTGTGATATTCCAGGCAAGATGAATGTGCTAAAGCAGTAGCAATGATTCCAGATCTATTTTGAAGACAGAGTTAATAGAACTTGATGACCCAACACTATAAGGAGTCCCAGAAATGGCAAGATCTAGATGAGTATCCAATTTCTAATTTAAAAAACTAAGTAGATGGGGCCGGTGAGATGGCTCAGCGGTGTAAGCGCCTGCCTGGCAAGTGTGAGGTCCTGAGTTTGACTCCCGGTACCCACATACGAAAAAAGGGCCGGAGATATCGTTCAGCAGCACGGGCACCTGCTGGCACGCAAGGTCCTGAGGTCGACCCAAGGTACCCACAAAAATAAATAAATAAATAAACTTTAAAAAAAAAAAACAAAACTAAGTAGATGGTGGTAATATAAATCAGAAGACATAATTCAAAGAGACAGGTATGTGGGAGACTACCTGGATTTCAGTTTTATACATACAGAGTTTCTCATGCCTATGGAACACTAACTGAGAAATGTCTCATTATCAGTGGGTAAATAGATTCTCAACAAGACTGTGGAGAGAGAGACCTAGGAACCAGGTCTACAGTCTGGAGGACAATTTATTTTTCGTAGCCTACGTAAAACATACCCATCATATTTTTCTCAACCTCTGTAACTAACAAAGGAAAAAATGTGACTCATCATATAATGAAATAAGCCACAATAAGAGTCAAAAACAAATCTACTACTGATCTTCCTTACCATGGGAAGAGTTTATTCATTTGTTTGTTAGTAATAGAAATTCATAACTCAGAATTGCATGATAGTTTAAGAGTGTTCTTTAAAAAGAAAACAACGTTCAGTTTTGAAAAATGAATGCTGTTTACTCTTTAAATGCAAACTCATTCATTTTGTAAATAAAAAACCCAAGTTTCCCATAGCCTTTTCATTTTATTATATAAACCCATACCCCAGTGACATTCTGAGACATTTAAGCAAGGTTCTTTCCTTTATAGTAGGCACATAATAAATATTTACTAGAGGAATGAATGAATGACTAGGCAGATGGATAAATGAAAACAATGGATTATATTAAGGTAATGTTGATTTTGTTATAAACTTGATGTATACCTAAAAGTATATAAGAAACATAATGAAGAGAAAAATAGAAACTGTTTAGTTTTGCTTGATCTGTAGAAGAGAACCAGAATTATCGAGATGACTGTCAGTTTCTTCTTTGTGTCCAGCTGCCTCAGGCACTACAGAAGAAGAATTGAAATAGTTTTCTTCTAGGTTCTTGCTAGGTTAAATTATCAATAGTTTAAGGTCTCACAGCTTGAGTTCTTTTGTGTAATTCCCAGCATAGTTATTTTTGAACCTTAGAAATATGGTTTTGATTATCAGAAACCAATGAAAGTCTGATATTTGTAGTGCACAATGAGGTACAAGTAGAACCAATTCATTATGAACACCTAACCTTATACATGACCATTATATTACTTAATATACCTTTTAAAAATTGTACAGAACTGTGGGTGTGGCTCATTAGTAGATCACTTACCTAGCATGTACAAGGCCCTGAGTTTGATCCCCAACACCACCAAAAACAAAAATGTACTCACTAACCTATGTTCTGTTCAAAACCCCTTTTCAAATTTTTATTCAAAATAACTTTTTGTTGTTGTTTTTTTGTGGGTACCGGGGGTCGACCTCAGGACCTCGTGCGCCAGCAGGCGCCCGTGCTGCTGAGCAATATCACCGGCCCTTTTTTCGTATGTGGGTTCCAGGAGTCGAACTCAGGACCTTGTGTTTGCCAGGTAGGCGCTTATGCTGCTGAGCTATCTCACTGGCCCCCAAAAATAACTTTTTAAAAACTGTGATTTGGGGCCGGTGACATGGCTCAGCGGTGTAAGCTCCTGCCTTGCAAGTGCGAGGGCCCGAGTTCGACTCCCGGATCCCACATACGAAAAAGGGGCCAGTGATATCGCTCAGCGGCACGGGTGCCTGTTGGCGCACGAGGTCCTGAGGTCGACCCCCCGGTACCCACAAAAAAAAAAAACAACTGTGATTTGTATGTATAATAGGTATTGTGAAATAGGAAGAAAGTGTTCAAATGGGATGGGGAACAAGGGAGAGGTGGGGGGAAGGAAAGAAAAGTTAAAAAATAATGAGAAAGAAGGAAAACATGGAAACAGCTTTTGTAAATGGGAAGGAGAGGAGGGGTTGCAGGGAGGTAGGGGAATGGAGGAAAAAACAAGTTATATCATGTACAGGTACAAATTCTCTATGATGAATGTTATCATTATGTATATCTAAAATGTACCAATAAAATCTAACTGAAAAAAAAAATTGCTTTGTGTGGTTCTCCATCTTGTGACATTTAGAATGAGTCACCAGTACATTACATATCCATATCCTTCCCTACCTCCATCTTGATGTAGTTCCTTTATCTTCAATTGGCAACATCAGCACTACACCTAGGCATCTTCCAGCTCTCCCAAACCATTTAACAAGTGGAAAGATTTCTTCCTAACTTCTACCTCTCTAAGGAAAGAAGTATAGCTACATGGGGTCTAAAGAGGACTGGACCTCAAGCTCAATCATGATAAGGCCCAGGCAATCACAAATCATTTGATCTCTGGGTAAACACAAGAAGATACAGGAATACTGAAAATTCTTGACAAATTTTAAATTTTTGTTGAATACATTCTAATTTTCATTATAGAATTTTTCTTTAATGAATATTAACAGCTTGTATAATAAAAGTCTCGATATTTTGTTTGTGTTTTAATGTAAGCAGTTTTGTACAATATCATATACCTATATATATGGGCTTCACATTTTTGGGTTCAACAAACTGTAGATCAAAAATATTTGAAAAAAAATACATCTGCACTGAACATGTTCAGATTTTTCCTTGTCATTATACCCTAAAAAATATAGTATAACTGTTTGCATAGCATTTACCTTGTATTAAGTATTGTAAGTAATCTAGAGATGATTTAAATCATGTAGGAAGATGTGCATAGGTTATATGCAAATCCTGCCATTTTATACAGGACATCTGAGCCTCTTGGATTTTGCTATCCAAGGAAGGTCTCAGAACCAATGCCCCATGAATACCTAGGGACAACTATATGTATTATGTATATACATGCATGTGTGTGTGATCATATTTATAATTGAATGAAAGTAAGAAAATACTTATGAATAAGTGCATAATTCAATTTTACATCTTATGATAAACTGTTAGTTACAATACAGAATGTTTAAATACTAATTGTGTATTTGCATTACTCTAAACAGATGGTTAGCAAAAATTGAAACGAATTTTGGTCTGGTTGTTTTTCCATGACACAACTGGGTGAAAAGCAGAACAACACAGAAGTTTCATAACGAAACTTCAAACCACATTAGACTTGTCTATTGTCAGGTTTTGTTACATTCCCTCTAACTCAACCCAGACTCCCTGAGGGTGGCTAATAGGGCAAAGTTTGAATCAAAACCACACTTAGAATTTTAAGGGATGCATTTGGAATTCTGGGGGACACCAAAAGAAATGTTACCTTTTTCCTCCAGATGTGGAAAGTCTATCGCTTTCAATGTTTATTCAGATTCCAAATTCAGCACAACAAATAAAGACAATTGAGGTATTTATGTTTAAGACTTCCTTAAAGAAGGAGCAAGTTAGGAAGGAAAAGGAGCAAAGGGGACAGAGAGGAGGAAGGAAGGAAGGGAGGGAGGGAGGGAGGAAGGGGAGTGTGTCATAACCAAAGATTAGGTTTAATCTAATTCTATGGCCCTGATATCCAAGAAAAAGAAATCAGTCATATTTTTTTGTCTGGAGGCTAAACGTCTGAGGCAGATTGTATTCATGGTTGTTAATTAAAATGTTGATTTAAAGTAGAGTTTTACTCTAAAAACCAGAGAAAAAATCTAACGTTGTAGTATGTACTTGGTTGCCCTGTCTCTACCATTTATACTTTTCCACTACTTTAGCTATGTCTATAAACAAACTATAAAATAATTTTCATCTCAGTTTCTCAGTTATTTTGTTTATGTAATAGTATTTATTGAATACTAACTTCATTTTAGGCAATGTGCTAAGTATTTTATATACTGTATTTTTATAGGGAAACACTTATTCCTCGCTCCTGGTATTTCCTTCCATATAGGATAGCACCCACCATTATACTTACTAATTGCCAATAAAAGAGAACAGACTTTGACAAGTTTGGAATGAGGAATACATGATGAAGATCAAATATAACTGAAGTCCTTTCCTCTTTCCATTCTCTTTTAGATACTCCAGCCTGCAGAATACGTGTGTTTGTCTGCTCTTAGCAAAGCCAGTAGCAAAGTGGTAATGCCCCTGGCCCTGCATGGCTGGAAAAAGACAAGTGGAATCCAGACCTGGGTGGGATGTTAATCCACAAGAAGACTGTCTCCGAAGAATGCTGTACCTCAGGAAGGTTAAGGTGACAATTTCTTTGCTTTTAGTAAACACAAAATTCATAGATTCCACATATTTCTCCGTGGGAGTCCTCACAAGGAAAAACCTAGAGGAAATGTGTTAAAAAAAAAAAAAAGAGGGGCCAGTGAGATGGCTCAGCGGCGTAAGCGCCTGCCTGGCAAGCACAAGGGTCCAAGTTCAACTCCTGGAACCCACATATAAAAACAGGGTGGGTGATATCACTCAGCGCACGGGCACCTGCTGGCGTGTGAGGTTCTGAGGTCGACCCCCGGTACCCACAAAATAAAGAAAGAAAGAAAGAAAAAAAGAAAAAAAAAGAAAAAAGAAAAAAAAAAAGTTTGGACCAGAAAACCAAAAGAAAAAAATGTCTATGTAACAAAGCAAAGATGATACTCAAATTCAGCAAACAGTGCTAGCTTTACCATAGGTACAAAAAGAAAGGGACCAAACTAAATTATAGATTTTATTGTTATAAACTCAGATGAGTTTTTCTGAAAAATAGTTATGGAACAGAGGAGAGAAGTATAATACTAGAGGCCTAACCCTTTGCTGCAGAAAAATATATAGCAGGAAGAAGTGGTTCTCAAGGCTTGTGACATTCAAAGTGAGGAAAAGACAAGATCTTGAGTAGTGCACAGCATAGGTATAGAAATACACTAGGCCTATAGAAGAACAGGTTTCAAAAGCAGGTGTTATGGCTTGTGTCTAGATGTCTTCCCAAAGCCTCATGTGGTCATAGGTGGGGCTTTTTCAGAAGTGGCTGAATCTAGAGTGTGTGATGCTGGAATTGATTCATGTTGCAATTCTAGGATCAAGGCACTAGGATTAAGGGTGTGAGTATTGCCCCCCCCCAAGTAGCCTTGATAAGATATAAGGGATAGAAAGAGCTGTGGTCATTCTCTTATTGCTTTGCTGCCTTCTGCCTGCCATGAACTGTTTCTCTTCTGTGATGCCACCCTGCCTTGGAGCCAGGTGATTATGGACGGAAACCTCTATAAACTGTGAGCTAAATAAAACTTTCCTCCTTTAACTTTGGGTGTCGAATATTTTGTCTCGGCAATGAGAAAAGTAACTGAAACAGCTGGCTTACTTCAGGTTCCTGCTGAGTTAAATTCTAGGATTGATTAACAATTGTGAAAAATAGAGGAGGAAGGCATCCACAGGAGACAGGTGTCCAGGCCATAGTAGGAGTGACAACTATGGCACAGGTTTGAAGCATTGCTGCTAAGACATGGAAGCCATTTCACAAGACACAGCTCCATATTTTAGCACAAGTGCCAAGACACAGGCCCATATTTTGCCATGGTACCCTATAGGAAAATAGAAATTAAGAAGTTTGGAATGTGTTAGATAAGAAGGAAAGGCACTTAGAGCAAAACCTGTTGACTGAGGCTACCATCATGTGAGGACTGAAAACCTGAGAAGCCAGAAGTATCACAGATGCCACCCTCTGAAAAAGGAGATCGTATGCAGAAGTGGCTCTTCCTCCCAGATTGGAAGTGAGAGACTGATTTTTTGATGGGTGATTTCTCAATTGAATTTAAGCTCACAATTTCTTGACTCAGAAAACTAGAAGTAACTGACATCAAAATATACAGGAACTCAACCACTTGTCACCTCACTGCTATCACCCTTGTCCAAATCACAATCATTTATTTCCTAGATTTTTGCAACAGCTTCTCAAATAATCCTCGTGGTTCTACACTGAGCCACTTAAAGCCTTTTCTTAACAGGGCATCAGGAGTGATCACTCCGTACATCTTACAGGAGCAGCTCTCACATGGGGAGAGCAACAAGTTCAACGCTACCTGCTGCATGACGGGAGTTCCACATTAGTAAACCTACTGCTGCCACACGTCTAAACCAAATCCTCAATTTTAGCCTTTAGCAGTTTTTAGTGGATGATATTTTTATCACCATGTGGAACTATCTTTGATACCCCAAAACCCACCTTTTTCTTTGTCCAACTTGAGATTCCGAAACACTTGCTGATTAATAAAACTTCTGTAATGGCATCATCAGTCATTGATAGCTTTGTCTGGATTCTCTGTAAAGCACTGTTGGTTTATACAACAATTTAAACATTTTCTTTGGAGTTATTTTATAAAAATGAATGAAAAACAAAAAAAAATGAAGTACTAATAATAAGACAAAGATGGAAATTATGAAGCATGTTAAAAGGAAATATTCAGCCTCATTAAATTATTTTTAGACTTAAACTGGTCAACTGTTTAAAAATCAAGGAACAATTTTTTTTTTTTTTTTTTAATGTGGATACCAGGAGTCAACCTCAAGACCTCGCGCTTGCCGGGCAGGTGCTTGTGCCGCTGAGCCATCTCACCAGCCCGGAACAAATTTAAAGTATTTGTACAAAATGCAGACATGTAGTGACAAAGAAAATAGATCCATAAAATTATGAATTGGAAAAAAAAATCAAGAAATATTTCAGAGGGCTGGTGAGATGGCTCAGCCCGGCAAGCGCGAGGGCCCGAGTTTGACTCCCGGAACTCACATACGAAAAAAGGGCCGGTGATATCGCTCAGCGGCACAGGCGCCTGCTGGCGCACGAGGTCCTGAGGTCGACCCCCGGTACCCACAAAAAAAAGAAATATTTCAGAGATTCAAATACAAGGAGAAGCTTCATTTCCATAGCATGGACACAGTATGTGGCTTGATTTCTTCGTAAGAAAAAAAAAAATCCTGATGATTAACTTTCTCTTATGAAAGTCAGAGGCTGGTAAGATGGCTCAGCGGCGTAAGCGCCTGCCTGGCAAGAGCGAGGGCCTAAGTTCCACTCCCGGAACCCACATACGAAAAAAAAGCCGGTGATATCGCTCTGTGGCACAAGCGCCTGCTGGCGCACGAGGTCCTGAGGTCGACCCCGGTACCCACAAAAAAAAAAAAATAGAAAGTCAGTATACAATCTCCTGTTTAATTTTCTACAAAATTTCCTGAAAATTTACTCTCAGCCAACTCTTTCAATGTTAAAATACATTTCTTTAAAAAAAGAAATACATTTCTTCGGACTACTAAATGTTCTTTCCAGCAAGCTGAGTTAGAATTTGAAGTAAAACATTACTTTAGGATATATATAGCCTATATATTTTATATATATCCTGTATGTTTTATATATATCCTATGTATTGTGTATGTATATGTGTGTATATATACATATGTATATATGTATATACATATACATATATATATGTATATCTCCTATATATTATTTATATATATATATATATATATATAATCTATTCATAGAAAATGTAGAATTGTACTAGAAACCTTGTAAATAACTAGGAAAATGCAATTTAAAACGCAACCATAAGCAATTAGTCTGTGGTCTCATAGGGTGAAATCAAAACTAACTTTCCTTTCGTCTTCATTGCCCATTCTGAGGAGCTAGGCCTTCCCTTGAGAGAAATCAAATGTAGATCACTCCTAGATAATAAACATCTTCTTATTATACCTAGGCATATGAATAGTCTTATTTCATTAATCAAAATATCCAATAATTTAAGTATAAGAGTCAAAATTCCAAATTTCATTTCAAGTATTTCCCCTTGACAAAGTTCTTGTAGTGAGAGTGGGTGCTTATTTAGGCATCTCTGTTTCCCTACCTGGTGCTTCTATTTCTCTTTCCTTACCTGTACACTACCTCTGGATCCTCCAGGGTTAAAACAGGGAAAAGAACAGGACAGGATGGGAAATATCTTACCTGACTGGCACCACTATAACCTAGTTACCTCTAGCTGTGGCACACATTTAAAGCCAACTCTTTCTGGCTGTTGTTCAGAGCTGACTATTCCTGTCATACTTTCATGGGTATTTTAGAGCCACCCCCCCCCATTGAACTGCCTATGCTGTGAATGAAGCATTCATTTACCTTTAGCTATCACTTACGTTTCCCCCAAGAGCAGTGGAAGTCAGGTAAACTACTCCTGTGTTGAGGTTGCTTCATCTTTCTGAGCAGACCTCGGGATGAAACCTGAAGTGGTTCCAGATTGGCTCTGTTCTGCTGAGCCCACACCTAGTCAATGAGAAACACTCAAAATCTTTGTCTCTCCTTTCAGTGTAAATGCAACTAACATTCAGTGTAGGCTGGGTTCTATCTTGCTCTCTATTTCTCTATACTTCAGACCAAGAGTGACAGCCCTTTGTGATGCCCATTCCAGTTTATTTATTTAAATTTCATCACCACCTCATCCACTGGATCACCAACAGCTATTTTTAGCACCTGTCCAAATATGGCTACTCCAAGATTATGAGCATGACTTCCTTTACTTCTCTCTAAAAAGTGGGTCCAATTTCCATGCATTTTGTAGATTATAATAAAATAATAAAAAATATATATTGTATTTGTATACATATATAGATCAAGAGAAAAAAACTCCCATAACTATCTTTCTTTCATACCTTTGAAGGTCTAAAGAGAGCTGGAAGACCTGGCACAGAGCTCTGCCCATTGGACATGCCAGATCAAAGGAAAGAACATGAAAAAAGTCTACTCTATTCCCTTAAACACATGTCCAGAGAAGTGAGGATGAGTAGAGCAACTTTCTTTGTTACTCCCAAATACTTTGGTGATAGCACAACTTTTCTGTTGCCCAAAACAGTTTTTCCCAAGGGCCCAGTTCTGGGAGACAATTGCTGCCACAGTAACTGAATCCCCCCTCCTCACTTGGAGTTTTGCAGTTCATAGGTTCATCCATCCTCTAATAGGAGGGATCTAAATAACAGATGCTCCCTTGTGGGTGGTCCCATTGAGCCTCAGAAAGGACAAACTTGTGTGTTACGACAGGAGTGAAGCATGAAGTCATGCCATCTGTAGTGAGGCACCCAAGTGTGTTCAATACTGAGAGTAAAGGGATCGACTAAATTTTGAGTAGAAATGTAAGGTGGGGAATAGTGAAGGATGGGTGCGGACATCAGTCTCATCTTTTTCTGTCAGTAAGCCTTTCACAGGAGTTTCACATGCATGACATTAGTTGGCATGAACTTTGACAAAATTTCATTTAACATAATGTTTGTGTATACGGGTGTTGGGAGTTAGACAACTTGGATTTTAATTCTCACTCTTCCATTTACTAAATATGTGACCCTAGACAAGTTACCTGAGCAATGTCATGGGGTGGGGGGAGTAAGAATTGCTCGCTTTTGCTCCTTAAGGCATCTAAAAATCTGTTGGAATCAGATCTTGAAGCCCATGACAATCTGAATTTCCCCTAAGGGAGCATGTATACAGGAATATCTGGTCAAAGAAAAGCCCCACTTCTATCTTTTTTGTGCTTCCACGCCCCCAGAGTTACCACCAACCCCACAGACTAGTCTAACAGTCTACGTCTGTGCCAGGCCATATCTAGAGGCTCCCAGGCAAGGATAAAGGCAGCCAGTCTTGTGGGGTTTTTTCTCTTTTTTTTTTACTAGTACTTGTTTACTGTATATTATGTTTATGTTTCTTGTATGGAGTTGGTACATGTACATAACACATTTTAACTCCTTTTTCATCTCCTTTCCCTCCCCTCCCTCACCCCTCTCTTCATTTCTTGATCCCCTTCCCATTTGAGAATGATCTGTCTCCCTACTTCCTATTATCTATCCTTTATTTTGCTCTTTACTTATAATTTGTGTTTCTTATATAAGAGAAACCATGTAGTATTTAAGCTTGTATGTCTGACTTATTTCACTTAACAGTGTGGTCTCAAAATGCATCCATCTTCTATAAATAACTGAAGTTTATTTTTCTTTATGACAAAATAGTATTCCATTGTGTGTAAATACCACATTTTGTTTATCCATTCATCTGTTGAGGGACATATAGGTTGCTTCCAAGACTTAGCTATTTTGAATTGTGCTGCTATAAACATAGGTATGCATGTATCATTGTAATATGATAGCAGCCATTGTAAGTTTTTAGTGAGAATTTCACAGAACCCAAGTACATCCATGTAGCTAAGTATGCAGAAGGTTAGAATACAGTTGATGAACAGAAAAAAAAAATCTCTAAAATTTTCAGCTGCTGTAGTTTGGGGATCTTTACTCTAGTATTACAGCACAGATCTGACAGCTACTTCCCTCATGTCTGTTTTCAACACAAGTCCTATGCCCGCCAATTTGGGCAGCACCCTGTAGCTGGCGCTGACCCATTTGTGTTGCAAAAATATTGTGTAAGTAGCATGCGCAACTGAGGACCAGTGCCTCAATCCTGAGACAGTCAGCTGACAGTCACCTGAAATAAGGAGTCAGAGCTGAAACTCTGAAAGCAAACAATGCATGACATAATGCTATTTGTTTGAAATGAGTGATTGATTTCCCTATTTAAAAGTTTAACTAATTGAATATTCCTCCCAAGATGTCTTTGTTTTAATAAGCTCATAGGAAAACTACAAATTAAGAAGAACACAAAAGTAGGAAGGAAAGCCAGAAATAAAGAAATTTTATACTTTTCTTGAACCCGTAACTATACCCATATAAGTTACCTTAACTTTAAATAATATGAATGTCAACTAGACTCTAACATTATGCTATGGAAAAACAAATTCAAACAAGCTAACATGTATAATGAATCTCTTGTTTCAAACACAAAGAAGTCTATAATTTCAATTAGAAAAGCAAATATTCTCATTCCCATTAAATAATAATGAATAGGTATTTACTGAATATTGGGCAAAAGCAATATGAAATTACTTTTGCTTAAGCACTTACATATTTTAGCCTAGATATGATTGAAATATAAAGCAGAAACCATCCCCCTTTCCTTGTGCCACCAATTTCCCAAGATCATTAGTATCTTTTACCAAAGAGATGTAGATCCCTTTATCTGGATTTCCTCCCTGCTGTTCTACTCCTTATTAATGCTTCTATTCTAACCTGTGTGAACACATGGAGGGGATATGAGAGGTTTATTGCCTACTTGTATTAGCTGAGATACTTTGGCCACAAGTTACAGAAAACCTAAGAAAATAGCTTTCATAATAAGAAATATTTATTATCTCATGTAAGAAGTTCAGATGGGAATGCAGGTTGGCTCAGTTAACGTCACCATGGGTCCATGTCCTTTCCATTTTTCTCCTCTGCCATTCTCATTATCCATAGTAGCTTTGTCCAGTTTCAGGCATCACCTGCAGACACAACAGTTTTCTGTGTGTCTCTTCTTCATGAACAAGCAAACCATTCTCAGAAGTCTCCACTGACCAGAACTGCATACAGTGACCTACTCATTTTTATACCATTCACTGGTGAGGAAAGTGACTGGTGTCCGGAAGCACACGGCTGAGGGAAGAAGGGCGAGTTACAAAGGAAGACATGGGGTTTTGTAAAAAAGAGGAAGAAAGAACATGGATAATGGGAAAACCACACCCATGTCTATTTCACCCTTGAGGAGTTGTGGGTTCCTCTGTATTACAGACCAAAATTAACTTTCGCTGCCTTTCTCGGGACCATGTACTAAATAATAACAGATTTTGCTGAAAGAAAGGTATTCTGTCTTTCTCTTACTAGGGGTCTCTCTCTCTCTCTCTTCCTATCCCCCACCTCCACAGATACTTCTCCTCCTCTGTTGCTTATTTGGAACAGTAACCCTTTCCCTTCCCATTGAGCAGACCCCTATTCTGTTATCCTATCATATATTTTAAGCATTTTAGGACACAAGAGATTACAATGGAGTTATGTTCTTAATGTGTAAATAAAGCTCTACCAATTTCCCAGTGAAATGGGCCAGAAATTTGATAGAAAGATTTCCAAAAGTACCTCCATAAAACTCTGGGAACATTCCATAAAAAATAGAGGATTTTAGCCAGGTGTGGTGGCATGTGCCTGTTATCCCAGCACTCTGGAAGTAGAGGCAGGATGGCAAATTCAAGCACAGCCTGGGAATTAGTGAGTTAGTGAGATCCTGTCTCAAAAAAAAAAAAAAAAAAAAGAAAAGAAAATGCAAATGCCCTGGTTTCAATCCCCAGTACCACCAAAAGAAAAAAAAAAAAAAAAGAGAGAGAGAGAGATTGTATGATCAAGTAAATTAGGGTAATGTTGTATAACTTTCCTTCTCTTGTGAATTCAGAAGGCTCCAAGAAGTCCTCCTATTAAATAACTCAGAATGAATTCTGGAATCAATCTCCATGTGTTCAAATCTATGTTCCACCACTTTCCAGCTGTATAAATGTCATAAACCTCTGTTTTCTCATTTGAGAAAAGCGGAGCCTAAGGTCGCTATTTAATTGGGATTGCTGTCGGGTGAGATAAGCTACGCAGTTTTCAGTACTGTGCTTTGTATATTCACTCACTTAACAAATATTTATTGAATATCTACCAAATGTCAAAGTCCTAGGTTTCATGGAGCCTACATTCTAATGGAGGAGGGAAGGGACAGATGATAAACAAGTAAATAAGTAGAATAATTTCAGATAATGATGAGCACTATAAGAAAAATATAAACATAACGATGTTGTAAAACATAACTAGGATGTGAATGGCTGTCTTAGGTGGAAAAGCCAGGGAAGACATTTCTGAGGAAAGCATTTTATCTGAGACCTGAGATATGAGAATGACACTAGAGTCATTCATTCATTCAATAAATGTTTATTGAGCACTTAATACATACCAGAGGCTGTTTTGGGGACTAGGGATAAAGCAATAGACAAAATTAGATAAGTGTACCTACCTAATGGAACTCAAATTCCAGTGTGAGAAAACCAAAGTAAAAAGGAAAATATATAGTGTGCCAAGTGACTAAGTGCTGTGGAGGAGAAGAAAAAAACAAAAGGAAAGAATATTTAATTTGAACCTTAAATTTTAAGTAGGGTTGCAGGGCTCCCTCACTGAAAGGGTGATATATAAACAAAGATCTGAAAGAAATGAAAAAGCCATGCAGAAATCTGAGGGAAAGTGCTGGGTGGGATGTAGTTCAGTATTAGAATGCACGCCCAACATGGAAGAACCCCTGGGTTCAGTCAGGAAGGAAGAAAGAGAGGGAAGAAGGGAGGGAGAGAGGAAGGCAGGCAGACTGGAGGAAGATAATTTTAGCAAAAATAAGCGGCAAGTGCAAAGTCTGTGGGGCAAGAGCGTGCTTGATGCATTTCAGGAAGAACAAAGAGGCCAGCATGCCCAAAGGCGAGTAAGTAAAAGAGTGTGGTAAGAACAAGGTGCCAACTATGTAAGTTTAAGAAAAGGTCTGGAGTAAAATCCTTCCAGGCAGATGGAGCAGCAATTGCAAAGGCCCTGAACCAGAACTAATGTTGGCTCATTCGAGCAACAGAAAAGTGGTTGACAGAGCTGGAGCACACTGAGCAAGGGGAAGAATAGGGATTAGGTCTAAAGAGTCACTGGGGTCAGATCACACAGAGTCTTAGGATTATAGGACCGTGTAAGGAATGTTCATATATATATACACAGTACATTGAGAAATAATTAACCATAACTGTTATTATTGTTATTCGTGGGAAACTACTGTGCTGAATAGATTGAGAAATGCTCTCTTGGGGCAAGAGTCAATTTTATTTAACTCATGCTCATCTTCTATATCAATCTCCAAATGCTGTGAATTATGCCACTGTAGAACTCACTACAGCAGGAACTTGCTAATGGGTCTCCAAATTCCCTTTTTTTTTAAATTTAAGTTACAATTGGTCAAATCATTCTCCTCAGAAATTCCTATTGAGGGCCGGTGAGATGGCTCAGTGGCGTAAGCGCCTGCCCGGCAAGCGCAAGGGCCCGAGTTCGACTCCTGGAACCCACATACGAAAAAAGGGCCGGTGATATCGCTCAGCGGCACAGGCGCCTGCTGGCGCGCGAGGTCCTGAGGTCGACCCCTGGTACCCACAAAAAAAAAAAAAAAAAAAAATTCCTATTGATCATTCTTTTTTTTTTTTTTTTTTGGTAGCAGGAATCGAACTCATGACCTCATGCTTGCCAGGCAGGCACTGTGCCACTGAGCTATATCCCCGGCCCTCCTACTGATTATTCTTTACTTGTAGAATCAACTCCATGCCTGTAGCCAGCAAGGATTTCAAGGTCTCCCTGTATGATTCCTTCCAGGTACTCCTGTTAGAGGAAACAAAATTGTGCTCCAAGTTACATGATCTCAATACATGATCTATCACTTAGCTCATCACTTAGGTCTGTCATTTAGCTCATGCCAGTCCCTCAGCATGAACTCCACTTAGTCCTATCACTTAGCTCATCACTTAGTTCTGTCACTTAGCTCATGCCAGTCCCTCAGCATGAGTTCTCCTCGCCTCATTCTTTGATTGTTGGATGTTCTCTCCTCCCTCAAAGCTAGCTGAGTGCCACTCTTCTCTGACCTTCTGGTTGATGGCACAGTCACTCAATCATTCCTTCAACCATGTGCTCATCGGTTTCACTTGTGCTCCAGTTTAGTGTGTTTGTCAGGTCGCCTTTCTGCAGAGTTAGTTGTCATTCCTCTCACTTCCATTAAATTGTGAGCACACTGAAGGCACAAGCTGTATTTTCATGCTTTCCAGAAGTAGCACCTAACACAATTGCCAGCACACAGTAATCAGTGAGTTGTTAATGAAATGAAATTCAGGAGTCCTTTAAGCAAAGTACTGGGACACAAAAAGAAGAATAAGGTCATGTTCTGAAAGACTTTTATAAATCAATAATAGTAGCTTCCATTTCTTAAGTCCTAACAATGGTACTGGCCACTATGCATATAGTATCCCATTTAACACTCACAGTGACCCAGTAAGGTACATGTTATAACCCTCAGATTGTAGAATGTGGTTAAGTAACTTACTTGTCTAAGCTCACAGAATAAGGAACAATATTCAGACTTAGGTCCCTCCAGCTTCCAAGCCTGTGCTCTTTCCACTATACATGATATCAATCAGGACCTAGTCAGGAAAGAAATAGCCTTTGTCAGAGGAAGGGAAATGTTCTCTTTGTTTTGTTTTTGCAGATGAATGGAAGAGTGAAGAAGCCAAAGAACGAATAGTGAAGCAATTCAAAGATTAGCAAAATCAGGAAGTCATTCCCCCTTGTTGCATGGGTGACACTGGGAGAAAAGCGTGTTACCAGAGCCCAGAACCCTGGGCTGTCGGGCAGAGGGAGTGAAAACCGCTGGCGGAACTGCCCAAGTGGAACTGGGACCAGGAAGGGAGGGGCTGTCCAGTGGGAGACTGCCAGACTCCACAGGAAGCAGGAAAAGAGAGAGTAAGAATTACCCTGGCTTCTCCCTTCCCCTGCTGCCTGGCTTCTGAAGGTATTTCTCATTGCTTCAACTGAGCAAGGGCTGAAGAATGAGAGGCTGTGAGAGGCAATAACCAAGGAGAGTGGGAAGGGTGGGATGGATCTGAGACTAGCGCCCGCAGGCTACCAGTCTTCCTGAGGTGGAAAGGACTATGAAATGAAATAGTATTTAATTTGGGGCTGGGACAAATGACAAAATATTAAGTAAATTCAAAAGGAAAGACTGATGGTGGCTGCAATAGCAAGGGAGAGACTCTCCAGAAGGAGGAAAGTTATACTGATTCCTACACAAAGGTAGACCTTTTGTAGGTGAAGAAAAGAGAGTAGGTACTCCAGACCTAAATTACATAAGTATTTTCCTGTGGATAAAGAATACAATTCATTCATCATAAAAGCCATTTGACTCAGTAGATAAAATAGAGTATCTGTAATTATATGTGTCCAATGTAAAGGATAATGAAAAATATACTGTTACTATCCAGGCTTAGAGAGTTAACATCATCATCTTCTTAAAGAAACTTTTTGTGAATTAAAGCCATATGTGAAAAATTTGCCATTGTTAACTTTTTTTTTCTTTTTTATTGTAAGGCTGGGGATCAATCCCAGGGCCTTTCACAAGCCAGCAAGCATTCTACCACTGAGCCATACCTCCACCCCTCATTACAAGCATTTCTAAGTGTATAATCTAGTAGCATTAATTCAATTCATAATGTTGTGCAACCATCACCACTATTTCTGAAGCTTTTTTATTCTCAAACAGAAACTCTGTGACAAGAAATAAATAACTTACCATTCCCCTTAATATAAATAATAATATTTATATAATTATATAAAATTTATAATTTTAAATATAATTTATTTAATTAAATTATATAATTATTACATTATAAATTTTAATAAATAAATAACTCCCTTCACCCATGTAATCAATTTACTTTTAAGTGTATCAAAAAATAAGGTGGATTGGTAGTTAGCTAGAGGGAGATAGATAGATAGATAGATAGTAAGAAAAAGTTACCAGATGGATAGAGATATATAATAAAATGCTAATAATAGAATCTAGGTTGTGGGTATACAGGTTCAACATTGTTGTATGCTTGAAATTTTTCTTAATAAAATATTGGCAGAGGGATTCAATACATAGGTCCCAGCCCCAGAGATTCTGATTTAATTGATTGTATCTGGACATCAGATTTTTTAAAAAATTCTCTGGACAGTTTCCAATATGTATCAGGGTTGAGAACCACAGCACTGAAATCCACCATGGGATCACAGAGCTCAAGTGAGCAAAATGGATTAGAGAAAGCAAAAGAGGTGGAAAGAGGGGGCAAATTCCTGTGTTCATATCAGAGATGGGGCCTCCAGCCTGGGCTTTTATGTGCTTTCTGTGTCTGAATGGGTAGATGGGCTCCATGTAAAAGAAGAGACGAACAGCTACTCAATAGGTTATTGAGAATATAGCAATGGTCAGTGTTCTCCAAAGTTACTAAAATAGGACTGAGATGTTTATACTTAATTTAAGCTTTGAATTTGGCAGGATTCGTCCTTTGCAATATTTCCTATAGCTTTGAACAAGGTCATCCATACATTCAGAAGGAAACTTTTAGCCTGTTATCTCTCCCTTACTCTTGAAAAGTGCAAGATCCACATTCAACACATATATAGAGATGCTGCCAAGTTTTACTAACTTTATACCATTCCTGTGGAGATGAAGAGATGGGTCTGTTGAGACAGAAAGAAAGTGTTATAACCTTGGGATCCCAAAGATCCTGGGACAGCAGGGAGGGAGCAAGAGAAAGTGAGGCCTAGGGAGGATGGGCACAGCAATCAGCCTAGTTGTGGGGCTTGGAAAATTGACAATTGCTAAGATGCATTTGTAACTCAATTAACCTATAAAAAGTGTAATTGATTCTCCCCCAAGAACCAATTTCCATCTGCTAATTACAATATGCTCTCTGCAGTAGGACTACGACTATGTTCCATAACTCTTCTCCTATCCCCAGCTATTTTATATCTTACTCGGGAGGTTACTGCAGTGCTTAAATTTGTTTTCCCTGCAGTAAATAATCCCAGTCCATTTAACATGTGAAAGGAGACAGAAACACTAACGTCTGATCTCTTGTCAGGGGACCCCAGCCTGGCTCAGGACAGTTGCCAGCTGGAGGCAAAACAGGGCCCAAGGGCAAAAGCAGAATGGCACAGGAGAAAGGGGACCAAAGGTCAGTCACAGAGCAGCTATATCACAGGTAAGATCTAAAGGGAAACTGCTGGCCTAAAAGCAGGAAGCAAACAGAAGTTCAGGAGCCAAAGGAATGCAAGAACACACCAAAAAAGGGGGTACAAGAAAGAAAAAGAATAAGGCTTGGGTCATGAATGAGCCCAGAGTACCTCAAGCTCATTCTTGATGGGAGCTTGCCCTGTGGGGCTTGGGTAAGCAGGCAGGAGTTAGGAATTACAGGCTGGGACAAAGAACAAGGAGGAAAAGGAGAAGGAAGAGGAAATGAGGAGGAAGAGGGAAAGGAGAAACCCCAAACCATATTATCATACAATCTGTTAATCGATGCTTATTTTGATGACCCTGAGCCAAAGAAGTTAAATGTGGTATCCTCTATTTTAAAAGTAAGGGAAGCATGCAAAATATTTTAGAAGCTTGCAAATAACATGGTTTAAAAAATAAAGAGGTTCCTTTACTCTTGAAAAGATAACTTTCAGCTGCCAGGAAAATACACATATGTGTAATCCCACATTGCCTCCATAAATCTAGGTAGTTGTGGCTGCGATTCAGAGAAGCAGAGGCATGGCTTTTTGACTTTGAGTGTCTCCATTTCTCCCAACTAGTGTGACAGCTATTTTCCTTTCTCCTCTATTTTGCAGCTGTAAAGTATATTAACATCCTTGTATAGCTTTGATACAATGTGGAAATTTGAAAACTTTCAAGGAAGGACTGTAATGCGCTAGCATAAACCGTGTGCTTTATTCACTATATTCAGGTATTGTGACACTGTAATGGACCCAGCTGAGTACTATCACTGAGGGTAAGGAGAGGGGTTGAAGTAGGAGGACAGAGCTCTAAGGCCAAATGGTGTAGGAAAGTACTCCATAGGAATGAGGCTGCTATTTTCAGAAGTAAGAGTATGGGAAAAACAAAACCAAACCAAATTCTGGACAGGTGTCTACCACAATGTGTCAAGATTGCACAGGTAGTACATGAAATAGCAGGGATCTGAACCTATGTTTGTCTGTCTTTAAATTTTTGGGTTTGGGTGTTTTTTCCCCCCTTCTACTGTTGTGTTTCCTTTGCTGGGGAAAATATTTACAATTACTGCCAAACTCCTGGTATTTCACTGTCTGCCCTTGCTCCTACCCTGCTTTTACCCCCATCCTGGAGTCCACTTGGGTGGAAATGCAGCCTGTAATGAACCCAGAGTTAATCATCTGCAGGTTCCCTCTGATAAGTCACAGTATGTTTGCTGCCCTCTTTTCAAAAGTCAACAGCAGCCAAAGGGATGTGCCGACAGTGGCCTATGGCATTCTGAGCACTGGCCAAGATTGGAAGCAGGGTGCTGGGCAGTCTCTCTGAACACCTCCGTCTGGAATGCCTCTGTTGCCCTGAAGGCACTTGTCTGTGTCTCCGATGGACACAGCTTAGAGATGCCAAAAACTGAGCCAAATTCACTGAATGTACAAATGGCCTGACGTCAATGGAATTTGCTCATAATTTAGGCCTCATGTGAGATGTACTGTCTGAACTCAGTCATCTGTCAAAACAATCAGGGAGGCAGAGAAGAAAGAAGAAAAGGTGGAGGAAAACAGGAAGAAGAAAAGTAAGAGGTAGAGGAAAAGATAGAGGAGAAGAAAAAGGAAAAGGAAATGAGGACACAGCCAGAGGCTGTGGCGGGACAGGTTCAGCTTTTGGCTCCTAGGGCCAATGGTCTCTGTGAGTTTGTTGAAAGCATCAGTGCCAAATAAAACATGGCCTTTTAAAGCACTGAATTACGTGAGAGCAGAGCTGTTAAAATCAGTGTAGCAAAAATCCAGCTGGGTTTGGCCAGTGCCACAAAGTACAAAATGATGAAAACTTGTACTGCCAAGACCCAAAGTTCCCCAGATGTGGTGGCCCAAGCAGTTATTTGACTATACATCCAGATCTTCATTCTTTAAAACAAGAAATCTGCTATGAAGAAATGGACATCTGCTCTTTTTGCTTGTCCTGTGTCCAGAGGATTTATCGTGAAGCTAACAAAGCTTAAATTTCAGATTCCTTCATTTGCCTGGGTCTCTGTCAGTGCTGGGATTTAGGGATTATCGTAGGTGGAGAGGGCTGGCTAAATGGTAAGTAACAAACACACATATATAATAGCATTTCTGGTAAATTGCCTAAATATCTTAGAAGAAAATAACTTAAATCCCCAAGATTCCAATAATTTGTTGTAAATTATTTTCTCATTATAAATAAAACTTATTTTTATACCTATTTTTTAAACTCCTAAATTATTTTTATGAAAGATGGGCCCAAATTATAAAGTCTTAAGTTCCACAAATCTGAGTCTCCCCCTTCAGCCGCTGAGGCCTTCTCCTGGTTTGCTTTTGTGGAGAGGTTCTTCTCCTTGCTCTGTGGCAGGTTACATGGTCCATGCCCAGCCAGTGAGGGAGACGGTGATTGGTTCAGGAACAAGCATATGATCCAATATGGACCAGGTTTTGTTGGCTACTTTTATGTCGAGAAAATTACTAAATTGTGGGGAAGTACTCCTAACAACCTTCTTGCTTCTATGAGAGATACCTGCCTGAGAGTAAAATCAGCACTGAGAAAGCAGAGCCAGAGACACAAAGGAAGCCAAGAAGTGGTGTCCCTTGCACGCCCAATACCAGCTGTATGGAAGCTGGAGTAGATAGCCCCAAGCCTTCCAGACAGACACACCGATGAAGCCTCTTCTTTACTTAGCCCCAGTTGGGTTTCTGTCACTTGCAATGGGAAGAGTCTTGAGTAATACAGGTCCAACTCTGCTAGAAAAAGAAAACTATTATTTTTTCCATTTAGAAGGTGGAACTTAGGTGTATTGCCTCCTAGTAGTTATAATAATAGATAACATTTATTAATCACTCCTATGAAGGGCTGTACTCATTGTAACCCAGTGTATCTTAAAAGTAGCTTAGTGAAGTGTATACTATTATTATCATGCCCATTTTACTGATAAGGAAATTGAAGGCACATAGAAGTTAAACAACTTCAATTGCTCTGTGGTTGGTTTTAGACTTTGGATTCCTTTTACACTGTGCTGCTTGGGACAGCTGATTTGGAGGCTACATCATTTTGAGAACAGTTCTTATACCAAGACCTCATTAGCTGTCACTATCTTATACATCAGATGCTCTTAGAACAAATGCCAGGCATGGGCAAAATAGGATGCTTCCCTCAGAATCAGCGAAGTGTGGAAAGTACCAAGAATATAATAGATTCTTCACCAATCTATGCATACTAACCAATGGGGCTCAAATCCCACTTCTCTTGTCTCTCAAATATGCTTCCCTTTGACCTTTTCCCTTCAATTCATCATATAACCATATGCCCCTTAATGTCAGTATTAACACTTTCTAGTTGTAGCTCATCTGTCATCACTCCTTTCTCAGGGGTGTCACCGACACTGGACAAGATTCCACTTCAGTAGCTTTCATCTTGAAGGTGGGAGAATGGATTAAGGTGTCCTGATCTCAAACCACACACATTATGTCTCCAACTTGAAACTCAGTTTCATTAAGTTCCTTCTTCTTGCGCCTCTTCCAGACTAACTTCCAGGACTGCCTCTGTGATTTTTCCTGCCTGCGGCTCCAGCCTGACAGCTTTACAATGATTAAAAGCCTGACTCCTGCTGTCACCAAACCATTTATTGAGACTGAGGAGACACTAGAGATTCAGAGATGAGTAATATAGTTCTGTCCTTCTCAAAG
Organism: Erethizon dorsatum; assembly: GCA_028451465.1. NCBI lineage: Eukaryota > Metazoa > Chordata > Mammalia > Rodentia > Erethizontidae > Erethizon > Erethizon dorsatum. The sequence goes on along the minus strand of CM051827.1, from coordinate 68,763,357 downwards.
TATTTGGGGTAGGTTAGAGAGAACGCTAGGCAAACAGCTCCCATGAACAGAGTGATTGGAGTCAGAGAAGAGGGAGATGCCAACTCTTTGAAGGGACTACAGAGGCTTGTTAATGCAAGATCACTGATGGATGGCAAGAAAAGGGATCCTGGTGTGGTAATAGGAATTATCAGGCAGAGAATTGAGAAGAGTTTTCCAAGCATATGGAACATGTTCAAGGATAGAAAAGCAATAAAGAGCATGGCTTGTTTGGGAAATAACAAGAATTTTGAGATGGCAGGAGCAGACAGTCTTTGGGAGAGAGAGAGAGAGAGAGCAATAAGAGATGAATCTAAAAAAAATATGTAGAGGCCAGCTTGCAAAGTTCTTCAGTGCTATGTTAAGGAATCTGAAATTCATCCAATATTCATAGGGAGCTAGTGAAAGATCTCAAGCAGAATGAGCCATAATTACATTTGTATTTCAGACAGATCACATGACAACAGTGTCACTCCCTTGTAATAATCAGACCCCAATTTCCAACCTTGCTCTTTGGATTTGAGATTCTTTGTATCAATTCAACTTTAGCCTCCATGATCACTACTGGTGGGCTTTTTTCTGTTGTTCCTGCACAACATGCAGGAAATGCACAGCACAACCTGCCTTATCCTTCAGCCTGGGTTATAGCATTTCCTCCAAGAAGCAGTTCTTAGCCATATGTGGGTGTATGCATTGCAAGAGGGAGGGCATTTCAAAATGCATATGGTTTGTGTCGCACTCTTCTCTTGCTGTGGAATTTTGATAAGCCTAAGGTTTAGGAAGGTGGGCAGTGGCAATTAGTGGGAAGTGGGACTGGCATTTTGGAAAAGCTTACTCTTCTAAAGAACAGAGATATGAAAATGAGAACTCTAATCAAGATAATATCCCTTTTGGGCCGGTGAGATGGCTCAGTGGCGTAAGCGCCTGCCTGGCAAGCGTGAGGGCCCGAGTTCGACGCCCGGAACCCACATACAATAAAAGGGCCGGTGATATTGCTCAGCGGCACTGGTGCCTGCTGGTGCACGAGGTCCTGAGGTCGACCCCCGGTACCCACAAAAAAAAAAAAAAAAAGATAATATCCCTTTCAACTCTATGGTTGTTTTAAAAATCTATAAAATTTGCATTTATATTTTAATAATGATACCTTTTATAGTTGTTTAATGCTGGCTCCAAAATGGATATGTTCATGTCCTAATACCAGCCTCTGTGAATGTTACCTTATTTGGACAACAGGTCTTTGCAACTGTAATTAAGTGAAGAATCTTGAGATGAGATCATCCAAGTGGGCCTTAAATCCAATGACAAGTATCCTTGTAAGACAGAGAAAAGGAGAAGACAAAGAGGAAAAGCCATGTGAAGATGGAGGCACCGACTGGAGTTACATACATAACCACAAGCTAAAGAATGCCTGGAGACACCAGAAACTGGACAAGGCAAGGAAGTATTCCTGCTAGAGGCTTCAGAAAAAGTGTGGCCTTCGCACACCTTGGTTTCAGACTTCCAGCCTTCAAAATAGTGTCAGAATAGATTTCTATTGTTTTAAGCCACCAGGCTGGTGATGATTTGCTGTAGCATCCCTAGAAAGCTAATACATTATCTTTTAATAGCCTACGCTTAACAGTTATTTTTCAGAGAAGAGACAGTTTTATAAGTGACTGTAATGGTATATAATGCAAACCAACTTGGACAAGGTAATTTAATCCCTCAGAGCCAGTTGGGTTTTTTTTCTTTTTTTAACTTAACCTCATTCTTACAGGATGTTGAGATAATAAAATAAATAAAACTATGTAGCAGACAACTGGCAAAGGACAGTTGCTCAAAGATTTATCCATTTGAGATCAGGACCCAAAACATACTGCACAGACACCCTGTTGAGGCAAGGCCTCCCAACAGAGAGCTGGGGTAATTAACATGCAAAGCCCTGAGCCTGTGTCAGAATCTCTTTTGCATGTAACCGCTTACACCATCTGGTGTCAGCCCTTGTTTCTCACCAACTAACCACTGCGCTCTCCCCCAACCTCCTCTGCTTCCTGTTTATGTAGATAGCTGCTTCCTGGCCAAGGGAACTGAACTGTTTCAGTCAGACTACATTTCCCCTGTACCTATGCCAGGAATACCTTCTTTGCTCTCTCCTGCTTTTTTCTTACAGTAGAAGCCATCACATTCATGAACAGCAAACTGCATCCCTGAGTGATTCCCAGCTAAGCAGCTAATCCTCTTCCTGGCTATTGGACTGAATATAAGGAATAATATATCAGGCATTATAGTATATCAGGCATTATGCATGAGGAAATGTGTCCATCCCTGCTTGCCGCAGCCCCTCCACACTACTGGTACTAGTGCTTTTTTAATCCAAATGTACTGGGCCGGTGAGATGGCTCAGTGGCGTAAGCGCCTGCCTTGCAAGCGCGAGGGCCCGAGTTCGACTCCCGGATCCCACATACGAAAAAGGGGCCGGTGATATCGCTCAGCGGCACGGGCGCCTGCTGGCGCGCGAGGTCCTGAGGTCGACCCCCGGTACCCACAAAAAAAAAAAAAAAAAAAAAAAAAAAATCCAAATGTACTGCTTAAGGTGCTTCCATCCTCAGCCCTAGCCCTGTCCTGTTTGGAAAACTGTTCTGATCAGTTAGCAGGACAGCAGCAGGTTAGACTCAGCCAGGACACCAAGTTGGGGAAGTCGTTGAAATGATCCAATTCATGCGTCCTAACATGAGGCAAATATCCAAATAATCAGAGGAGCTCTTTCAAACAAATAAACACTTGGAACTTGAGGGTATTTTGGAAAAAAAAATCCTAGATGATAATGATTTTCTTTATCATACACTTACCATCCTTAGCACAATAGATAAGAATGTGGACTCTGGAGCCTGTCTGGATGGCCTGGATGGCCTTGGACAGGTCATTTAACTTCTCTATGTCTTGATTTCCTCATCTGTAAAACAGTGGAGATAATACTACCTTCTCAATACAATTGTGAGGAGTGAGTTAATATTATTAAAAAGCACTTAGAAGTATATCCTATTATTACTATTACTTTTATTGTTGTTTTTATACTCTGCTGGAGGGGAAAGTTGTTCAGAAGGTGGGATGCCTGAATTAGTGATGTGAAGATAACATAGGTAGAGATGGTGGCAGATTTTATGGTATGACAATGGAGGTGGGTAACAGAGATGGAATAGAGGAAAGACTGTGATTAGAAGGAGAAATTTTATAGTGTTGAATCATGTGCTCCCTGAGACTAAAGCACTGGAATTTAGGTCATGCTTTTACTACTTTATGGTGGTATAGCTGTGAGCCAATTACTTGTTTCTTCATCTGTAAAACAGAAATTATAATAGTGACTTACCTTACTGTCGTGGAATCAAATGAGTTATGTAACATGCTGATTTTTTTTTTTTTAGAACAGTGACTGGCATCTGGCAAGTATTAGCTCTTATTTTGATTGGAGATGAAAAGGTCAAGGAACTGAGGGGCCAGTTGTTAACTGGACATTGACATTATCCAAGGTGATAGCAAGGTTTGAAGTAAACAGTAATACTGTGAGCTAGGTGTAAACATCTTCACTGAATGAGGTAGTAACGCAGTAAAATGGGGAAGAGTGATACTAGCCAAGTGGCATTAGCCTTCAAATGACTATCTTCCATGAGAGTGTGGGAGCACTTAATGGGAGCAAAGCAGACCCCAATACCATACCTTGGCCTTGAGCTGAGAAAATAAATTAAGACCAAGAAGTAAAAGGAACAAAGAAGTTGCTGAGGCGACTTTAAATTCAGAGCTTTCTAATAAGGGAGTGACTGTCCAGATGCTGTGGTCAGAGTCTGGAAGGTGGAGGAAGAATGGTGGTAAAGCTGCACTTTCTAAACGTCACAGAAATGCTTTGTACAGTAAATGGTCTAGACAAGCCACTGAGTGATATCCATCACTTTCACAGTGACGGTTATTTGCACTGTCCAGTATGATAGGCAGTAGACACACTGGGCTATTGAGCTCTTAAAAATGAGGCCAAAGTGATCAGTATTCCCAAATTATTACTCAGGAATTTCGTTAAGAAGTAGTATTCTAGGTAATACCTCCATCTACTGAATTAGTATCTCTGCAGTTTGGTCGGGACTGTCCCCCAGAGATTTCCAGCTGATAGATATACACCCAGGTTTAGGAACTGTTGCATGGTCTACAGAGGAGATGGAAGATAATATATTTGGGTTAAACATAAGAAGGGTTTAAACTTTTCATTTTATTCCAAGTGACATGGAGTACATTATATTCTCTTTATTTTGAAAATGGTTGGTCGGTTGGTATAAGAAAATTTAAAATTTAAAGAATGTAACAGGGAAAGCTATATTACCTTGAAGCTTGATAATAGTGCTCCTATTGGGGGAGGACTAACTGCTTGAGAAGAAATACTCTGATAACTGCTTGAATCCAAAAGTATAAAAGAGTGGAAATCCTCTCTGCATAAACAGGGTAAGAATTTTAAATTTTGAGAGTCCTTTGGAACAGAAAAAGGAGGGGAGAGGTGTGTAAGATGGTAGTGGGCTGAGCACTGCACACACACAAACACGCACACACACATCCATGTAAAAGCCTGATAGAGTCCACCAAATTATAAATATTTATTGGTAAATTTTGTTAGGGATAACTCAGTGAAAAGACTGAGGTTTTCATTTGGGGTGAGCAAAGGTAAAGTAGAGCTAGCACAGTGGAGTGCAGATGTCTGGAGGCAGAGAAGGTCAGAGCACATAAACCTTGGGAAATCCCCAGAAAGCCATGTTATTCCACATTGTGGAATCAGGTAGTAATGGAAATCTCATGTAGCTGTCATTCCCAGGGGGCCCCAGATTTCATCAGGAAAGAAATCAAAACATAAAGTGACTTGTGGGTCCTGCTATCAGAACTACCTGACGCTTGGGCTGGCCATATGAGTGACTGCAGGCATTTCTGCTAGTCTGGCCTGTCTCCAAAGCTGATCTGCCTGCTGTCCTGTCTTCTCATCCCCAGAATGGCATGTTCAGTGTGGCCTCAGTCTTGTTCCACTCCAAGGGGTGTCACAGGGAGGTATATAGATGATGACGAGCATTCTAGATCTTGAGTATAGAGAGTTAGAGAAGGGAGATGTCAATGTCGGCCTGAGTCGTTGGTGGCTGAGTTGCCCTTCATCTTAACTGCACTCAGATCAGGCTGGAGAGGACCATGGCACAAATGGGTCCCAGACAGTGGGAACAACTTGGGGAGTAGCGGTGCCACATTCCATAGTAGCTGAGGTAGAATACAGAGAGAACATAGAGAACATTGTTTCCAGAAATGTACATCAACAACTGAGCCCAGATGCAAAATCTTTATTAAATCCAAGGAACAAGGAATTTCCAAAAATGGAAGAAGAAGCCCAATGTCTGAACCTGGTAAATCCAGCAACAGAGTAAAAGACAGGGTCAAGGCAGGAATGAGCAAAAGGTACAGGACTTGTAGGCATAGTACAGGGTTGTCTGGGACTCCTCAGTAGGAAGTAGAAGTTGGGGTGAAAAATACATGTTCTACATATTGAAACACATTGAGTGTGTGTGTGTGTGTGTGTGTGTGTGTGTGTGTGTAAATATGCGCAACATAAAACGTAATCTTTTTAATTATTTTAAATGTACAGTTCAGTTGTATTAAGTACATTCACATTGTTGCATAAGAATCACCACCATCATCTCCACAACATTTTCATCATTCTAGACTGAAACCCTGTACCAAATAATTCTCCATTCCCTCCTCCCCCTAGGCCCTACTAACCACTGTTCTTTCTATGAGTTTGACTATTATAGGTACCTCATGTAAGCGAAACCAGATATTTGCCCTTTTATGTCTGGCTAATGAAACATACATTTTTAATATCCCCTCAAACTCCGAAGGAACATATTGTCAGATGTGCCCCAGGTTGTGCCTCTGCTAGGTCTTCAAACAAATCAACTACATGCTCTTCTCCACCACTGGTTCTGATTTTTCCGCCGATAGAGCATATGCAGTCACGCGGAATAGGATTTACATTCTACCTTCCAGTCATTTCTGCTGATGCTAACACTTTGCCTCTGCTCTTCCCCAACCTTGACCACCACTGCCAGTTTTATCTCTATTCAATCATACCACAGCCTCTCCTAACTTCCAGTGCCCCCTGTAAAAGACCGAGAGCTTTCTCAACAAAGCTTAAGCAGTCCGACATCTAAACAAATATATTTGGACTCAAACATGATCATGAAGCTCCTTCAGTTATCTAAGGTCTGGGATGAGATTCGCTTTGTGACATCACCTACCTCAGCCCCTCTCACTGGTCTGATTGTGCCTCACAGGAAGACTGATATGTCCTTCCACTGCCCACCACTATTCCTTTCTGGTACCAGGCCTCTGCCTTCCTGCTTCGATTAGGACCTCTGGCCTCCCTCTAGGATTAAGGCCTACTTCATCACCCCGTCACTGATCACAGGTATCAACCATCTCTCTAAGGTCCCAATCATTAGATCCTAAGGTCCTTTTAACCATCTCTCCTAGAAGGCCTAAGAGTCTTCATGCAAGTCAGACCCTTCGTGGTGGCAGTGACATTCCAGGATGCTCAAGGTGATATGCAATTGAGTTTCACCATGACCCTTGTGGCTTGTGGTTTTTCTTTTGAAACAGATAATGAAATTGGACAAGTTGGAGGCTGTGGGTGGTCTCATAACCAGACACTTTCAGCTTTGCAAAAGGCTTTTTCTCACCACAGGTCAAAATCCATTACTCTCATGGTCTGAAAGTAAATACTGAGAGGGAGGAAAACTCATGAACTTTGGCAAAAATCAGGTTCAGCTTATGACTCTTTCATCTACTAGATGGGCAATCTTGGCAAATGATTCCCTCTGGCTAATTCACAGTTTTCTCTTTTGCAAAACTGGAATTGTTTTCAGCAATGGAGAATGAACCCAGGGCCTTCACACTGATCAATATCCCAATCCGTTTATTGCTTTTTAGTTTGAGACAGTGTCACACTAAGTTGCACAGGCTGGATTTGAACTTACGATATTCCTGCCTTAGCCTCCCAAAGTGCTGAGATTTCAGGCATGTACCATCACACCTGGGTGAAACTAGAATATGAAAGTACCTAATGAATAGGATCTGTCAGTTTCTTTTTCTCTTGTGTGCAAGTCCTGTAGCAGAAGGTCAAAGCTGCTCCACCACATTCTCAGGGGCCCAGCCTCACCTCACAGTGCTCCATTCCTCGACTGTGGCCCTTGCCCTCATAATTCAAGATGGTGGCTAAAGTGGCGATCGTCACATTGATTCTGGGAATCAGGATAGAAGAAAGGATGAAGCAGAGACCATCTCCCTTTGAAGGAAAGTTGCCAGGAGCTTCCATACAACATTTTTGCTTATATCTCATTAGCAAAGTCTTAGTCACATAGTCACACTTAGCTGAAAGAACGATGGGAAATTCCAGGCAGCTTGGTGCAGAGCTAAAAATTAGGATTCTCATTATTATGGAGGAGGAGTAAGGTAGATAAGGGGGGACAATTTGAGGCTCTGTGACATAATTTATTCATTGTAAAGATGAAAGTGCTCCATCAACAAATGTTAGCTATTTTTAAAATTCTTCCTTGAGGGATTACTAAAGAGTAACTTGGGGAAGTAGAGGTAAGAGTGGTCCTCCAAATGGGCATGGTGGCACAGCCTATAATTTCAGCTATTCAGGAGGCTGAGAGGCAAGAGGATTGTTTGACCCCTGGAGTTTGAGGCCAACCTGCTATATAGCAATATAGCAAGATGCCTTTTAAAAAGCTGTCTTTCAAATTAAGAGCAGATGTGAACTTTATTGTCTACTTTGTCTTTATTAAGATGGTGTCTTACCTAGACATTATAGACTTTGAGATCTGAATTAAAATCTTCAAAATTATTATCTCTAGACAGGCATGGTGGCCCATGCCTGTAATCCCAGTACTTGGGAGGCTGAGGCAGGAGGATCGCTGAGAGTTCAAGGCCAGCCAGGGCTACATAGTAAGTTCAAGACCAACTTGAACTGCATAGTGAGACCCTGTCTCAAAAAAAAAATTATTGGGCCAGTGAGATAGCTCAGCGGCGTAAGCACCTGCCTGGCAGGCACAAGGGCCCAAGTTCGACTCCCGGAACCCACATACGAAAAAAGGGCCGGTGATATCACTCAGCGGCACGGGCACCTGCTGGCACGCAAGGTCCTGAGGTCAACCCCCGGTACCCCCAAAAAAAAAATTATTATCTCCTGTACAGGTTTAAGTAAGTGATACATTAATGGGACTCTGCTTGCTTTGAGAGTACCACATTGACACACTATAAGCCAACTGGCAACATAGTAAGGCAGACTCTCAGAAGGTACCCGGACTAGATATGGTCTTTGGAAGTGAAGATTCACAAAAGACCCGTGAACTTCCTCAGATCTCATTCACCATTGTGGTGAGAGTTTGCTTTTCTTTAACAATGTCTATATCGGCATCATCCCCTACATAACTCTGACTTCCCCTCTGCTCACATTCTGTCTGTGGATACATACGTGCCCAAAGAATCTTCTTTCTTCTTTATCTTAATTCCAGCATCATTCACTAACTGAGATGCATTACCTGATCTTCATTCTTAGGGAGCATCACCTCTTCCAAAGCCCCTGACACAGTGAATAACAAAGGCATAGGAAAACTAATTAATTTACTGGAACAGAATGCCCAGAATCAGAGAGCTGTGGTGGTCATATTCTAGCTAATGACCTTCAGAAGGCTAGTTTTCCAGGACCTCATTCTACCTTTTTTATTGAAATATTACATGGTATCCTAATATGTAAAACTGATTATAGCAGAGCTGGCCTTGAAGCTGAAAAAGGCTTAGAGCCCAGTCCACTCAGCTTGCCTTTTGCCAAAAATCCTCACTACCATGTGAAGAGGCCCTTGAGGTATCTCCATGGAACACTAAGCCTCGGTCCACTGCTCTCAGTTTGAACATCCCTGTTCTGGTTCATTCCTGGCTGCAAGATCTGATCAGGCAAAGGGGAAAGAAAAAAAGCTTTGGAATCAGACAGGCCTGGTGTCCATACTAAGTTGTATCTCTTACTAGCTGTATGAACCTTAGGCCTAAATTAATGATAGCTGCTTTCCTACGCTGCCATAGTACTAAAACGGGTTTATGAATATAAAATTCCTGGCACAGAGCAATTTCTCAATGTTAGATGTTAGCTCCCTTCCTTCTTTTCTTTCTCCTTAAAGGATAATGACATCTAATACATCTTTAACAGATGTTTAACATCTTTTTCCCAACACACTGACCACTCTATATGTATGCGTGAGCCTTTGTGCATGTTGTCTAAAAAGAAAAAAAAATACAAGTATTTCTGGGTAGTTTTAGGAACTGGTAGCTAATGATTCTATAGTTCGCATAAACTGTCTCCAGGCATTAATTGAGTTATAAAAGTACTATCAGATAAGGCTATGACATAGTATGGATCCAAGCTTTTTATGTTTGAAAGTTTCATTAAAGAAAAATTGGATATATGAACCTATTACAATAAAGAATGTGAATGTTGCTAAAGAAACAAAAAATAGTTCCTCCTATCCACCTGTTTCGGCAGAACAGCCAAAGTACCCTCGTGCTCAGTGCAATACACTAAGAGTCATTTTATGTAAAAGTCAAGTGACAGGAAGGGATTTAGTCAAGGCAGAGACCAGCTCCTTTAGCCATAGGATTCGTGGACACCAGACAGAGAGAAGATGGTTGCTATTTTTCAGTCCTATCTCTAGAATCAGACAGCAGGGGACCATGGATAATGCTCATGGAAGGCAAGTGAATGCCGCAAGATGATAGCATTGCTAATGCTAATAATAGATGCTATTTGTGTTTCATAAGCACACCTCATGAAATGACTTTACAGACCTCATTTCTTTTAACCCACAAAGTATAGCTTACATGTAAAAGAACTAAAATCCTGAGCAATTAAAGAGCCTGCCTCAAAACTACAGCTAGCAAGTGATAACTTTTCTCAATCCTACCCCAACGCCCATGTCCTTTGCAGTTTATCACTGCCCAACTCCACACACACACACTGCCTTACCTATTTCTCCAGAAGTAGCTACAGGCTAGGAAACTCTGGCTCCTTAGAGTTCTCCTAACACAAGGGCAGAGATTTGGGCTGAAAATCATCTCTAATAATAAAATAACAGGCCGGTGAGATGGCTCAGCGGCATAAGCGCCTGCCTGGCAAGCGCGAGGGCCCGAGTTCGACTCCCGGAACCCACATACGAAAAAAGGGGCCGGTGATATCGCTCAGCGGCACGGGCGCCTGCTGGCACACGAGGTCCTGAGGTCGACCCCCGGTACCCACAAAAATAATAAGAATAAGAATAAGAATAAGAATAAAATAACAAACAGTTCAGAAATCTTTTCAATCCTGACTTCTTGCTACACTGACCCACTAAGTGACATTCCCTCTTTAGGCTCCCAGTCAAATGTATTCATCTCTTTCTAGTCTAACTTCCCATTCCCCCTTCCTTGTTTTTTCTCAAATCCCACTTTCCTAGACTGATGGAGGAGAAAAAAAGGGGAAAGGAGATAGGGCAAAGTAAGAGGAATTGGGCTAAGCAGATAAAGGGGTAAGAGTCCTTTGTGACAGTGGGCAGCACTGATGCCCAGCAGATCTAGGTGCTGAACTCACTCAGTCAAGATTAGATCCCAGCTCAAGCAATACACTTCATGCCTCCATTTCCCTGTGCTTGGGCTTCCCAAGTCCATCTTACTAGAAGTGAAGAGGTTAAGTCATAGGAGAGAATAAAAATAAATGAACAGAAGCAACAAGAGTCAGTGGAGTGCTTATCCTGTTCAGTTCACTTACAAGTCCTTGGCTGCCTTCTCTGAAGAGCTCTGCCTGTAGCCGTAAGGATTCCATTCTGTTATCAATTTACGAGAGTTCTTCTCCCTGTGGAAGACAGGTATCGATCTAGAGGCCTAAGCGTTTGTTCAACAAAAAGCACTTAGCACCAACTCTATGGCCGCCAGTGTTCTAGACACTGTGATTCAGAGATAAACAAGAAAAATTGCCCCTTCATAACAACTCTTACAGGAGCAAAGTCTTATCCAAAGGACTCCATAAAGCCCTTCCAAAGCAGAGTCAACTGAGATGTTCCTAGCTACTGTGAGGGTCTAGGCTTTGAAAAAGACTGATAGAGTTGATTAAATTCTAAATTTCCTTAAGCCTGACAATTCAGATCTCCAAGTGTATGCCTGATCTTTCAAGGACATAGGTCATCATGCAAGGGGGATGGGGGTTTCATCTTAGATGTCAACTGATAACTGGGACAGTTGCCTAGAGTCCCTTGTTGAGAAGGATTATGATTATCTGGGCTAGGTAGGAAAAGGACCTGTAGTAGATTCACAATGTCTGCCACAGGTCTTTAAGAGAAGCAGGAGGACAAATGTGCCATCTTGGATTGCTGTCCCAGTCCTAATGTAGAAAAACATTCTTCACAATTGTTTCCTACCTGCTGCTTTTTTCTCAACTTAGCAACAAGTTCTAGAGAAGACAGTTTTATACCGTAGAGGGAGCACTCAAAACTGAGCTAGAGAGCTTTTCTTTCTCTTCAGAAAGGTAGCATAGTGGGATAGAATGAGCACAAGGTACCTAGAATCATAAAGTCATGACTTGGGAGCTAGGTACTCCATTCTTCCATAGACTTTCTGATCCTGGACAGGTTTCAGTCAATTCTGATGGTTTCACAGCAGTTATAAAGTCTTTTTGAACTCTGAATTGGCATTTGTTAATAAAGTCTTACTCTTAGAGGTGATACAAAGTTAAGTTCCTGCAAGGGTCTGGTCACAACATTTTCATCAACCAATCAACCAACCTCATTTTTTGAGTATTGCTTTTTGTTTTGTTTTGTTTTGTTTTTTTGTCTTTTTTGAGACAGGGTTTCACTATGCAGTTCAGACTGGCCTTGAACTCACTTTGTAGCCCAGGCTGGCCTCAAACTCAAAGTGATCCTCCTGCCTTTGCCTCCCAAGTGCTGGGATTACAGGCATGTGCCACTACACCCAGCTCTATATTGCTATTTGAAAATAAATCAGATACACAAGATTAAATGTTGCATGGTTTCTCTTATATGAGAAACACAAAGTATAAATAATTTAAGGAACAAAATAAAAAATAGACAATAGCAATCAGGGAGACAGATCTTTTGCAAATGGGGAAGGGACCAAGAGATGGAGGGAGGTGAGAGGGAGGGAAGAAGGGGAAGTAAAAACAATTAAGATGTGTTCCATATATGTACTAACACCCCATGATGAATGTAATCATCATGAAATGCAATCATGTACCAATAAAATTTAAAATTTTAGGGCCAGTGAGATAGCTCAGCAGCATAAGTGCCTGCCTGGCAAGCACGAGGTCCTGAGTTCGACTCCCAGAACCCACAAAAGGAAAAAAAGGGCCGGTGATGTCGCTCAGTGGCACAAGCACTTGCTGGCAAGCACGAGGTCCTGAGGTTGACTCCCGGTACCCACATAAAAAAAGAAAAAAAAAATTTAAATTTTTAAAAGTCACCTAAATTAATGTATGTTGTTGATTTGTTAGCATTGCACTCACAGCAAACGGCACTATAACTCATGCCTGAATGACACTGAACTAACATACAGATTTTCTCTGTAAGGCACTTCACAGCCTTCTTAGACTTAGGAAACAAGACAGCACTTCAGTACTATGATTGGGGCCATTTTAAACAGCAAAATTATCAACTCAAAACACAACACAATCATAAAACACAAAAATGGGGAAAAAAAACAAAAACAAAAAAAACAGGTGTGGTGGCACACACCTGTAATCCCAGCACTTGGAAGGCTGAGGCAGAAGGATTGCCATGAGTTTGAGGCCAGCTTAAGCTGCATAGTGAGTTTGAGGCCAACCTGAACTGCACAGTGAGACCCTGTCTCAAAACAAAAACAAAAACAAAAACAAAAACAAACAAACATAGCAGTAAATAGATTTCACAAAGGAACTTGCTTACAGTGCGAGCAAGAATGCAAGGAATTGCTTTGTTCCACCTCAGCTGGGAATGTACACATTGGACAACTCAAATATTTTTTACCACTCTGAGCATATCTGTGAAACATCACAAAAGTTCCAACTTGAGTTTACAAATTTGCAATTACAGAATCTATGAATAATGAGGACAGACCGTACTAAATCTCTGAGAGCCTTAATACATAATGCCACCCCCCACACACTATAGATCAAATAAGAGAAGGTAGGTAAAATATTTCACAGGATTCCAGTTAGTTCTTTAGACCAAAATAATTGGATTTTTCATCTTCTATACTTTTATCTGCCATGCTCCAACCTGAAAGACAAGTAGATACTGAGAGATTTCCAGCCAACTGTGCTATATTTATCCGTGGAGCATGAATCAAAACTACTCACACTAGCTTAAGTAGAAAAGGAGGTAATTTTTTTTTTTATTTTAAAAAGAAGAAAAAACAAAACAAATCAAAAGAAGAACAAATTTTCAAAACAACATAATAGGAGGGTAACAATGGTTAATACATTACGTATTACTATCTTTAAGTTAGTTATTCAGGACACCAGACATTAGCATTCAATTGTCCAAACATTATTGGCACAAACCTTACTCTTCAATGAACTAAGTAAAAATGGTAGTGTATCTATCTTAACCATCTTATATATATATATATATATATATATATACAATTTTTTTTCCCTTTCCCTTCTTTCTTTTCCCTATTCCAGTCTCTCTTTCCTTTTGACCAGTTTCTTTTTGATTCACCATATCTATTGTACATTTTGGATCTTATTTACTCTTTCAGTTTCTCATACTAGAGAGATAATACGATGCTTACACATGTGCTTCTGGTTTATTTCACTTATGAGTATTTTCTCGAGTTGCATCCATTTACCTATAAAAGTCTCCAGTTTATCCTTCTTTATGGCTGAATAGTACTCCATTGTATAAAAATACCACATCTTTCTTATCCATTCCTCAGTTGATGGGCATTTGGGTTGTTTCCAAGATCTGGCTATTACAAATTGTGCTGCTATAAACATGGGTGCACATATATCGCTGTGGTACGATGTTTTTAATTCTTCTGGGAAGATGCCCAGAAGGGGAATAGCTGGGTCAAATGGGACCTCCAACCCTAGTTTTCTGAGGAATCTCCACACTGACTTCCACAGTGGCTGTACCAGTCGACACTCCCACCAACAGTGAAGAAGGGTTCCTTTTTCCCCACAGCCCCTCCAGCATTTGTTATTAGTTGATTTCTTAATAGTAGCCATTCTTTCTGGGGTGAGATGGTATCTCAGTGTTGTTTTAATTTGCATCTCTCGAATGACTAGTGATGTTGCACATTTTTTTGTATATTTGTTTGCCATTAGTATTTCTTCATCTGAGAAATGTGTATTCATCTCAGATACCCATTTTTGGAGTGGGTGAAAAGGAGGTAATTTGAAGAGATACAAAAAACAATCTCTCGGGACACTGAAGTGCAGGGATTGGCCACCCAGGCCACTGTGGGATGGCATGGAAACGGATCAGAAGCAGTCGCTTCAGTCACAGGGCTGCATCCTCCACTGTCTCCACCTCTCTTTGAGTGTCTGCTCCACTTTTCTGCTTCTCTCAGCAGATAGGTTTCCCCTGCTTTCTCTGGCTTCTTTGCACCCTCTGAATTTTGGCTCTATGTGGTTCTGGCTTCTATGTCACTAATTCTAGCCTGGTAACATGCTGGTGCACACCTGTCACTTTTGCCTGTCTGGCACCAGTCCACTTCTAGTGACAGAAGCTGCCTGCACCTCTGGTTCCAGGATTGGCCTGTGAGCCAGGCCTGGTGCTTGACTCTCTCTCCTGAGAACTTTATCTGTCTTGGTTATCTTCTACTATGCTTGCCACTATTCTGTACATCTTTTTGCTGCCTCATGGCTTTTGTTTGCTCAGAGCTCCTATTTACATATGGTTTCTGCTTACTCATGAAGTCTGAATACTGCCTTCTATCTATGTGTTTGAGCTTCTACTCTCACTGATATTTTTCTTGTCTCTCCAGTTCTGATTTTCAAAAGAAAACATTCTTATCGGTATAGTTAGTTGCCATACATTTGGGCAGAACTTTCATACCAGGATACCCTTTAGCTAATATCCAGCCTACCAATCCTCTGCCCTATGTAAGAGGCTACCATCGCCTAACAAGCAATGGGCAGAGTTGGAGGGGTTGGAGCATGCATGTGGTATTGAACATAGCTTTGTCCATTTAAGGACTTACAACAAACTGCTTATCCAGGGCCATCTTTTCTAGCATTTCATATCCAATCTATGAATAAATCCTTTTTCTCTCAAAATACATTTGGAATGCAATTACTTCTATTCCTACTGCCACCACTCTACTCTGCTTCAAGCCACACTGCCTTTTATGTGCATTTCTCTAGTAGCCTGCTAAAAGATCATCTGCTTCCACGCATAGTCTATAGCCAATAGACTATAGACTATTGCAGTAGAAGTAACCAATGTGATCTCTTAAAACTTGAGTCATGGAGCTAGGCATGGTGATATGCAGCTCTAGTTCCAGCTACTTGGGAGACTGAGACAGAAGGTTCACTTGAGCCCAGGAGTTTAAGGCAAGCCTGAGCAACACATGAGACCCTGTCTCAAAAACAAAAAACCTGAGTTATGTCATATTATTCCTTTGCTTCACATATAGCAATAGCTCCAATTTTACTTGGAGTAAAACTCAATGTCTTAGCCTCATTACCTCTGATTTTATCTTTACCACTTTTCCCCTTGCTCACTCCATTCCAGCCATACTGGTCTTGCTTTTCCTTAGATGTTCCAGACATGCTCCCACCACAGGGCCTTTGCTCTAATTACTTCGTTTGTCTAAAACATCTTCTGTTAGATCTTGGCTTGACTAACTCCCATAACTCCTACAGATCGTTATTCAAATCTTACTTTGTCCCTAAGGCCTGCCTGATCGACTTATATCAGTTTATAATTGTAGTGATAACCATGGTACCCTGCTAGAATGTAAGCTTTTGTCTATTTTGTTCCCTGATATATTCCAAGAATTTAGAACGGTGCTTGGCCCAAACACTCTGTATATACTTGTCGAATTGAAGTATATTCCTTTGTAGGAAGCTATTAACATGGCACGTGAACAAAACCTTTTCCTGTGTAAGGTAAACTATGTCTTTCAGGAAAAATGATAGCACTAACAGCATATATGGGAAAATAAAAAGTCTCAGATCAGTAATCAAAGCTTTCTCTTTTTTCCTTTTTTTTTTTTTTTTTGAGACGGGTTTTGCTATGTACTGAAGGCTGGCCTTGAACTCCCTTATATAGCCCAGGCTGGCCTCAAACTCCCAGAGATCCTCCTGCTTCATCCTTACAAGTGCTGCGATTACAGGCCTGCACCACCACGCTCGGCTCGAAGCTCTTTCAAGAACCCAAAATGTTCTGAGTTCGATCACCAGCACTGCAAATAAATAAAGACACAAATAAACAAACAAACCCAAAGCAAAAGGAAGGAAACAACAAACAGCAGAAATCAATGACACTGAAAACAGAAAAACAATAAAGAAAAAAATCAGTGAAACAAAAGCTGGTTCTTTAAAAAGATCAATAAAAAAAAATTCTAGCAAGGTGATAATGAAAAAAGAAGATACAATTACTAATATCAGGAATAAAATAGGATATCATTACAAGCTAGACGTGGTAGCACACGCCTGTAATCCCAGCACTTGAGAGGCTGAGGCAGAAGGATCACTGCGAGTTCAAGGCCAGCCTGAACTGCATAGCAAAACCCTGTGTCAAAAAGAAAAAAACAAACAAACAAAAAAAGGCTATCATTACAGAGCCTGCAACCATCAAAAAGATAATAAGTGAACACTACAAACAACTCTTATGTGCATGAATTCAACAACTTCAGTGGGCCAATTCTCTGAAAAAAAAACACCACAACTCACCTAATAAGAAATAATCATTTGAGTAGTTCTATTAAGGAAATTTATTTACCTATCATAATGGCTGAAACAAAAATAACACCAGGTGCTGGTAAGGATGCAGTACAGCCGGATCCCTCACACATTGCTGGTTAGAAGTCAAATGGTACAGCTACTCTGAAAATCAGTTTGGCAGTTTCTAAAAAACTAAACATGCAACCACCGTACAACTCAGCGGCTGAACTCCTGGGCATTTTATCCCAGAGAAATGAAGATTTATGTTCACACAAAAATCTGTACATAAATGTTTATATCAGCTTTATTTATAATACCAAATACTAAAAACATTCCAGATGTACATCAATGAGTGAATAAACAAACTGAATACAGCCATGGAATATTCAGCAATAAAAAAGAACACATTATCAATACATGCGAAACCTAGACGAGTCTCCAGAGAATTATGCTGAGTAAAAAAACCCAAAAATTGCATACTGTATAATTCCACCTATAGAACCTTCTTGAGATGACAAAATTATACAAATGGAGAAGAAATTGATGACTACCAGGGTAACAGACAGGATGAGGCAGAGGGTATTGGGAGGAAGAAGGATATGGTTACAAAAGGGCAATATGGAGAATCCTCTAGTGATAGAAACGTTCTGTATCAGTATCAGTGTGTTATCAGTGTGCTGGTTGTAACAGTGTAATTTTTCAAGATTTACGACTGAAGGAAACTAGGTGAATGATATAAGCGATCTTTGGTATTATTTCTTATACCTGCATGTGAATTTACAATTACCTGAAAATAAAAAGGTTAATTAAAAATCTCTTAGGCTGGGGATGTGGCTCAGTAGTACAGCACTTGCCTAGCATTTGTGAGGCCCAAAGTTTGATCCCCAGAACCTTACAAAAAAACAAACAAACAAACTCAACTACCATGAGCTATATTTAATTATAATTATTTTGAGAGGAGAAACACTTTATTAAATTTAATCATTGAATATAAAAATGAATTTAAATTTCAGAAATATTAAAATGTAGATATGTACACCTTACGAATGGGAAATATATTAAGTGTGTATATTTGTATGATTATACACACCCCACACAGAAAAACATTGGGAGAAAAGACATCAGTCTTAGCACTTGTCATCTCTAAGTGGACATTTTTTTGAAGCCTTTCTATATCTTTTCATTTTCTACAGTGAACACATACTACTTGCTATTTCAAAGGCACACCGTATTTTAAAACATTATTTAGAACAACCTGTGAGCCATTGCTTGAAAGCCTGCAATCAATCCTCAAATAATCATTTTAGTCTTTAATATCAGAGAAATCAAAGCTCCCAAAGCAACCCAGGCAGCTCTAATTGTTTGAAATGAAAGGTCTGTACTGTCCGTGCCTGTAGAGGGTTTAAGGACATGAGTTTAGTCCCAGAACAAGTCAATTAACTCGGCTTATTCATAGAGGAAAATGGTAAATGTACACCGTCTGCCTGCCTCACCAGCACCGGGCACTACTCAAACACTGCCCACAAGAGACACAAACACGTGAAAGTAAACAGGCAGTGAAAATCCATCTCTGCTAAGCACCCTCTTTCATAGTGGACAATTCCTCATTTTCTCAAGTGTTCAGCAGGAATCACAAACAAATTCTAAAGTAGTCAGTACAATCAATAGCCAGAAATAAAAATGTAAATCCAATTTACAATAGACTCCAAATCCCCGTTAAATACTTTAATGTCAACTTAACAAGAGCTATTAAGAAAATTCCAAAACCATAATGACACAATAAAGGAAATCAGACTAGTTGTATAGCTATCCCTTCTTAGGCAGCTCAACTGAAGGAGCCGCTCAGAATTAACAAGGTAAAGGAAAATGTTGGGGCCAAAGTCTGGGCTAAAGCCCACTCAGAGGTCATGGGTATCCTGGGAGGGCTTTTTGGTTTGCAAGGCAGAGCTCTCCTTCGAGGTAGCTCAAGTAAATGGGCTGATTTTAAGGCTACAACAAGCCATCACCTAAGGACAGAAGCTAAGAACAGCTGGACCTCACTGCTCTGAAACTATGAACCAAGGCAACTTTCTTCACATCTGAAGAACCCCTCATCTCCTGTTGTGCCCCTCTGAGTGCTGAGCAGTAGCTCAGTGACACCTCACTCTTGTTCCTGCAGCAGAGGTAGCTCTGGAGGACTTCCATACCACCTCTTCCTTTTATCTCTTAGTCTTAGAGGCAGTAGCAGCCCCTTGAAGTATAAATCTCTGGGTTTCCTAGCTTCCGTTTTTTATTTTTCCTGCTTTTCAACAGCTGTGTAACACACTCTCCGCCTTAAATTCCTTCTGTTTAGAATGGATTTCTAAAATGGTTTCAGTTTTTCTAATCAGGTTCTGAGGGACACACTGTCAGCTTCAACACAGACCTTCAAAGCAAGCACAACACAGGCCTTATTTTGGGTTGTGATTAGAGCAGTTACCCAAACATACAAAGAGGAAAATCTGATACCGGAAATTCTGAAAGAAATCAGTGACCAGTAGTCCCTGTGGTAACTAACTAGGTCAAAAGCTAAATAAAGGCGAATCTCTTCAGGAGTAGATTCCAGGGACAGGACTAGAACACAGTGGGACAGGTGAAATGGGCATTTCAGAAATGCAAGGGAGCAGCTATGCAGAGATGTGCTTACAAAGAAGTCTAGACAGTGTCATGTTATAGTATCATAAAGGGATTTGGAAGCTTAGCGTGGTGGCTCATGCCTGTGCTCCCAGCACACTGGGAGGCCGAGACAGAAGAATTGCAAGTTCAAGCCCTGGCCTGTGATGGGAGACAGGGTATAAGGCCAGATTCCCTTGCCTCAAGGAAGGACACCTCTGAAGAGTCATCCCAGCCACGGAGCTCCCAAGGGAGTCTGTTTTACTGGGAGTTACTGCAACACTACAGTGACCTTATCACTTACTTACTCCTCCCCGTGCCCAATCTGTCACCAAAAGACACCAACTCTTAGCTTGCAATAAGGTACCATTCTTCCAGTTCTGCCAGGACACCAGCCACCCACTTCATGGCAAGTTGGTTAAACTAGAAGGAGCAAGTGACTTATTTTGAATGCAATAAATAGATATTCTGGGTATGGATTTGGCTTTCCTGCCCTTGGGGCTTTGGCCAACACCATACCTGAGCACATACAGAGTGTCTGATCCAACAGCACAGAATCTTACAAAATATTTTTATTGGACCCTGGATCCCACTTCACAAACGAGTAAGTCAGCAGTGGCACATGACCATGGGATCCACTGATCCTATTTCGTACCGTACAGAGCTGTCAGCTTGACAGAATGATGAAATGGCTTTTCAAAGGTATAACTGAGACGACATTTACAGGTGACATCTTGTAAAAATGAAGGGACATCTTCCAAGATGCAGCCTACACTCTAAATTTATAATTATTATATGTGCCTATTTTTATAGTAGATCTAATACATAGTCTTGGATCCGAGGGAAGGAAATTAAGAGTAGCTCCAGGCCCTGCTTTACCACCACTCACAGTGACCTACTTATGCTACCTGTGCTTCTCATCCCTGCAACTCTGGGCATCGTGGGTTTACAGTGATTGACCAGGGCATCTCTTCGTATTCCTTTGCCAAATGGAGACAAGAGCGGCCATAGCATCAGGAAGACATGATAACCCTGAAACCACCATCTAAGTGGAGTTGAAGGTGAAATTAAAATGGATTGTAGAGCACAGACAGTATCAGTTGCAACCATCAGATCAAGAGCAGTACAGGGGTTGTAGTTTGTCCCACAAACCTTCCTCTTATAAGTTCCCCCAGGAAAAGAGCCCAGTCAGGATACTGGAGGAGCTGTTTCCAGAATTTATTATACAAAATAAATACATGTAGTGCAAAGGGTTGGCTATAATTGATGCTATAGAATGCCACTGAGATCCCCATTTTGGACTGAAGTAACCATTCCCTCAGCTGCTAGGAATATTGGCAGCCAATTGTTCTCAGATGGTCTCTCAGCTGATATGGTCTTCAGCTGTCTTCACCTTGCCCAAGTTCTTAGCCAGCTGACCCTTAATGACTAGACCCTCCCCTAGATATGAAGGCCCAGCCTTCTTTACTTTAAAGCAGGACAGCTCCAGAGCTCCCTGTACAATTAATTGGTTGAGACCTTTCTTGTGATCCCATTACTGTTTAGCTCCTTCCCAGGCCTACTTCCTTCATTCCTCGTCTTGTATTGAGTTCCTGGGCTCTCACCGGTGAACTCTCTGCATGCAAATATCCATCTCAGGGTCCATTTCTGGGAGACTCAATATGTGATGGTTATATTCATTTTTGGTTTTTTAATAGAAAAGGCTAACCCATAAAGCTTTAAGTGTGTATGTGTATACAGACATTAAGAATCCCTGGGGTGATCTATGTCCGGAAGTCTCATTAACCTCACCAGCAACAGTAACAATATTTCTTCTCCTTTGGGAAGATATTGTTTTCCTGGGACCGCATGTCATATGCCGAATGCCAGAAGCAGCCAAAAACCCTTTCAATTTTACTTCTGATGATCACTTTCTTTCTCCTTCAGCTCTGTGGTTGTGTCAAACCCTGGGCTTTTTCATCCTATCTTTCCAGAAAGCCGCCGGTCCCACTAGCTGTCACTTGTCTCCCTCCACACACAGTCAAATAAGTTCCAGATGGTGAGAGAGTTGTGGGAATCTCTCCAGTGTTGCCAGAAGGAAGGGAACTTAAATTCCTCTGGCTGGCAGTCACCATCTTGTTTCTCTGGTTCTTTCCTTTGCCCCATTCTCTCATGATCAGGAAGTTACTCCCACATCTTACTGCATCTTCAACTTCCTCTACCACTGGGATTTCAATATGTTTTTATAGTAAAGTCCTATACTTGAGACTTCTTATGCTTTCAAATTTCTTTCCTTCCTTTCTCTTCCTTCCTCCCTTCCTTCTTTCCTCAGTAAATCTCTTGTTCATCAACTCTGAGTCATCTCTTCCATGAAGTTAGGCTATACCTATGCTTATTTAATGTTATTAAATGTGACGTTAGGGACACAACCATTCCCTCTTGAAACTTCCCTTAGTGCCAATGTTGGCAGTAGATTGCTGGTCTGGCTGAGTCTGTGGCACATCCCACTGGAACAACAACCCAGAGCTCATGCCCTTGGATGGAGAGTTTATTAACAGCATTCTCTTTGTGTAGGAAGGGCTCCAAGTTTTGTAAAGACCCACTATATTTAGTGTAGTACAGTGGAATGTGCCTAACCAGGAGATTTCTATAGACCAGCCAGTCTTCAAAGGCCAACTGGACAGGGAGGCTGGAAACCACAACCCAGCCCCCTCCCAGTGGCTCCTTTAAGACATCAGGCCCTTCTTTTTACTTCTAAATCAAAATCCACATAAAATTGGACCTTATCCATCTTCACATTGTTGTTGATCTTAGTTCTGAATCCAGGACACACTTCTCAACCTTTCCCAAACTCCAAGTTTTTGACCTTGCAATTCATTCTGCCATTTATAGGCTTGCCTCTCCCTCAGGGCATAGCGTGCTATCAGCAGAAGGGACTACTACTGCTCTTAAGCACCTTACCTTGAAGTAGAGGTTTTTCAAGGGAAGGAATGTGTAGAAAAGGTAGACAAAGATTGTGCTTTTTAATATGACTATCCCTCCACTTGCAGAAGATTTCTTGAGTTTGCTCATCTTTTGTATTTAACTGTGGGCACCATTTCTCTGACTTTGGCTTCAAACTTATGTTTTGCTCCTTGTCTTTATTTCTGTTGCTATAACAGAATACCCGAGGGTAATTTTATAAAGAAGGGAGACTTATTTTAGTTCATGGTTCTGGAGGTGAAAGAGCATAGCAGGGGTATCTGACAAGGGTGTCATAGAAAGTAAAAGGGGGATTGGTGAGATGGCTCAGCGGCATAAACGTCTGCCTGGCAAGCGCGAGGTCCTGAGTTCGACTCCCGGTACCCACATATGAAAAAAGGGCTGGTGATATTGCTCAGCAGCACGGGCGCCTCCTGGCGCGCGAGGTCCTGAGTTCGACCCCTCGTACCAAAAAAAAAGAGAAAGTAAAAGGGAAAACGAGCGCATGGAAAAGGGACAAAGCACAAGGAACAGACTTGTTTTATAACAACCTGTTCTGAGCATGAATGAATAAATAAATGAACACATTCTTGAGAAAAGACATTAATCCCTCTTAACTTAATTATCTCTTAAGGTGCCCCTTCCTCTCACTGCCACAATGGCAATCAATTTTGAACATGGTTTTGAAGGGAGTAAACCATATTCAAACTATAGCACTCCCGAATCAGGATTCAGGCTCACTCACATTGGGACAAATCAGAGAAAGCTGAAGGAAGGAAGATAAATGGCACACAGAACTCTGGAAAATCATGAACAGAGGTACCAGGAACCAAGTACAATGAATACTTTGATACTTTGATCCCCAGATCTTCCCAACATAGTACAGCCAAGTGACTGTTCCACAACACTGGAAGAATCCTGAAAATTTGTTATCAGAAAAGGATGGGTCAAATACTCTGAGGCTGGTGTACTAAGCACAATTGCAAACAGGAGGATTAAATAGAAGTGTACATACTGAATGCTGAGCTTCCCCACCCTTCTAGCCCCTTTCTTCTGACAAGAGTTCAGCCCTCCAGAGGCTGGAAAGTAGATTTATGAACTCTTATGCAAAAGGCTTTCTCTGATGGGGAAACTGAGAACAGATCTTCAAATAATGACGTTGAAATCCACGGCCCCATAAAAGAACTGTGACACTACTGTGAAGTCAACAGTCAATAAGCTCTGGCCATTCACAGTGAGCACTTAAGGATCTCACTCTTAAACATGAATAATCATTTATAAAAAGTCTAGTGTGAAATAGAAACAATAGATGACAATGTGGGAAATAGAAGAAAACTTCAAGACTGTAATTAACATTCTCAGAGAGGTAAGAGAAGACATTGCATCCATGAAACAAGAACAGAACACCCTTCCAAATAAAGCAAAACAAAAATGTGAATAAGGGGACCCTACAAGCACCAGAAAGAGCTTTTAGGAAATCAAAGTATGATCCCAGGAATTTTAAAATTCAATAGAAGTATCAGAAGATGAAAATGAGAAAATCACCAAGAAAAAAAAAGAAAGATAAGAAAACTAGATCAGATTAGAGATCCAATAACTGAATGAAGAGTTCTAGAAAAAGTGAGCATAGAAAATGGAGGAAAAATAATTACTAAAATAAGAATATACATAATAATTTCTCAAAGTGGGAGAAAATATGTTTTTGGATTGAAAGTGTCCATTGTGTTGAGGGTCACACGGTGGATTTTTTAAAGAATGGTATTCTAAGGTGCTTCCTCATGAAACTTCAGAGAAAGGAGATTCCCCAGAACTTTCCAGGAAAAAAAGGGAAAAGTCTCTTCCCATCTCATAGCAGGTATTAATGTCAAAATTCTTAACAGCCTTATGGACTTGTTTTGTAACTTGTTTTATAAAAAGAAGCAATGCCTTTAGAAGGCAATGCTCTTAGAATTCAGAGGGGAAATTATTTCCAGCCTAGAAATCTATATTGACACTATTACACAAGTGTGATGCCAAAGACATTTTCAGACATGCTAGGATTCCAAATTTTACTTCCCATGAACTTTTTCTCAGGAAGCTTTTGGAGAATGAGCTGTGCCAAATCCAGCGAGCAAACGAAGAGGAAGATACGAGATCTTGGACAATAGGAGACCCAACAGAAGAGGGATTCAGAAAGAATGTCCAAAATAGTGGGAAAAAAGAAGTCTTAGACAGCTGGGTAGCTTGCCTGGAGTGCAACCAGTCCAGACCAGAGCTGGCCACTGAAGCACTCCATGTTGACATCCAAGAGAGAGATCTATAAGAAAACAAAACTGATACTGTGATAAGAGATTTATAATGCTGTCAGAAGGCTTGGGAAGAAATGAATGCTTCCTGCATGGAAACTGAAGTTTAGGGAAAAAAAAATATTAATCTAAGGAAAAACAAAACAATTATATCAGATATGAAGTGAACAGCAAGTAGCTCACCTGTGAACATTACTTCCATTGGCTCAATCATGTAAACACTAAGAATAGATTTAACCAAAACCATGATGTAGTTCACTTACCTCATGAACTAAGTGAACTGCATGTGTTGTAAAGGGTGGTATAAGAAAGCCAAATTCTAACCACCATATTAGGAAATCAAGATATAATACGTATCTAAAACTGAAAAACCGAGAGAAGAAAAAACGTGTAAGCATCAGAAGAAATGGCTAAAGCTCTGACAACAGTTGGCTGTGTGAAGCAGAAATCAGAGATGGAAAGGGGTGGGCAAAGGAACTTCTGCTTTGTTGTTAAAAACCTTGCAATTGACTTTTTAGCTGTGTGCTTGCATATTTTGGGTTTTAGAAGTACTAAAGCCATAAAAAATGGGTTATGATGAGTGGATAAAGAAGATGGATTTGTTTTTTTTTTATAAAACGGAGTACTACTCAGACATAAAGAAGAATAAACTTGAGACATTTTTAGGCAAATGGATGCATCTTGAGACCATACTCTTTTTTTTTTTTTTTTTTTTTGTGTGTGTGGGTACCGGGGGTCGACCTCAGGACCTCGCGCGCCAGCAGGCACCCGTGCCGCTGAGCGATATCACCGGCCCCTTTTCTCGTATGTGGGATCCGGGAGTCGAACTCGGGCCCTCACACTTGCCAAGCAGGCGCTTATGCCGCTGAGCCATCTCACCAGCCCAAGACCATACTCTTAAGTGAAATAAATAGGACACAAATTGGGTAAATATCATATTGTTTCTCTGGTGTGAGAAACTGAAAGTATAAATAAGGACCAAAATGTATAATAGATATTGTGAAATAGGAAGAAAATGTTCAAATGGGAAAGGGAACTAGGGAGGAGGGAGGGGGAAAGGAAGGAAGGGAAAAGAAAAAAATGAGAAAAGAATAACAAAATGGAAACAAAGCTTTTGTAAATGGGGAGGGGAGGAGGGGTTAAAGGGAGGTTAGGGGAATGGGAAAAAAAAAGAATCAAGATATATCATGTACAGTTACAAACTCCCTATGATGAATGTGATCATTATGTATACCTAAAATATACCAATAAACTTAATTAACTTTTAAAATGTGGGTTACAAGGAAATAAGACAGAAGAAAATATTAGGGTAGAAAAAAATAAGATGAAGTCAGAGGCAATATGAAGTCCAACATCTATGATTGCTCAGGTAGTCTGAAAATTTAGTTCTGAGCTTTTTGCATCCAGCACAAAGTGGGCAATGTAATCATTTCTACTGTTTCACAATGTCCAACAGATAAAAACAAACCACTTACTCAGGCAAAGTGTATCTATTTCCAGTACTGAGATGTGAGAGACAATTTCCCGTCTGTCCACCTAGAAAGGACACTGTGAGACACAATGAACCACATCTCAACAACTTGCCTACGATAAATGCAACAGTAAGTTTCATAGAGCTGTTTCTTACCATGTCCCTCAACATTCTGATGCCAAAAAGCCAGTGTAGAGTCCAGTAAAAGCAATTCATGAGATTAAACATCTGTTTACTTAAGAGAGGCAAAAAAAGCACAGTGGATAAGCTGGTGGGCCTGAGTTCTAAACCTCTCTCTCAAGCAAGTTATCTACCCTGAACTCAGTTTTCTCATCTATAGAATGAATCTAAATACTAGCATTTCATAAGATTTTGTGAGGATTAAATGAGTTTATGCAAGTGAAGCACAGAGAATAAAGTGGGTCATATTTAAGCCCTTTTTTAGAAAAAGATATCTGGGTGGGGGTAGCTCAGTGGTAGAGCTACCTAGCATGCATGAGGCTCTGGGTTTGATTCCCAGAACTGAAAAAAAAAAAAAAATAACCATTACTCAAATCAGTTGTGGTGGCTCATGCCTATTGTCAGGAATTTGAGTCTAGCCTAGGCAAAATGGCAAGTCCCAGTCTCAAACAAAACAAAACAAAATAAAACAAAAACAATCTATTATTCAGACTTTATGAAGAAAATGGACCCTACATATTAAGATTATGTAAAGAAAATAGGGTAGTATTGGTGGAGGGATAGACAGATCAATGGAACAGAATGAGAGAAATAGGCCCACATAAAAATGGTCAACTGATATTCAACAACGATGCAAAAACAATTTGATAGAGGAAAGATAGTCTCTAAACAATGGTGGGAAAACAAATGAATGGAGGAAAGACATTTTATCAACAAATGATGCTAGAATAATTGGAACATCCATAGACAGAGAAATTAACTTCAACCTAAATCTCACACCTTATACAAAGGCTAACTCAAAATACATAAAAGATTTAGATGTAAAATGTCAAATTATAAAAATTTTAGGTGAAACCAAAGGGAAAATCTTCAGGACATATGGCTTGGTGAAGATATGACACCCAAAGAGATGATCCATAAAAAATGGATAAATTGGACTTGATAAAACTTGAATTTTGCTCTACAAAGGATCCTGTTAAGAAAATGAAAAGACAGGACACAGAGTGGGAGAAAATATCTGCAAATCAAATTATTACAGAAAATATTATAAACCAAACATTTGACAAAAGATCATGAAGAACTCTCAAAAATCAACAGTAAGGAAACAAGCCATCCAACTAGAATATGACTAAAAGACATGACAAAAACATTTCTGCAAAGAAGACATACAGATGGTAAATAAGCAAATGGAAATATGTTCAGCATCATTAGCCGTAGGGAAAATGCAAATTAAAACTACCATAAGATATCAGTAGTCTATTAGAATGGCTAAAATAGTGACACTATCTAATGCTTTTGGAAAAAAACTTACTCTCAGATGTTGCTGGTGGTAATATAAAATGGTACATATACTCTGCAAAGTGCTTTGGCAAGTTAAAAAAAATGCTAAACCTGCACTTAACATATAACCTCATAATCATATCCTAGTCATTTATATAGAGAAATGGAAATTTATGTCCACATGAAAACATGTACAAGAATGCTTATTGTAGCTTTATTTGTAATCACATGAAATTGGAAGCAACCCAAATGTTCTTCAATGGGTGAAGGATTAAACAAACTATGGTGAATCCATATCATGGAATATTAAGCGATAAAAAGAAACAAGCTATTGATACATGTTACAATTTGGATGGATGGCAGAGAATTATGCTGAATGAAAAAAAAAAAGCCTATTTCAAAAGTTTAGCAACTGTATAATTTTATTTATATAACCTCAAAATGATAAAATCACAGAGATGAAGGGCAGATGAATGGTGCTAGAGATTAAGGAGGGAGGAGGGGGAGTGTAAGAATGACCATAGGGCCGGTGAGATAGCTCAGTGGCATAAGTGCCTGCCTGGCAAGTGCGAGGTCCTGAGTTCGACTCCCAGAACCCACATACGAGAAAAGGGCCGGTGATATTGCTCAGCAGCACGGGCGCCTGCTGGCGAGCAAGGTCCTGAGTTTGACCCCCGGTACCCACAAAAAAAAAAAAAAAAAAGAATGACCATAGCAAGGTAGCATAAGGAATCTTTGTGGTAATAAAACAGTCCTGCATCTTGATTGGTATTGTTGTTACATGAATCTACTACACATTTGATGAAACTGCTGAAACTATGGGCATATACACAAACACACAAAAGTGTGTGTAAAAATGGTGAAATCTGGGAGCTGAGGATGTAGTTCAGTGGCAGAGCACTTTCCTAGCATGCATGAGGGCCTGAGTTCAATCTTGGGCACTGTAAGAAAAAAAAAAAAAAAAAAGGCAAAATCTGAATAAGGCCTATAGATTGTACCAACATCAATATCCTGGATTTGAAATCATACTATAGTTATATATTCCCACTAGAGAATACTGGTTAAAGGGTGTTTGGGACTTCTCTTTATTATGTTTACTATTTCCTATGAATCTATAATATTTTCAAATAAAAAGGTTTTTAAAATGTATTCAGTGGATGTAGTAGCACACATCTGTAATACCACCACTCTGGGAGGCTGAGACAGGAGGATCATAAATTCTAGCCCAGCATGGGCAACTTAAAAACTTAGTGAGACCATGACTCAAAATAAAAAAAATAATAAGTGCTGGGAACCAGGGCCTGGGTGCAAAGGCCCTGTGTTCAATCCCCTGTACTACTACACACACCATGTGCACACACACAAAAAATGTTCGGTAAGCTCTATAATGAAACTTTATTAATTAAGGAATTAAAGTTTACTTTTATTTGACAAACTCTTTATATAATATAAAATGATAAGTTAAACATTTGAGGTGTTGGTAAAACTGTGGTAATTCATCTGAAAACAGTGCTCCTTGTAAAACACGGAGAAGGCAGTCAAGGGGTGTGGACCAGATGCTTTTGAGTGCTATTTCAAGCAGGGAAGCAGCTTACCTCCAAGAGTCCTTACAGAGTGGCACTTACTACCATATGACTGTCTGGGCCTTAGCCTTTCAGGTTCAAAACCTGATTTCCCAGCACAATGAGCACAGATTCACACTCGCTGAGCTCAGGAGACTGATGTCCTATGCATGGCCGTCTTGTGATCATCTTATCCGCAAATTCAGATATACAAGAAAACCAAGTTTCTTTTTATTCTTTAATCAGCTTTGAACTCCAGTCCCCTATTCTATAAGCTGCAGGGAATTTGGCCTAAGTAATTCTTTGCTAGGCACCATTGGTCTGGTTCCTGTTCGGAGACCAACTGTTGTACGAATCCTCCCAGGAATGGCGACTGTGGTTTTTGTGATGCTTGGGACATGGGAGGGTTAAGTACCTGGAATCCAGCCTCCCGTGGCATCCACACAGCCGCTCTCCTTTGAAGTCCCGCTCCTTCCTGTGCTCTGACATATCATCCTCTCCAGCATCAGAAAAGAGCCTGAAGTTTTTTCTTTCTCTAAAATCCTTTCTCTCTCAGTCCTATAGGATGGCCAATATCATCTGTTTCATCAGCTTAGGTTTTCCAGAGGTGACAAAAATGACAAACTTGAAACTGCTTCTATTTTTTTTTTTTTTTGTCCTGCCAAGTCCCATGGCAAGAAAATATAAATCCTCCCTCCCTTCTGAAATGTGAAGAGAAAAATATAGGAAGGATAATATAAAATTAATATTTTAACAAATCTACCAAAACTATATCAAACTAGAAAAGCCACTTTTTTATCAATTTGCAATGAATGTCACAGCAACAGGTCACACTTATGTGGCTCATCCATTCTTCCTCTTAAAGTAGAAATTCACAATCCTAATCAGACTGTTGCTTGGTAAGCATGGAATCAGAACTGGAAACGAGAGAATAATTTAACATTTAAAGGGGTCAGGTTATCATAGCGTGGTGCATCAATTCCCCAGTAGGGATATCTGAAGGCGTTGAAAATTCACTGGCTGTGACTCCTTGAATCCAAGCTAGTTAGGATGCTTTCTCTCTGCAGGACTCTTGGATAAGTATTTCCAACATTCACTCCAGAGACTATTCTTTTTCTATACTTCCACAACTGAGCATCCCTTCATCAAAGAAGAGGCAATTCCTGCCCACCCAGGGTTCAGGCTTTTTCAGGATGGTTTTGCATAGATCTCTCCCAATCAGTTATGTAGAGCCTTTAAATTTGAACTTTCAAAAAGCTGTATAATTTTTTTGTTCTTGTGTTAGTCTTCCTATACCACCACATCTTGATAACTATCTTAGAAAGTCTTCCATTTGGGCTTCTAAACACCAGAAGCATTCAACAAACAAATAGTCATAAATAATTTTAAAATAATTATACATTTAAAAAAATTACATCATGATAATCATTAAAAATTCATTAATGGCAGCATGCATCATGATAGTGAAATCTGCTAGATGCAGATGATCCAACAGTAATGTTACAGAGGTCAGATTTTTAAAATCTGACAGAGTTCACATTTTTAGGTGTTCAGGAGTCTCCTTCTGAAAATTCTTTGGACTGTTTTATGTGTGCTTTATTAATATATCTAAACCTCATATTTATCAATAACCTAGCATAGATTAGACAAGTCTATAACATTTCCTCTTGATCTTTGCAGAGAAACCATTGACATTTTAATGAAATATTTCAAATTCTCAAAATGTTAAAATGCAATCTTTACGGTAACTCTTCACCTGTATATCTATGTGTAATGCTGAGAATTATTATCTTACATTCTATTTTGTAGGAGAATAAGAAAATATTAAGCTGGGCATGGTGGCATACAACTGCAATCCCAGTACTCTGGGAGGCTGAGGCAGGAAGGTTGCAATTTGAGCCCAGCCTTAGCAAGACCCTGCCTCAAAATAAAAAAACAATAAAGGGGTAGGGATGTACCTCAATGCAAAGGCTTTGGGTTCAATCTCTACTACTTAAAAAAAATTTAAAATATATATATATATAATAATAATTAGATTATAAGCTTTTTTCCCATAAAAAACTTAACAAATTTTATCACCCATGGTAGCAAGAATAAAACTCAGACTGAGCCTCCATCTTCAAACTCTGCTTACTTTGTATTCTCTAGTAACATTTTGCTTGCTTTATGTCTCTTTTTATCACTTTGTTTCTTCTTCTCTAGTTTTTTCTTTTTTTCCTCCCAGTACTGGGGATTGAACCCAGTGCCTCTGTGCTTAATTGCATCCCCAGGCCTTTTTTTTTTTTTTTTTTTTTTTTTTGACACAGGGTCACCAGTAGCCCAGGGTGAGCTCAAGTCTGCCGTCCTCTCCCTCAGTCTCCCAGAGTGCTGGGATTACCGGTGTGCGCCACCACGCCCGGCTTCGTTTTCTTAAAATGGCTCCAATAGGTGCCCATCATCACTAATAAAGTCTTCCCACTCTCAACCAATTCATATGTCCAATAAAGTCAGAAAAGATATCACAACCGGCCTCCTGGGTGATTTTGTAGTGGCTTTACGTATAAAGATAAATGGACCCGAGTTCGACTCCCGGAACCCACATACGAAAAAGGGGCCGTTGATATCGCTCAGCGGCACGGGTGCCTGTTGGCACATGAGGTCCTGAGGTCGTCCCCCCGGTACCCACAAAAAAAAAAAAAAAAAAAAAAAAAGATAA
The DNA here is from genome assembly GCA_028451465.1 of Erethizon dorsatum. Lineage (NCBI taxonomy): Eukaryota > Metazoa > Chordata > Mammalia > Rodentia > Erethizontidae > Erethizon > Erethizon dorsatum. The sequence goes on along the minus strand of CM051827.1, from coordinate 68,731,331 downwards.
ATGGATTTGCTGTGGCATGTTAGGGCTTCTGAAGTAATTTCACCAGTTTTAGGATTAAGGCAAAGTTAAGAAAATGAAGCGTTTTTTTTTTTTTTAAAGCTTATTTCCACCAATTTGAGGGTGAAACTTAACATAATGTTTCTATGAAGTTGTGCCATTTTATCTTAATTTGATTCCTTGGCTATTAACAAAATACATGAATGTTTATGAAATACACAGTATATTTACTGTGAGATCTACTTGCCTTGAACTCATACATATGACCCTTTTTATTTATGTAAACTTGAAATAATACTAATAAACTAGTCGTGTTCAACTCTGTCCTTTGAGATGAAGAGATACAGTCATAGCCCCCAAGAGGGCAGTCACATGGTCTCCATTGCCTCTCAGTGTGATTACAAATAACGACTGTGCTCACAATCTGCAGATGACCGTTTCCTCCAGACACTGTTTGCTAAATACAGAACACCAGGTGTTAGGAGAAGATGAGCCTGAGAAGAGCTAGTATGTTTTGTCTTGTTTTGTTAAGATAAAAAAGATGCAGCCCCACATATTATTACCTACTGATTCCAGCCTCTTGCAGTCAGAGCATCAGGACAAGATGTATCCACATTCTCAGGGCCTCAGTCAGGGTCAGGGCACACTCTATGACACTCATTTGGCCAGGAGGACACAGCAGGCACAAGAAAAGATGTCTACTGTTGCCACGGAATATGAGGTAGCAAGAATGTCTCTTTACAGCCAGGCATGGTGGTATACACCTGTTGCCATGAGTTCAAAGCCAGCATGGAGTACATAGTGAGACCCTGTCTCAAAAAACCAAAATAAATGAATAAACAAATAAATAAATTCTTTTTAGACTTGGTTTTCATTACAAGAAATAAAATCAGATTACTGAACATAAGGGGCTTACTCCAAGAGTCTAGAGTGAGACTTAGAAGTCTTTCAACCCACTTATCAAAATGCTTACAGTTCCCATTTCACTGCAGATGAAACAATAAATACTGAACAAAGGAAGTTAATCTGCATCTAGAGGATTTTATTAAGTTAAACAAAAAGAGTTGTACAGATCCTAGGCAATTAAGTTGCATATTAAAATTCACAAAACCCCATAGGCACATTTTATCAAAATCCACAAACGGACATTGTAATGTATCTTCTTCACTGACTCTATCACAAGTCTAAATGAAAAACAAAACAAACAATAATGCAAACAGGGCTTTCTGAAATTCATATTTTTCATTTAGCAACATAGCAGATTTAGGACTCAGCAGGACCTAACATGAAGTGCCCACAGAGTAGCACCCTTTTATTCTAGACTAAAATGTATATTAATATTTTATAACAAATATCTTCTCAAGTAACCTCTTTATTTGATCTTTTATCCTATATAGGCTGGGTATGAGAGAAAGTAGGTCAAAACGGAGTTATGCTGTCAAGAAAAGGTAATACAATATAGGGCATGGTGGCACATGCCTGTAATCTCAGTGCTTGGGAGGCTGAGGCAGGAGGATCACTGTGAGTTCAAGGCCAGCCTGGGCTACATATTGAGTTCAAGGCCAGCCCGAATTACATGGTGAAACCCTGTCTAAAAAAGAAAGAAAGTAAAGGTAATACATTATCTCTTGTACTTAATATTTTTAAATTTTATACTTATAGATTATTTTCGTTTATATTGTGAATTAATTTAATATTTGGTTATTTAAATATTAGATCTATATGATGTGTGTCTATGCCATATATATACCCAGTGGGGTGCTGGAAGTCAGTCCTTCAGAATAATTAAGTCCTGACTTACTGCTTTTGCCCTTTTCCATACTATAATTGTTCCCACCATGGCCAATTCAAGCTATCAATATGGCATCACTGAATGTGGAGCTGGAAAGAGAGGTGCACATTTGACTTTTCTGTGATAGTACATGTGGGCTCCAGTATACCACTGTATATGTCTGTATACACATACACACACATATATATATACACACATATGTATATGGTGTGTATACATTCACACACCTATGTGTACAAGTATGTATATATCATACACACACACACCTGCACACACGCACATTTTCCAAGAAGCCTATTGAAGAGTGACCAAGATTGAAGCCAGTGCCTCCCTTAAAACCCCACCTCTACCACTCACTAGTTATATGACTTTGGGCAAATCACTGAATTCCTGCTTTAATTTCCTCTTCAGCATAATGTGCACAATTAGTTCCCTAGTAGGTATGTTATAAAGATTAAACGTAGGTAAAATGCTAACAATAGTAATAATATGCATAAGAGCTATGTAACACTAGCTGTTACTGTTGTTGCTGTCATTATTCTCTATGTTCAACTTCGTGTATGCATAGTGATCTGTTGGGATCTCGCCCACCAGAAACAGCCGCTGCTCCATTTCCATCACGTCCTCTACTCCAACTCCTCTGCCCCAGGTCCTGCCTCTTTCCATGTGCAGGATCAGGGTGGCCTTGTAGGGATTCAGTTCCGTCAAAACCAGAATCACAGCGCAGCTTTCGAGCTGAGGCAGGTGCTGTCCCCCTCTGTCAATGCGCAGAGCTCTAGTTACTACGCATGGCTCTGGATATCTGGCACCTACCTTTGTCGGCACAGCATCTCTGAGCTCATCTGCTCGCCTATCTATTGGTTTCCGGTCGGTGGCTTGCTGTGTTTTCTGCTCAGAGTGTGCATCTCATTTTCTGGAGCTTGACTGCAGGGTTGTGATCCCATGGCCCCACTTCATCCTGGAATTCTCCCTGAACACCTTATTCTGGACTTTCCCCAGTTCCTATCCGTTTTCACTGCACTGCCAATTCACTTGATCTCGGAGACTTGCCCTGGAATTTATAACTATGATGGCCACTTAATCTGGGGTTTCCAAACAGGGTCAATTTTAAATATTCTACCTTTTGCTTTTGACAAAGGTTTGGTATACAATGTATATTATCCAGAGACGTTTTTCCCCAGTACTGAGAATTGAACACAGGGCCTTTACACTGAGCTACAATCCCGTCTTTTTTTTTAAAGACAGCGTCTCACCAAATCACTAAATTACTCAGGCTGGGTTCAAACTTGTGATCCTCCTATCCAGGCTGGGCTCAAATTTGCAATCCACTTGCCTCAGCCTCCCAAGTAGCTGGGATTACCAGTGAGCACCATCTCACCTACCTCTGAAGGGAGCGTGTCTCAATGCCCAATTCTAAATCCCAGTCCATGTTCTCCTGCTCAGTCCCATGCTACACTGTGGAGATGACTGGAAAGAAGGCAAATTTCAGAGGACCCAGAGAACTCCTTGCCCCTGCTTTCATATAGTGACAGAAATATCACACATTTCATTTTTATTTTTTAAATTATGACTCCATTTGTGTGTTTATATTGTAATTATCCAATGTTTATCGTCCCCAGGGCCTTGAGCATGCTAGGCAAGTGTTCTACCACTGAACTCCATTCCCAGCCCTATTTATTGTCCTTTGAATATGATGGAAGCAAATTACTTGATTGCCTCTCTTTACTTCCATTCCACCTCTTAATGACTACACATATATTAGCACCTATTTGAATCTTTATCACCTGCTATGCTCTGGTAAATTCCCCTGGAAATCAGAGAGTGACTGTATTTCTATAAAATCCAAAATCAGTGGTTTGAGCTTGGTTATCCACCCTATCTCCAACGGACTCAAACAGTGCTGGCAGCTTTTCTGCATTGTCAGGCATACCAAGGCAAACTCTAGAAAATATTCCCACTAATGAAACCTCGAAATCCATATTTCTGCTACAGCGCTAAACAATTATTTCCCTAAATGAGTATCTTCTGTTAGAAGGGGAAAACAACATCGTTGGGTGGTCACGCTGTCTGTAGATTGTATGGGTGGTGGTGTAGGGACAGGGCAGATTACGGGAGGTAGTAGTCAAAAATCCTCTTCTTTCAGAAACTCGCACGCAATCAATCTTTCTGCTCTCTTTTCAGAATTGACTTGTGTTTAGCAATTTAAATAAAACCCATTCTCTTCCACCTAAATCCCTTTTATTGAAAGAGAAAAAAGGATAGAATTAGAAAGGGTAGTGAACTGAGTTAAGACTAAATCTCTCTCTTTCCTCTCTGTCCCTCTCTTTCTCTGTCTCTCTCTCTTCCCTCCCTCTTTTCTTCCCCCCCTCATATATATATCCCTCCACGGAGGTTTTTAACCAGGAGTTGATGGACCCTCAACTGTTGTTATTCTGAGTCTACAGAAAAATTCAGGGTGTTCACAAACTTGGAAGGAAAACAAAATTACACCATTTTCACTGACTTCTAATTGAAACTCAGCATTTCCTTCACGATCTGCCCCCTCTACCCTGTCTTTCATCTCCGCTCATCTGAAGGCTTAGATTGGCTTAGAGTGCTTCAATTATTAATGCAGACAAAAGTCGACAGATTATAGCAGCCCTATTGACTTTCACCAGTAGAAATCACAGACATTTTCTTACTGCTTTTGCATTTGTTGCGGGTATCTCAAATATCATATGCTTTAATTACTATTTGAGATACCTGCAGCCACTCATAATTCAATATGTTAATAAACATATATTACACCAAAATTTTGTTTTTAATATTCTGATAATATTTCAATAGTTTGTTTCCTTTGGACTCTTTAGGTTTTTTTTTTTTTTTTTTTTTTTTGTGGGTACCAGGGGTCGACCTCAGGACCTCACGCGCCAGCAGGCGCCCGTGCCGCTGAGCGATATCACCGGCCCTTTTCTTGTATGTGGGTTCTGGGAGTCGAACTCGGGCCCTCGCACTTGCCAGGCAGGCGCTTACGCCGCTGAGCCATCTCACCGGCCCTCTTTAGGTATTTTTAAAGCATCTTTATGGAGGGACTATAAAATTCACATACTTAAAATGTACAATTCAATTGTCTTAATGTATTCACAGAATTATGCAACCATCACTATAACCTAGGTTTAGAACATTTTTCATCACCACAAAAAGAGATCAGTAGCTGTTAGCAGCCCTTGCTCACCTTCCTCCCATCTACCCTCCAGCCCTTTGGGACTTCAGTTGTATTTACTGCCAAGCAATATTCCATTATATACAGATATGCCATATTTTTGTTTATTTAAATTGTTTCTAGTTCTTAGGTATTCTGAATGTTATGAACATTTGCATACAAATTTTTGTGTGCAAGTATGTTTTAATTTCTCATGGGTTTATATTTAGGAGTAAAATTGCTGGGTTACATGGTAATTCCATGTTTAAACCTTTGAGGAACTGCCAGACTGTTTTCCAAACTGGTTACACCATTTTGTATTACCAGCAGCAGTGTTTTAAAGGTTCTAATATTCCAGTATTCTCTCCAGCTCTTGTTATCGTGTCGCTTTGACTATAGCATATGGTTTGAATTTCTTCAATGGCTAATGATATTTAACATTTTTCCATGTGCTTACTGCCCATTTGTATGTCATCTTTGGAGAAATAGTTATTCAAATCTTTTTTTTTTTTTTTCTTTATGTGGGTACCAGGAACTGAACTCAGGACCTTGCGCTTGCCAGGCAGGCACTTATGCCACTGAGCTACATCACCGGCCCAGTTATTCAAATCTTTGACCTCCTCTTTGTGATACTGGGGACCAAACCCAGGGGTGCTATACCACCAAGCTACATACCCAGCTCTTTTTTTGTTTTTTTAATTTTGAGACAGGATCTTGCTAAATTGCCCATGCTGACCTTGAATTTGTGGTTCTCCTACCTCATCCACCAGAGTATCTGGGATTACGGGTGTGTGTCGCCACACCCAGCCTTTACCCATTCTTTAACTGGGTTGTTTGTCTTTTTTTTTTTTTTTTTTAGCTATAAGCATTCTTTATATATTCTGGATACAAATCCCTTATCAAGTGTTTAATTTGCAAATATCTTCTTTCCATTCTGTGGACTCCCTTTCTACTTTCCTGGTATTATTATTTGCAACATAAAATTTTACTTTTGTATTCAGATGTGGTGGTGTATACCTGTAATCTCAGAACTCAGGAGGCTGAGGCAGAAGGATCACCCTGAGTTTGAAGCCAGCCTGGGCTACATAGTGAGTTCAAGACCAACCTGAACCATATGGTAAGATCCTGTCTCAAAACAATTTTTTTTAAATTTTGAGGTAGTACAATTTATTTTTTTCTCTTATTCCTTGAACTCTTGATGTCATATCTAAGAAGTTATTGTCTAGGTGATGGTTGTACAACTCTGTGAAGATATTAAAAACTATTGAATAATATACTGTAAGTGGGTGAATTTGTACTGCATATGAACTAATCTCAATAAAGTTGTTTTAAAAAAAACAAGCTGGGTGCAGTGGTACATGCCTGTAATTCCAACTACCTAGGGGGCTGAGGCAAGGGATCACATGTTGGAAGCCAGCCTGAACAAATTAGGAAGACCCTGTCTCAAAATAAAATTTTAAAAGGTCTGGGGATATGGGTCAGTGGCAGAGCACTTGCCTAGCATGGATGAGGCCCTGGGCTCCATTCCTAGTACCATAAAGTAAAATAAAATCAAGTAAAACAGAAAAACCAAAATGGGAGAAGAGAAAAACAGACGGATTGAGAAAAATCCAGATCTCATTGTCATTGCTTAACCTTCCCTGTACATGAGCCAATAAATCTTTCTTAAAAGAAAAACAACAACAAATCAGTTTCTAAAATTAGATCCCAGTGCTGGGTACACAACTCTGTAAATACTCTAAAAATGACTGAATTATACATGCTATATTTCAAATGGATGAGTTTTACAGTATATGGCTTATATTTTAATAAAGTTGTCCTTAAAAAGGCAAATGAAGCAATCATAAAATTTACCCCTATATTTTCTTCTAAGAATTGCAAAGTTTAGCTCTTACATGTGGGTCTATGATGCAGTTTTAGTAGTTTTTGTATACAGTTTAGGAATGGGTCCAGTTTCCTGTGCTTTCCTTTATGCTCTTAAAGTTGTCCTGAGAGGGAACCCATGAGCCTCACCAGCCTGTCATGGCAGTACATGGCACCAAAAAAGTGAAGAACTCCTGCTCAAGAACTTGAACTACAACCCTATTTCTCTGGACCTCGTTTCCTCTCCTGTAAAATATACGGATAGGACTGAGTTGGGAAGCCCCTTACAATAAGTGATGACATTTACCGTGCAGACATTGTGACTAGAAAGCAATGACTCTTTTCTTAAAGAAAAAATCTCAAGTCCGTGACAGCAGCTGCTTTTTTTTTTTTCCTCAGAGGAAGCCTTGTCTGGCAATCAAGAGGGTTCAGCCAGAGCTTTGAGAAGTGTGTTAGGGGTAGAGGTGACACAATAGAGGAAGGAAACATTTTCTCTTGAAAAGCAGTCAATTGCCTTCAACAAGTTTGCCTTACACAAACTGGAAAATCTGTTTGTTTTGTGGGAAGAGTCTATTGCCAGTTTTTGGAGGGTACCGCCAGCTAAATGAATGATTACAGACACCCGCAAATGAGGGAGGAGATTGTTTCTACAAAGTTAGCAGGAGGCAAGATGTCAAGTAAGCAACTGAGTCACCATCAGTGAAGTCATCAAAGAGGAACAAAAGCCAGGAAAATACTATCAAATCTTTACTTTTATAATTGTAAAGATACTTCTATTCTGTATTATTTTCTTTTTTAAGAGGGTAATCTGGAGGGTTTTAAATACAGACTGGTTGGATCTTTTTCAAAATCAATTAAATGATTATAAGAATATGCATTTTAAATACTCTAGCACTGAATTATATAAGCTATTTGATCATTGTCTGTATGTACTGTAATTCTTCCTGGAATTTATTTCTACACAATAGAAATATTGATGACAATTATAAAAAGAAGGTAAAATGTATATGTTCGCAAAAGTTCCATTACATATGGAGTTAACACCTTGAATATGCCTGAGCTCAACTGGTCTTCAAAGCTAAGGAGGTTTGGACCTGGTCAGTACTTGGATAGGAGACCACCTGGGAATACCAGATGTTGTAGGCTTTTGGCCTCCCTCACTTCCTCTCCTTTTGGCTGGGAGTGGTAGCACACGCTTATAATCTTCAGGAGGCTAAGGCAGTAGGATCACTACAAGTTCGAGGGAGGCCTGAGCTACATAGTGAGTTTAAGACCAGCCTGCACTACACAGAGAGACCCTGTGTCACAAAACAAAAAACAAAACAAAACAAAGCAAAACACCCATAGGATATTTGCAGATGAACTAGCTACCCTGATGCACAGACCATGCTAAATTTTCCGTGTGTTTGTAAATTTTCCATGCCACTTGTTGACATCCTTTTAAATTAACAGCCCCACTCCATCATCAAGGGGCAGGGTAAATCCTAGGAGGTTCCAAAGCCAGGTCTTCACTTTTTTCTCCCTAGCACTTGTCTCAGGCACCCCCCCACATACCCCATTCCAAGCAGTGCCAACAACACGGGGAAGAAGAGGAGCTTGCACAGTGAGGAAGCAGGTTCAGCGCTCAGGAGCCCTGCTAGTTAGTTAGAGGTCACCTTGGAAAGGACTGACAGGGAGAGGACATGGAGCTGAACTGCTCTGGAGCTGGCTGAACTGGATGGCAGTCAATCTCTATCTCCTTCTAGGGACAGAATGGTGCTCCCCACACTGTGCACCCCTGCATCAAGACAAAAATGCCATGTAGAAATACGGTCTAGTTTCACTTTTTCAGATGAACAGACTCAATCAGATTTCAGCAGGAGGTCAAGGGACAGAGGACAGAGAGGACCAAGCTAGTATGTGGTGCATCAGAAACTTGTAGGCCTATTTGGAAAGACCAAAGCTAAATAAAGACTTCTCATTAGCATAGCACTAAAGTTGTGAAATCCGATCAAAGGGTTTTATGCAAGAATGCCCTTTTTTTTATATGTGTATTCTCATGGCAATGGGAAAGTAGGGAAAAACACAACATTTTATTAAGGGAGGAAACTTGTTACATATATTAACTGATAACATTTCTCATGCCAGCAACACTAGAATATGAGTATGGTACTCCCAAGTTTTTACACACCTGCAAATGAAAAAAAAAATAGTAATTTTCACAAAAATAGTGCTTTAAAAAAAGAAAGAACAGTAAATCAACATTAAATGACTTACTCTAAAAACAATCTTCCTCTTTAACTGTTTTCTTCAAATTTTCTGAGGAAAAATTGACATCTAACTCCATATTTTAGTTCCTTTATTTGCTTTCATAAACCTTTTCTCACATTTCCTTTCTGGTGGGGGTAGTATTTTACTGTTCTATTAAAACCCGATTGTAATCCATGAGGTATCAGTTATTAGTTAGAAAGTATGTTTAAAACTGAAAACAAGCAGTTACATCCAAAAATGACGAACTTTTTGCTTTTTTCTGTATTTGGATGATCTCAGCTTATTTTCTGGAAATGTGCATTGAACCATAAATGATATCATATCTCCCCCGACGATATAATCTTTGCTAAATGCCTGTCTAGTTCGTCGTGTTTTTCAGAGGAAAAGTCTGGGTCCAACGGGAAGAAAAGTTACCCAGCATGATCTGAGACTACATAGCTGGATGCACAGTCCCAATTTTCATCATCGTAGTTGCAAGGAGACAAGGTCATGGCACAGGAGGCAACTCTGTGCATTTGTGGGCTAGGCAAATGCAAAGAAACACAGGGAGGCTGAAGGAGGGAGTGAAGATCTGATCAGAGCTGGGCGGGTGGAGGGGATCAAGGGAAGCCCTTCAGTTCTGAAGCCACGAAGGGAGGCCTGTGTCAGCGTGCCCCTTTGATGTTGGTTGTTAAGAGAAGTTCAGCTGCTCAGAGTAACCACCCATCTCTCCAGACGAAATTTTGTGGATCAGTAGATGGATCAGACGTATTTTTATTCTCTTTTAAATACTTCCTTTTTTATCTCAGTGCTATACAGATTTTACCCTTTAATTTGTCTTTCATTGGGTTCTGTTTATATGCTCCGTTCTTTGCAGTTCCAGTTTCCTCTGGTCTGTCCGTCTCTCTTTCTCTCCCTTTCCCTCTCCCCCTTTGAGAACTCTCAAAAAGCTAGCACCTTGGTAGGTCTTTCCCCCATTGTTCACACAATGCTCTGTAAACCAGGACTGTATGCTGGCCTGGATTTCTCAGTTCTGGAATCAACTCTGTGGAAAGTGGAATGGCTTGGCAATGGCCATAATAATAATAATTAAAAATAACAGTGAGTGCAGAAACATAACAGGGAAAGTGACAGAGTCATAGATTTTTCATTTGAAAATGTCTATTTTGGCCAACTGAGAAGCACCTTTGCAAATCAGTTACTAACATCTCTCTAGGTGGAGAAAAGCAAAGCCATAGGAAAACTTTGCCTTCAAGTGTGGAGTTGGCTTTTATGTAGTACTTTCTGGTGAAATTCCCACATACAAACAAACCTTTGAAAACCCAAAATGAAAACAATGGCTGCTACTAAGAAGATTTCCAAGTGTACTTTTAAAACAGTACAGATTTGTTTTCCTAGCACAACTGCTTCAGAGAAGTTCCCACTTAAATCTATATATGATCATTTTATATCTGCTATTATGCATTCTTGCTTGCTGAAGAAGTCTTGTCAATGAGTTATTTAAAAAAAAATAACTTTTTGAAATTACCCACATCCAAAACAGCAGAACTGCTCTGTGTATACAAATATTCTGGAAAGGCCCAAGTCAGGTATTGGGTGTAGGCACAGGACAAACCGCATGGTCTGCCTTGGCAGCCCTATCCTCACCTGCAAGCTGCCCACACACACTCCCTTCCAAAAGGTGCTTCTCAAATGCCAGTTGGCTGACTGAGCTACTGTGAGAGGAAGCCTATGGAGATGGGGGTGGTGATGTGGATAAATATCTATTAACTCAACTTCATTAAGATTAAAATGTGACTCTTACTCTTTCAATCAAATTTACATTGGAAATCCCACCTCTTCTTTACAATTCCGACAGACATTCAAGAGTTAAAGGGGTATGGAAGTTGGTGTCGCCTGGGGCTGTCGTCCAAGGCCAGCTGAACAGGCAGCAGGAAGGGTTTGGTCCTGGCGAGGCTACAGACCGACCATCTGGATGTAGCAAGGATCTAAAATGCCAGAAACAGCTTTTCTTTTTGGTGTTAGGCTTCACTGAGTCCAGCCTGGAGAGAGTCTTTGGCTTAATACCCAAACTGCGATTCTTCTTTGAACAGGGCTTTGATAGTTTGCACTTTTATATAGAACAAATATCTACTACATATATTCTTTTTGGTAAAGGAGTCACAGTTAACAAATACACAATTAAACATACTGGGGGCCAGGGATAGCAACACAGCACCTGCCTAGCAAGCGCAAGGTCCTGAGTTCAATTCCTGGTACCAAACAAAACCAATTAAACATACTAAAAAGCAGATATAGACCAGGTTTTCTATACTTACATAGAAACTAGTGGTCTTCAAATAATTTTGCGGGGAATCTGGATAGATTTCTCTGGAAAAAAAAAAGTTTTTGTTTTTTTACATCATACCTCTCTGTCACTTATATGAAGAATTATTTTCTGTTGTTCCTATAGGTCACTTGAAGATGCAATTTTACATGCTGAAATAGCTTTTAGATCTTTATTTATTTATTTATTTATTTTTTTTGTGGGTACCGGGGGTCGACCTCAGGACCTCGCGCACCAGCAGGCGCCCGTGCCGCTGAGCGATATCACCGGCCCCTTTTTTCGTATGTGGGTTCCAGGAGTCGAACTCAGGCCCTCGCGCTTGCCAGGCAGGCGCTTATGCCGCTGAGCCATCTCACCAGCCCTTAGATCTTTAAAATTCTTTTCCTACTTCACTTTTGTTTTATATTTAATTGTGTTACATTTATAATTAATTAGGTATAATGTTAGCATGGGCCAGCTGTAATTCCTTTCACAGAAATTTTTTTTTTTTTGGTACTGGGAATCGAACTCAGTACTTTGCGCTTGCCAGGCAGGCACTATGCCTGCTGAGCTATATCTCTGCCCCTATTTCTTTAGTAAATATGGAAAAAAAACTTGCAGGGAAATTATAGCAACTTCCCACTCTATATCACTCATGAACATACACTCTGGAAACCACCCACTTTAAAAGATATGATCTATTCTTCCTTAGCTATAGCAGCCCATGTTTGATTTGTGTGTGTAATTCTTAACAATTAAAGGAAAAGATGAATATAAATTCACTTGAACAAAACAAATCAGGAAAAAAAAAAAAGATATCCTTAACAGAATTCTTACCTTAAAGAAGAGAAAATGCCTGTATCTTTCTGGGTATGGAAGACAAGGGGAGGGGTATTTCTCTCCAAGGCATTAATTGCCACCTAGCAGCACAGAAGGGAATTGCATTTTTAACTTCAAACTAAAATTCTAGAAAACATTAACTTTTTTTAAAAAGGCACATTACTTTCATTGTGAATAATATCTTAGGAATAATTAGCTTACTAATAGAGTAGGGACTGAATTTTTCTCCCATTTGAGGAGAAAAAGAAATTAAAAATGTTTGGCTTATTCATGAGAATACCCTTTTCATCATAAAATGTCTATTATTTTGTTACCTTTGCCACACGAACAATAGGCCAAAGGAAAAGAAATTCTGAAGCCATTTTTAACACTAAAAAAAATTCTGACTGTGGCCCATTAGAGGAAGAAATACTTGTTTTTGGTACAGAAAGCAGTCCCCCAAATAATCTCAGAATAGATTTATATAAAAATGAGAACAGAATATATTTTATTGTGCTAGGATAGCAAAAGGTTTATTTTGAAAATGAGGTGTTTTTTTTAAAAGGATGGAATAATTTCCAGACAACTATTATTCAAATTTATTTAAGAAAAGTGGCTTCATTTCAAACTCTACCAACCATGTTTTTACTTTTGCAGCAGTCAGTCACCCCAAATGTCAAAGCTTTAAAGAAGATTCTCTATTATCGTGTCACATAGATCTTGGTAGCTAAATAAAAATAACTAAAAAGTGTCAAAAGACATTAATTCAAAATTAAATATTTAGGAGAACTTCAAAAGCTGCCAAGATAAAAAAAAAAAAGGTGGTTTTGGCTAAAAGTATAACTTACCTATGAGACGAATGAGGGCGGCAGCTCACTGTACGCTTTGTGCCTGCCACGCCTTATCTAGATAAATCGGCCTTACCACTATTGTGATTAGACGGGGATGTATTATCGTGAAGGCAACCAACATTTTGGAGGAGAAATGCTAGTTCTAAAAGTAGCAATAGTAATAGCAAATGTTTATGGAATATTTAGCAATGTGCCAGGCGGCATATTGAGCACTTTAAATGAGAACTTCTCTTAATCAGCATAATAGTCATAGAAGATACCAGCCAATCTCATTCCATTTTATAGGTTTCCCATCAAACACAAAACAAAGGTGAAGAGAGGTGAAATAAGTCTCAAAGGTCTCAGACCTTATTAGTAGCTAAGTTCAAATACAAACACAGTTCTGCCTTAAAATTGAGCATTCCAGCATTCAATTCTTGGAACTCTTTATCCATTCTCACTCCAGCCTCACAGCTCTAACACACCACATCCAATCCATCATCAAAGTACTGTTGGATCTGCCTTTTAAAATATAGCAGGAATCCAACTACTGCAACCAACTCACTCACAACTCTGATCCAAGATACTGTCAGCTCTCACTTGGATTACTGTAAAAGCCGGGATCTTGTTAGCAAAGTCGGTCCCTTATAGTCTGTTCTCAACATGAGGATCAGGATAATCTTTTTAAAATGTCAGGTATTGCCAGACATGGTGGCACATGCCCATGATACTGGCATTCAGGAGGCTGAGGCAGGAGGATTGTCACGAGTTTGAGGCCAGCCTGTGCTACATAGTGAGTTCAAAGCCAGCCTGAACTACATAGCGAGACCCTGTCTCAAAAAGACAACAACAAAAAAAGTCAGGTATGACTTTTCTGTGTTCAAAGCCCTGTGGAAACTGTATATCTCACTCAAAGTCTTTAACATGGATGGCCTAAGGTTTTCTACTACCTGTAATCCCTAATCCATTTCCTCCCTAATTTCATCCTTTCTCTCAGGAATTTCTGTCTGTTTTGTTTATTTAGGGATTCTTAGCATCTTCGTATATAAATGCCAGACATAGAATAAAGTGATCAGTGAATATCTGTTGGATGAATGAGAAAAGTCTGACTCAAAATCTGTCCTTTTCGGCAACAGCCTTTATACATGTATTAGTGGCTCTGTGAGTTGAAGGTGAAGGGAGAGGCTTCACAGTGACTCTTACAGCAGAGCCCCACTTGTTCAGTAACAGAAGGGACATTTGCTCCCTTGAGGTTTTAATGGCTTCTGGCCCCTCTGAGCATGGTTCAGGGATTTGGCTCAGGATATACCCTGATTCCTGAACAGTAATTGCAAAATTTATCTATAAAGGTATTTTTTTAGGAAGAATAGGCCAGAAACACATTACTTCTTCAACTTAGATACCATTGTTAATTATTTCATGTTCTAGAATTTAAAAAAATTCTAATAAGAGCCAAGATGAACTTTTCCCATGGACATGTAATATTTATTATTACTCAACTGTCTAGATGACTTTCTGTAATTGCTTAATTTCTGGAAAAAAATGCCCAAACAATTTAATATGCCAATGGCTTTTGTACAGGCTTATCTTGGTCAGACACAATGATGGAGGGAAATTACACAGTATACATACACATCTAAATCATTACTCTTCCCAATTATGTGTATTAATTCCAATATGCTTTGTTCCAAGTGTTAGCTCTTACTAAAAGAGAATCTTAGCTTCTGAATTTACGGCAAAAAGAAACAAAAGAAAAAGGTGGAAGTGGATGCAAACAAAGCTAGTTTAGAGTAAGGTAGCAAATATTTTCCACATACATTATGAAACACATGATAGAAAACCTTATAGTTAGACATTTAAAAGTATGTGACATGAAGAAATGTTTGTACTATAATGTTGCTAAGTTGAATGAAGTTTAGCTTAATGCTGCCTTCATACACATTTTAAGTTTGGCCCAATGGTTTCTCTACAGAATGAACTGTAACTTAATTTGATGTATTAACAGTCCATACACTGAGAGGATACTCTTAGAACAAGTAGACAAGTTTCAGCCAATCATGGCAGCTAAACTTTCAGCCAGTCAAAGGTTGATAGCTGCCAAAGCATGACCATATAAGGCAAAAGCCAACTACAGTCAATTTGTTGTTTCTGTATGTCACTTCCTTTTTTCTAGCTATAAATATGGAGGCCCCCGTGGTGGGGTAAAGCATTCTCAATCATTTTTGGTCCAGACTGATGGGCAATTCATAAATTATTTCTTTGCTCAAATTAACTGTGAAATTTAATTTATCTAAGTTTCTTTTTTGTTTTGTTTTGTTTTGTTTGTTTTTTGGTACCAGGAATCGAACTCAGGACTTTGCGCTTGCCAGGCAGGCGCTAGTGTCTAAAGTTTTTTTAAACAGTATTCACTTAGAAAAGTAGGTTAAAAATCATATATAACTTGATTTAAAAATATTTGTGGTCACTCATTTATATCAAGTTATGATTGATTTTTAACCTGCTTTTCTCAATGATAAATTGAGACTGAATTTCTCACCTGCATGGCAAGATAGGAGCTCAGAGTTAGATTCGAATCAATCTAAAGAAATGCAATATTTTTTTTGATGGAATGAGAGTTGCATCTACAATATGTACATGCACACACAGACTACTAGAAAATACATTCTTAGAATAATATTCCTCTCTTCTCTAGATATTAGAGAAAAAATAACTAAAACTTTTAACAGTGATTTTCCCTAACTTGTGGGCTGTAAGGACCATTTTTCATACTATCTTCATTTGAAAAACATTAAAATAAATGTGTATTATGTTTTTAATTAGAAAAATAAAACTATAAACTGAACCTTTTTTTTCCTGTATATTTGAGTAATGAGAAAAAGGGATGGGCATATAGCCTGAACTTACGATCTATTTTCCAGCTATTTCAGATGTACCCATATTAACTTTCCTAGAAGTATAATATCAACTCAACTTTAAACAACAAGCTTTTTTCACATAAAAAGTATTATATACCTTCTAAACTCTGAAAATTTATAACAGTCATGGTCCAAGCAAGAAATAATATATTCAAATGGAGAGTATGGTCGGAGTATGGGCAGGCAAACAAGAGCGGCTGCAGGACCACCGCCACCCTGTGACCAACATGGAGATAGGGAGGGTGACAAATACCAATTCCTCTCTCCTATTGCTTTCTGATCTCCTGCTGTTGGCTGAGCCTAATTAAAAGTCAGAGAGGAAGGGACTTTGCTGACGCAATCAATAACAGAGTGAAACAGATCTACAGAAGCAACAGAGAATATCTAACATAATGACATTGAAGTCCAAGCAATTTCACAATTTTACCACAAATATTTCCAAATTTTAAAAAATTGTGCTAGCATATGGAAACAATTTTAGACTTCACTCTTTTGTACTATGTAATGCATTTGGAATTATTACTATGACAGCTAAAGTACTTTTATTCATTCATTCTTTTAACTAAACTGCATTGAACACTGAGTTTGTGTGACATATTAGATACATATATACCAAGGGAAATATGACACAATCCCTGTACTCCAGGAACTTGTGATTAAATCTATGAAGATAACATGTAAATAACCTATTATGCAACCAAGTATTACATGTATAGTAGGGTGCTAAAATGGGACTGTTTCAGATTTGGCTGAGGTTCCCAGAAAGTAAAATGTCAACTATTCCTACATTCCACAATTAAATGGAAAATCACCATAAGAAATTTTCAATAAAGGAGGGGGGACTGCTTTTGCAACTCTTAACTATCCCACTGTTGCAGGAAAAACTGAATCAACAGTAGCCAGAAGCTCAGGAGAAGAAAGGAAATTTTAATTACTCTAGTGGACCCCAGAGGGGTAATCTCCAAAGTCCGAGGTGGTAATTACAGAGAGCTTGTCTTATTTATAGGGTAAATTTACAAGGAGAAGTTACAAGGAGATAAATTTTTGCTGGAGGCCAGGGTACAATGGGTATTTTGTGATGAACACAGTGATGAACATAGTCGTATATGCAGCAAGTTGTTTTTAGCACATTCACAGAAGTTTCAATTTGATGACAAATCATATAATTTAGCTGAGTTCAGTGGCAGAGAACAGAATGACTGCAGCTTTATTTAACAAAATGGCTGCAGTCAGGTCAGGATTTCTACTTCACAACCACTTCTAAGTCAGAAAGAAGCTGGAATTTAGAAGATTAGGAGACCTTTCGGTGGGCTGTGATAGGACACTGCTTTCCCTCACCTCGTGCCTAGTGGCAGTTAACAATGAGCTGACAGCCAGATGACATATATTTACCCAAACACGAGCCAGAGATTACCAGTGTTTTCTCACGGGGGTTAGAATGGAGGTGTTTCCAAAGAACCCATAAAGTAACAAGTGTCCGCCTTAAACACCTACCAAGCTCAGAAGAGTACCGTTCCAATCCTTAATCACAGAACTGTCGCGGCCAAGTTAAGAACTTTCCACACCTTTCTGTTTCCCCTTGGAAGACGTAAGCAACCTACTTGGTGGTAGTGGTGGGAGGGTGTTAGGACAGAAACATAGGCAGGGACAAAGACAGGAAGTCAACCATTTCCCCCTTGCCATGGCAGGCTCAAATTGGGGGAAATAAGAAGCTTCTCCCTTAAAATTTTAGTATTGAATATGTTAATTACTGATTTAAGAGTGTTTAGTGGGCTAATTCTTTTTTTACTTGAATGTCAGGACATTTGTCACCATGTCTAACTCAAGGGTCAGGTATGCTTTAACATGTAGAGAGAAATACTGTAATTATTTGCAAAATGCACCCTACACATCTCACTTGTTCAACCTATCAGTTACAGTTACTATACACAGCAATGAGATTTACATGTCCACGGGAAAATTTTTCAACTTTGCTTTTTTTTAGAATTTACTTTCATCTGATTCTTCAAATGCTTGATATAGTTTACTAATAACCTATAAAAAGTAGTGCTCTGTCCACAGATCCAGTCCCCCTATAAAATCTCTTTATTGATCATTTTTCAGCTCCTGGTTAAGAAACAAGTATAAGTTGGGCATCGTGGCACATGCCTGTAATCTCAGCATTTGGGAGGTTGAGGCAGGAAGGATCACTGTGAGTTCAAGGTCAGCCTGCGTTACACAGCAAAACCCTGTCTAAAAAAAGAAAGAAAAGAAAAAAAAGAAATAGGTATCACATTGCTTGCCTAGTTTATGAGGCTTTAATAAGTGCCTTAAATTATGACAAAGAGGCCAACTAAATGTCCCTCCTCTTGATCTACAAGTGGAACTTTGATAAGAACTGCTCTGAGGAGTCAGTTATTGTACCGTGAATGAAGAATACATCACATAGCCCCAGTTATTAGCATAGGAGATAATAATAGAAAGGACAGGTTTTAGAGTGATAGATTCATCATTCATTCACTCATTTATTCATTCTTTCATGGAAGTTTTAGTGAGTGCCTACTATATTATGCCAGGCTTTGTTTCAGTTACTAAGAATGCCTTAATAAAATTTTAAGTAAAAAATTCCTACCTTCAGATGTTTCTGTAATTTCCTGCTATTTACAATATTCTCTCCAAACCTTCCTCTTGCAGCTTTGAGTTAGCTCTAGAATTTTTTTTCTGTATACAAAAAATGTTCCTTCTATAAAAATTTAACAGTAAGATATTACCATTCCTACTAGCAGGGAGCTCCGACAAATCAATAATAAAATGATTAACAATACTATAGAAAAGGAAATGGAAATCCACTAAAGTAACAAAGAGCTAATAAATATATGAAAAAACTTTACTAGTAATAAAAAATTAAAATTAGAGTTTTTTTTTCTATCAACTTGACAAAGGTAAAAAGTACTTACTATCCAGTGTTGAAGTGAACTATCAAGCACTATAGAATATGAATTGATATAACTTTTTGACAACTTAGTCATATTTAGCATAATTATAAATGTGCATTTCCTTTTGACCTCACGATAGTACTTTCATGAATTCATCAAAAGGTGGTAATCAGAAAAGTACACAAGAGGTATGCTTGTACAAGAGTAGTCATAGTATTTTTATAATAGCAAAAACTTGAAAATAGGGGCCGGGGATATAGCTCAGCAGCATGGCACCTGCCTGGCAAGCACGAGGTCCTGAGTTTGATTTCTAGTTCCACCCCCCAAAAAACAAAAAAAACAAAACTTGAAAATAATCTAACTGCTCATGAATAAGTAAATTATTGTAATTCCAAACAATGGACTACTATGCAACTATTGAACATAGGCCATTATTTGTAGACATGATGAGAAAGCTATAACTTTTTATGTATATGAGTTTATAAAAAAATTTGTTATATATGTGTGATACATGACTAGAGAGAAACGTGGGAAAGAATTGTAAAGATGTTCATGTTACATGAGTTTTTTTTTTTTTTTTTTTTTTCTTTTTGGTAGTATAGTACTGGGGATTGAAACCAGTGCTTTCCCACTGAGCTATACCCCCTGACTTTTTATTTTACTGATCGATTGACTGATTGGTTTTTTTTGAGACAGGGCCTTGCTATGTCCTCCAGGCTGGCCTTGAACTCACTATGGAGCCCAGGCTGGCTTCAACCTCACAGCAATCCTCCTGCTTCATCCTCCCGAGTGCTGAGAATACAGGCATGTACCACTACACTAGGCCCTTTATTTTACTTTTTGAGATAGGGTCTAAGTCACTAAATTGCCCAGGCTGGGCTCAAACTTGTGATCCTCCTGCCATGACAATTTTTAAACAAAGATTTTTTACAAAGTCATCCAACATTCATATTCATTCACTCAGCACTATCTATTAAGCACATAATACATGCTAGGCATTATGCTAGGTGCTGGGCAAACAAAATAAACTGTTCACTCAGTTTAATTCACTAAAGTAACGGTATTTTTAAAAAATGACAACAATCACTGTTGGTGAACTTAAAGAGAACAATCTCATATACTATTGAGAGTATAAGTGGAATTGAAAGCCTTACGATATCCATTTCATTTGAATCTACAGTTCCATTTGTAGCTACTTGTTCTTTAAAAAGGTATGGATGTACATAAAAATATAAGTAAGCTGTTGGGGTGGTACATAAATATGAAACAATAGGGACCTGTGTAAATAATACTCATAGTGCAGAGTACTATGGGATTTGTGGAAAATGTTTAACACGCATAAATGTTCAAAACAGATACATGAAAAGATTTTAAAAGGTACTAACTTGAAGTGAATTTAAGCATATCAGTTAAGTAATTTGAGCCTGTTACTTTCTCTGCGAAGCGCAGATTCTTAAGAACACTTACCTTCCTGAATCTAGGTATTCATTCTTCTTTTTTATAAGAAAAGTAGCAATCGGTAGATGTGTGATTAGTAGCTGTATGCAGACTGTCATAAACTATTTCTTCTAAGGACTTACCAAAAAATGCTCTCAAAAATAAAAAAATACATAATTCGTTAGAAAACGTCCATTTTTTCCCTCAGGTATTGTGCTCGGGTCTGAGAGCATAGAAAGTCATTAGTACCCCCATGAAGTGCAACGTCTGGTGGAAGAAACCAATAATCACAATAAAAATGAATGATCAATGGCAACAGAATCTTGAAAAAGATGTCCAGGCAGTAAGGAAGAGGATTCCAAAACTGAAAGAAAAGCACGTACACAAACGAAATACTCAAGGAAGAGTACAGTTGACACACACAAACGGCCCATTGTTTTGTGCGCTTTTCCATAACCTACATCTCAGTCACACAGTTCCCCAAATCTCTGTGGACAGTGAATGAGAAGTTGAAAGGCACATTCAGAGCACCCGGTGTTGCAGCGGGGGTGTCGAGGCCATCTATCCGCAGGGATGAGAAACTGGAGCGACTCTGCAATACTCAGGGAATCTCGCTGAGAATACAAGAAGGGTAATATGATAGGACACCCAGCAGTTCTGCATAGCTACCGCTCCACACCCAGGTTTTCCCGCCAATCTCAGTTTTTGTACCTTCAAGGCCCCGCCCACGCCCGCGAGGCGCGCTGGGAGTTCTGAGAGCCCGCAAGCCCAGAAAACTTATCGATATCTCTGGAATGGACTGCCCTACCCTGCGCCGCCGCCGTCAAAATCCCACAGACCTCTCTGTCGATCGCCGAGCGGAAGTTTCGGCAGCTCTCCTCGATTCGCCGCTTTGCAGGAGGGTGCTAGCCTGGTCCGCGACCGAGCTATGGTGGGTTGAATCCTGATCCTCGGAAAGTTTAGGGCCGAGGTCCCGTGACTGGGGGATGGTGATCTGCCTCTCTTGTTATCCGTAGGGTGGTCCAGGGCCACGGGGCATAGGAACCTCAGCTTAACGGGAGGCTCGGGCCGTGATTCAGCATCTCCGGCCTGGCCGGAGGAGTGGCGGTCGGTAGTCGGTGCGGCCTTTTTGCGCCCGGCTTATTTCACTTTCCAGGGGGCCTCTAGCACACACGTTCCCTGGTCATTTAATCGAGTTTGGAGTACTTCCCGAGCGTTCTTGAAGGGCCTTTCGTGCTATCTTTAGGACAGAAGAGAGCTTAGAGACCTAACTCGGAGGCCTTCCAGTATCATAGGTGCGGATTTGACTACGATTTGTGTTCTTGGATCACATCCATTTTCCTAGCGTGCCCTTCTCATTTATCTGTCTCCTAAAGCACCATCAGAAAAGGCTCTTTTCAATCACTTTGCCCAGTCACCTGGGGCTCTCGGCTTCCATTGAGTCTGACACTCCGGGCTCGACCATCTCACCCCATGGTGATTCTCCCAAGTACTGACTGATTTCCTTTAGTAGTGTCATTATAGCAGTAAAGTTTTTATCGCTGTAGCTATTCGTATCCACCTTTAAATTCCTGAGGACTTTTTTTGTTTTTTTCACTCAGTATATTTATTAGTACAAAGCACTTTCACAAGGCACAAGTATAGTTTGAGTTAAAAGATGCATCGGACATGTCATAGTAATCATAGTATAAGAATAGAACATGTCATAGTAATCATAGTATAAGAATAGAAGGATGTGTAAAGAGCTATGGAAATACATGTTGGAAAAGATGGAGAAAACTTCAAGAGATCTGAACTAATTTAAAGAAAAGGAAAGGCTTTTAACCACTTATTAGGGCCTTGTGTAAGAGAACAGCATAAGCAGAAATAGGAAAAAAAATTAATGCATATGAACATTAGCAATTATCTGCTCAAAATGGAGAGTGGCAGGGTGAGAAGTTGGACAGATAGGACCCATCTAATCAGCTTCTGCCTCCCCATCAGCTCTTGGTAAAGGTAGAATTGGCTTGCAGTATTGAGTATAGTAACACTGTTCCAGTGAGATTGCATCAACAGAATTGCTTTAATTTTGAATGGAAACACATGCAACACATTTCTTAATATTAACAGCTGGGATTTGTAATGGTCTATTAATAAGTCTTTTTTCTGTTACTTTTAGTTTCGCAACCAGTATGACAATGATGTCACTGTTTGGAGCCCTCAGGTAAAAAATAATGTTTCTATGAAGTCTTTTTTCTTTAACATGCGGGTACCAGGAGTCGAACTCAGGACCTCCCCCTTGCCAGGCAGGCGCTTATGCTGCTGAACTATGTCACTGGCCTTGTGAAGTGGTTTTTAATAGCTGCAACAGGTTTAGAAACTTGTGAGATTGTAGGCTGTGAAAAAAATGTATTATAATCATTTTAGACCCAACTAGAACTTAAATTTTATAGTTAAGTTTCCTGGTTTTAAAAACATCATTTGAAATTTATACTTACCCAAGGTTTGGGAAATTTTAACTTATAAAAGGATCTTCTAGGTTATGCCAAGATGTGTTATTTTCTTCTCTTTAGGGCAGGATTCATCAAATTGAATATGCGATGGAAGCTGTTAAACAAGGTTCTGCCACGGTTGGTCTGAAATCAAAAACCCATGCAGTGTTAGTGGCTTTGAAGGTAAAAAAAAAAAGCAATAAATATATCATCCTCTTTTAGAAAACAGAACTACCAAATGTAAATTTCACTGTATAAACAATAAAATTGGAAACTTATTCTTACATCTTACAATGTCTTTGTTTAGAGGGCACAGTCAGAGCTTGCAGCTCACCAGAAAAAAATTCTCCATGTTGACAACCATATCGGCATCTCTATCGCAGGACTTACTGCTGATGCTAGACTCTTATGGTAAGTATGCTCATGAAAAACAAAAGAAACATCCCTTTTCATTCACACTTGATTACTTTTCTACAAAAGTTCTAGATATTTTAGGAAGTTGTTTGCCAGAATATTTTGATAATACCTTAGTGGGTTAGTATTTCCATTTCTTGGTTCTTGTGATAGTAACTAATGGAATTAAACACATTAATATTAACACTTTTGAGAAGTCACTGAATAGTATGCTACGTACTAAGGCAGTATATTTTCTTTAAAGCCATGTATGTCTAAGAAGATGTTGACACTTTTATCTAATGTTTAAGGATGAGCCAAACCACCCTTCTTTAATATTCCAGTATGTATTAGACCTTTTATTTTTTTTGCAAAACCAAATAGTGGATAAGGTAGGGTACAGAAAGTTGATTCAGACATGGATCTTGTCTTCAAGGAACTTAAAATCTAGTTATCTATAATACAAGATAGGGAGTGGAAAATAATAAATTTCTGTGAACATCCAGAGGAGATAAAGAGTATTTCTGACTAAAAAAAAAATGTGTAAATGAAGTGGATCTTTGAAATCACACAGGTTGAATTCTCACTTCATCACTTAATGTCTGAGATAGGGATAATAACCTAATCACTCAATTTATATTTTCTTTTGGAAGGTTATTGTTAAATAGCCTACCATGGGGGCCGGTGAGATGGCTCAGCGGCGTAAGCGCCTGCCTTGCAAGCGCGAGGGCCCAAGTTCAACTCCTGGATCCCACATACAAAAAAGGAGCCGGTGATATCGCTCAGAGGCACGGGTGCCTGTTGGCGCGCGAGGTCCTGAGGTCGACCCCCCGGTACCCACAAAAAAAAAAAAAAAAAAAAAAGCCTACCATGTAGAGCACTTAACACTACCTTTCAGGTAGTATGTGAGTGTGTGTGTTTAGGGTAGGAGGTAGTTAGGCAAAGCTAGCTTGTTAAGTTCTTGATATGATTAGGGAAGAAAAAATATGAACGGTAAGAACAAATGCTGATGCCATTGTTCAAGATTTTCAAGTTATATGGCCAGTCCCTTACTCTTTTAAATCAGTGGTATATGGACACTATTACAGGTTTCTGCCTGCTCCTAAAAATGTACAGTGTGTTATATTGTCAAACATTTAACCCAATTGTCTAAAATATGGACATGCCAACATATAATTAATATAAAAAACTTTATTAATGAGATGCAGTACATGGTTTTGGTACTAACTCATTGAAGTTTGGTGTGTATTTTGTGCTTACAATGCATTTCAGTTTAGATACTTTTTAATGACTCAATTGCCACATGTGATTCGTGCCTACCATGTTGGGTACTGCAGTTTTAGACACTTTTTTGAACTTGACTTAAAAGCGCTGAACAGATAGCTTGGTTCCTGTAGTCAGCGTTTGATCATCAGGTTTTAGGTATGTATCTCTGTGGTAGATGTGTAGTAGATGCCTGGCATGCACAAAGCCCAGTGTTCAGCCCCAGCACCACACACACACGAAAAGATCAGATCTTCAGCTGTGATAGATACGTAATAGACAAAGTAACATGAGAAGAAAAGGGGATATCTTTTTTTTGTAGTTTATTCTCTAATAGGTATGAATTTGCTTTTGCCCAATATTAACCTTACTCGAATCTTTTCAGGTTTAATAGTGAAACTCAGCAAACTATTGTCTGGTATCTCCCGTAGAATGCTGCTTATGAAGAGAAATAACACTGTCAGGACCATATAAAGATGTCCTCTGCATTGGATTCTGTTTTTTGCAATTGGTGGATTGGGGAAATTTTAATCTGTTTTCAGTATAAAAAAGCAAAGTAGGTACTCTTCCTGGTTCAAGACCTAAAAATTAAGACAAACTCTTGCTGGCAGTGGAAATGATAAGACAGAGATTGTTCTTTTTTCTTTGCTTGGTTTTCTCTTCTCTATAAGTGCTCTGAGACGGAGATGTAGAACTAAGAGATAGTTTTATTTTTTATTTTGAGATACAGTCTCTGTAAGTTATCCAGCCTGGCCTTGAACTTGTGATTCTCCTGCCTCAGCCTCCTGAGTTGCTGGGATTATAGGCATGCACCACTGTGCCTGCCAGTTCATTCAGTTTTAAAACCTCATGTGGAGGGCTGGGTGTGGTGGCGCACACCTGTAATCCCAGTACTTGGGAGGCTGAGGCAGGTGGATCACTGCAAGTTAAAGGCCAGCCTGGGCTACAACTGAACTGCATAGACCTTGTCTCAAAAAAAACAACAAAAAAACCTCGTGTGGTACAAAGGATGATGATGCTCACCTGTAATCCCTGCACTCTGGGAGGCTGAGGCAAGAAAATCACAAATTCGAGCCCACCCTGGGCAATTCAGTAACTTGGTGAGATCCTGTCTCAAAATTTAAAGAAGCGTGCAGGGATGTACTTCAGTGCAAAGGCCCTGGGTTCAATTCCCAGTACAACCAAAAGAATCAACCAACCAAACAAACAAAAATAAACTTCACATAGCCCCAGTGTTTAATACACAGAAAAATGTATCCTTGTGGCCTTGTCTTTCTTACCTGTCTGATTTCCTTATATGGATGCAATCCATGAAAATGTTTAGAAGGAAGCAAAGTGAAATCAGACTGCTGTGTTTAGGTAGGATTAGCTCTGCAATTTTAAGTTACTGATTTTTCTTGTTTTGTTTTTTTTTTAGTAATTTTATGCGACAGGAGTGTTTGGATTCCAGATTCGTATTTGACAGACCACTTCCTGTATCTCGTCTTGTATCTCTAATTGGAAGCAGTATCCTTTCTATGTTAGCATTTATGAATGTGAACTCAAAAGTTTTGGTACTTAATTTTTCTATTAGTTATTAAAAATATGATAACACATAGTTACAATTGTAAAAAGTTTTAAGGCATTATGTTGCTCTTTCATTAGCTCCCAATTTTAGCAAAACTATCCAAGCATTATTATTAGAGGGTACTTAAAATTTCTTTTTGGTTCTAGAAATCCCAAAGAGTGTTGGACCATTTCTATCCAAAACAAAAGAGGTTCTACATTTTGTTTATTGGTGCTCATCTTCGGGATTGGTGCCAAGTCAAACAGGTTGTAATGTTAGGCTAAAGAACTGTCCTATTTTATTTTTTTATTCCTGTGGATTATGCAACAATTAAGAAAGAGGCTAGAGGTGTTTATTAATAATGTTTAATTTGAAAATAATGATAACACTTTATTCCTTGTTAGAGCAAATTCTTTAACTAATTTAGAGACCCAGATACCAACACAGCGGTATGGCCGGAGACCATATGGTGTCGGGCTGCTTATTGCTGGTTATGATGTAAGTTCATGGAGTCCTGTTACATTTTAGTGATTTTTTTAAAAGCCAACAAGATGTTTTTGTGATTTTTTTTTTTTTTTTTAGCTCAACTAAAGTTAAGAATTATGTGGTGTACTTATTTCCATTTGTAGGATATGGGCCCTCACATTTTCCAGACCTGTCCATCTGCTAACTATTTTGACTGCAGAGCTATGTCTATTGGAGCCCGTTCTCAATCAGCTCGCACTTACTTGGAGAGACATATGTCTGAATTTATGGAGTGTAAGTGATAGCTTTGCATGGTTTAGTTTGGTTTTGCCTCCTCCATTCTTTATATAGTGAATAAATGTAGCATCTTAAATGAAAACTCATCATAATAGAAGGAGTTTTTTTAAAAATTAAGTCCTTGAAGTGTTTATGTTTCTGGCACACATACTAGATTTTACTCCCGGTTACCACAGTAGTTTCAATCACCAGTAGAACTTTTTCATAATATACATGTATCCCCAGCCTTTACAGTTCTTGATTCGTTTGGTTTAAACTGTGTCCCAAATAGAATTGAGAACAACTGTACCAATTGCCATTTGCCATTTGTAAGTTGTGTTTACAATTTCTAGTGTTCTGTGATTCTGTTCCAATTTTAAGCCACATGTACATTTCTTCATTAAGTAGTCCATAAATACCAAATAGAAGGCAATGTAGTCATGGAAAAGAAAGATAAGTGATATAAAATGATAGGGCAGGTTTTCAAGTGCTTTTCTTCACATTAGAAAGAGAGGATCAAGGCTTTAACATTTCTCATAGCTGTCTTACAGATTTTCATGTGATAATACAGTATTCTGTGGAGGAAATACTTGGGGCTCAGTAAATACAGAGAAAAACAATTCTCTCAAAATAAACTGTGTATGGGACAATAATAGGTTTAACTTTGAGGAAAGCGAGTGCTAGCTGGATGTAGTGGTACACACCTGTAATTCCCTGCACTGTGAGACGCTCAGGCAAAAGGATCACAAGTTTGAGCTCAGCCTGAGTAGTTTAGCAACTTAGCAGAATTTTCAAAATAAATAGGGCTGGGACGTAGCTTAGGGCAAAGACTCTGGGTTTGATTCCCAGTA
The DNA here is from genome assembly GCA_028451465.1 of Erethizon dorsatum. Taxonomy (NCBI): domain Eukaryota; kingdom Metazoa; phylum Chordata; class Mammalia; order Rodentia; family Erethizontidae; genus Erethizon; species Erethizon dorsatum. Next base: position 68,703,783 of record CM051827.1, on the reverse strand, counting down.
CTGAAAAAAAAAAAAAAAATGAGTTCTAGAACCAGGTAACCTGGAGAAATACTGGGTTAAAGTTTAATATTTTAAATAATGATACCTGGTTGGGGATCCCCCTTATCGCCCCCATATTTGGTAATTGGCGAAGACTCATAGGACTCATTACGCACTTGTACTCACAGCTTAGACTTAGAGCAGCACAAGAGGAAGCTGTGTGCAGGCTTCCTTATACACTTTCCCATCTCAGAAGGGGTTTCAGAGCATATATTTCTGCCCAGGGGAGCTCATCAGAAACTCAGTATCCAAAGTTTAATTGACGCTTAGTCACACAAGCACATTCCTTACACATTCCAGCCTGGATAAGAAATTAGTAAGAGTTTTATTGAATCTGTAGATCATTTTGGAAAGTATTGCTCCTGTTTTAATACAGATGGTCCCCAACTTAGGATAGTTCCACATATAAATTTTATACTTTATGATGATGTGAAAGCAGTATGCACTCAGTAGAAAATGAACTTTGGGTTTTAAATTTTGATCTTTTTCCTGGGCTAGCCATATGTGTTAAGATACTATTTCATGATTCAGGGCAGCGAGCAGTGGATCCCAGTGGGCCACATGATTAATCACAAGGTTAAACAACTAAGCTGTGACATTTGGTAGGTTAGGAATATTAAATGCATTTTTTACTTATTTCCAATTTACAATGGGTTTATCAGTGTATAACCCCATCATAAGTCAAAAAGCATCTGTACAAGCCTTCTCATCTCTGAACATCAGATGTCTTTCCATTTACTTAGGTCTTTAATTTTTTTAATGTTTTATAGTTTTCAGTATGCATACCTTGTAGTTTTTGTTAAATTTTTTCATAAGTATTTTATTTGGTGTTAAAGGTGAAGAGTATTTTCTTAATGTTATTTATAGATTGTTTATTGTAAGAATGTTGAAATACAGTTGATTTTTTATGTATTGATCTTGTATCCTGCAACCTTGCTGAACTCATTTATTAGTTATGGTAGTGTTACACTGATTGACTTTTCAAGTGTTAAACCAACTTTGCATTCCTGAGAAAAGATCCCACCTGATCATGACGTATAATCCTTTTTCTGTGTTGCTGGATTGAGTCTGTAGTACTTTGTTGAGGCCTTTTGTGTCTGTATTCATAAAGGAAATTGGTTTGTAGTTTTCTATCATGACTTTATCTGGTTTTGGTGTTAGCATATCTTAGTTACTTTTCTCATTGCTGAGACCAAATACCCAGTTCCCAAAGTTAAGGGAGGAATGATTTATTTAGCGCAGTTTGTAGAGGTTTCAGTCCATAATTGGCTGGGTCCAAGGTAGGGTGCTTGGCAGAGGGGCATCCCAGAGGAGAAACAGTTCATGGCAGCAGAAGACAAGAGGCAAGCCTCTTTCTGTCCCTTGTATTGTATGCAGGCCACCCACCCTAGGGCGGGTATAGCACTCACACCCCCAATCCCAGCGTTGGACCTTGAATCAATCACAAACTCTAGACTCAGCTACCTCTGAAAAAGCCTAAGACTGCATGAGGCTTTGGGGGGACATCTAGACACAAACTATATCATAGTTATACTGAATGAGTGGGATATCCCTTTCTATAAAAAGCAAATATAGGGACTAGCATTTCCATAGGACACATTCTAGAAAAGTGTGACTGATACTTGTCAATCAGGATTTTTATTTAACCTAGCCAAAGAACAAGTAAGACTTAGTAACATTTTTTCTTACTAATTCAGTAATAATCATCAGTGTCGATTGCTGTTAGAAGAGTATATGACTAGCTTTAAACTTTTAGCTGTTCTTTATTGTGGTAAGTTTAGTGTGTAATACTACAATTTCAGACTCTAGACTTCATAAATAAAAAGAAGCCTAGTCTGCTGAAATGAATAAATAATTGTTAATTTATTACATATAGGTAATTTAAATGAACTGGTTAAGCATGGTCTGCGTGCCTTAAGAGAGACACTTCCTGCGGAGCAGGACCTGACTACTAAGGTAAATAGCATGTTTTCCAGTTGTAGATATTAACATTACAGTTTAATCTTTTATTGCATAAATGTAAGTAATAGAAGAATATATAGTTATATTTTTTAATTTGGGAGATGGTTGTCTTGGCTTATTTCCCTTGAAGCTATTCACTAAATGATTTGATTTTTTTTTTTTTTAATATGCGGGTACTGGGAGTTGAAGGCAGGACATCGCACTTGCCAGGCAGGCACTTATGCTGCTGAGCTATATCACCGGCCCAGTGATCTGATTTTGAAATGTTATTTTTTTAAATGTTTCTTAGAGAAATAAAACCAGTAAGTCTGGTGTAGAATGTATCCCCACCCCCAGGAGAAATCTGTATGTTTGTATTATTAATGTGTTTAACAAATATGGATATATTGAGCCCTTACCCATGCCATGTTCTAGGTATTGAGAATATGGTAAGCACAACAAAGATCTTGGCCTTTATTGTACATATATTCTGGTGAGGAGAGATATTGTACATATATTCTGGTAAGTTAATTATATAGTATATTAGAAGGTGATAAATGCTATAGGAGAACTGGCTAATACTGAAAACAATGACTAATTGGCTGCAAGAAGATAGTGTGGCAGATGTAACTTAAAATAGGATGATCAGTGGGGCATGGTGGGGTGTGCCTGTAATCCCAGTGCTCTGGCTGAGGCAGGAGGATCGCCAAGAGTTTGAGGCTAACCTGGGCTACATAGTGAGTTCAAAGCTAGCCTGGGCTACGTAGTTAAACCCTGTATTAAAAAAACAAAAAGAGAAAAAGCAAAAGAGACTAAGCAAGATGACCAGAGAAGGAGGAAAACTGGAAAATGATACATCCTTAAAAGCAAATGAAACTTTCAAGGAGTAGAAAATTAGAAAGTGCTAAGAGATAAGAAAGTTGGTTTAGCAATGATGTCACTAAGGACTTGCCAAGACAGTCTTACTGGATGGTTGGAGCAAAAGCCTGACAGGAATGGAATCTGGAGAGAATGGGAGAAGAGAAATTGGAGATAGCTCTTTGGGAGATGTTTCTGATGCAGGTTCAGAAAAACAGTGGTGGTTGGGAAAAGGTACAGTAAGGGTTTTCATTTTTTGTTTTGTTTTGTTTTGTTTTTTTGTGGGTACCGGGTGTCGACTTCAGGACCTCATGCACCAGCAGGCGCCTGTGCCACTGAGTGATATCACTGGCCCTTTTTTCGTATGTGGGTACCGGGAGTTGAACTCAGGACCTTGTGCTTGCCAGGCAGGCGCTTATGCCACTGAGCTATCTCAACGGTCCCTGTTTTGGTTTTTTAAGATGGAAGAAATATCATATTTGCTATATGGTTCTGAAAAGTATTGAGTATGAAAGGAAGCATTTATGCAGGAGAATAATGAGGAAAACTGCTTAGAGCAATATCCTTTAACAGTACACTGGTGGGAAGGTTGTCCTTTGAGAGGAAATTGGACTACTCATTCATAGTAATGAGAAAGAAGAGAATCTAGAGACAGGTACAGGAAAGAGTGGATATGATGGGAGCTTGTGAGTGTTCTCTTCCAGTTGCTTCTATTTTCTCAGTGAAATAGGACCAAGATTTCAGCTGCAAGGAGAATGAAGAATTAAAAGGGGAGTTGTCCAATAGCAGGGGAGATTGAATGATATAGTTATTGGAATAGTATAATCCAGAAAGAAGCCACTAAGGCCTACTTGAGGCTAATAATTATAATTAAAGTGAGATTAGTCAGCATTATAAAGCCACTTTGTTATAGTCATTGGATAATTATTATTTAATGTCAATGCAAAGACTTTATTGCCTGCAGAATCTTCTTTAAACAATGTTCCTATAGCATAGACCTTTAGGGTTACTCATGATAGCCAAAAGTGAATATTAAATCTGTAACTGACAAGGGCCTACTAGTCCGTCTCTTTTTCCTACATATAAGTAGCTTTTAAAGTCTCAAATTCAAGTGCTCTAAATTTTTATTTTGTGATTTTTCATCCAACATTTTATTATAAACGTTTTTCTGACTTGAATTCTCCTTTTAAAATTTTTTTTTATTTTTACCATTTCCTCCCTCAGAATGTTTCCATTGGAATTGTTGGTAAAGACCTGGAGTTCACAATCTATGATGATGATGATGTGTCTCCATTCCTGGAAGGTCTTGAAGAAAGACCACAGAGAAAGGCACAGGTATATAATGAATCATAACACAAGAGACTAGTTCCGTCCTCAGCTGCTGTTCCTCTCTCACAACTGTGTAAATCCACCATTTTTATCTTTTAATTATTGAGATGGGCCCATGATTTAAATGGTGATAGAAAAACTAAGAACTGAATAAAGTAAAATATTAAGAGGGCAGTGATCTCCATAAACACAAAAAAGGGAAGAGTTAATGATTTGGATATATATTGGTATGTAATAAGCTGCCCCTGAAACTTTCAAGTGTAAAACAGCAGACATTGTTTCTTACAATTCTGTGGCTGATGGGGGCTCAGCTCAGTGGTTCTTTTGCCAGTCTCACTTGGGATCTCACAGATGCTGCAGTTCGATGTGGAGTGGGGCTGGAACATCCAAGATGACCACTTATATGTCTTCTGCCATCACCCTCTGGGTGTCTTAGAGGGGCAACTAGAGGGCTGGGTCCTCTTGATGGCTAGACCTATCTATGTATGTATGTAGTCTAAGAAGCAGGGCCTCTCTAGTAGGGTGGTGACTCAGCTTGCAAAAAAGCTCAAAAGTGCAAGCTGCCAGCCATTGGCACAGCATCACCTCTGCTTGTTCTGTTGGTTAAAGGGAGTCACAGGGCCTGCCCTGATTCTTTGTGAGTGGGGATTGGTAGAAGTATTTGTTGGGGACCAACTTTGTACACTAAGTTAGCTCTTTATAAATTATGACAAAAGCATCAAGAAGTATTAGTTTTAAAAAGTTTTTTTAAACAAACAGAAGCAACCAGGTGTAGTAGCACATGCCTTTAATCCCAGCAATTGGGAGGCTGAGGCAAGAGGCTCACCATGAGTTCGAGGCCAGCCTGGGCTCCATAGTGGGTTCAAGGCCAGGATGAACTACATAGGGAGACTCTGTCTCAAAAAGGAAAAAAAAAAAAAGCAGCCTTGGTGAATCTCAGGTAAAATATGAGTCTTTTGGCTGAATGTTTAAAATATACAAACTTGAGAAAGATACTGCTAGCTGGACTTGGTTGCACACACCAAGCCCAGCACTTGGGAGGCTTAAGAGGACTGCTGCAAATTTAAGCCCAGCCTAGGCTACGTAGTAAGTTCAAGGCAAGGCTGCATAGTAAGGCTCTGTCTTAAAAAAAAAACCATTGATGGGGCTGGTGAGATGGCTCAGCGGCATAAGCACTTGCCTGGCAAGCGCGAGGGCCCGAGTTCGACTCCCGGAACCCACATACGAGAAAAAGGGCCGGTGATATCGCTCAGCGGCACGGGCGCCTACTGGCGCACAAGGTCCTGAGGTCGACCCCTGGTACCCACAAAAAAAAAAAAAAAAAAATTTTTTGGGAAGAATGCTATGAATGCCATGTAGCTGGTTGGTTTGAATGTATTTTTGCAATTTATTATTGGTAAAAGGGAAAAGGATATGAAAAAATTACTGTGTGTATGTTAAACTTCGTAAAATAATGTAAGAAAGGCTTTTAACTTTTGAGCAAGACAAAGTATGATAAAATTGTGGACTTGTTCAATGATTTTTGGGTTTTCAGAACTGAAATTTATATATGTTTTTTTTTTCAAGATATCTCCCAACCCTTTTTTCTTATTTTTTATAATATAATATTTGTGACTAGGAATATATATTGATCAAGTGTTCATTTTACTCTTTTTTTCATCCCTCTTAAGCCTGCACAACCTGCTGATGAACCTGCAGAAAAAGCTGATGAACCAATGGAACATTAGTAAACCAGTCTCTGTGTGTATCATCAAATATGTAAGAATGCAGGAATACTATACTGATGACAGTAATCTATACTTTGAACCAAAAAATGTAGAGTGTGGAATGATATGTTTTAGGAATCAGTCCAGATATGTTTTTTCCAACCAACCTCCCTGAAACTATATAATGAGGTGCAGTTTTCTTTAAGGTGTATAATCATTTTCTAAAAAGCATAGGTATACCAATGTTTTTATATGAAGAAAATAGTGTCTTTGCAGTTTTAAAGACAACTGTGAAATAAAACTGTTTCACTTCCTGGTGTGTTGATTTTTTTGTTTTTTAAGTAGTTTCAACTATATATATAGTAGTCTAGGATTACATTTAGTCATTTGCCATGTTTGCCAGAGTATATTTGCTTGATTTTAATGATATGAGAAAGTACCTCTTATCTACCACAGTTATAAAACTGTTCTAATGAATAAACTGACTGCATAAAAATCTATGGAGATTTATTTCAGGATGGGCATAGTGGTACATGCCAGTAATCCCAGCACTGGGGAGGCTGAGGCAGGAGGATTGTTGTGAGTTCAAGGCCAGCCTGGACTACATAGTGAGTTCAAGGCCAGCCGGAACTACATAGTCAGACCCTGACTCAAAAAATATCAATGGAGATCTGGTTCAGGATACAAATTTTACTGTATAGATTTGGAGATTATTCTATTTAAAACCTAAGAAACCACAGCTTTCCAACAAATGTAGTAAGATTTGGCTGGGGGTGTAGTTCAGTAGTAGGGTGCATGCTTAGTTCACTGTAGGCTGACTCAATCCTTAGCACCCCCCCCCGAAAAAAAAGAAAGAAAAAAGAAAGTGGCAAGATAACTAGCATATGAACCAGTTTTTTTGTCCAGCCAGCAGATGGCAGTAACTGGTCTCCAGGAACTTTCACCAAAAACAAAAAACATTTAAATCTCAGACATCATCCTATCTAGCTCCACTGCAGCATAATCTGTAGGCTGTCTTCTGTTATACTCAAGTATTGCAGAACAGTTTTTTATCTTAGACCAAGCAAAATTAAATTATAGCGAATAATTTTTAAAAATCCAAAATCCCAATACTGTAAAGCCTAGAGGAGTTATTTTATTCTCTGAGATAGTATATCTGTCTAGGGAGGAGAGGTTTATATATGGCAATCCAGATTATAGACCTTATTCTGATTAGCTGCTATTATCTTTGGACAAGTTTATTGTAGCCCAAGGAAACCCTTTGGAAAATTGTAGGATTAAATGGGAGAGTGTACAACATCTTGTAAACTCAAAATTTCATAAAATGTTAGCTTAATTTTTTTTCAGGTTTCCCACGATGTGAAAAGCTTTGGTTGTTTCAATTTGTTAATTCTTGAAAGGAAAATGGTAAAAAAGAAACTCCAGCAGTCTTGTTGAAGATAGGACCTCTCAGTACATATTGGAATGTACGAGATGTCTGTGTGCTCTGGTGGTCTCACAGATCTGCCATTTATTTTGTGAATAGGCCACAGGAACCATGTGGCTGTTTGAACTACAACAGAGCTGCATCAAGCACATGTAATCTGTATACATGCAAAAAGATAAAAATGTAGATGGACTTTCCCCACTTCCCTCCACACGGTGGGTGTGTGTAGTGGGCAGGGAGTGTAGCGGGCAGCTGCCAGATCTGTTCACGTAAGTCTCTCTACCTCTGGGCCTTTCACTGAATCAGCTTGTCTTCGCTGAGTGATTCATTGTTAGAATTACTGTCTTTTTCTGTGTATTCCCTAAATGTAAACTGCTACTTGGCTGGGAGGAAAAAACCTTTGGGCACAGTATTAGAAGTTTTTGCACCACTGGGCATGGGGGTGCACGGCTGTAATCCCAGCACTCGGAGGCTGAGGCAGAAGAATCACTGAGTTTGAGGCCAGCCTGGACTACAAAGTGAGTTCAAGTTCAGCCTGAATTGCATAGTAAAACCCTGTCTCAAAAAAGACAAAAAAAAAAAAAAGTTTTTGCAATATGTGGTTTAATCTTACACACTGACTGTATTTTTTTCACTTTTTAAAAAATTAGTATGTTTGTGATATATGATACATTGTGGGGAATTGGTACATAGGCATATCGCATCTTAGTCCTTTTTATTTCTCCTTCCCCTTCCTTCTCCCTCCATCCCTAAATCCCCTTCCCAGCTGCAAAAGGTCCACCTCCATTTCCTGTTGTCTTTTATTTTGTTGTCTCATTTATATTTTTTTTCTTTTCTTTTCTTTTTTTTTTTTTTTTTTTTTTTTTTTTTTTTGGTTTTTTGAGACAGGGTCTTGCTGTGTAGTTCAGGCTGGCCCTGAACTCACTATGTAGCTCAGGTTGGCCTTGCACTTGTGGTGATCCTCCTGCCTCAGCCTTCTGAGTGCTAAGATTGCAGGCGTGCACCACCATGCCTGGCTCTTAGTGATTTATACTTTGCGTTTCTCTTCTTTTCTTCAATTTTTATTTTTTGTTAGTACATTTTTTAAGTACGTAATGATTACTTTCCTTGTGGGAAGTTGGTATGTATGTCACCTCCCAATTCTTTCTTCATCCCCTTATTCTCTTCCCTTCCTATATCTCTTGGTCCCCTTTCTATTGGTGAAAGATCTGTCTCCCTATTTCCTATTGTCTGTCTTTTATTTTACTCTTTATATCTTATTTTAGGTTGCTTATATAAGAGAAATCATGCAATATTTAAGCTTGTGTGTCTGATTTATTTCACTTAACATTGTGGTCTCAAGATGCATCCATTTTCCTACAAATGACTCAAGTTTACTCTTTATGGCAGAGTAGTACTCCATTGTGTATAAATACCACATTTTCTTTATCCATTTATCTATTGGTGGACATAAGCCTCTTCCACGATTGAGCCATTCATTATGAGTTGTGCTGCTGTAAAACATGAGTATGCATGTATCACTGTAATATCTTTAACTCTTGAGAAGATACCTAGAAGAGGAATACCTGGGTCAAATGGAATTTCTGGTTTTAGTTCTTACTTTGGGTTTCTCATGTAAGAGAAACCATGTGATATTTAACCTTTTTAGATTTATTTCATTTATTATGGTCTCAAGGTGCATCCGTTTTCCTACAAATACCTCAAAGTTATCATTTATGGCTGGTAGTACTCTACTGTTAAACACTAACTTTAGTACTTAAAATTCTCCCTGCCACAATAAGGCTCCACCCCATTACAAAGTTCATTGTGATGCCTTTTATCTTTTCTCTAGTTTGTTATACTCTGTCCATTATTTCATTTAATCTGTGTTGAATAATCAACAGATTCCTAATATCTTAAAAGTCCTATCACTTGGCTATAAAGGTAATAATTCACCTAGAATTATTGGAGCATTTATATGTGCACCTCTGGCATGGTTAGAAATAAAAGTTCATAAAGTAGATTACAGGATTGTGGTTCTAGTCCTGACTTAGTATTTGACTGTTTAGGGCAAGTCTTTTCTTTAGGCATTGATTTCCTAGACTTAGGAATTTTTATGACTTTTTAAATATGGCAAGGTCTTTGCACTCGTTATAATTTAAAAGGCATTCAAGATGACATAATTACATACTTCAGTAAAAAGTCCCAAAACAGTGCATTTTTTTTCCTAAAGTGCATTTTATAACAAGTCAGGAAAAATGGATGAGGCTATATAAGGTTTTGTCATCTGTTCAAAAAGCTCTATATTTAATATATAACATACACCAGCAACAGGTACAGATCTAAAAAGCCTTTTCATACTGTAATATTTTCCTTAATAACACAGGGTCGTGTTAAACACAATGAACCTCTGGGGCTACTAAAGTGGATACAGTGAATCCTATACGAGGGTGCCCTAAACTGCAGTTTTCTTATTGCTAAGTCTAATCTTTCTATTTTGGCCTCATTTCTTGCGGACAGATTCACACTTCTTGGTAAGCCAAGTAGGCTAGAAACCACATAACTACTTTTGTGAAGTTTACATGTTAAAAATGAACACATGGTGTCTTGGTTACTTTTTTCTCGTTGCTGGGACAACACGCCCGACACCCGAAGTTAAAGGAGGAGAGGTTTATTTAGCTCACAGTTAGTGGAGGTTTCAGTCCATACTCAGCTGGCTCCAAGGCAGAGTGGCACATGGCAGAGGGCAACAGTTCATGGTGGGGAAAGGCAGCAAAAGCAGCAAGAGCAGAAGGGAGGAGCAGGAGAGAGAGCAAGCCTCTTTCCCTCCCTTACATCAAATGCAGGCTACCCCGCCCCAGGGTGGATGTAGCACTCATGCCTATAATCCCAGCAGGAGACAATGAATCAGTCACAAACTAGAAGCCTGCCCCCTGACTGCATGAGGCTTTGGGGGGACATCTGGACACAAACCATAACACATGGAAAGGGAACAAACTGTTGGAACATACATTTTGGATTGATCTTGGGAAATTATGCTGAGTAAAAGCAAGCCAATCTCAAAAGATTACATTGCATAATTCCATTATTACATCATTGAAATGGCAAAAATTATACACAGAACAGATTAGTAGTTGCCAGGGTTACAGAGGGAGGTGGCTGTGACTATGAAAACATGAGGGGTTCTTGTGGTACAACTATTATGTATCTTGATAAAATTGTCTAGAAGTGGGAGCCGGTGAGATGGCTCAGCGGCGTAAGCGCCTGCCTTGCAAGCGCGAGGGCCCGAGTTCGACTCCCGGAACCCACATATGAAAAAGGGGCCGGTGATATCGCTCAGAGGCACGGGTGCCTGTTGGTGCGCGAGGTCCTGAGGTCGACCCCTCGGTACCCACAAAAAAAAAAATTGTCTAGAAGTAAATACATAAATGCATATAAAACTGATGAAATCTAAATAGAATGAAGGAATTGTATGTTGGGTTCCTGGATGTGATTTGTACTATAATTATTTGTACTATAATTATGTAAGATGTTAACATTAGGAGAAACTGGGTGAAGAATATATAGGATCTCCATATTCATGCCACCCTACAATTACCTTAATAAAGAAGTGTTTTAAAAAAAAATAGTTCACAGCCCTACCACATGACCCAGATGGTCCATAAGTAGGCATTACCCCAGGAAAAGAGAAAGTGTGTGTGTCCAAAGACTTGCACATGAAAGCTGATTAAAGCAGCATCATAATATCCCCAACCTGGAAACCCGAATTCCTGTTCACATGAGGACTGAATAAACAATGGAATACTAAGCAGTACAAAGATATGAACAAATGTTACACAGGACAATGCAGATTAATCTCAAAGTAATTATGTTGAACAAAAGAAGTCAGAACAAGAACTGTTTGTGCCTGTGCAATTATATACAATTCTGGAAAATGCCAACTAGTTAAATTATAGTGATAGGAAACAGACTAGTGTTTGCCCAGAAGTGGGGTACAGGGAATGGATAATAAGAGGACATGAGTAGTCTACTTTTCACAGTGATGGCTATGATCGTTATTTTGATTATGATGGTCATTCCAAGATCAAAATTTATCAAATTTTACACGCTAAATGTGGGCAGTTAGGGTATGTCTGTCCATGACACCTCAGCAGACATAGAAAAGCAAAGATAAAACACAAACGGATGTCATCTCTGTTCGCATTTTTAGTTTAATAGGGGAAAATAAACATTTTTAAGAGCTGAAAAAGCACAGAATCAGAGGCACACTCATAACTAAAGTGCTGTAAGCGTGTGGCCTTAGAAGTGACAAACTTCAGACCTCTGTATCCACAGTGTGTTGCTTAAGCCTTCAAGCGTCTGTCATTAATAGTAATTGAGTAGAAAACTGGTGCGGGGGGTGGTTAGGGAGCAGAGGGTGGGATATGGAACTCCAAATGGGCAAAATAAGGTTCTGTGGGTGATTAGAGCTGTAACAGGTCTTTGGAGATGGGTAAAATCCTTTAAGAATGACTGCCGCCCTTTATGTATAAATTTTTTAACCTACTGGGTGCTCAGAAAGGATGACTAAAAGGGTCATTATAAATAAAGAGCAGAAAGTACACCAATGTAATTTTGATATTCAAGCAACTGCAGCTCAACTGCAGAGGCAGATTCAAGAGAGATGTAGATGTTAAGCATTGAAATGGATCTTCGTATTAAAAACTAACAAAGGAAAAAAAAAAAGAACCGAAATTAGTTCCCCAATAGCAATTAGTTATTTTCTCAGTTTATTAGGGGGCCAGCAAGAAAAATGCTTCCTGGGCTTCCAGCTCACAACCCAGTGCTCTTCCTCTAAACCACGCAGCCCAGTTAAATTGTTTCCCCTTTTTCCAAGCGCCTCCTCCCTTTGTTTGAATCCCTGGAAGAATAATTTCCAAGTAACTTTCAAATGACCACAGCGCTTAGGTCAACGCTTGGCTTACAGGGAAAACTTAATAAATACGAGCTTCCACTCTGCTCTACTACCTAGCCAACCGTGGACGAGAGCAGACTACGAAAACGGCACGCTTGCAGCGCGCAACAGCAGGACTGAGACGGCATGTCCGTTCTGAGGCGCCGTAGATCCTAGGTGGCTCCGGCTTCGGTCGTCTCCCCACCCCCTTCCACGTCAGCCAAAGAGTCCGGATCCGTCGCCGCTGCAGCTGGTGTCCGTGGTAGACGGTCTTGGGGTTTCCCCAACCGCTGCCCATCGAAGCCAGGTACCTGGCCTGGAGCCCCCAATCGCAGAGGCTTAGTGGGCTGCGCAGAGTCGGAAGAACCGGCTTTCCCTTCCAAGCAGTCACGGAACCGGAGCGCGTAGGCCGCTCGCGTCGCGGCCTGGCCCCAGGGACGGCGGGGTGGGGGGCTGGGACGCCCCACCCGGGCCACGCTCTGGCTCGGGGTCTGCTCTGTCTCCCAGGAGCCTAGGCTCGCCGTGGCGGGTCGGGGCTGCTTTGCAGGAGGAAGGAAAGGGGAAAGGGGTGCGGCGGGTGGGGGTGCGGCTCGCCGTTCCGGGGCGCGAGCTGGAGTCGGGACCCGCCGGCTCTTCTGCAGAGTAGTCCCGCAGTCCCCTGAGCAGTTCACGGTGTGTGCTCGCTTAGAAACCGCTGTTCTGTAACACGGAGGGGTGGGGCCGGGGGACTGTCACTGTGCAGTGGGCCTTTTCTTCTGCACTAAGCTCTCAGATCCTGGGCGGAGTTGAGGGGTGGGGGAAGTGGGGAATAAGTGATTAAATACCTAGTTTGGGGCTGACTGGTGTGTTTTTTAAAATTAAAATGTATTCTTACGGAAACAATATACATGGAATCTCCTAGTACTTTTAATCGCGTAAGTTAGACTGAATGAATTTTAGACTGTAAAGATCACTAATGATTTGTGGGATTTTTTAAAAACTTGTAATGATGTCGTTGTATTTATTTTTTTAGATATTTCTGGCCTCTGTCATCCTAAATCTTGTATCAGGGGATTGATTATAGCCAGAAACCATGACAGCTGCTGAGAACGTGTGCTATACGTTAATTAACGTGCCAATGGATTCAGAACCACCGTCTGAAATTAGCTTAAAAAATGACCTAGGTAAACTTTCTTAAAATCTTGTAATGAAACTGGAAAGTAAAAACAAACATTGTACATAAGGGGGTACTATGTGAAATTTTGATGCACGTATATACAGTGTATGATGTTTCAGTCGGGTTAAACATATCCGTTTCCTCATCCATCATTTCATTAGGGTAAAAAAAAAAAATCCCGAGTCTTTTAATCTAGCTTTTTAAAATATGCAGTACATGATTGTTACCTGTACTCTACTGCTCTGTAGCACGCCAGACCTTCTTACTCATACCTAACTGTAACTTAGTACCTATTAATCAGCCTTTCCCATCCCTCCCTCAGCCTCTGGTAACCACCATTCTACTCTCAGTTTTTATGATGATCTTACTAAGTAAACTTTGGTAATATTTGAGAATAATATGAAAAAGAAAGAAAAACTGAAAAATTTCTCCTTTATGCCTCGTGTTCCTTTATAATTAGAAATGTGTAACTTTTGTCTTCTTTTTTTGGAATGTCTTCGATAGTCTTATGAAATAGTCTCATGAAAACTTGTTATGTTTAGGTTTGCAGTATTGTTTTATGGAAATAGAATAACATTTCAATTTAGCTTAGTAAAGCTAAAGAAGTGTAGTAATTGCTGGTGTACTTTACGTTGCTCACAGTTCTCTGTAGGCAACAGGTTAGAATGTGTATTGAAATGTCTTCATTCCTTTACTTCATTTCCTATACTTAACGTGTAAAACCCAAAAACTTTATTCCTTGGGTTCCCATCCAGAGAAACCCTGGAAATCAGCATGTATTTTCCCTAAAGGTTTAAGTTTTTCATTTGGAAAGCATTTTTTGCAAAGAAGAAAAGTACTATATTTCTTAAAAGTGCTGTGTCTCCTTTAAAAGTGTGTACCAGGGCCGGTGAGATGGCTCAGCGGCATAAGCGCCTGCCTGGCAAGCGCGAGGGCCCGAGTTCGACTCCCGGAGCCCACATACGAAAAAAGGGCCGGTGATATCGCTCAGCGGCACGGGTGCCTGCTGGCGCGCGAGGTCCTGAGGTCGACCCCCGGTACCCACACACACACAAAAATAAATAAATAAAATAAAATAAAATAAAATAAAATAAAATAAAAGTGTGTACCAGAAGGGCTCCATGAGACACATCTGTAATCCTAGCACTTGGGAGGCTGAGGCAGAAGGATCACAAGTTTGAGTCCTCCCTGTGCATTTACTAAGACCTTATCTCAAAAAAAGGCTAGTGATTGTAGCTCAGTGGTAGAGCACTGCTGGGTTTGATCCCCAGTATCACACACACACACACACACACACACACACACACACACACACGTGTGTACTGTGTGATTCTCTCAAGAAAAAAGTTTTTAAGTGCTACACTTTCCAAAGTAATAATCCTTATTTAAACTACAAAAAATAAATTGGGAAAGTACTGTTTTAAATAGAATAAAATGAAGATTATGCTTTAAATATTGAATGGATCTTTTAGTAGTTTGCAGTTTGAAAGGAGACTTAATATTTTATTTGTCTGTTCCTACTCTTAGCAGTAATAGAATACTTTCCAGTCTTACGTTACTTAATATTAGATGTCTGTTGAGGTCAATTTTTATTTATTTATTTTATTTACTTATTTTTGTTGTTAACTGGGTAACAAACCTAGTGCCTCTCAAATGCCAAAAGCAAGTGCTGTACCAGTGAGCTCAAGAGTTCTATTTTTAGACAGGAAAAGAAACCCTCCTTTATGACATTTAACTGATACCATTAGATACAAAAGCTACATATAATTTCTCTTTTTCATACACTTAAGATAGTTGAATGAGCTAGGTGCTTGACTGTAATCCCAGCACTCTGGCAGGCTGAAGCAGGAGGATCAAAAGTGTGTGCCCAGGCCGGTGAGATGGCTCAGCGGCCTACGCACCTGCCTGGCAAGCGCGAGGGCCCGAGTTCGACTCCCAGAACCCACATACGAAAAAAAGGGGTGGTGATATCGCTCAGTGGCACGGGCGCCTGCTGGCATGCAAGGTCCTGAGGTCGACCCCCGGTACCCACACACACACAAAAAAAAATGTGTTCCCAACCTGGGCAATTTAGCAACTTAGTATGACCCTGTCTCAAAATAAAAAAAATAAAGAAGGGCTGGGGATGTAGCTTGGTGTGAACACCCTGGGTTCAATTCACAGTACCGCCAAAAAAAAACCAAACAGAAGAAAGCTGGATGGGATGCAAGTTAGTAAATACATATTCATTACTATTTTTTTTCCCTATAATGTAAAGTATTTAAGGCTATAGCTGGGAAAGTAAAGAATTAAACCTGTCCTAACTGGAATAATACTCTTACCTTAGTTGTACGGACCCTGCCTTACTCTCCTCTAACAAATAAATCAGTAGTCTCCAATTTTGTGTGTGTTTTAAGAAAAGTTGAGATTAAAAATTTAGGACTATGGGCCGGTGAGATAGCTCAGCAGCATAAGCACCTGCCTGGCAAGTTCAAGGTCCTGAGTTTGACTCCCGGTACCCACATAAAGGAAAAAAAGGGCCGGTGATATCGCTCAGCGGCACAAGCGCTTGCTGGCAAGCGTGAGGTCCTGAGGTCAACTCCCGGTACCCACATTAAAAAAAAAAAAAAAAAGTTTAGGACTAGTTTTTGAGTAACAAATAACTTTTCTTTGGTTAAATATTGTGTTCTTCTCTTTACCTTTAATCACTGGATCTGAACTCTGTTGACTGTACATTCCCTGGAGTAGGAGGTACTCAGTGTATATTGGTAAATCGAATTGATTCTTGAAATTTTCCGTATTTTTGATAGTGTTCACAAAGAGAGATCTGGAAATCTGAAGCTGTGGAACGAAACACATCCTTTCTTCACCTATGTTTGAATTGTTGGAATAAATGGCAGTTGGGGTGGGGTGATTAAAATAAAACTGCTGTAGATTTTTTTTTTACAAGTTTGTTGTTAAATGTACTTTAAAAACTTTTTAAACTATTGTTACAAGTGGAGTTCTAGCCTCTTAAACTTTTAGGAATTTACCATTTTGTGAAAAATATTTAAAAGCTGGAGTAAAAGAAACCATCAGGATTATAGTGATGCAGTTACAACTTTTGGACTTTGTGTCCTTTATATTATCAAACAGTAGGAAACAATTTTAAAAATCAGGGAAATTTGGAGTAAAGAAAGGAAAAACCTTTTGAGGCTCAGTGAATACAGCTTTAGCCATTTAGAACTTTGTCTGATTAGTCCAAATATCTGAGGGTATTCTCTATTCTACAACATGTAAAAATATTAACCTGATGATAATAAATAGCCTTTGGAGGCTAGAAAGGACTTAAAGACTTGATTTACCTGGAACAATTTTTCCAAAGTTTAAGTCTTTCCTATAACCCTACCAAGTGACTAGGCATAGTGTGTCTCTTTGGCAACAGGAATTCTTTACTTAATAGCCATTTAGGTCTAATTGTTAGAAAGTTATTTCTCATAGTTAGGCCCAGATGTGCTTCCTGATAACTTCTCAGGTTTCAGTTCTAATTCTTCTCCTCATGATAGCACTAAGTCTTTTGTTTCATTTTGTTTTTGTGGTACTGGGGATTGAATACAGAGCCTTCACACTGAGCTAGATCCCTAGCCCTTTTTATTTTTTGAGATAAGGTCTTGCTTGCCGAGATGGCCAGGATGGGCTCAAACTTGTGATCCTCCTGCCTCAGCCTCTGAGGGTGCTGGGATTACAGGTGTGCACCACCATGCCTAGCTAGCTCTAGGATTGTAGGAATCTTGTTATCATTCTTCGTCTTCTCTTTTCCCAGATAATTATGTATTTTTATGGTCTAAACAATTATAGTAGCAGTGCATTTATATCATATTTCTGCCTTTGAATTTTGAATCCAAAAGATTTTTTAGTACCATAAATTTTTCATTGTGCAATGATAATGTGAAATTATTGTTTTGCATTCAGGGTTTTGCACTTTATGTGGCATAGCTTTGGTTTTTTATTTGCATTTTGTCTTATATGTGTTATCCTTTAAACAATGGCTAGAAATACAGAAATTTTAATATTCTTTCAGTTTTCCAGACAGTATTTTAAGTCTAAAACTATATGGGCTTCCACATGTGGTAGTCCATGCCTATAATCCCAGTTTGTAATCCCAGCACTCAGGAGGCTGAGGCAGGATTGCCACAGAAAGGCCAACTTATACTACAAAGCAAGAACTTGTCTCAAAAAACCAAAAAAATAAAATAGTGTAGTTTGTAGAAATGTGAGATTTTGGAATTACTCATTTCTTTGGTCAATCTTTTCTGAGAATGAGGACCTTCTTCCTAATAAAAAGATTACCATATTCATCCGAACCCCTCCATAATAAGTGGTTATAACTGAGAAAATGCACATAAAATAAGTTATACTGAATTCAGAAGTACTTATCTTAATGGCATCCATTTATGTTTTTAAAAATAGCTAAATATGTGTTTGAAACATTGTTACTTGATATACTTACAGATTCATGAACTCTACATTGACTCAATTGGTTAGGACTAGAAATCTAATCCAGTACCTTCATATTATATCTGAAAAAAGGTGAGGTTCAGAGATAAACGATTTATGTAAAGATATGTTTTTTTGTGGTTGAACAAGTAAAGAAACCTTGTCACTTGGATTTGTGATTTTATTTCCATTGCCAGTAATAAAGTATGTTTTATTATTAATTGCTTTTAAAATTACCTGAGGAATTGTCTTTTGAAAGGATTGTTTCTTTTTTTTTTTTTTTTTTTTAAATTGAATCAGAAAAAGGAGATGTGAAATCAAAGACTGAAGCTTTGAAGAAAGTAATCATTATGATCCTGAATGGTGAAAAGCTTCCGGGACTTCTGATGACCATCATTCGTTTTGTGCTACCTCTTCAGGATCACACCATCAAAAAATTGCTTCTGGTATTTTGGGAAATTGTTCCTAAAACAACTCCAGATGGGAGACTTTTACATGAAATGATTCTTGTGTGTGATGCATACAGAAAGGTAAACCAAACCTTTCTTTTTCTTTCCTTTTCTTTCTTTTTTTGAGACAGGGTGTCACTATGCAGTTCAGGGGCTGGGTTTGAACTCAGTATGTAGTCCAGGCTGGCCTCGAACTTGCGGCTATCCTCCTGGCTCAGCCTCCCGGGTGCTGGGATTGCAGGCATGTACCACCATGCCCAGCAGTTATTTCTGAATATTGCTTTGATTTTAAATAATTGTAAAATTGGTGAATAGGCTTCGTTTTAGTTTTTAAAATTAAATCTTTGTTAAAATGTAAGTTGGAGATACTGTATTCTGGAGTTGTAAAGAGTTGTTGTTTAAAAGTTCTATTGTTACTTTCTTAGACATTTTCTATGCATTTTACATATGTGTGTGTTATAAATTATAGCAACACATATAGTCTGTAAGACAACAATGACATTGGTATAAACTACTTTATAATCAATAGGAATCTGATGAAAACTGTCTGATAACCTAGGTCTTTCCTGAAACTTTGATTTTTCCATTGGCAAGTTTTGCATTTAAAAATTGATTTTTGTATGCTAACACTCAGCATTTCATATTTAATTTTTATATCAGGATCTTCAGCATCCTAATGAATTTATTCGAGGATCTACTCTTCGTTTTCTTTGCAAATTAAAAGAAGCAGAATTGCTCGAACCTTTAATGCCAGCTATCCGTGCTTGCTTGGAACATCGACACAGCTATGTTAGAAGAAATGCTGTTTTAGCCATCTATACTATCTATAGGTAAGTAAAGGTGTACCTTTAGCTTAGCTCTGTGAGAACTTTTCAGTCTTTTAGACTAGAAGTTCCAAAGTGATTGTTTGCAGACTATGTTTAGTTTGTGGATATGTTTTGTTCACCACCACAATATTTTTCTCTTGTTATCATTGTCAACTTTGAAAAGTCAAAAAAGTGCTGGCAGCACTGGGCCTTAGTTTTTGCACAACAACAATTGACTGAAATTGAATGACACTAACTCCCTTTAAAATTATACACTTTTGGGCCGGTGAGATGGCTCAGCGGCGTAAGCACCTGCCTTGCAAGCGCGAGGGCCCGAGTTCGACTCCCGGATCCCACATACAAAAAAGGGGCCGGTGATATCGCTCAGCGGCACGGGCACCTGTTGGTGCGCGAGGTCCTGAGGTCGACCCCCCGGTACCCACAAAAAAAAAAAAATAAATAAAATAAAATTATACACTTTCCAGTTTGAGACATTACCTGTCATTCTCCATTATATTACTCCAGTCCATTTAATTCATTTACTTGCTTAGCTCCTAAAGGTTCTGAGTTTTTCACCTTGTTTTAGTATTCTTTTTGTGGAATGTTGGTCTTATCTTTTTACCCTTAGAGGCTATGAGGAGGGAATTAACTCTTGTTCTTAGAAAAACAATTGGAGGAACTAATTAGATGAAGTTAGAATGCTTGGCTTTTACAATCCCTGGTATCAATCTTTTTTCTTTTCCTTTTTCTTTTTCTTTTTTGTGTGTGTGGAGGAGGGTGGTACTGGGGATTGAACCCAGGGCCTTCACGCTGAGCTACGTCCCCAGCCCTTTTTTTTTTTTTGAGACAAATCTCACTGTGTAGTTCAGGCTGGTCTTGAATTCACTGTGTAGACCAGGATGGCCTCGAAGTTGCTTTGATCCTCCTGCCTCATCCTCTGGAGTGTTGGGATTGCAGGTGTGCACCACCACGCCTGGAAGATTTTTTATTTTGAGACAAATCTTGCTGAGTAGCTAAATTGCTCAGGCTGGACTTGAACTTCTAATCCTTCTGCCTCAGCGTCCTAGGGTACTTGGAATTACAGGTGTATAGCACCACACCTGGCTCTGTCCATTTAAAAATAATATAATTTACTTATAAAGGAAAATAACGTTCTGGTTAATAATATAATTTGGATTCTCTGAATGTTACCATATAGACTGTGGAAATTTCAGAATTTAAACTAAAGCACTGAACAGTGACTGGCTATATGATGATATTAAGGAATTACTGATATTTGAAAGTATGATAATAGAATTATCAGCTTTAAATTTTGGAGAAATGTACTATTCTACTTACAGATGAAATAAGTTGTTTGGGATTTGCTTCAAAATAATATGGGAGGAGAGGAAACAAGCAGGGGTATAGGTAAAACAAAACTGGCTAAAAATTAGTAATTATTGAAATTAGGTGATAATTTTTATTAAGCTGATGTTTATCATTGTGTACTACAAGTATTTTTAAATTTCTAAAATAGGTAAGTTAATAAGTAAATACAGTGCACTGCTAATAAATTTCAAAGAACTATGTTTTTTCTTTAATTCATAATGTCCTTTACTTCATTAAGGAATGGTTGTAACTTTATGAGTATTGATATTATATTTATAAAGTGTATTTCTAATGTTATTAGAATATATGTTGAATATATCAGCTTTCTCTGTGTTGAACTAGAAAACATAATTTGATAACTTAATAGATGAAGGCATAACCCTACAATTTCTTCTCTTCTCATCAATTTAAAGTTTCAAAAAGTAAAAGAAATCAGTAGTGTTATAAAGTTTGATAAGTTTTAATTTTGGTATTGTCCAGAAAATTACAAAAAGAGCAAAGTAGATCTTTATTAAACATGGATGTTACCTGTTTTATTTAAAGAAATTTTGAACATCTTATCCCTGATGCTCCTGAGCTGATACATGATTTTCTGGTGAATGAGAAAGATGCAAGTTGCAAAAGGAATGCCTTTATGATGCTAATTCATGCAGATCAGGTGAAGTACTTTTTTTTTTTTTTAATATGCGGGTATGGGAGTCAAACTCAGGACCTCGTTCTTGCCAGGCAGGTGCTTATGCTGCTGAGCTATATCACTGGCCCAGTACTTTCTTAAGGATATTTTTATGACTGTATTTAAATGAGAATTAAAAGTATTATATAGATTTAATCATGTTTTCAGTAAGTAATTTTGCTTATGGTACCTGTGGTTTGAGTATTTTGATTTTATAGAGTTTTGGACTTAATTTGTATAAAAAAATATTTTTTCTTAATCCTTAACTAAAGTACTACATGTGTGATATATACATTTTTTAAAGTAAATAATCAGAGAGGCATTTCATAACAGCCACTTCATAGTTTGGGGCTTTTTTGGGGGGTTTTCTTGATGCAGGGGATTGAACCCAGAGCCTCATACATGCTAAATGCTGCCCTAAACTGAGCCACACCCTTGCTCCCCACTTCATAGTTTTCCAGATGAAATTATGTGACTGTATTCTGTGGCATTCTGCTGTGGAGTTTTGTTTAATAAAAACAGTAGCTTTGTATAGGGTGACCCTTAGTCATTTTTATGGAAGCAGGGTGGCCTTCAACATAGATATGTATCCTTATTAGACTCTTCCAATTCAGAAGGGATTGCCAATTCTGCATCCATCTGTGCTAGTAGTTAACGTATATGGCTCTGCTTTTGGTTAGCAGTGACTGTGCACATCCTGGTGGCATATGATTTTAAAATTTTGCTATCCGGTATTTATTATCATAATGGGGGAAGTAAAAATGTCATTTCCCCCGCAGATCTTCCAAGTTTTTAATTGTGATAAAATATACATAATGTAAAATTTACCATCTTAACCATTTTCAAGTGTACAGTTCAATGGTATTAAATGCATTCATAATATTATACAACCATCATCACTGTCTATCTCCATAACTTTTCTAATTTTGTGGAACTAAAACTCTGTCCCTCTTAATAAAAACTCCCCATTACTACTTCCCCCCTACTCCTGGTAACGACTATTTTACTTTCTGTCTCGTGGTTTTGACTACTCTCAGTATGTAATATAAGGGGAATCATTTAGTATTTGTCCTATTGTGACTGGCTTATTTAACTTAGCATAATGTCTCCAAGGTTCATCCATGTTTTAGCATATGTCAGAATTTCCTATTTTCTTTTCTTTTTTATTTCTTTCTTTTTTTTTTTATAGTACTGAGTATTAAACCCAGGGCCTTCATATTAGCTATATCTCTGGCCCTTTTATGTTTTATTTTATAGAGACAGAATCCTACGCTAGGTCACCCAGGTTGGGCTTGAACTTTCCATCGTCCTGTCTCAGCCTTCCAGAGTGCTGGGATTACAAGTGGGTACTACCACACCCAACTTCTAGAATTTCCTTCCTTTTTTAAGGCCAAATAATATTCCTTTGTAAGTATATACCAAATGTCCATTGATAGATACTTGGGTTGCTTCCACCTTTTGGCTGTTAGGAATAATGCTGTGACCATGGATACACAAATGTCAAGTCTCTGCTTTTAGTTATTTTAAGTATATACCCAGAAATGGAATTGCTGGATCATATGGCAAACTTGGTTTTGAGGAACCACCATAACATTTTCCATAACTCTTGTGCCATTTTATATTACCGGCAGAGCATAGTGGTTCTAAGTTTGCCACATCTTTGCCAACATTTTTAGTTTTTTTTTTTTTTTTTTTTTATAGTAGCCATCCTAATTTGTATAAGGTGATATTTGGGTACTGTCAGTCTATCTTCCGGACCAAGATTATGAGAAAGAAAAAAAAAATTATGAGAAAACTGCTTATATGGGACATGATGTTAAGTCCTCTTAAAGACTTCATTTTACTTTTTTAAAAAATGTTTGTAGTGCTTGAAACTCAGGGTTTCATGCATGCTAGGCAAGTGTTCTACCACTAAGCCACATTCCTTGGCCCTAGAATTGGTTTTATTGATTTGTACTTTTGTTATTATACTATTTATCTACAATAAGGGGCATAATCAGAAATAATTCAGTTAAATTTATTATTTTTACTGGACAAATGTTACTTAGTCCATTGTTCTCTATATCACACTAATACATGAGGGCCCATAGGAGGTTTTTCTTTTAGGTCTATAATAAGAATAACTACTATACTTTCTCTTAAATTTTATGTGTTAACTTCTTTCTTGATTCCTTCCCTTTTTTTCCCCCAATTTCTCTTTGCCCTGACTTTTTTCATTTCTTTTATTTAGGGGTAATATGTGTATTTTTTAAGTTGCATTAAGTCGTTATATTGAATGAGGTAGAGTATATTCTTATTTTTCTAGGATCGTGCTTTGGATTACCTAAGTACTTGTATTGATCAAGTTCAAACTTTTGGAGACATTCTGCAATTGGTTATTGTTGAACTAATTTATAAGGTAAGTGGTAATTTATGATGGGTAAACTAAAGTTTAGGACAAGGCTAAATAGTCTTTTTCTGGAGTGCTACCTAATTACTACAATAATGTATTTTATACTTGATCTTAGCCAAAAGGCCGAGAAGTGATGATAATATATTTTAATAATAGAAATGTTTTACAGCACGGCCCTGTTAAAGCCTTTTTTTCTTTTTCTTTTCCTTGGCTTATTTTGTTTTCCAATTACTTTGTTCCATCCTTTGTTTTACCCTTTTCTCCAGGACTCAAGCAATCCTCGTGTATTGGCAGCACTTTAATTTGCTGTATCTTTTCAAAGAATTGAGTGTATCTTAATGTTCTGATAAATAAAAGATGCAGTGACTTCCAGTTTTGCTGTGGCTAACAGATTATAGCTGTCTTTGCAGGAAAGAGGGTCCCTCTCAACACAGGGTAGTAGTGATTTAGAAGCAGCATTTAAAGTGAAACAGGAAACAGGGATTGTAAATGTATAGCTCCTTTCAGTTGGTATGTATGCTGTACAGATGCCACTGAGGTTCTCAACAATAGGTGTTCCCTGGTACCTGGCGACTTTGTTTACTAGGGTCTAGATTATATTAGGAAATAGTTTGTAAGTCATGTCCAAGTAACAGAGATTTGCCTGTGTGTATTTTAGGAAAATCTAATATGGACATTAATTAAAAGAGAAAAATAAGGAGTATTTGTTTTATAAGTAAAGGAATCAAGGTGTATTTAAAACAGGATAGAAGTCTTTAGCTTCCTCTCCAGTAATGAATATCATCATAAATAATAGAAAATACTAATTGATTTTTTATTCTTTCTGAGACAGGATCTTGCTAGGCAGTTCAGGCTGGCCTTGAACTCACTATGTAGCCCAGGCTGGCCTCAATCTTCAAGCAGTCCTCCTGCCTCAGCTTCCTGAATGCTAGGATTACAGGTGTGCACCACCACACCTGGCAGGAAATAATAATAATAAAAAAAAATTTCATTTATCGTTCTTGCTTGAAGAACTGGTATTTCCCTTTTATCAGCTGTTGATATCTATGTCATCCATCATGTTTTCCTTTTTGATGTGGCATCTAGAATAAAAATTTAGACCAAATTTAGTGTCCTATTAAAGGATTCATATTAGTATGTTTGGTTAATAGTCCTTATTTCTGTTACTTTATAACTTTCTCTTTCATTTGTGCAGAGTATGCATATCTTTTATAAGCCATGTGAAAACCTTTTGTGAAGCAATGAAAATATAATTTAGGATAGAATGAATGAGTAGCTATTACAGTATTTGAAATAAAACTTCTTTCTGAAATTACCACTGATATGTCACATTATCTCACCTCATGCTGGCCAACATTTCTGTATGTCCTGTGGGACTATTCTGAACTTTCAGATTCAGAACATTAGCCATCCCATAAGCTAACATTAAAAAAAAATTCTATTTGAAAACAAGTGTCAGGACTGGTGGGGGTTGTTTCTGCAGTAGAGCAAATGCCCAGCATGCGCAAGGCCCCAAATTTCATCCCCAACACTGGAAAGAAAGGGAAGAACAAAGAAAAAAAGTATGAATCCTTTGAAATTAATTAAAACCTTAATGCTTTCCTTTGCAGGTCTGTCATGCTAATCCTTCAGAAAGGGCTCGTTTCATTCGTTGCATCTATAACTTACTACAGTCATCTAGCCCAGCTGTAAAATATGAAGCTGCTGGGACATTAGTAACACTCTCAAGTGCACCAACTGCGATCAAGGTATTGCTTATTTCTGGGAGCCAGATTAGATGATAGACATGCTGTCTTAGCACTTGTGATCTAGTGGCATTGTAATTCACTATGTGGTGTCATGGCATAGAAAGAACTACAAATTTTATAAAATTATTTGCCTCTTTACATAGTCCAACCTTCCTTCTCTCCTTCCTGCTTCCATATATACATATATACAATGACAGAGAAAAAGAGAATAACACTATTTCTAGTTTCTAGACATTTACTCTGGTATTTTAAGATATCTCTTCATATTTACATTAAAAACTACATCTGGGAAAAGCAATTCTGAATACTAAATGATGGATCCTAAAATGATTCCAGTATTTTCAATAATGGATTACTGTCTTTCTTTTCATTAGTTTACTATCAGGAAACTCTAATGTATTCAGAGAGAGAATTATTCTAAAAAGCCAGATTGTATAAGTAGGAAAATAGACTGTTTTATCCACTGATATTTAAACAGTATTTTAACTTTTTTTTTTTTTTTTGTGGGTACCGGGGGTCGACCTCAGGACCTCGTGCACCAGCAGGCGCCCGTGCCACTGAGCGATATCACCAGCCCTTTTTTTGTATGTGGGTACCAGGAGTCAAACTCAGGACCTCGCACTTGCCAGGCAGGCGCTTATGCTGCTGAGCTATCTCACCAGCCCTTAACTTTTATTTTGAAATAATTTTAAATGTAGAGAAAAGTTGTGAAAACAGGGCAGTGTTCCCGTATGCTTTTCCACTATCTTCCATAATATTCATATCTCGCATAACCACTGTATAATTGTCAAAACTAAGAAACGTTGGAACAAAATTGTTAACTAAACTATAGACTTTACTCAAATTCTACATTTTTCCACTAATGTCTTTTTTTCAGGATCCAATCAGGATCCCATATTGCATTTAGTTGTTTGTCTGAGTCTCCTCCAATCTGTTAAGAATTCCTCTCTTTCCTTGTTTTTCATGCTTTGACACATTTAAAAAATACTAGGCCATTTGTTTATAAAATATCCTTCAATCTGAGTTTGTCTAGTATTTTCTTGTAGTCAGATTGAAGTCATACATTTTCTGGAAGAAAGCGATAATGCTTTTCTCATATTCTGTCGAGGGTATATGTCTATGCATGTGTATTATTACTGGTAATATTAACATTGATCGGTCAGTTAAGGTGGTGTCTACCAGATTGCTTTACTGTTCTGATTTTTCCCATTATAGTCAATAAATATTATATAGGGATATATTTTGAAATTATGCAAATATCCTGTTGTTCCTCAGATTTACACCTACTAATTTTAGCATCTATCGGTGAGTTTTCTCAGCAACAATTTTACTGTGATATTCTAATGGTGAATTCTATTTCTGTCATTCTACACTTACTGTAGAATTCTTATGGCAGGAAAAGCTGTGTTTTCTCTTCCCTCCTTTTCTTTCTTCCTTTCTCACTTTCCTTCTTTCTTCCTTTCTATTAGTATGAATATTTTATTGTATGGCTCATAAGCCAATATTATCTTTATTTTTTTAATCAAATTGTTCCAGCTTTGGCTATTGAGAGATTTTTCAGATTTGCCTTTTTTGTCCTTTGCTTTTAAGCTGTATCATTCTAAAATATGTTGTACTTTTCTTTTTCTTTTCTTAATCAATGTTGTGAGTATATACATTTTTTTTCCCCCTTGAGGTAGGGCTCTTGCTATGTTGACCAGGCTAGTCTGGAGTTCTTGGGCTTAAGCGATCATCCTGTCTCAGTCTCTTGAGTAGGTCGGACTACAGACACACCACTGCATTCAGCTACTAACATTTTTAACAACTCAGGATCATCTTTACATTCTTCTTTTTCTGTATTATGGCACAAATGTGTTAAACTGTGTCCCTATACTGAAATATATTTAAAAGCTATATTTACCGGGATTCTCTAGCTGCTCCTTTCTAGTTTGTTTTTTAGTTTCAACCCTTAATTTTTGGCTAGTAAATATTTCTGCATGTAGCAGCCACTTTCCATCCTTTTAATTTGTAATCCTTCTTGTCTTTGTAAGCTTGAATAATACTAAGATTTGTTAAGTTTCTTCTGAACAAAATACATAAACTCTAGTGCAGGGTAAATGAGTGTATTTTGGCTTCTTGGTGACTTTGTTGTTGTTGTTAATTATTTTGAGATTCTATGTTCTTGACTTCTTAAAATATGTTTCTTCTTTTTATAGGCTGCCGCTCAGTGTTACATTGATTTAATCATAAAGGAAAGTGACAATAATGTAAAGCTCATAGTTCTGGATCGATTGGTAGAATTAAAAGAGCATCCTGCTCATGAACGAGTCCTCCAGGTAAGTGTAGTCTGAAAGAGATCTTTTATTTATTTATTTATTTGCGGGGGGAGCACCAGGAATCAAACACACGACCTCGTGCTTGCCAGGCAGACACTGTGCCACTGAGCTATATCCCCGGCCCTGAAAGAGATCTTAAGTAAAATATTTTTCAAATTTAGATCATTGCCAAGTCTTGCCATATTAGTTCACTTAAAACTTTTTAAAGACTAACCAGTTTAAATTTTGGTCAACTAAAGGTTGACTGTTGAATAACCATACCCTTTTGGGGTATTGTCTTTGCCAAAAAAAAGTTTCAAAAATGAATTAATGTAATCTTTTATCTTTTCTATTTATATTGTACTGGGCATTTTTAGCAGTGGTGATGTATTTATTTTCATTTGACTATAATATATATTTTTTGGAAAGTAATCACACCAATCGAGAATAAATGATCTGATTCTAGAAAATTAATAGCGTACGTATTTAACAGTGAGAATAATGATGGTTATGAAAATAAAGATCCATAACCAGGTATTGTGGTACATTCCTGTATTCCCAGTACTCTGGAAGCCTGAGCCAAGAGGATCGTAAGTTTGAGCCCAAGCTGGGCAATTTAGCAACTTAGTGACACTATAGCTCTAAATTAAAGTTAAAAAACACAAGACTATGGATGTAGCTCACTCCTTAGGTTCAATCCCCAGTACAACAAAATTGAGTAGTAATCAGTATTAAATTCTCTGAATGTGCTAATTATAATGCATTTAAGAAATTATGTGGGCCTGAGGGTGTAACTCTGGTCAAGTGCTTACCTACGATGTGCAAGGCCTTGTGTTTGATCCCCAGCCCTGCAAAAAGAAAAACAAAAGAAATTATTCTTATTCTTGGGAGATGCACACTAAAATGCTTAGGAAAAGTGTGAAAAAGCAAATAGGCCAAAAGATTAACAGTTGGTGATGTAGATGATGATACATAGTATCATAGTAGATGATAGTACATAGTGCACTCTTAGAAATTTTAAAATTTTTTATCTGTTTTTTTAGTTTTACAAAAGTAAAATCATTTGTAAGTTAGTTTTGCTATATTTCAAAATATTTACTTATAGATTTTTAAAAGTATGCATCTTTTAAATATTACATTTTTCAAATAGCAGTAATACACTCAACAAAATTGTTAATAATTTCCCTTTTTTAAGTACCTTTTTTTTTCTTTTTTGCAGTATCAAGTCCTATTTCAGGTTTTCACAGTTGTTCCAAACGTGTGCTTTTTGTTCATTCATCCAGCTCATAATGATATATCATTCTGGTTGTTGTGACCTTTCAGTGTGTTAATTTTTTTGGGGGGGGGGCACCAGGAATCAAACTCACAACCTTGAGCTTGCCAGGCAGGCACTGTGCCACTGAGCTATATCCCTGGCCCTCAGTGTCTTAATTTTGAACAGTATTTTTTTTCATGGCACTGATTTGTTGAAAAGACCAGAGCAGTTGTCCTTTAAAATGCTGCTCCTTTAGATGTGCCTGATTATCTCCTTATACTGTCATTAAACTTGCTCCTCTGGCTTCTGTATTTCTGTAAGTTGAGTCTCCATAGACTCAAAGTAAAACATTGTCCATTCAAATGCGTCTTATGTGATATTATTACTTCATATTGCAGTACATCAGGAGACATAAAATATATAGTTTTTTACTAGTAATTTTATTATTAGTCAAAGGATAAGGTGATGATGGAGAGAACCTACCATTCTGCAGTTAAGATTTTCTTCCTGTGACCAGAAAGATTGATGCTAATCCTTAATATTTTTATTCTTTTTCAGGATCTGGTAATGGACATCCTAAGAGTACTGAGCACACCAGACTTAGAAGTACGCAAGAAAACTTTGCAGTTAGCACTGGATCTTGTCTCTTCTAGGAATGTTGAAGAGGTAAAACAAAATTCTGATGGAAGTTTATAAGCTATCAGGCCAAACATGATATAATTCTCACTTACTTTTAACTTTTTCCTGTAGCTAGTTATTGTCTTGAAGAAGGAAGTGATTAAAACAAATAATGTATCTGAGCACGAAGACACTGACAAATACAGACAACTTCTTGTACGAACATTACATTCGTGTTCTGTCCGATTTCCAGATATGGCTGGAAATGTTATTCCTGTGGTATGTAATTCTGATGATCCTAATATTGAAATTCTCTAGAATATTTTTAAAAATCATAGCTATCCAGTTAATCTCCTAAAATCTTAACTGTGTAACCATTTAATCTTGAGATTTTTATGTCCACCCTTAAACTCAGGAAGATAGTTTCTTGACTTCTTTCTCTGACATCCTACCAAAAAACAAACAAAAATACAGTGACCAAAAATAGTTCTGCATATTATTTTAACTGATATTTGTTTTAATTACTTAAAGTTAAATTATGCTATGTATTCCTGAGTAAGGCAATTATGTCTTTCATATAATATTCTTAAAAGTTGAGAGAGTCATTTATGGGAAAATTTCATATAACTAGAATATTTTGCTGTCACCATTAGATAAATAAGAAAGGTTATTGTACTTTGAAATTTTGCCTTTGGAGTTTGAATTTTCTCTAAAATGATTTTACTTTTAGATACAACTTAGAGTGTTGGATTAAGTTTTGCTTTGTGGATTTCTAGATTTTTTTATACCAAGTTTTATACTAAACTGCTTCACTTAGAAAATACATAATAGTACTTGTCTCATCTTATATTTAATTATGTACTTGAAAATTATTAAGAGTTACAGTCTTTGAAATTTGTTATGTCTTGCCTTGGATTTAGATTATTTTCATCCTGTAAATTATGTGATTATTTCTCTTTTCTTCCCCCTTTCTTTTAGTTAATGGAGTTTCTCAGTGACAGTAATGAAGCAGCAGCTGCTGACGTCTTGGAGTTTGTTCGTGAAGCCATTCAGCGCTTTGATAACCTGAGAATGCTGATTGTTGAGAAGATGCTTGAAGTCTTTCATGCTATTAAATCTGTCAAGTAGGTTTAAAACGTATTTTAAGGGGCTGGTGAGATGGCTCAGCGGCTTAAGTGCCTGCCCGGCAAGTGCGAGGGCCCGAGTTCGACTCCCAGAACCCACATACGAAAAAGGGGCCGGTGATATCGCTCAGCGGCACGGGCGCCTGCTGGCGCGTGAGGTCCTGAGGTCGACCCCCCGGTACCCACAAAAAAATAAAAAAATAAAAAAAAAAAATAAAACGTATTTTAAGTGTAAGATCAAGGAAGTGTTTTATCAGTTTCTATCTTCAAAGGACCAGTTGATAGAAAATGTACTGGAAAGGAGGTGCTTTGAGATCATCAAGCCAAAATAACCTATAGACCAAAAAAAAGTTTTAGAGTTGATTTAGCTTGGTTTCTGTATTCTGATTCCTCTAAACATTGAATTGTGAATCTTCAAGTGACTGAAGAGCATTATTTTTTGCTTTTTTTTAAGGAGCATAATTTTAAACAGCATCATTCCTGGGTTTTATTGTTGTTGTTGTTATTATTATTATTATTATTATTATTATTATTATTATTAATGCAGCCTAAATCTGACATGATGTGTTTACCTTCAGGTAACCTGTGATAATGAGAAAAAAGTTGAATACATATTTTGCATCTGGTAAATAAACCATAACAGACTTGCAGTATATCTGCTTAGTTAGGAATGAAGGGACCAATACTAAATTGTTATTATGACATGAAAGTCTACTGATATTGAGAGTAAGCAGATTTGCTTTTTTTGTGAGAAGAAAATCATACCAAGGTTTTGCTTTTAACAGCCAAAGTCTCATAGAACTTCAGTTTCTATAATTGATTTTTTTTTCTGAATAAATTCATTTAAAATCTTAGGAACAAAATGAGTAATGAATTTATTCAGTTTACCTTTTTTTTTTTTTTTTTTTTTTTTTTGTGGGTACCGGGGGTCGACCTCAGGACCTTGTGCGCCAGCAGGTGTCCGTGCTGCTGAGCGATATCACCGGCCCTTTTTTTGTATGTGGGTTCCGGGAGTCAAACTCGGTCCCTCGCGCTTGCCATGCAGGCGCTTACGCCGCTGAGCCATCTCACTGGCCCTCAGTTTACCATTTTAAACTAGAAAAATGTCGCTGTCTATATTCTATTTTATTTTTTCTATGCTGGAAATTTTACCTGGTACCTTGCACATGCTAGGCAAATAAATGCTGTACCACTGAGCTACATCCCCAGCCCCTACTCTGTGTTTTTGCACTTCTGTATCTGTTGTTCCCTTAGAACTGCAGAATCTTGTTTTCTTGCTTGAGCTTAAAAATTCACAAAGAAAGATTTCTGCTTCAAGATTTGTTTTTTAGATCTGTGTTTCAGATCTTGTATTCTTGTCATAGGATCTATCGAGGAGCATTATGGATCCTAGGAGAATACTGTAGTACCAAGGAAGACATTCAGAGTGTGATGACCGAAGTCCGCAGGTCGCTTGGGGAGGTACGTTTACTTCAGTAAACCCTGCTACATATAGTGGGTTGTACCTCAGAAAAATCTGATGAATGTGCTGGAGATGTAGCTCAGTGATAGAGTACTTGCCTAGCAGGCGTGAGGGCTTGAGTTTGATCCTGCAGCATCTGCAAAAAAAGAAAGAACAAACTCTGACTTTTATGTCATCGTTTGCTTTTATGTTTTTGTTAAGTAGTGTCTGACTGAGAACACTGAAAATGTATTTTAATTAGCTAATAACTAAGCCACAGTGACTATGGAAAATTAAGGGTGCCCCTTCAACACTGTGAAAGCCATAACACCTGTCTATATTACTGATTTACCCTTCTAGATAAGATTTTGTTTTAATAAAATGTTCTGTGTTAAAGAAAAAGGCTGGTAAAATTCTGCTTTAGCCTGTGTGTTCTAAAAGAAGACCTTAGGGCAAGGCCGACTTCAGAATATTTAGGTATGAAAATTGGCAATATTTCCTTGTCCAAACAAAGTTATGATGGAATTTAAAAAACAAAAACAACAGTGGACTACTTACCAAGTGACCTGGGTTCCTTTCTTTGTTCTGCCAGTATGAGTTCTTAACTGGCTGAAGTTCAGTTTTTTCATATCTAAACTAAAGGAATTGAAATTGCTAATAATTTTAGAAGCTAAGCATAGTGGTGCAAGCTTGTTATCCCAGCTGTTTGGTAGGCTGAGGTATGAGAAATGCAAATTTGAGCCCAGCCTGGACAACTTAGCAAGACCCTGCCTTACAATTCAAAAAATGAAAACGACTGGACATATAGCTCAGTGTGAAAGCCATGAATGAATGAATGAATGAATGAATAGCTAAAGATGTGTAGAGATGTAGCTCCGCCCTCCTTGCATTCAGTTTCCAGTAGGGCAAAGACTTTTAGAACTCTTAAATGAGATAATAGACTAGTATTAAGGAATAAATTCATGGTAGTATTCTAGCTAACTGAGAGAGTAGTCGATGAAGTTACTTGCACAAAGAGAAAGGATGAGTGCTGCTTTTGGTTAATATTTCAAGAAAAAGGATAGAAAAGAGGAATAAGGCCTAATGAACATCTACTCTGTGATAGACACTGACTTGTGCATTTTCCTATTAAGTAACTTGTGTGGAAAGAATTAAAATTTCCATTTCACAGATTAATAAACTGAGGCTCAAAATAATTTAATTAACTTACCCAGGACCATACAACTAGCAAGTGACAGTGAGAATTCAGGCCCAAGAATATCCAAATCCAAAGCCTGTGTTCTTCCTACTGCATTATTCTGAGAAGGAAAGAAAATCGAAAACAGAGTTTCAAGTTCCAAAAATCCCACTGGGAGTATCTTTAGAGAAATGATTGACTATTTAAATGTAACTTTGCATGCTATTGATGTCATTCTGAATTGATGTTTCCAATTGACTTTTAGATCCCAATTGTTGAGTCAGAAATAAAGAAAGAAGCTGGTGAATTAAAACCTGAAGAGGAAATAACTGTGGGGCCAGTTCAGAAATTGGTTACTGAAATGGGTACCTATGCAACTCAGAGTGCCCTCAGCAGTTCTAGACCCACCAAGAAAGAGGAAGACAGGTAATTTATGGTACCTGTGCCCTGCCAGCTGAACTACTTTTATTATATAACTTGTGTATAAAGCAATCACTTTTCTTTTCTCTTCATAGTTTGCTTTTTTGACCAAAATGAAAGTCTTCACTATTTAAGGTACTTGAAAGGAGAAAGATGCTTAAGTTTTACACCTAGGAATTGTGTCAGTGGTACTAATCCTCCATTCCTTCCATCTGTTTTCTTGGTATTCTGCTTAAACTAAAATTATTTTGCTCACATAGAAAATTCTACAGTGGTATTTGAGTTTGTTTGCCTTTTAGCATCTGAAAAGATATCATGAAGGTTTTTCCATTTCTCTTTTGTTTTTTCTTTTGTAGTGCTGTAGGTCAAGTCCAGGACCTTGGGTATATCAGAGGGAAGCATTTTACTACTGAGCTACATAACCCAACTCAAGGTTTTTGCATTTCTAGTTAATGGAATAATATTTTTGATGTTTTCTTTTTTTAACTCTTCATTTATATGATGGAGATGATGAAAATGATACCTAAAATTTTATTGAGTACTTAGTTTATACTAGGCATTGTGCTAAGTAGTTTGATAGTCTTGACAACCACCCTTTGGGGTGAAATATATTATCTCCATTTTATGGAAGAGGAATTTGAGACTTACAGAAGTTTGAAACCTACCCAATAAATAAATAGATAAGCTTGGATTTGAAAGTAATTCATTAGCGTCAGTGTGTACACTCTTAAACATATTTTCTTTCCATTCATTTGTCTCTTGAGTTGTTTGAAGGTAAGTGTTAGTCATATGTTTTTTGTTTTGAGAGCTAAAGAGGGAATTAACCAAGGTCCTTATGACTGAAGGGCGCCAGTGAGAGTGGCGTTTTTGAATCATTTATACATAAGCTGCCTGATGCTTAAGAAGTTAATGGGTTTCATTTTCTTTGATTTATAGACCTCCCCTAAGAGGATTTCTTCTGGATGGAGATTTTTTTGTTGCTGCCTCTCTTGCCACAACTCTGACCAAGATTGCATTGCGTTATGTA
This sequence comes from Erethizon dorsatum, assembly GCA_028451465.1. Taxonomy (NCBI): domain Eukaryota; kingdom Metazoa; phylum Chordata; class Mammalia; order Rodentia; family Erethizontidae; genus Erethizon; species Erethizon dorsatum. The sequence goes on along the minus strand of CM051827.1, from coordinate 68,669,169 downwards.
GCTTTGGTTCAGGAAAAGAAAAAGCAAAATGTAAGTTCACTTATTCTGCATTTACTCAACAACTGAGTACTGCATGTCTACTGAATGTATTGAACAGTGAGGAACACAAAAGTCTTCGTGCTTAAGTTCCTATTGTGCCAGAGCTTATGGTTTAATAGGGGAAATGGACACAGTAATACAATATGACTATAAAACTGACAAAGTAATACCGTGCGATTAGTCCAGTGCAGGAGATCTAAGGGTTTATGTAATCATTTTTGGTTGCTAGGATTAGTCAAGGACCAAGAAGGAAATGCCTTTCTCTCTCCCGCATCTTCATCCAGTCATTCGTTGTCTGCTTTATCTCAAAAAATGTCTTTTAAATGATTCTTATTCATGGTTCATACCTTTATCACATCTGCTGATTATTCTGACTAGATATTCATTTATAATAGTATACTTTCATTCTCCCAAACCCTATCATTTGCACGATTGTCCTACATTTACACCCCTAAGTCATGTTATAAACCCAAAGATACATTGCTATTTTTGGTTTTGTTAGTTCTCTCTCTTTTTTTCTTTTAATAATTTTTTTTTCTGTTTTCTTCTCTTTTTTGATGTCTGGACTGAGACCAGGAAGCATGCTTAGCTTAGTCAGATGTTGAGAGTTGAGAGTAGGGCAAACTTCAGGTACCTTCTTGGGTGTTTCTTTTTTCCTTTTTTTTTTTTTTTATTCTGGTGAAATGGACATAACATAAAATTGACTGTTTTAACCATTTTTAAGTATGCAGTTAAGTGGCAACAGTTTAGTGGCATTAAGTAAGTTCACATTACTGTGCAACTATTGCCACCATCTCTTTCTGGTGCTTTTTCATTATCTGAAACTGAAACCTTGTATCCAGTAAACAATAATTCCTCATTCCTTCCTGTCTGTAGCCCCTGTGCTCTCCATTATACTTTGTCTATATAAATTTGCCTGCTCTAGGTACTTCATGTAAGTGGAGTCAAACAATATTTGTTTTTTTGTGTCTAATTTGCTTCACTTAGCCTAACATCTTAAAGGTTCATCTGTATTGTAATGTAGATCTGAATTTCCTTACTTTTCAAGGCTGAATGTGTGTGTGTCTCACATTTTCTTTATCCGTTTGTCTGTTAGAGTCAATTATCTTTGAAAGATACTGTAAATGAGAAAAAAGTTTATGTTTACCTACATATTTGCCATGTGTGGTGCTCTTTTTTTTTTTTTTTTTTTTGAGTCAGGGTCTCACTATGTAGTGTAGGCTGGCCTTGAACTCACGGTGATCCTCCTGTCTCAGCCTCCTGAGTGCTGGGATTACAGGCGAGTGCCACCACGTCCAGCTTGTATGGTGCTCTTATTCCCTTGTATAAATTCAAAATTCTATTGAGAGCTTTTTTCCCCCTACCTAAACTACTTAGTCTTAGTACTGGGGATTGAACCCAGGGTCTTACATTAAGATACATCCCCAGCCTGCCACTTTTTTAATTAATTAATTACTTAGAGACAAGGTCTTGCTAAGTTACCGAAGCTGGGCTCAAACTTGGAATCCTCCTGCCTCAGCCTCTCAGAGTGCTGGGATTATAGGCATGTGCTATCACACCCAGCTTGATCATTTCTTGCAGTGCAAGTCCACCGGTGAAGAATTTTCTCAGCTTTCATTTGCCTAAAACATTATTTTGCTTTCATTTTAAAAAAAATCTCTGTGGTAGAATTATGAATTCTGGGGATTAAAGGAGAAACCATAAAGATCCGTTGCTCTTTTCAGTTGAGGTTGATAGAAGATTTGGAAAATGGCAGAATAAGAAAAAGAAGGAAGAAAATGCAAAAAAGGTATTATGGAGATAAAATCTAGAGGATTTGAAGTTTTATTCAGGTGAAATGAAAAGTTAGGTTTTCATCATACCACAGCGATATATGTGCACCTATGTTTATAGCAGCACAGTTTTTAGTAGCTAAATCTTGGAAACAACCCAAATGCCCATCAACCGAGGAATGGATAAAAAAGATGTCTTTGTATACAATGGAGTACTACTTAGCCATAAAGATGGATAAATCTGAGACTTTTATAGGTAAATGGATGCAACTAGAGACCATACTCATAAGTGAAATAAATCAGACTCACATGTGTAAACATATTGTCATCCTTGGTGTGAGGAACTGAAAGAGTAAATAAGGTCTAAAATGTACGATAGATATTGTGAAATGGGAAGAAACTGTTCAAAAGGAAAAAGGAACTGGGTTAGGGAAAAGGGGAAAGGAAGGAAGGGAAAAGGAAAAAATGCAAGTTAGTTATACTACTAATGTCTCTTAGTTCATTGAAGAGGAAGATTCATGCTAATATCAGTTGGAGAATTTTTTATGCCGATATCTTGTACTCTGAGTAACTGCTTTAAAGATAACAATATGCAATGTATTAACTATTGTTATTCTCCTATTTTGTTACGAAGTTTTGTTTTGCTTTTTTTTCCATAAACTAAAAACAAAAAGTTGCATTTATTTCTTCAATTTGGAATTTTCATAAAGACATCATTGCAACTGGGGAATCATGACACGATTTTTCTACCTTTCTAGTCTTTTGTTGCTGAGGCTATGTTGCTCATGGCAACTATCCTTCATTTGGGAAAATCTTCTCTTCCTAAGAAGCCAATTACTGATGATGATGTAGACCGAATTTCCTTGTGCCTCAAGGTCTTGTCTGAATGTTCACCTTTAATGAATGACATTTTCAATAAGGAATGCAGACAATCTCTTTCTCAAATGTTATCTGCCAAACTTGAAGAAGAGAAACTATCCCAAAAGGTAAATTATATATAAGGTCATAAAAGCACTTTTTTTTGGTTTGTTGATTGTTCAGTTCCCATATGTGAGGCTGTCCCAATTAAAGACCTAGGTAAAGAAATGTGTGTATTGTTTTTCTCAACATAGAAAGAATCTGAAAAGAGGAATGTGACAGTACAGCCTGATGACCCCATTTCCTTCATGCAACTAACTGCTAAGAATGAAATGAACTGCAAGGAAGATCAATTTCAGCTGAGTTTGTTGGCAGCAATGGGTAACACTCAGAGGAAAGAGGCAGCAGATCCCCTAGCATCTAAACTTAACAAGGTAACAAAATATTAGATATACTATAAATTATTTAAATTGGCTCCTTAAAAACATAGTATCAAGAAGTTGCTGGTCCTACTGTTTTTTAAAAGAAAAATAGTCTTTTTGTGTTTATTGGCTATTTGTATATCTTCTTTGGAGAAATGTCTGTTCAAATCCTTTACCCATTTTTTAATTGGATTTTTTTGTTAGCTTGAATTATAGGAGTCTTTATGTATTCTGGATATTAACCCCTCATTAGATTTGCAGAAATTTTCTTCTGTGATTTGTCTTTTCACTCTGTTGTTAGTGTCCTTTGATGCACAAAAGTTTCTATTTCTTTTGTTTGCTGTGCTTTTGGTGACAATATTATATTGTTAAGTGCTATACTTCAGGTGTTTTTAAATTTAAGAGGTTATTTAAAATTTTATCTTTATGGCATTACAAATATTTTTCACCATATGATCTGTTTGGTTCCTGAATTTGAATAGCAGTGAATATCACATTTTCTTTATTTGGTTCCTGAGTTTCAGGGACCAGATTGTAAGCTTAGATATTTAGTGAAGGCTTTAACTGAAAATGTATCCAAATCTATTCACATGCTAAGTTGGGATATTGTTTAATGGATTCATTAAGCATATTTAACATATTTCTACTGCTGAACTACTAGCTTAAAATCAACATATATAACATACCTTATATTGAGTTACTGAATTTAAAAAGCAGTAGGTGCTGGGCTGGTGAGATGGCTCAGCGGCGTAAGCGCCTGCCTGGCAAGCGCGGGGGCCTGAGTTTGACTCTCAGAACCCACATACGAAAAAAGGGCCGGTGATATTGCTCAGCGGCACAGGCGCCTGCTGGCGCGTGAGGTCCTGAGGTTGACCCCCGGTACCCACACACACACACAAAAAAAACAGTAGGTGGGCTGGGTGTAACTCAGTGGTAGAATGCATACTTAGTATGTGCAAAGCCCTGGGTTCCATCCCCAGCACCAAAACAAAACAAAACAAAAACCAGCAAATGCCTGAGTATCCTCTTTTAAATTAAAATTTCAAATTCTGTGTTGTCTGAATAACTTTTTTCAAGCTGTTTCTAATTGTCTGTTTTAATTTCCATTTCTGCTTTACATTTTTATTATACCTATTCCAAAACAACTTTTCAAATCTAAGCACATCTCTTAATTGTCAGACTTAATTATTTACTAGGATATGTTTACTTAAATTGTGTCATTCATTTGATTATGTCTTTGTTAGTGGCAGGGGGTACTAGGGAATGGACCCAGGGCCTTTGCACTGAGCTACATTCCCAGCCTTTATTTTGAGACAGGGTCTCACTATGTTGCCTAGGCTGGGCTCAAACTTGCAGTCCTCCTGTCTCTTCCTTTCAGATTATAAGCATGTACCACCAGACCCATCTCATTTGATTATGTCCTTATTTTTGTTTCGACAGGTCACCCAGTTGACAGGTTTCTCGGATCCTGTATATGCAGAAGCTTACGTTCATGTCAACCAGTATGATATTGTCCTGGATGTACTTGTTGTGAACCAAACCAGTGATACTTTGCAGAACTGCACATTAGAGTTAGCTACTCTAGGTGAGGAAATTTATTATAAAGGAAAAATATTTTTATACATGATATCTTTATGACAGATTACCAAGAGAAGCGCACAGGTTTCAGTATAAACATTCTTTTGAGCCCTTTGTGATATTTTAAATCAAGGCTTAGTTTTATGTTTAAAACTTAGACTTCTTCAACTCCAGTTTTCCAAGCCTTTGTCATACGGACTTGCTTATAATCTTGACACATTCCGATGGGTTCATTTCTTAAATTTGATCTAACAAATGTCAGTTTATTTAGATATAAGAGCTGTTTAAGGTACAGATTTACCAGGTAGCTCACTCCATTAAATTTGTAATTGCATTAGTACAGAATTCATGCTGTTACCTACTACATGTGGCCAAAGTTATGTATCATTATTACATTTGACAATATGTGATTTTTTTTTTCCTAATAGAGAACCAGAGTGCAACTCGCTTTTGAGCACTCCTATATCTGGGTTTGAAGATGTAAATTGTATAGGAACAGTGCAGTGCCTGTAACTCTTGCATAAACCATTATGTATGTTAAGAGTTAAGGGACTTAAGTACATCAAGGAAAAATGTAGTTTTTCTGTTTCCTCAGCATAACTTGATGCCTGTGACAGTGAACTCTATCAAGAATTTACAGGTCTCTTTGTAGATTAATTTTTGCGCTGGAATATATAGGTTTTTGAGAAGTTTATATTCATTCATTGAAATAAAATGGTATGATCAAAGTAAATCTCCCATACATGAATTAAACACAGAATTATTCCAAGATGTCTATTACCTTTTAAAAGAAAAAGTACAGATTGATGTGCATAATAAGGATGTTAAAGAATTTCTTTATTTTGTCCTCATAATATTTAAATCATATTCTTCTTATGTGCCTTATTTTGTTAGAAACTATTAAGTTGCATACACTTCAGTGTTTTATGTTAATCTATGTATTTTTAACCATGTCCAAAATCTCCCCCCCGCCCCCCCCCAGGGGATCTGAAACTTGTGGAAAAGCCATCTCCTTTGACTCTTGCTCCTCATGATTTTGCAAATATTAAAGCTAATGTCAAAGTAGCATCAACAGAAAATGGAATAATTTTTGGTAATATAGGTAAGGTACTATTTGATGGCATGTGATGTTTAAATATTTTATTAAAGAATTTCTGTGGTGAGTAGCTGTGGAATCAGCTTGAGGAGTCAGCTGAACCTATCTGTCATTTATGGAGCACTTTATGGTACCAAGCTTTATACTGTGTACTGGATGTACAGAAATGAACCAAATAGAGTCACTATCCTAAAGAAACCACAGGCTTGCCCAGGTGTGGTGTTGCATGCTTGTAATTCCAGCTACTTGGGAAGGCTGAGGCCAGCCTGGGCAACTTAGACTGTGCCTCAAAATAAAATATAAAAGGGCTGAAAATGTACATCAGCACTCTCTGGGTTCAATCCCTAATGCTGCCAAAACAAAAAACAAAACCGAAAGAAAAAAAGAAAAGAAAAACTACCAGGCGAAAGGAAGAGATAGAGAGGGAAACATATAATTAGAATACAGTGTGATAAGGGCAAGTTGATAAACTGTGTGCTTTGGGATCAAACAAAAAATATTAACTGTGGAAAGCTTTAGAAAGGAAGAGGGTGTGTTGTCAAAAGATACCATTTGAAAAGAATCTAAAATTTGATATAGGTACTTCTGTCCACAGCTATGGGGGTATATCAAACCTAGCTATTAGCTTTAGGGGCATTCAGTCAATAAACATATTGTCTAGCTATTTGTGTCAGAGATAGAGCTACGTAGTGAGGAAAAAAGGATCTTTGGCTTCAAATGTCTGATCATCAAGTAGAAAAAAGCAGATGTATAAAATAGTGCAGAACCTAATAGTAAGTGCTATTCAAGAAGCTTATACTAGGTAGCCCAGGAATCCATGAAGGAATTTGGGCCATTCTCAGCATAGTGGGGGACTGAAAGGAAGGTTAGGAAGGCTTCATGGAGGAGCTAATTCTAGAGTAGGGTTTTAAAAGACGAGAGTTTTACAGCTAAGTAAGGATGTAGCTAGAACAAATAAGAGGTGTGATCAAAATATATATATATATTTTTTTTTTGCTGTTTAAGTTTTTAAAAATTTATTATAATAAAAGACATGGTGCCATTAATCCCCCTCAGAATACTCACCCTCACTTCAGACACACTTATCCCATCACTCTTGCCACTTCTTGAAGCAGTTCTGAAGGTCCTCTCTCATGTCTTTATGAGGTGTGATTGAAAATATGGCAAGTGCTGCTGGTGAATGCTATCCATTTAAAAGCAGACTATTACAGTAAGTCCTCATCTACCTTATTCACCAGATCTGGCAGCATGTGAGTTCTGGATCTTCTCCAAAGGCAAAATGACCATGAAAGGTAATATTTTGAATCAATTCAGGACATGAAGCAGCCTAGACAGCACAACTAAAGACACAAAAGAGGACTTCCAGAACTGCTTCAGAAAGTGGCAAGAATGATGGGACAAGTGTGTTTGAAGCAAAGGAGAATATTTGGAGGGTGATTAATGATGATGTGTCTTTACCATAATAATAATTAAAAAAATGAACATTCACTGTATTTTTTGATCACACCTCATGCAAGTAGTTTGATGCAGCTGATGTTTAAAGTGAATTGGAAGATGATGGTAGGAACACATGAACTTAAGTTAGTGAAAGTCATGTTTTATTGCCATATTAAAGATTTCAGACTATCCATAGAAAGGGAAGATGTTGGGGAATTATTACAAATGAGTTACACGATTAACTTCTACAACAGCATTTTAGAAGAGGCAGGAAGATTAACTAATAGATTATTGACAAAACCCAAATGAGAGATGATAGGTTTCAACTAATGGAGTAGTGGTTGGAATGAAAGGAGGACAAAAATATAATAGATGTTAAGAAGTTACAGTTATTGGGCCGGTGAGATGGCTCAGCGGCGTAAGCGCCTGCCTTGCAAGCGCGAGGGCCCGAGTTTGACTCCCGGATCCCACATACGAAAAAAGGGGCTGGTGATATCGCTCAGCGGCATGGGTGCCTGTTGGCACGTGAGGTCCTGAGGTCGACCCCCCGGTACCCACAAAAAAAAAAAAAAAAAAAAAAAAAGAAGTTACAGTTATTGATTAAAGAGGAAATGGCTAAAGTAATCCTCATATCTCTGAACTGAGTTTGTTGGGCTGGTTTTTAGTTTTGTTTTTTTTTTTTTTTTTTTTTTTTTGTGGGTACCGGGGGGTCGACCTCAGGACCTCATGCGCCAGCAGGCGCCCGTGCCAGTGAGCGATATCACCGGCCCCTTTTTCGTATGTGGGATCCGGGAGTCGAACTCGGGCCCTCGCACTTGCTGGGCAGGCGCTTAAGCCGCTGAGCCATCTCACCGGCCCTGGTTTTTAGTTTTTTATTTTTTATTTTTTTATTTTTTTGGTACTAGGAATCAAACTCAGGACCTTCTGCTTGCCAGGCAGGCACTTGTGCCGCTGAGCTATAACCCCGGCCCTGGGCTGTTTTTTTTGTTTTGTTTTGTTTTGTTTTGTTTTTATATGTGGGTACTGGGGGTCGAACTCTGGACCTCGCGCTTGCCAGGCAGGTGCTTATGCCACTGAGCCATCTCACTGGCCCCCTGGGCTAGTTTTTATATCAGTTACCAAAACAAGTAATAATAGAAGTGAAGACCAAATTTGAGAGAAATAGTAAGTTTAATCTTGAGCAAGTCTAGTTTTAAATGTGTCTAAAAATATCTTAACAGGTTGTGTGACCTTGAGCAACTTGCTTGGTTTCTCTGTGCTTTTCATTTCCTATAAGGTTCGGGAAATAGTATCAGATAGGACTGGTGGGAATATTAAACAGGTATTATTTCTGAAACAATTAGAATAGGAGCCCGATACATAGTATTATATAAGTATATGCTAACATCATCATTATTATTTAGATTTACTAAAAAATTTTTTTAATTGAATTGGCATTGTGACTAAAGATCTTTTGTTTATTTGTGCTGCAGTTTATGATGTCTCTGGAGCGGCAAGTGACAGAAATTGTGTGGTCCTCAGTGATATCCACATTGACATCATGGACTATATTCAGCCTGCAACCTGCACTGATGCTGAATTCCGTCAGATGTGGGCTGAATTTGAGTGGGAAAACAAAGTTAGTTCTTCAGAGATTTCCTTGTACTTCATCTTTACTCCTTTGACTAGTTGAGGGATTCTGTGATGAAATTAATCCCACTAAAAAGTGTCAGTTAAAGGCCAGGTGTGGTGGCACACACTTGTAATGCCAGCACTGGGGAGGGACAAGTTTAAGGCCAGCCTGGGCTACATACTGAGTTCAAGACCTGCCTAAACCACATAGTGATCCCTGTGTCAGACAGACAGACAAACAAACAAAAAAAGTGTCAGTTAAGAAAAGCAAATAGCCTTAACTAGAAATCATGCAAGTAGTTTGGTAATTTATTACTGTAAACTGATTATAGAGAAGCAGTTCTATAATCAATATGACTTAAGTAAAACAGACAAATATTGCATCTTTTCTATGTATAAATGTAAAAATTATTTTTTATTAATGCATATTTGTGATATATAATAATTATATTTGTTTTGGGCAATTGATACATCTGTATATCATATCTTGATAAGTTTTGATTCCTTTTCCCCCCATCCTTTCCTCTCCCCACTTCCTCAGAATCCTCTTCTCCATCTCCAAAAAGCCTGTCCCCTTGTTTCCTACCATCTCTTCTTTATTTTGTTCTTATTTATATTTTGGATTTCTCATATAAGAGAAACCATGTGCTATTTAACCTTGTGTGTCTGATTTATTTCACTTAACATGGTTGCAAGATCCATCCATTTTCCCATAAATGACTTTAATTTATTCTTCTTTATGGCTGAGTAATACTCCATTGTGTGTGTGGGGGGGTGTGTGCGTGCGCATGTGCATGTGTGCACGTGTGTGTGTGAAAATAAAGATATTTTCTTTATCCATTTATTTGTCGATGGGCATCTAGGCTGTTTCCATAACTTAGCTGTTGTTTATCATGCTGCTATAAACATGAAAACACTTGTATCACAGTAATATGATGACTTCAAATCTTTTGGGGAGATATCCAGAGGTATAGCTAGGCCAAATGGAATTTCTGATTTTAGTTTTTTGAGGAATCTCCATACTGATTTTTCATAGTGGGTGTACTAATTTACTTTCTCACCAGTATTCAGGGGTTCCTTTTTTCCCACATCCTTGCCAGCATTTATTGTTTTTTGACTCCTTGATGGTAGCCACTCTTACAGGAATAAGATGATATTTCAGTGTTGATTTGATTTGCATTTCCCTAATGGCCAACAATGCTAAACAGTTTTTTAATATACGTACTATTTGCTTTGAGAAGTCTCTATTCATTTCAATTTCCCATTTTTTGATTGAATCTTTTGTTTTTGGGAGGTCTAAGTTTTTTCGAGTTAATGTATTCTGGATATTAGTCATATTTATCAGGAATAGCTGGCAAAATTTTTTCCATTCTGCCTCTTTATTTTGTTGGTTGTCTCCTTTGCCATGCAGGACCTTTTCAATTTATTATAATCCCATTTATTGATTCTTGGTATTATTTCTTGTGCAGTTGAGATTCAGTTAAGGACGTTCTTGCTTATGTCTTCAAGTATTTTACCTATTTTCTAGCACATTCTAGAAACAGTGTTTCTGTTTTCATATCTCGGTCTTTGATCCATTTTAATTTGATTTCAGTGCAGGCATGAGATGGGTCTAGATTTATTGTTCTGCACATAGATAACCAGTTTCCCCAGCACCATTTGTTAAAGAGGCTTTTTTCCAGCATTTGTTTTTAATCCCTTTCTCAAAGATCAGATGGCTAATACTTCCAAAACTGTTATACAGATTTAATGCAATTCCGATCAAAATTCCAGTAGCATATCTCACAGAATTAGAGAAAACAATCCTAAAATTCATTTGGAACTAGAAGAGACCTAGAATAACAAAGGCAGTTCTGAGCAACAAAGGCAAGGCAGGGGGCATCAAAATCCCTGACTTGAAATTATACTATAAAGCTACTGTGATTAAAAACAGCATGGTACTGGCAAAAAAACAGACCCAAAGATCAATAGAACAGATTAGAAGATGCAGAAACAACTCCAGACATACTAAGCCATCTTATCTTTGACAGAGGTGCAAAACACATTCACTGGAAGAAAGATAGCCTCTTTAATAAACGGTGCTGGAAAAACTGGCTCTGCACCTGTGAAGATTAAAATTGGACTCATATCTTTCACCATGCACTGAACTAAATGTGAAATGGATCAGAGATCTGAATATTAAAAATCTGCTGGAAGATAGAATAGGTAAAACTCTTGAAGACATTGGTGTAGGCAATGACTTTATGAATAAAACCTCAATGGCATAGGAACTATCACAAAGAATCAACAACTGGGATCTCATTAAAAAGCTTTTGCACAGCAAGAGAAACCAACAGTGAAGAGACAACCCACAATGTGGGAAAAAATGTTTGCCAACTGTTCCTCAGACAAAGGATTACTATTGAGAACATATAAAGAACTAAAAAAAAATCAGACCTCCCAAATTTAAAGACCCAATTCAAAAATGGGCATCTGAGATGAATATACACTTCTCAGATGAAGAAATACCAACAGCAAATAAATATATGAAAAAATGTTCAACATCGCTGGTCATTTAAGAGATGCAAATTAAAACAACACTGAGATTCCATCTCACCCCAGAAAGAATGGCTATTATCAAGAAGTCAACCAATAACAAATGCTGGAGGGGCTGTGGGGAAAAAGGAACCCTTCTCCACCACTGGTGGGAGTGTAGACTGGTGCAACCACTATGGAAATCAGTGTGGAGATTCCTCAAAAAACTAGGATTAGAGGTCCCATTTGACCCAGCTATTCCCCTTCTGGGCATCTTCCCAGAAGAATTAAAAACAGTATCACAGCGATACATGTGCACCCATGTTTATAGCAGCACAATTTGTAATAGCCAGATCTTGGAAACAACCCAAATGCCCATCAACTGAGAAATGGATAAAAAGATGTATTTTTAGCTATAAAGAAGGATAAACTGGAGACTTTTATAGGTAAATGGATGCAACTCCAGACCATACTCATAAGTGAAATAAACCAGACACAAATGTGTAAACATTGTATTGTCTCTCTAGTGTGAGAAGCTGAAAGAGTAAATAAGATCCAGAATGTACAATAGATACTGTAAAATGGGAAGAAACTTCAAAAGGACAGAGAAACTGGGATGGAATGAAGAAAGAAGGGAAAAGCAAAAAAAAAAAAAAAAAAAAAATATATATATATATATATATATATAAAAGAAAGTTAAGATAGTTATACTATTAATTTCTCTTAGTTCATTGAAAAGAGAAGTTTGTGCTAATATTATTTGGACAATTAAATGCCGATAATCTTATACCTGAGTAACTACTTTGGAGATAGCAATATGCAATGTATTAACCATTAACCCTCCTTTTATCTTGTTTTGAAATTTTATTTTTTTTCCTCTTTAAAAAAAAAAAAAAAAAAAAAAAAAAATAGGGGGCCGGTGAGATGGCTCAGCGGCGTAAGCGCCTGCCTTGCAAGCGCGAGGGCCCGAGTTCGACTCCCGGATCCCACATACGAAAAAGGGGCCGGTGATATCGCTTAGCGGCACGGGCACCTGTTGGTGCGCGAGGTCCTGAGGTCGACCCCCCGGTACCCACAAAAAAAAAAAAAAAAAATAGGGCCGGTGAGATGGCTCAGCGTTGTAAGCGCCTGCCTGGCAAGCGCGAGGGCCCGAGTTCAACTCCCGGAACCCACATATGAAAAAAAAAGTGCCGGTGATATTGCTCAGCGGCACAGGCGCCCGCTGGCGTGTGAGGTCCTGAGGTCGACCCCCGGTACCCACAAAAAAAATAAATAAATAAAATAAAATAAAATTGAAAAAAAAAATCAGATAGCTAAAGGTGCATGGGGCTGTTCCTGTGTCTTCTATTCCTCTATTTTTGTGCAGTACCATGTTGTTTTTATTATGTAGCTTGATAGTATAACTTGAAATCTGGGATTATAATGCCTACTATTTTGCTAAGCTTTGAATTTTATTTGAACGGCTCTATATGCCTCATTTAATCTTCTGTCAAGTTATTTATATGTGTAGATTCTGACACCAACTTATAGGTTGATTTTGCAGATGTTACTTATTTGTTGCCCACTCTTAAATATTTGAAAGTAGATTTTAATATAAAATACCAATGATTTGCACCTTTTCCTTGTAGGATTTATGATCTCCTTTAACTTTTTCTCTCTTTTTCTATAGGTGACGGTTAACACCAATATGGTTGATTTAAATGACTATTTACAGCACATATTAAAGTCAACCAACATGAAGTGCCTCACTCCAGAGAAGGTAAAATTTGGGAATTTCTTAAATCCTTCTTTTACCTTGTTACCCAACTGGATAGTCTTTTTTTTTCTTCTTTTTTTGGCTTTTTCCCCTTTCAAATAGAGGCTTATTCCAAGTAGTTTATATGTGGATACTGGGATAGAAAATGTCCATGACTTCTTCTGTGGGCTCTGATTGTAGGCAGTGTATATCTGCTCAAATTCAGAACTGTTACACTATACTTTGTGCTGTGTCTATGACTATATGAAAAAAGACTTAAGGTCTGGTGCAGAAGGCAAAGAAGCAAGCAGAGATACATAAATTCAAATTAGAATGAGTGCTATTTCTTCAAAGTCAAGTTTATTGAAGTATACACACAGTAAAATTCACACTTCTTTACGTGTATTATTCTGTGAGTTCTGCCAAATTCATCTGATCCCATAACCACAACTACCATTCACCTTTGCTGTTTGGTTTTGCCAGTGTGTAGTAGTAAAGTACTGAATTTGAATTTGTCGCAAATTTCTCCAGGCCCTTTCTGGTTACTGTGGCTTCATGGCAGCCAACCTTTATGCTCGTTCTATATTTGGAGAAGATGCACTTGCAAATGTCAGCATTGAAAAGCCAATTCACCAGGGGCCGGATGCTGCTGTTACTGGCCATATAAGGATTCGTGCAAAGAGTCAGGTAATGATTGCTTTTTTTGAGATCATCTCTGAACTAAACAAAAGAAGGACTAGTTTACAAGTCTTTCTTCTATCCATGATGTCTTCTGTTATACTCATGTTTTTGTGCCTTAATTCATACGTATAAGGACAGTATTTTCTGAATAGAAATTGTAACTTTTGTTTCATTACAATGATCTACTTTTTGAGCCTGTTTTTCTAGAATATTTGCTTAAAACTAGATTGATACCCATCAGGTGATGGTGAAATGGGTTCTGTAGTTTTTTTTTTTTTTTGAAAGCCAAAGTATCCAGTGACTGCTGTTAAATCTAAAACTAAAATGTACTCAACCCAGTAAAGTTTTGGTGAGTCTGTTTTGTACATTCTGGATTTTATTGCTAATGCATTGTCATTGAGTAGAGGCTTAGTTTAGCAAGAGTAATATATTGGTTGTACATAATTTCAATAATTATAAACATGTTCATTCTTTTTTTACAGGGAATGGCCTTAAGTCTTGGAGATAAAATCAACTTATCTCAGAAGAAAACTAGTATATAAGAATAAACAAAATGTCCTTGAAGCTTTACAGTTAAAGCTTAGGTGTGGGCTTATTGAGTTCCAACATCTTTTGTACTCTTTAATGCTTTATGTTTATGTAGAATCTGAGTTCATGCTGAATGCATTCCAGCCAATAATTTATAGTCTTTCCTTTAAATCAAGATTGAGTTTAAAATTATAGTTTGTCTTTTGTCTTAATAGTTCTGAATGCTGTCCTCAAAGTATATGTTTCTCCCATGTACCAAGACCATTTTCATAATAACAATAAACTGACCTATTCACAAATTTTTGTTATTTTATAAATAAAAATACTTACATAATTTTAGTTTTGTAGCAGTGGATTTTTTTAGTTGAGTTATAGATTCCCATTATAAATTTAAATTGTTCTTTGAATTGTTGATATGTGTAGCTTTATTAAGAGAATTTACAAACTTAATGATATAAAATGAAACAAGCCTTGATTTACTTATAGTTTATATGCTGACATAATTATTTCTGAAAATGCCTTATCATGTTCTGAAGGTCTTTTTGCAAACTTAGCCCCAAAGAAAATGTATCCAAAAAAAAAAAAAGATTCATCTTCACTTTAGAAGAGTTATTATAGGGCCGGTGAGATGGCTCAGCGGCGTAAGCGCCTGCCTGGCAAGCGCGAGGGCCCGAGTTCGACTCCCGGAGCCCACATACAAAAAAAGGGCCGGTGATATCACTCAGTGGCACGGGCGCCTGCTGGCGCACAAGGTCCTGAAGTCGATCCCCGGTACCCACAAAAAAAAAAAAAAAGTTATTATAAACCCTGACTGAAATAGACATACTGTTTTTAATTATCCTACATCATAAAAGTAGATAATCCAAAATAGATTTTTTTTTTTAATCATTCACATTTAGCTTTTTGTGTTCTGTGTTAGGAATTAAATTGGTTCTAGCCCATGGCTGAAGCTGTACTGGGAGGATTAACTTTAGAAGATTCAAAAAGCTATAACCCGGGTGTGGTGGCACACACCGGTAATCCCAGCACTCGGGAGGTTGAGTCGGTAGGATCACTGTGAGTTCAAGGCCACAAGGCCAGTCTGAACTACATAGCAAGACGCTGTCTCAAAAAAAAAAAAAAAAAAACTCTTTCCATATTACCTCTATTCCTCTCCATTTGCCTTTTTGTCACTTTACACTAGGACTGAATACACACTGTTTTTGAGCTGAGTTTCCCAGCCTATTTGTACTGTCCTTTCGGCTCGTGACTTTGATGGGGATGATTGAGGTAGTCTGATCTCTTAGCTAAATGTCAATTTAAACTATTTGTTTTCCCATCTAGGATTTAATCTGTATTTCTTATGGGTGTGTAGATAAGGTCTGTGAAGAAAGAAAGCAGCATCTTCTATTTAGTGGGAACAATGTTTTGTTTGGAATGTAAGGAAATTAATACCTTGTATGATGTCATGAACTTTGAACCCACCTGATTTTTTAATAAGAGAATTACAGGGCATTTTCAATTCCAGAACACTGAGATCTTAAAACTAGTGACTACCAAATGTGAAATATGCAAGGAACACAATAAGAAAGGCATCAGTTTGATGCCTTGAGTCAAGGGGTAGAGAGTTGTGATGATAGGAGAGGAAGTGGTGCAGTTTGTTTGGAATAGATCATTTTCTATATTCTGTTCTATTGGACATTAGTTTCATTAGATATTTCAGGAGAAAAATGATGCCATAGTAAGTGAATTGGGGAAAAGCTGTATACTGTCTTGTACTGAGGATTCTGAGAGAGCCTTCAGTAAAGATAAGCTTGGAGTCAGGTAAGGTGGCACATATTTATAATCCCAGTTCCCTGTAATCGTTTATCCTCAGCTGAGGCAGGAGGGTCTCAAGGTCAAGGCCAACCTAGGCAGTTTAGCGATTAAACAAGATAAAAAAGCACTAGGAATATAGTTCAATGTGACAACCCTGGTTCAATCCCCAGTACCATCAAGGTGGTGGGGGTGGTGAGGATTAGTTGGGTTAACTCATAATGCAAGAATAATCGTATTCTAGGTCCAGTGAGATAGCTCAGCAGCATAAGCACCTGCCTGGCAAGCACGAGGTCCTTAGGTCAACTCCTGGTACCCACATAAAAAAAATAAAAAATAAAAAATAATCGTATTCTAATCTTGATCAGGGACTCCTTGCTTCATAAGATACCTGTTGACTTAACGTGTGTGAGTCATCTTGTATTCACAACCAAGCAGTTTAAAATCTCAAGGAATTGTGTCTGTGTTCTAAAATAATCTCTCTCACTAGTCTCAAAGTTTCCTGCCTGCCCAACGTTTTCAGGCCATTTTTGTTGGGATCAGACAATTTTGTTTGCCTCACATTGCCATTTTTTAAAATTCAGGAAGAATGGAGAGAGAGAAGTTAATACAGTTTTCTGAACTTAATTGCAGTTGAAGCTGTGTGCTTCATTAGCTTTTCAATAGCTCTGTGCATGTAATGATTGTAAATTGAAGTGGATAGCAGCTCTTGATTTAGAGAAGTTGTTTACACTGTACTCACTGCTTCGATGTGTAATAAAAGTTCAAAGGTAGCGGGTGCTGACGCTAGAAGATACCATATAATTAGGACCATGATATCTGGTGAGAATAAACATACTATATCTAACACCAAGTGGAGTCTTAATATATAATGTAGTGAATGAATAAATCTCTCGGTTTTTTTTTTTTATATCTGTAAATCTTATGACAAAATTAGCCCTACATTTCACTAATGTCGTGACAGTAGAGGGAGCTCTAAGCAGTTGATTTGGGAATTAGATGTGATTGGTGTTTAAAGCTGTTTTTCTAAAGAAAAAAAGCAAGTTAATTTTTTGTTAGCGAAGAAATTCATAAATAAGAACTAAGAAAGAAGTTAATGGAGTCATCAGCTGTATTAAGCTGTTTACTTACCTTGATAAACAGTAGATACTCGTTAGCAAGTGTTCTTTCCATTTCTTTCCCCATTCACTTTCCTTACCTTGCAGAAAAGATTGAAAATCTATTCCCACTCTCTTTCTACTTTCTTCAGAATTTTATACCCTGTTTAAGTGCTTTTGTTTTTAACACCGGTAACTTATTTTTAAAAAGCTGTGGCCGGGCATGGTGGCATGTGCCCGTAATCTCAGCACTTGGGAGGCTGAGGCATGAGGATCACTGTGAGTTTGAGGCAGCCTGGGCTACATAGTGAGTTCAAGCCCAGCCTGAACTGTGTAGCAAGACCATGCCTCAAAAATAAATAAATAAAAAGCTGTGTTTCTTAACAATTCTCTAATTGAGGTATCATTGACCCTTAACTTTGTAACTGTTTGTTGTCTTATTTTAATAAGCTCCCTTAACAATTCGCCTATCACCTTGCTATCTCAGGTAAATGTGGCCATCACAATCCATATTCCTCATGTGATAGATTTGTCTACATAAACATGCTGTCTTTATTTACTTTCTGAATGACAAAGCTGATTCTTCAAAAACTGAGCACAGTACCAGTGTGATATTTCGGTTTGCTCACTGCGATTAGAAGTGACTTCTAATAATCTGACCACATCCTCTATTTTTTCCATCTAGCAATGGCAGGATCTTTTTGATTGAGATATCAGTTGCACAGTGACGAAAATGCAAGTGGGATTTGTGCCTTTTACCTGGGTTTCTCTCTGTTATTATAGGATTCTGAGAAAACTTCATTGTAGGTATCTGCAATAACTGTAAAACCAACAAGGTGTACAGTAGAATACAGTATGGTGGACTCAAATAGTCCTGAACACGTCTTCCTAATCTAACTCCTGTTCTCTACGTGGCTTTCAGAGCGTAGACAGGTGTATCTGTCTGGGCTTGCCTCATTATCTGTAAAATGAAACAATTTAGTGGACCTCCAGGGTGTCTAGCTTTTAAAAAAAAGCCTATGTTTTTATAGCTACCTCTTCAACAAGCTTTACAATTGGTTGGGGTATCTCTACCTGGATGTTTCTGAAATCAACATTATGAAATGGTGCTGAGGGTAGGGTGCTTGCCTGGCATGTGTAAGGGCATAGGTTTGATCCCCACCACTGCCAAATAAATAAATAAATTTATGAAATGGAACTTACCTTGCTCCCTTCTTCAGTTTCTTCTACCTTCTTCAGTTTTTTTCTCATCTTTCTCCCCCACACCTAGTGTCATTCCCTTGGCTTAGATTTTTGTCACCTTTAACCTCGTCTGTTACAGTAGCCTAACCATAAATTTCACACATAATTTAAAACTAAGTCTGTTTTGAATCAGTACCTATATAATTCCTTCACCTGCTCTAACTGTTCTCTCCTAATACTATTTTGAGAGCTGTACCAAAGAAAAAGTACAAAGATTTCAATTTTTTTTTTGGTGCTGAGAATTGAATCCAGAAAATTGTATGTGCTAGGCAAGCACTCAATCCTGAGCTATATCTCCCTCCCTTCCTTCTTAAGTTTTGAAACACTCTTAAGTTGCCCAGGCTGGCCTCAAACTTGCAATTTCTCTTGCCTCAGTAGGAAGGAGTAGCTAAGATGATAGGGGTACACCACCACACCCAGCTAATAATAATATTTTTAATAAAAATTAAAAAGGATAACCACCAAAATGAGTATTGACAAGCAAATGGTGGTATGTACAGTGTACATAAAGTACATAGTAGATAGTAAATGTTCAGTAAATGTTTGTTGAGTACCTAAATCAATGAAGTATGTGGCTGTAAAGATAATAAAGGGGGCTACTTGTGTAGCTCAGCGGTAGAGCACATGCTTAGGGGTTCAATACCCTATTACCTAAGTAAATAAAGCTGTGGACCACATTGCACCATGGACATGTGCCTGTGAACTAACATTAGGTGAGAAAAGAACGTTCTGCAGTAACATATGCTCTTGCATTAAGATGAATGAGGATATGAGGTGGGTATACTGCCAGTTTTACCAACTGAATGGAAAAATGCAATATTAGTCATATCAATGATACAGCTTGAAAATAAATGCTATCTACCCCTTCCCAGTTACCGGGCGTGGCTAAGATATTTCATTGCTGCAGTTCCTGATTCCAGCTCTTGTGATTTTTAGATCTGTGATCTTGATCTCTTAGGCTTCAAAGTAGCTGAAACCTCAGCCTGTTGTGGGCCCACCCAGGGAGCTGGCATCCCCTGGTGAGGAAGCACTGCATTCTCTGAAGAGGGTGGGGACTGAGTGCCCCGCAGGACTGCACCAGCCAGGCCGCGGGGGAAACTGCCCACCCAACTCAAGGAGTCTGTCTGGGAAAACTACAGAACCGTACTAAGCTGCGCAGCCGTTTCTTGCGGCCCGACAACATAAAGGAGTGAACCTAATGATTCATAATAAACATTTTCTACAATGTTTAGTGTCTTTTTTTTAGTGATGCCTTGCTTTGAGTAAAGGTATGCCTTTCTATTAGGCTAACAGCACGGTTTTCAAACCGTCTCTGCTAGTGTTCCACAAGCTAGACCAGTGTCTTCCCACAGTAAAAATCAGATAATGGGAGTCTTTTTTCCAAGTCCAAGAAAACATAAATTGGTAGAATTTTGTTGGTTTTATGTTTCTTCTCTATAAATGTTTTTAGTATTTTCATGCCAGCTACAAAATTTTAAAAGTACTAAAGAAGCGTTATGGGAATATTGGCTCACCAAATGTCCGTGGTCTAACAGCTTGTCTTTGTGGCCACATTGCTCCTGGCGATTTTATATTGCTACATGTATTTTCTGCTAGTAAACTGCTCCTTATTCATGTTGGATTAAATGTATCAAAATTCCACGGTGGCAGCAAAGAACAAACAGCTTCTAGGTGTTCTACCTCTGGCCTAAGTGTCCGTGTGAAGAAATACAACTCGCAAAATCCAAATGCTGGTGCCCATAGGTACTATTCAGTGAAATAAGCCTTAGTAAAGGAAGTAAAGATACAAGTTGAAGTAGCTTCTGGCTTATACTTTCAGTGTAAAGAACTGGAAAAGCCCTGAATAGTGTGCCCTCGTCTGGGCATTCAACCTGTAAGATTTTCCCCCTATTCCCCAACCGAAGGTGCAAGCTGGGGACTTACTAGCCTCCTTGAATTCTGACTGATTAAACCTGCTGTCTGTCTAGCGCCATCCTATGTCCCAAAGTTACTCAGAGTAAGGTATAATCTGGTGAATATTTTAGAGACACTCACCCAGCTAATCAACACTGTTTAATGATTTAAGTCTTAGAGTAGAAAAATATACCAACCACAGTGAGAGCACAGAAAATTTGGTAGCTCTAAGAAGTTAGGCGTGGTTTCATAAAGAAATGACATTTGAACCAAGCCTTGAAAAGCATAGATTTGCCTGCTAATGTCAGATAAGGAATAGAGAAAGTGGGCCAAAAAGCCATTCCAGCCACAGCACTGTTCAGATAAAGTCACAGAGGTAGAGGGTACAGAGAAGTTCTACTCACCATGGGGTTTGTTGGCAGATAATGACAGATGGTAAGGCTGGGGATGGTAGCCAAGGATCAGATCAGAAAGGACAGGCTGAGGGATCTGAACTCCATCTTGTAGGGAATGAAGAAGTACTAAGCGTTTTAAGCAGATAAGTAACACAGATTTGCATTTAGGAAACAAACTGGAGAATTGATCAGAAGTGTGGAATACCAGTTAAGGGCCTGTTGTAGAAAACACATCAATAGTGATTTGACAACATGACAGAAAGTGGGATGTGGAGGGACAGGAGTGGAAAATAGGTAGTAGCCTTTAAAAGAAGGCAACTGCTGCTCTGATACTTAAATGGGTAAGGTTACCAAATCTGTTTTTTTCTCACAAAATGGAACCATATTTACTTTTTCTATCTTCAAGGATTCCTTTGAAATGATAATGAAATGTAGTCTATAAAGGTATGTACCAGTGGACAATGGAGTAGTCATTAAAAATATTGTCAGAGTGATCTTCAAATATAGAACTAATATTATGAGGTTGAATGAATTGAAATTGTTTCTTTCATGAGTAAAAATATCAAATATCAACAATTTCCTACGGATTACTTAGTTTTCATATTACTTTCAGCTTCCTTAAGGCCATATGAATTGCCTTTTTTTTCTTTTAAGATGAGCAATACATTCCATCAAGGGAATTTCCAGGAATTAGATTTTCCTCTGTGATTTATTAAGTATGATATTGGGCAAGTCTTATCTGTTTCAACCTTTTTTTTAATTTGAAAAATGGAAATATATAATGTGTACCTTCTATAGTTATTAAATAAGAAAATTCATGGCTAGTTAGTATGTGGTGGCATAGAAAATGTGTTTAATAAAAGTATCAACTCTTCCATCCCCACTCCCCTCATTTTTCCCTACTTGGCTTAGAACTCTGAGTTACCTGCCTCCTGTGTCCCAGAAAGCCTGAGTTGTGTCAATGGTTTTGGTGTATATGAGAAATGTTCCACTCCCCTTGCTTCAAGCCAAAGTCTTTTAGTTGGAGTGGCCATTGAAACTAGCAAGCATTCCATGGAGTCGCTTTAGTGCACAATTTTTGTCAAGTTTTTCCGGAATGCCTCAATCCTCATCACTTTTCACATCATTCAGGAAGTTACTCATTTAGCCCAGACTTCCAACACACTCATACATAAGGACTGTGTCATAGTCCCCTGGAAGCATCATCACCATTTTTTTGAATGTGATAACTGCTTTTTTTTTTTTTTTGTAATAACTGCTTTAAAAAGAACAGTTAAGGGCCAGGGATATAGCTCAGTGGCACAGCACCTGCCTGGCAAGTGCAAGGTCCTGAGTTCTATTCCCAGGACCAAAAAAAAAAAAAAAAAAAAAAAAAACAGTTGAAATGAAATGAAAAAGTTATTTCCTTAAGGCCCCAAAAAAGGATTGGCACCATACACCTGTGTCCCAGTAGCACAGCTGGATTTTTGCCTCAGTTTCCTTAATTTTCTTTCCATGCTAAGAATCAAACCAGGGCTTCATGCATGCTAGGCAAGTGCTTTGCGACTGAGCTATACTTCTAAGCCCCTTTCTTGCTTAACATTTTTTATCTTCATCTATAGAACTAATATCATGAGGTTGAATGAATTGACATTGCCTCTTTTATGGGTAAAAAAAGTCAAATATCAGCAATTTTGTATGGATTAGTTTTCACATTACTTCCTGCTTCCTTAAGGCCATATCAATTGCCTTCTTAAAAAAAGATGAGCAATGCATTTTCCTGATGAGTTCTGATTTTTGCATTAATTCAGTGGTATTTTTATAAATTTGAGTTTTTACTTTTTTCAAGTGCTATTCATGTCACAGCATGTAGATGGTGAACAAGACAAAATCTTTTGCACTCATGGGCTTACATTCTTGTGACAACCAAATAAGGTATTTTCAGAGTGGATGAGTGCTAGGAAGGAAATAAATAGGCTTATGGGATAGATAGTGGCTAGTAGATAAGAGGGTAACTTAGAAAGGGAGGTTAGGGCAGTAAAGCAGTTACAACAAAGACCTAAGGTAGAAATGAGTTTGGCATATTTTAAGGAAGAGAATGGCTGGGGTTTGTTTTGTGACAGAGGCACAAAGCTGTAAAATGTACTAGGAAGGAGATAAAAATTATTCTCTATGCTCTGGCCCCCAGCTCCTCTGAAGGGTTGAATTCTAGCCACTCTTTTAACTTACTTATTTTGCAGTGCTGCAGATCTCACCCCGGGCCTGTGCATGCTAGGCAAGGGCTCTACCACCTGAGATACACCCTTCACCCTAGCCACTCCCTTTAAACCAGACCTCCCTTTATAGCAGAAATACACCGTCCAGAAGTGTGATGTGGCTGCCATCCTCACTCCCCTATTGTGTGGAATGTGATGGCCTTTTCCTACCATCTTGAATTTGCCATGGCTCAAATCATTAAATCTCCATTAAATGATGATTTTTTAAACTTAAAAATTAATTATTAATAATGTCTGTTCAGTGGATATAGAAAATGAAGAAAGGCCAAAAACTATATAAATACTGGTTAATACTTTGAGATTTGGGATATATCATTTCAGGTACAGATTTATATTTTAATCAAAGCTTTATCTATATTTTATATATATGGGTACACTATACCGAACCCAAGGGAACTCTGCCACTGAGCTACATTTCCAGTCATTTGTCAAGCTGGCCTAAAACTTGCAATCCTCCTGCTTCAGACCCCCAAGTAACTGGGATAACAGGCACGCACAACTATAATTTGATTTTATTCAATGATATAAACAAGTTCTAATGTCGGTGTCTGCTTTTATAACACTTTAGTTCCTGCCTTGTTGATATACCACAATTGATTCAATCCACCATTTTGGGGACAAAAGAATAATTGACAATCATAATATTTACTAGCCACCAAACACTTAATATAAAAAAATATATATATATTAGAAACATTGATAATTTTATACACATTGCTCCTGAGGCAAAGAATCTTAGGTGACTTACCTAACGCCACCCAGATAGCGACAGACAGTGCTGAGCGGAAACGGCATTTGCTAAGCATGTGCAATGGACCAGACACTATGCTGGTCTCATTAGAGACTTAAGTGATTTGCCTTAAACTTCACAGGTCATAACTCTGTGGCCCTTCAATAACTGCAGAGGGAAACAGGCATCTAAATATTCACTCCCACCAAGGCCACACATAATGTGTAAAGAAATTAGGAAGGAGGAAGTGGGTGCTGCATGGCCAAACATGAACCGATGTCACTTGCCCTTGCCTTAGCCTATATTCTTGACTCATGCCTGGTGCTCCTCCGAGATATCTCTCCCCGCGAGCCTCCACCTCGCCCTCTCTGAGGTTCAGCTTCTCCGTCTATAAAATGCACACACCATTGTTAATATTGTTGGCTAATACATAGCAACAGGGTCCAGCCCTGGGTGACCAAGTTTTTAGAATAAGGTGGGTGATAAATTCCCATCAATACCCTCTGAAAAAGGGTGACAGGAGCAGTCAGAGTTTGGGAAACCCAGAGACTGAGGAAGAAGGGAACCAGCTAGACCTGCCCGCCTCACCCAAGTTATTGAAGGAGATAGTGGGGCGGGGGTGGAGAAGGGCCTCAGAAATCTGAGGTGTGGAACAATCACAGTGCGTGTGATCACTCGGGATCCTGGTCATGGTGCTCACAAGTTGACCCGCTGGCCTGTCACTGCTCCCAAATAAAGCATGGCAGTCAGCCAATAGCAGACAACATCAGGCAGCTGGGAAGAGGCTAGGGGGCAGAAAATCAGGATCTGAGCTGTACGATTGCAGCCTGACAGTTTTTGACAGCAAATTGCAGAGATTGTACAAGAATGGCATTCCCATGCAGCCAGGCCTTGAGGAAAAAAAGCAGGGAGAATATGCTCCCATTGGTACCAAAGACGCTTCTTTTCCTTCTGGCCAAAGAGTACTGGGGAGGTGGTGCCTAACTGCAAACCTGTGGCCCTGACTTCTAGCTGGGTCTCCATCTCTAACTGCTGGGAGAGGAATAGCTCTTCTCCTCTCTGGCTTGATCTTCTAGAGCCAGCTCAACTAGTGCTTCCGCTATGAAGTTCACTCTGGCTCAGATTGCTCCTTTCTGGACACTCGCACAGTGCTCGCTATCCCACCACCATTCCCCGCGGCACAGCGCGGCACGTTACTGTGTCTGTCAGACTGTGAACGCCACAGTTACGGATTGTGTCAGAGTCATCTTACTATATTCCTTTGCCCAGCTCTCGTGGTCTCTTCACAATAGGGATAGATTAATTAACAATTTGACTAATCCGTTGATTTGTGTGACAAATATTTCTGTCATCTGTTACGTGCCGGACAGTGTGCTACACATTAAACACGTAATGGTGGAAAGAACAAACACAGTGCCTACCTTCATAGGATTATAGTGTAGTAGAGGAGAAAGCCCTTCCCCACCATATATAAACATATAATTTTGAAGAATGCTAACAAGGAAAACACTCCAAATGTCATAAAAGCATACAATAGGAAGACCTAACCTGACTAACCTAGTCTGAAGGGTCAGGGAAGGCCTCTCTAAGAAAGTGACTTAGCTAAGTGAAAAGAATAGCAGAACGAAAGTCCTTTATAGGTGGAAAGAAGTCTCTGGCAGACCAGACAGGAAGAAGGAAGGAAATGAAAGGGGAAAGTGCACAGAGAGGTGAAGTCAAGGCTGAGAAAGCCATGGAAGCCAGATCTTTGGGTCACTTAAAGGATTTTAGATGAGTGTGGGCAATCTAATATGCCTTGTCTTCTTAAATGGTCATCCTGTTTGTAGTATGGCAAAAGGGTTTAACAGAAGTAAGTAAACTACATAGGAGGCTATTGTAGACATCCATTCAAAGGCTGATGGCCTAGTGGAGACAGATTTGAGAATCTTCTCCAAACTCCTAAAGGCCCATTACGTACTTCTGGTTCCTCCCTCCTCACACCACCTCTACTACCACTTCTGACAATTGACTTGCTTCCTTCTTCTTAGGAAATTAAAAGTATCAGGTGTGAACATCTTTGATTTCCTGCCTCCACACCCACAAATTTAGCTAACTGTACTTCCCTCCCTTCCTGCCAGCCTCAGAGAGGGAGGGGCCAGGTCTCCTTTCAGAGGCTCATCATTCTTCCTTCCACTTTCTCCAATCCCATGCACCATTGCTTAGCCACTTCCTCTCCTCTCAACGCTCAGTTCCCTTCTAATCAGAAAGGCGAAACACAAAACCTTCTCACCTTCTGTAGCCTCACTACTGCTTTCTCTCTCTCCTTCCCTTTGCAACACATTTTACAGTCTCCTCTCCCTGTCTCGGAGACAGCGTGCTCACCAAATATTACATCTGCTCCTATATTTCTTGGCAACTTTGCCATTAGGCAGACTGAGGTGACTCATACACTCTGGAACAATGCAGACTGTAGCTGGCATGAGACCCTCCAGCGATCGTCACTTGCTTAGCCAGTCGTGGAGGAGGTTTTGTCTTCCAGAAGTTGCAGCGTCAAGATGATGGAAGCTGCACCACGCTGAGCTCACCAGTGACTGCAGAGCAGTTCCATCCATAGGAAAGCCATGTACTTTTCTTGTGTGAAGTCGCTGAAATTTGGGGGTTGTTTTTAATACAGCATAGCCTAGCTGGGGGGGGTGTATAAAAAAGGAATTAAGATGTGTTGTGTATATGTACCAGCTCCCCATGATAAATATGATCATTATGTACTGCAAACACGTACTAATACAAAGAAAAAACTACAAAAGAAAAAGAAAAAAAGAAACACATGCACACACAAAGAAAAAACAAAACAAAAAACTAATATACAGCATTTACTGTCCAAACTGCCTCACTTAAAAAAATTACTTCTGACATAACTTTTAGTCCTCCCTTCCATTGCAAAATCAGTGAAATTGTGATTGTAATTTCTCTGAATCATTTGACCCGGTTGGCTGTTGTGTTCTGGAATCTTCTTCCTACTCTGGCTGCAAGACCCTGTCCAAAAATTAAAAAAAAAAACAAAAACAAGAAAATTCCACACAAAAACTTGCACATGGCCAGGGATATAGCTCAGTGGCACAATGCCTGCCTGGCAAGTGCAAGGTCCTGAGTTCGATTGCCAGTACCAAAACAAAACAAAATGAAACAAAAAAAAAACCTTGCATATGAATGTTGATAGAAATATTATGCATAATTGCTAAAATGTAAAAACAATACAAATGTCCATCAACATGAATAAACAAAATGTGGTATATCCATACAATAGAGTATTATTTGGCAATATAAAGAAATGAAGACCTGGTATAGTACAACTTGGATGAACCTTAAAAACATCTTGCTAATAAAAGATTCCATATGTATAATACTATTTATATGAAAGATTCAAACAGGAAACCTATAGAGACAAAGTAGAATTAGGGTTACTTAGGGATGGGGTGCTGAGGAGAAATAGGAAGCGACTGCTGACAGGTAAGGAGATCTGGGGATGTAACTCAGAGATAGAATGCTTGCCTAGTACATGCATGGCCCTGGGTTTGACCCCAGCACTGCCCAAAAAAAGGTTTTAGGGTGAGGAAAATATTCTTAAATCAGAGGCTGGGGATATAGCTCAGCAGCACAGCACCTACCTGACATGCGTGAGGTCCTGAGTTTGATTCCTGGTACCACACCCAAGAAATTCTTAAATCTATTATGGTGGTGATTGTACAATTCTCTGCTACATATTATATATTAGCTAGCTATACATTAAAACCATTGAATATATTAAAATCATTTAATTGAAATTTATTTATTTATTTATTTTGGATTTTGAAACAGGGTCTTGCTATGTAGTTCAGGCTGGCCTTGAACTCACTATGTAGCCCAGGCTGGCCTCAAACTCATGGTGATACTCCTGCCTCAGCCTCCCAAGTGCTGAGATTATAGGTGTGCGCCACTGTGCCCAGTTGAATTGACCTTTAAATGGTTCAATTTTATAGTATGTGAGTTCTATCTCAATGAAGCTGCTATTAAACTTAAAATGTTAATGGTTATGTTTTTAGAGGTCTTAGAAGGGGGTAGCAGCATCGGTAAGGAAAAGGGGAGAGAGTTACAAGAAAAAATATACAAGTCTGGCCTAAGCACTATGAAAAAAAAGTGTGTATGTAAGGAATTCATCAAAAGGACAACAGGATAGTTCAAAGAATCACTGAATTATTGAATAACCAGGACTTGATAGGGAAGCAATCAGGGCAGCTCTGGAGACTTTGAAGTAGGAGTTAATGGGACCTCTCTCTAGAATGCTGCTATAATTAGGACTCAACTCCAATGACTCTTATCCTCTGAGTCTCTGTTTTAAATTTCAGATTCCCAGAAGAGAACGTTTCATTGGCTCAGCGTGGGCTAGGTGTCCCTTCCCAGATCCGCCATCCTTGGGTGAGAGAGAACAGGAACAGAAAGCTCAGACTTGGATACAGCCGGCCTTTGCCTCTGTATCTGGTTCCTTTACATAGGAAGAAGGCAACAGCTGTAAATGGAGCCATAAACAAGGCCAAGAACTACTCACCACAATTAAGTCAAAAAAGCTAGGTCCTGAACAGTTTGTATAGTAAGACTCATTTTTTAAATTTAAAATTCATATCATGTGAAATGAAAACAGAGACCAGATAAATGACATGCATGCATGCTATACACAGGTATGACCAGAGGGTATGCTGGGAACTGCGGCAAACTAGAGACAGGGTCCCACGTTTAAGGGGTGCAGATACAACTCCTTTCTTACTGATTTTTGCCCTATAGAAATGTAGGTCCAGAGCTGCAGGATCTTTGGATTTTTGAAAGAAAGCTAAACACTCGATTTTTATGTGAAATTTCCTCAGTTTGAAAACACTCAATGGTAGATTGAATACATACACCTAATTTTTCTCTGTCCTAAAAACAAAAAAACACCAAACATTAAATCCACAGTAAAGGGATTTAGAGAAGCAGAGAAATCCATAAAGATTGGGGGAAAGGAGGAAAAACCAGCAGCAATAAAATTTCAGAATCTGGAAAGCAGGTGGACAAGTAGTAACTCTGATGTCACAGATCCCAAAACTGTGCAAATCCTACACGTGGAGAGAGAAAAGCAGAGACCAGCCTGATTTGTACTAAAGAATCCTTGAACAACCATGGAACAGAAGATGAAGAATGTGGAACTAAATTTAGGAAAGTTGTATGAGAACTACATAAGAAACAATTTCTTAGAGTCTCCTCGCTGCTTTACTCCCGAGTGACTATTCGTACCCTTTTCCAGCAGAAGCCCAACAACTGAAGATTCCAATCAATTTTTAGTGCCCCTTCTTAAATAAGAGCAGACAATCAAAGAATAACCAACATCCTTCTAATAGGAAAGGTAGAGACCAAAACAAACGAGCAGATAAAAGTAGCTTGGAGTAAACAAAGATAATGCAAGAAAAGGAAAGCGTCTAAATCACCATCATTAATATGCTCAAGGAGATAAGAGAAGATCTTTCTTTGGTATTTTTAAATAAAGAAACATACAGAGAAGAAAAGAGGGTCCTTGGAAATTACAACCATCATAGCAGGGTCCACAGAATGCCCAGTACTATATTTTAGCACTGGGGGAAATTTAGAACAGCCATTGTGTAATTTCAGAAAACCAAGGACAAAAGAGAAGATTCTAAAAAGTTTCAAAATAAACAATATTTTACCTACAACCAAGAATCAGAATGTCTTCAGGATTCTGAACAACACTGAAAGCAGGAAGAGAATGGAGCAATGCCTTAAAAATTGGGTCAGCAGGACTGGGGATGTAGTTCAGTGGTAAAGCACTTGCCTAGCACGCACGAGGTCCTGGGTTCCACTGTATCAGTGCAAAAACAAAACAAAAATTCTGTAGGCAAATTGTTTCTAAATATTCTATACTTTGCCAAACTAGAATGAGTCATAAAGACAGAATAAAAAAATTTTCAGACATGCAAATGTCTGATATGCAATGTCCGATGTTCTCTCATCAAAATGTAGACATAAACCATGAAAACAGAGGCTCACCTGAAGAGTGACAGCGAAGACAGATTCTAGAGTTGCCGCTTCACACCAGGTGTAGAGCATAACCAGGCCCGACAGGAGCAAGGTGATTAGAGAGGTACACTGAGAGCCAGTGTCAGAATAAAGTGGAAGAAGCTATTGGGATATATGATCTCCCAAGAGTGGTGCAAATCAAGAAAGAGGAAGGTAAAATTCTAAGCCACAAGGAACCAACCCAGGAAAAGGCCAAAAAGAAAAAACAAGGATAAAAAGCATCAGGAAGACAGCTGAGCAGGAGAGTTAGCATGCAAACAAAATTGGTAGGAAAATGAAGGTCCCCAGGAGAGGTGCCTTTAAGAGAAAAATTGGAACTGACAGATTACATGGTTTAATTGACCATGAGGAAAACTGTAGTGAAAGATTATTGGAAGATCAGGAAGTATAATTAGGTATAGGTATTAATTAGGAAGAAACTTAAGTAGAAAACCAAGGCAATTATTAACTTCAGGAAATTTGAAAGTAGGAAAAGAAATATACTTTTGGTATACTTGGGGTTTTTGGAGGGGGTTGAGACAGGGTCTCACTATATAGTTCAGAGTTCAGGCTGGTCTCGAACTCACTATGTAGTCCAGGCTGGTGTCAAACTCAAAGTGATCCTCCTGCCTCAGCCTCCCAAGTGCTGGGATTACAGGCATGCACCACCATGTCTGACACCTTTGGTATACTTCTAATAGTCAAATAAATAAATGTTGTAAATAGTACTTTTGTAGCCATAATAATGTACATACTGAGTACTGATTTAGCCAAAAATTATAATCCTTTGGGAGGAGAGGGAAAAGTGGAAGAAATAGGGGTGGCAGAGAGCTAACTCCTGATCTACCATAATAGTAGTTCACTGCGCTATGTCTAAAATTGGTTCATCAAAATTAGCAATAACACCATGTCATAGAAACTCAAAGTGTAACTAAATTATAGAGCAAAATGAAAGATGGATAATAAGAAACAGGGACATAGATATTTTGCAGATGAGAAAGGGACCAAGAGATGGAGGGAGTAGGGCAGAAGAGAAGGGGAAGTAAAAAGATGAAGATGTGTTATGTACCTGTACTGACCCTCCATGATGAATGTAACCATTATGTACTGCAAATGTGTGCTAATAAAAATAAAATTAGGGCCGGTGAGATGGCTCAGCGGTGTACGCGCCTGCCTGGCAAGCGCGAGGACCCGAGTTCGACTCCCGGATCCCACATACGAAAAAAGGGGCCGTTGATATCGCTCAGTGGCACGGGCGCCTGCTGGTGCTCGAGGTCCTGAGGTCGACCCCCGGTACCCACCAAAAAAAAAAAAAAAAAAAAAAAAAAAAAATAAAATAAAATTAAAAAAAAAAGCCAGGAAAAACATCTAAAAGAGTCTAAAATGATTACCCATGGGAAGTAGAGAGGGAGAGATAGGGTAAGGGATTTTTGCTTTTTGCTATTAGCTTTGTAATTTACAGGAGTGTTATGGTTTACAGTTCAAATGTCGCCCAAAGGCCCAATACTAATGGCTTGGTTACCAGACTGTGGTGCTGCTGGGAGGTGGTGGAACTGTTAGAGGAGGTGGGGCCTATTTGGAGGAAATGAGGTCACTGGGGATGTGTTCGGAAGGAGATACTGGGACTTGGGCCCCTTTCTCTCTCCCTTCTCCCCTGTCCCTCCCCCTCTTCTTGGCCACCACAAGGTGAACACGGCCATGCACTCTGCCATGAACTCCCCTCTGTGATGCGCTGCCTCACCACAAGACTAGAGACAACAGGGCCAACGGACTGTGGATTGGAACCATGAGCCAAAACAAACCTTCCTTCCTTGTAAATCATTTACATCAGGCATTTCGTCACAGCATCGGGAGGCTGACTAGCGCAATGACTTTCTGCCTTGTGCATGGATTGAGAAACATTACATAAAACTGAAAGTGCAGGCTGGGGTTTCGCTCACTGGTAGAGTGTGAGCTTAGCACGCATGAGGTCCTGAATTCAATCCCAGCACGAGGGATGGAGGAAGGAAGGAAGGAAGAAGGAAGGAAGGAAGGAAGTAAAGAAGAGAAAGAAACAGGGAAAGTATATTGAAGCCTACACAAGAAATTATTTACATTAGGTATTGCTGAAGAGTGAGATTAGCAGGATTCTATATCCTCTGTACAGTTTAATGTCTTTACAATAAGTAGGGGTTACTTTTATAACTGTAATAAAACCACTTGTTTTGGGGACAAAATACCCAACACCAACAAATCAAGGGAGGAGAGGTTCATTTTGGCTCACATTTCAGTCCATAGTCAGCTGGCTCCAAGGCAGGATGGCATGGCAGAGGGGCATGGTGGAGGACGGCTGCTCGTGGCGTGGTGGACAGGAGGCAGAGAGAGGGAGATCAAAGGAGGAGCCAGGGAGGGAAATGTCCCCTTCCAGGTCATACCCACAGTGACCCACCTCTTCCTACTAGACCCCATCTCTGAGTAGCAAGTCAGCTCTACTGCCCCCACAAGCCAGTCACCTTTCAGAAGCCACCCCCTCCACATGAGGCTTTGGGGGACACCCGGATATAAACCATAACACCAGCCTCAAGCCCTGACTGTAGGTTTGTGTCCTGCAAGCATGAACGACAGCGAGGCAGGCTCTGCAGGTCCCACACCATGGTTTCTCTTCTCAATCTGGAGCCCATCTCG
Organism: Erethizon dorsatum; assembly: GCA_028451465.1. Taxonomy (NCBI): domain Eukaryota; kingdom Metazoa; phylum Chordata; class Mammalia; order Rodentia; family Erethizontidae; genus Erethizon; species Erethizon dorsatum. Next base: position 68,636,771 of record CM051827.1, on the reverse strand, counting down.
GTTTTGAGCATACTCCTGTCTTCATGCCATCTGCCATGGGCAGGAAGCACTGGTTCTTCTGCCAAGGTAGGCACTGTCCTGCCCCCTCTATCAGACCGCGTACTGCTGTGGAGGGTATTTCTAGTCCGTGAAGTTCTATCCTTCAACTCTCACCCTATTCCACTAGAAAATCTCTTCCATCTTTGTACACTCACTTTCCCAGCCCTGGGAGAGGTATTTTCTAGAGTGTATCATAGCTGTAACTATTTAAGGTTGTATCTGGACCATGCAAGAGAAAACACCCTGAAATCATCTTTGTAATGTGTGGTTAAAAGCTGAAGGCTGCAGGTGAACCTGCCCGATCTTCTTCCTCAATAATGACATTATCTTTATTAGAGGAGTCAGGAAACCAATCAGCCCTTTGCCATGGACTCTGGGACTGGGAATGTATTTCAGTGGTACACTGCTTGCATGGCACATCAAGCACCGGGGTTTGATTTCCAATACCACACACAAAATAGATAGTCCAAAATCAAGCCTAATATAAAATTATAGAAATTCCATGGAGAATTCTGTCCCAAGACTAACACATAGAAACTATGAGATAAAAAATGTCTGCTTTAATGATTTATTATACAGCAACAGGTATATATACATACCATATCTATCTATATATATACCTATATCTATCTATCTATCTATCTATCTATATATCTTTATTCCAGTAGACACTTTTCTCCTGGTTTTATTCCAGTCCTCCTATATCAGTTGCTTTCCTGTTGCTGGGACAGAATACCCACACCCACAATTTAAAGAAGGAAAGGTTTATTCTAGCTCACACTTTCAGTGGGCTCAGTCCGTGATCAGCTGGCTCCAAGGCAGAAATAGCATGGTGGAAAGGCCTGGCAGAGGAAAGCTGCACATGTCATGGCAATCAGAAAGAAGAGAGAGAAAAGGGAGGAGCCAGTGACAAGAATAAACCCCGCCAGGTCCTGGCCCGGTGACATATCTCTTCTGACCAGGCCCTACCTCCAAACACATGAGACTTGGGGGACATTTTAGATGTAAACCACCATACCTTCCAAACCCTAAGAATCTTCTCTCACAGTCTCCTTCAAAAATTCCTCTTCTTCCATGCACCCTTAAATATTGATTTTTTTCTTGCCCCTCTTCTTCTTTGATATCTCATTTCAGTTATCATCCATCTGCTTAACACTCACAAATTTATATTTCCCAACTTCTCTCCCCTGTGCTCAAGACCTACATAGCCAACTGCCTGACGTATGTCTCGACTTGGACATCTCACACTGTGTCCCAGACAGAGCTCACTGTCTTCCGCAGTTACCTAAACCGCATCCTGGCCCCAGCTCGGTGAATACCACTAACATCTATCCTCTTTCCCAAGCTAGAAACATGGCAGCCATGCCCAGCTGCTCCTCTTGCTTCTTAAGCCCACATGTCCACTGGGGGAACCTCATTTGTGACCAGTTTGTCTCCTAAATATCTCTTTAATGCAACACTTGCTCTAGTTCCCCCACATTCCTATTGCTCGCTCCTTCATTTTCTCTCACATCAACTATTCCAACAACCTCTCATTTGGTCTCTGGATAAGTGCTGGATGCATTGTGGTCTTTGCAAAAACACCAATTAGATCATGTTGCTCTCTTGTTTAAAGAGTTCCAATGATTTCCCATCACTTACAGGATAAAATCCAACCCTTTAGCTTACTATGTATAAGGCCCTCCACAGTCCACTTCCCAAACCCTCTTTACAGCCTTACTTCATGCTCCTCCCACATGCACGGCTTCCCACATGCACCATCCATTCTGCCTCTGTCCGTGCCCTTCGTTCTGCCAGGACACTCCTTCCCCATCTTCTTGGACAAATGCCTTCTCATGTTGCAGTGTCCATCTTAAATGTCCACTTCTTCAGTGCATCCCCTCATCCCTCCCTGCTCTGCCAGTTCCTTCACCCAACCATTACTGCACTTGTCACAGTGGCCTGCAGTTGTGCATTTACATCTATGTCTCTCCAAGTGTGCACTCTTCAAAGACAGTGGCCAGCTTATTCCTCTCTGTGGACAGATCTCTGCAATCGGCGTTCTACATAGTAGGCGCCCAATAAGCGTTTGTATAATTCTGTTTCCTAATCTGAGGTGCATGCGCAGGCTTTGGAGGGCACCTGGGCTCTGTGATATTGCCTCGTGTGAAATTGTATGTGTATGTTTTGAGGATATTTTCCAGGAAACTGCGGAGATTCATTCTGGTCTCCACAGTTTCAGAAAGGCCCTAGATTCACAAGCAGTTCAGTATCCATACCTTGGGAAAAACTATGACCAGGAAGTTGTTTTAGAAACCTGAAGCTCAGCCAGAGTCTAAACTTCACCATGAGAATGGAATGACTTATGGCTGCTGCTGATGTCTGTCAGTCCTGCAATGAGAAGAGAGCTAGAGAAAGGGGAGTGCAGCAGCTCTCCACTGTGGGTGGGAGCTTTGGGAGGCTCTCCCTCTCTCCCTCCCCATCTCCCTCTTCTCCCATCTCACACCTCCACGCTCATGAGCACACATACCAGAATAAATGCAAACGCAAAACTCGGATACACACACCTCTGCACGCACACATTAAGTGCACACATGTACACACACAGAGCCAGAAATACACATGTGCACTCATCCGCACGCATACAGATAAACATGCACAAACTGGCCACATACAAATGTGCACCTAGATCATCAGGGTACACACATACATGCACACACATGCACATCCATGCATGTGAAACTGACATGGCTACATCCACCACCACCACCCCTACCCCCCACAGAGCAAGCGCTGCCGCTGGCATCAGGCCCGAGGAGACAGCCGAGTGGAACCATCTGTCAGGCTGAGGTTCCTGAGCACCGCCCATCCTGCCTGAGCTCAGACAGTTGGCATGCTGGGCATGCAGCCTTGCTGTTCTCTCTGGCTGAATCATGCTGAGTGAGCTGGCATAGATAGCGTTTATCAAATCGGAATAGAATTTTGGCAAAACAGATGACTTGTGAGCTTGGCATTTGTGGGCTTGGGAGGTGGAGACCTGTGGGGGGTAGAAGAGGGATGAAAATTGCTTCTAGATATTCCGAAAGATGCCAAAGAACTGAATTCAAGAAATGGTGTGGCAGAGGGACTTGGTGCTAGAAATAATGTTAAAAAGACAAATGATTCAAATTCCAGCTTTGACACTTAATAGCCATGTGACTTGCAACGTGCTAATTGATCTTTTTGAGCCTCAGTTTCTTCTATAAATTTGACCTAATAAAAATCACCTAACTCATAGGATTGATAACAGACTTTATGGGATAATAATCATCAATTGGCACAGAGCACTGGCACATAGCAAGGATGTAAAATGTGGTACCTATTAGAGTCCAAGAACATGTAAATACAAAGAGAATTGTACAAACCAGCTAGTCCAGCCCAACCGTCCCCTTTAACCCACCAGTCCATCTGCACTGGGCAGCCAGCCTTGGCTGAAAACCACATTCCCTGCCCCACCTGGCACTCCACTGGCCCCTTGTCAGCTTCCTGACTAGTGCACTGCACACTCCCCTCCTTAATCTGGGAACAAACATTACTCCAGTGACACCAACCTTCACCTCTGCACACGCTCAGGCTACTCTGCCTCTGGCTGCTCAGCCCATGCAGCTCCCACTACCCCCCTTACCTGGTTTGAAGTAACAATAACAAGACCTGTGTATTGGTCAGCTTTCCTGTTGCTGGGACAAAATACCCGGCACTTGCAACTTATTTTGACTTAAAGTTCCCCAGGTTTCAGTCCATGGTTGGCTGGCTCCATTATGGTCGAAGGCTGTGGTAGAGCAAAGCTGCTCACTTAATGGTGGCTAAGAAGCAGAACACAGGGGAAGAGTGCCAGAAAGGTGGTGGCCAGGGGTCAGCTGCTGTCCACAAGGTCATGCATGACCCACCAGACACAGGCAGGAGTGAGCTAGTATACTAGAGGTAGCCCCTTGGTGTCTCTCAAGCCAATCATGTTGACAATAAAGACAAATCATCACACCATGGAATTTATTAAGCCTTGTTATGTGCCAAAAACTTGCAAGGCAAATCTAATTTAATTTCACAGCAACTGTAGACACTATTAATATCCTCTTTTTACAGCTGAAGAAATTGGGGTATTAAAAAATCAAGTAACTTCTCCAATATAAGACATTCATTGTAAAGACATGCTACTATCTCATGTACTGTTAAATACACTGGCGATTAAACAACACGGGAAAACTAAGGTACATCCTGACCTCGGACATGTTTAAAATATAAGGGTTGGCAGTGACAAAAGTATATTACAGAATTAATGAAATGCAATAATTGCATTGGAGCAAGGATTTGGTCTCCGAAAGTCTACTACACTCAAAGTCACACTTGCTGACCAACTGTTTGGCACAGACATCACAGTAAGTTCTATGTAGCATCTCACTCAGATCTGTGTTCATCCAGTGAGATAGGGATTGTTCTCCATTCGTTCTACTGCTGAGGAAACTAAGGTTCCGAGGTTATACCCTTTGACAAGGTAGCATCCTGCCATGAAACTGAGACCCAAGATGCCAGGCATGTCTGACTTGAGAGTCCTGCTCTTAATGATTATACAAATTTCTCAGCCTTCACTCTGCCTTGAGGTTGTCTTCCCACAACCTCCCCCAAAGCTCTCCTCAGGCTGGGGCATGGGCTGAACCACCGCTGCCATCCTGGTGACTTCTAATTCCACACTTCATTTCTGCCATGTGTGGGAGGAGGAGAGGCACAGTCCTGGGCCAGAGGGCAGAACTCTGGACCTCTCATGCTGCTCTGCTTCTGGGTGGGTTACACTCAGCACTGTCTCTTGCTCTGGGCCTCACTTACCCCATCAGCACTATGGGAGGATAATACTGTTCTTGGTGCCTGTCAGAATCAGTGTGCTTCTCTCTGAGGTCATGTGTGGAAGAGTAAAAGATTAGTGTATTTTTAGGATGTTTATGATCTAGTCACCAATCAAAGTTCCAGCCTTGATTCCCAAAAGTTCCCACCAAACTTGGAAAATCTTCATAGGGTCCTTGCTTCCTTGCCTTTGACCATGCCTTTCCACATATCTGAAAGGCCTTGTCATCATCAGCCACCATAATCCTGATATTCCAAAGGCCTAGTGCGCATGCTTCCTTCTGGTGGGCATTTCTGGATGGGTGTCCTTGATATGGCCGTTCCTCCTACTTAAACTTTGACTAAGATTGAGATTTGACTACTAAATCTTTAACCTTTCTTTCATTCTTTCTTCTTCCTTCCTTCTTTCCTCATTCCTTTTGTCTTTTTTTCATTTTTCCTTTTTTTTTTTTTCCTGAGACATGGTCTCACTAGGCAATCCAGGCCAGCCTCAAATGCTGCAGTCCAAGCTGGGCTCTAGCTCACAGTCCTCCTGACTCAGCCTCCCGAGTACTGGGCTTACAGGTGAGGGCAACATACTCTTCTGACAGTAAGCTCTTAAGACATTTATCACTCATACCCTTGCCATGTAACTCATGTATATGACATCCGCTTTATGGAGAGTGTACGGTTTTTGCCTCCTCAAAAGTCTCTCCTCCTTTGGATAAGAACATCTTGATTTTGTTCTGGCGAAACACCTTCCTTCATGTGAATCCATATCATTTAGATGGGACTGAGCCCAGTGCCCAAATCCAGAGGTAGACATGTGCCTTAGGACTTTTTAATCAGAGTCAGTGTGATTGGTTCACTTATGGGCAGGCAACTTAATCAAAACCATTGAGAATTACTCCTGGGACTTTTGCTGGAACCATTAGAATAAAAAGCTCTATTTTTTTATGTGCCTGGATGTAAACATGGAGCTGTGAAGAAAAATAATTCCTCAGGATGAAGTCATCCAAGAGCAAGATGTAGAAAAAGACCTATTCTGGAGAATAACATTGTTGGAAACCCTTGGGTCTTAAATTCAGCTGTTCCTGAAGCTAGAAGTGATCTGCCTGGGGCAAACAAACTCTGCATCCTAACCCACATTTTTTTCCTCTTAAGTTAGTTTGGGTTGGGTTTCTGTAATATATAATTAAAAGATGCAAACACATCCCCAACTTGTTTATGAACTTCAGGAAGGTACAGGTCTGGTGTGTGTGTGTGTGTGTGTGTGTGCTACCAGGTATAGAACCAAGGGCCTTGCACATGCTAGACAAGTACTCGACCACTGAGCTACATCCTCAGCCCAAGGCCTGGTCTTTTTAGTTTTACATCTCCCCAGGGCCTAGCACAGAGCCTGGTGAGACAGAGGGTCCTCAAGAAAGTGCAACGATTAGTGGTTCCATGCACACTGCATTTAATCTCACTTTTCTTGATTCCAGAGTCCCACCAACAATAAGCTAAACTATGCACCATGAAAAGAAATAGAACATAATCTTTGTCCTCAAAGCATTCTGAATTTAATAAATTAGAGTGCAGCCTGGGCTATAATAGAAATTTGAACAAATTTTTTGTGGGATCCGAGTGGAGAGTTGGAGGTTTGGGGAGATGTGGGAAGGCTTCTTATAGGAGGTGACATCTCAGTTGAGTTCTCTTTTTGTTGCTCTTAGGGTGGGAGGTAGTAAACAAGGCCTTGCACATGCTAGACTCACATCCCCAGCCCTTCAGTCAAGTTCTTAAAGAATAAATAGAACTTCCTAGGCTGAGAAGTGGGCATAGGGAAATGGTATTTCAGTGACAGGACATTTAGGCAGAGAGAACGAGAGTACATGTAATTATAAAATTAATGTGTACCACCAACTTTCCTTCTCCTTTGGTTTCTTACGCTCCTTCATCTTTCTTTCCCACTGCCTCACAAAACAATAGCAACATCAACCAGCTAAGAGCATAGCTCGGAGCGCTGAAAGATTTGGTTCTGCCCCTTATACCATACAACCTTGGGGAAAATCACTTACCTTCTGCAGATAAGGACAATGGCATTTACCTCATAAGATTGTTGAAAACAGCAAATGAAATTATAGATATTAAGAGTGTGCTTGGCACAAGCTCATTCTCAAGAAATGTTAGCTGCTATTATTTTTATTGTGAGAGTTAAGAACCTTTAAGCACCAAAGAACAGAAAACCTAACTCAGACCGCCATAAACAGTAAGGAGTTGTTCAGGGCATATAATGAGGGGTCTTGACATGGAGCGGCTCCTGGTGTGCAATAATCAGGGCTGTGACTCTATTTTTCTGCAGTTCTCCCCACACTTCTTTGTACTGACCCTGTCTGCAGGCTGACTTCCTTCATTGTCCAGAGAGGACCGTGTCACCATGTCCTGGGTAACTGTGGTAACATGCTTCGTTGTTCAAATCCATCACTATGGAGAAAACAAAACTTCCTCCCCAAACAGAAATATAAATCTCCTCTTTCAATCAGTTTAGGGCAGCTTAGGTTATGGGGTTGCTCCTGGATCAGTGACAGTGACCAGGGGACTCCATGTATCAATTGGCTGAAGTCTGACTTCCTGAACCTCTCACTGATAAATGAGGTAGGTGGCCATGATTGGCTTAGACAGATTGGGATCTAATTTGGAGCCACCGCTGGGGTTAGAGATGGGGTTCAGCTTCCTCCTGATGACATGGCTGCTTGCTGGCCAGTGAGAAAGGGTTCTGTGAAACAGGAGGAGGAAATAACCAAATGTTGCCTGGACAACCGACAGCATCTTTAGTGACGATGATGTTACTGGATCGTCTTCTTCTAGAGGTGGTTTCCAGGCTCTTTCCTTCTCAAACAAAGAACTGAATGAAACAAGCAAAAATGGTAGCAAAATTTCACATTTATTTGAGGTAGGAAAAATTAAAAGTGAAGGGTAAGGGAGAAACCAGCTCTGCAGAGTGGGCTTGGGCTGAGTGAAAGAGGGAAAAATAAAAACCAAAACAAAATAAAAGTCCCCCCTAGGGGACACAGGGCAAGATACCTTGAAGAGGCACAATAGTGAACTTCTCATGGCATATGTGTCCTTGTTTTCCGTCCACACCTCACGGGAACCAGCAAGAACTTCCACATATGGGATCCTGGGAATTATTTGGCTCGTGTGTCCTGGGATCTTGTAATTACAGGTCCCACTTACTCCCCCAGCCAGCTTTGCCACGCCCTACCTTCTTGTCTCAATAAAAGCATCTCTTTTTTTCTCTCTCTCTTTTTTGGAGGCAGGGTGTCTCTGTTACCCAAGCTGACTTTGAACTTGGGATCCTCCTGCCTCATCCTCCTGAGTAGCTGGGATTATAGTTGCATGCCTCTGTACCTGGCTACTATTTCACTTTTTACATGCTAGTTCACATGGGCCTTTAAGGCAAGGCTCAAATGGCTCCTCACCAAAATCTTCCTTGGCCACACAACAAGTCACAGAAAATAACATCCCTGCCCCTCTCCTCTGCACCTCCTAGTCCCCTTGCTCAGCATTCATTTGATCTGAAGCCCTTATCACCACCTAGCATGCCACTTATTTTTACCTTTACTTATTTATTGTATTCTTTTCCTGTAGAATACAAATTTTGTGAGGGTAGAGGCGCTGGTTTGTTTGATGCTGTACTTCCAGTACCTAGAAGTCCTTGCACATTGTAGGCACACAGCAGCAATTCGCTGAATGAACATGTGATTCTGAGCAGAGCCAGGCTGCAAGGGTCAGAGATTGACACCCTGCTCCGGGCCAAGGGGCCTCCAACCTTCACAGCTCCTTCTCTTCCCTCCCTGCCTTCTCTCTCTCTCCATCAGTTCACCCCTCGTCTCCCTCCCTGTCTAACATCCATCTGTTGAGTAGACTGTACTTGGAATTTTGCTTTCTTCCTACTCAGTGTTGATTACAAACCTTTTTCTTTTTTCTATTCATGTTGATTACCACTCATCCTCTACATAGAAAATATTAAATACTTTGCATTCAAATGACATTAGAAAACCCAAGTAGCCTCTGTATCCTGCGAAAGTTTAAGACACAGCCTCTCGTATTTTGAGAACCGCAGTGATGTTTTGCCTGTGTGCCTGAGGAATGCACGTGAAGGGTTGCAGCATGCATGCGTCTGCCGGTCCACGGCTTCCTGAATTTGTGTCCTCTTGGAAGTCTTCTTTGCTATGAATAGCTTTTTTTAATTTTAAGGGAAAAAGCCCCATACTTCCTCTTAAACCACCCAAACCCTAAAATCTTTCTGCCTTTAGTAAAGGGATACAGCATTCTTTTCTGGGGTGATATTTTCTGACCTTAAGGGGATCTGGGGATGGGAGCGGGGGTGGGAAGGCAGGGAGTGAAAGGGGAAATAAAAATGATGAAGATGCAATATGCATATATACAATTTCCCCAGATCATCGTAATTATTATGTATCACAAACATATACTAATTAAAAAGGGGGAAGGGAATGGATAGAAGAATAATGATAAGGGGCTGGGAATATGGCTTAGTGGTAGAGTACATGCTTAGCAGGCTCCAACCCCACCTCCAGAATGATAAAAATAGCAACATATCTTGTGTATTTGCCCAGCTCTTTGCAATGAACCAGGCCCATTGTTCTTTTCTCAGTTCTAAAATGGATATAGGCTTACACAGTATTACTGTTCCAGTTAAAAAGTGAAAATCTCCTCCTCTTCTCCACTCTACTTTGCGGACATAACCTCCATGAATAGATTCATGTGTGAGCGCCAGAGGTTTTCGCTGCATATGTGGCATGGCCATCAGAGTGTCATCCTCCCTGAGGTGCAAGCTGTTGCAGGAAGCAGCTACTGAGGCAGGACTTCCATAGCTAGCTTCCCTCACATCCAGGTGTGGCCGTGGGTACGGTTTTTGTCGGCGGAATGTGAGCAGAAAGATGCATCGTTTCTGAGCCAAAGTTCTCAGGAAGTGAGCATGACTTCTCCACACCCTCTCTCTCCCTCTGCCTGCTAAAGCCCTGGGGGATCACAGAACCATGGGGTGAAAGGACCCTGGGTCTTTGAAACACTGAGGGGGAAAAACGCCACCTGCCAAACGACCTTGTGCTGAATGTGAGTGAGAAATTCTTCAGTGATGTTTGAGTTTTCATGTATTTCGAGATTTACTTGTTACAACAGCTAGCAGTACAATAATTAGTGTAACCTACAATGCATGCTATTTTATGTTATATTATATTCAAGCACACAAATTAAAAGAAAGAGAGAGAAAGCCAGGCACAGTGGTACATACCTCTAATCCCTGAACTCTGTGAGGCTGAGGCAAGAGAATTATAAGGTCAAGCCCAGCTTGGTCAACTTTGTGACTTAGTGGGACCCTGTCTCAAAATAAAAAATAGAAAAAGGTCTGGGGTTGTAGCTCAGTATAAAAGGCCCTGCACTCAGTCCCAGTACTCCCCCCCCCACAGAGAGAGAGAGAGAGAGGAGAGAGAGAGAGAGAGAGAGAGAGGAGAGAGAGAAAGACAGAGAGAGAGAGAGAGACAGAGAGAGACAGAGAGGGAGAGAGAGATCACATAGTACCGTGGTGTTATTTGGTTTTCACAGGCTGAGGGAATTTATCTCAGAAATACGGGCAGGAGGTGGAAAAGCCAAAGTAGAAGCTGGGCCCTCTAGCTGCAAGGCCCATGCTCTTTCCAGTCCGCCCATTCTGGGTGTTGGGCCAGCCTTCCTCCTTCTTGGAGGCACAAGTGTAAGAAGGTGTCATTTGTTAGAATGCCGATGTGTCAAAGCCACTGCCTTCCCCTCTAAGATGGGGTAACCAGGTAGGCTCTGCCCACCAGTAGTCTGTGGCTTCCTGCCTTCTTTAGTTCAAGGGTTTCTCAGATAAGGAGGAGCCTGAAAAATATTCATATTTCCCAGAAGACAGTTTGATTTGACAAGCACAGGCTACACAGGCCACCCGAGGGCAGGGAGCATGGTCACGGTAAACAGCAGTGGAGTCAGGCAGAGCCCAGGGCTAAAAAGCTGCCTCCAGCCCCACAGCACCTCCTACCAGAGCCTCAGAGCTCACAACTAGTGAACTCGAGCCCCCAGAGAAAGCTCCTTCCTCCAGGTCCCTAAAGCCACCAGAGAATGAGCCATAGAAAGCCAGATGGTCTCAGCTCTCGCAGGCTTCCAGGAAACTTCGACAGTTCTAAGAAGCCCCCATTTCCTGCTTTACACCCACAGCCTGAGTCCTTGTGGGGACAGGAAAGGAGGCCTTCACTCTCTGTGGCCTCCACCTCCAGGCCTTGCCCTGGGGACCCCTCTGGACACAGCTGCTCAGAGAAACGGCCCGGGGAGCCGGATGGGCAGGGAGGGAGCCAGACTCAGGATCCTGCACCTCTCTGGGTGTCTTAGTCATTTTCCTCCTCACTGAGACACAATACCCAGTACCTACAACTTAAAGGAGAGGGTTTTGGGGCTCACAGTTGTAGGCCATGGTCGTCTGGCTCCAAGGCAGTGTGGCCTGGTGGAGGACATGGCAGAGGAAAAGCTACTCCTGTCATGGCAGCCAGGAAGCAGAGAGAAGGGAGGAGCACTGGAGATAACACCCTTCCAGGTCAGGCCCTCAGGCACGCATCTCTTCTAACCAGGCCCCGCCTCCTAACAGCAAGCCAGCTCTAAGACCCCATAATCCAATCACTTCCCAAACACACAAGGCTTTGGGGGCCATTTTAGATCTAAACCATAACACTGGGGACCCCTCTACCCTCATTTCTCCTAACTCAGCATCCTTCTGTCGCTTTCTGAGCCAACAACAGGTCCAGGGGTGAGTGAAAGCACAGACAGCCCAAAGGACATTTCATTTGTGAAACCTGATGAATCCATGTTTCCAGTGGGCATGTCACTAACATGGTTGGGACATAAAATGATTTAAAATTTCTACGCAGATACCAATGTTAAATAATATTTAATTACTCCACCTTTCATCTCTTTTCAACACTTTTGATTACGTGACAAAAATCGTTATCTCCATTCAGCACTAGATGGTCTTCAATACTCCTTTAAAACCAGAAAGACAGAGAGATAGATACATAGATACATAGATGGATAGATGATAGATAATACTGTATATAAAGGCAACATAGCAAAACCTTATCTCAAAAAATAAAAAAGGGCTTGACGATGTGGCTCAGTGCAATGGTCCTGGATTCAATCCCTAGTACCAATAATAATAATAATAATAATAATCCTATTATTGTTTTGGAAATAAAAATGGGGTCATAACAAACATTTTCTAGTGTAATTTTTTAAAGACACTTCACAAAATCAACACAACTTTGTACATTTAGAAACAAATCTAATAAAAGGTGTATGCTGGATCTTTTTTTGTGTGTGTGTGTGGGTACCGGGGGTCAAACTCAGGACCTCACGCACCAGCAGGCGTCCGTGCTGCTGAGCGATACCACTGGCCCTTTTTTCGTATGTGAGTACCGGGAGTCGAACTCAGGACCTCGCGATTGTCAGGCAGGTGCTTATGCCTCTGAGCCATCTCACCAGCCCCCCCCATATGCTGGATCTTTATCAAGAACACTTTAGCTGGGCACAGTGGCACATACCTGTCATGCCGAGCACCCTGAAAGACTAAGGCAGGAGGATCACAAGTTTGAGCTCCGCCTGGGGGACTAGGCAACTTAGTGAGAACCTGTTTTAAAAAAAAAAATTAAAAAGGGCTGGGGGTGTTGCTCAGGGCAAATGCCCTGGGTTTAATCCACAGTGCCACACACACACACACACACACAAATTATTAATGAAAAACGTAAAACCTAAAGAAATGAAGAGATATAACATGAATTGAAAGAAGATTATTTTAAGAATGTCATTTCTCCCAAATTATTCTAGACATGTAATGCAATCCCGATCTGACTGGGTGTGTACGTGTGAACATTTTCTAGCTGACTGTAAAATGTATTTGGAGGAGCAAAGAGGGCTGCTATTTTATGTCGGGTGCTTAGGAAGCTCCTTTCATTGGAATGACGTGTGACAAGTGGGACATCCCAGCAGGCTAAGCCAGGGCGCTGAGGCTGCAGCTTGCTGGGCTGTTCCAAGGATATGAAGGGGTCAGTGTGCCTGGAGCAGACAGAATGACTGGCAGAAATGAGGTCAGGGAAGGAGCCAGGGGCCTGATTGCTACAGCATTGCAGGCTGCATGGAAAGAGCGCTGCCATTCACTAGGTACTGGGAGTCCCTGGGCAAGGAGTGGCTCAACTGATTCAAACATTTAAAGACTTTGAAAGAGTTGAAAATGTCACATAAGTATATTTGCAAGTGATACAGAAATGCAGTAAAAGGGGGCTCTCGAATGACTGAGATTTTGGAAATTCTTTATTAATTCTTTATCAAGTCTTTCTAATTCAGCTCAGCCCAAACAGAACAGGAAAGGAATCTTAGTTCCTGGAGCCAATGAGGACGAGCATGTAGGATGGGCAGGCCAGGCCCGAGTCTTCTTGCTGCTATGGCTCGTGGCTGATGTCCCGGGGACTCTCTCCCATGGCTGGGCCTCCAATTCCAGTCTCCTGCAAGACCAGTCCAGGAAGCAGCCATTCTGACCAGCTCCTGAAAAACACCACTAACCACAGATCTAGTGAATTTTAAAGAAGGCCCAAAGGGCACAGTGGCATATGCCTGTAATCCTCGAAATCAGGAGGATCACCAAGAGTTTGAGGTCAGCCTGGGCTACACATTGTGAGTTCAAGGCCAGCCTGAATTACATCATCTTAAAAACCAAAAAAATAAAATAATAAAATAAATAAGGCCAGAGCTGAAAACGACTTCATAGTGAGTAATAAAAATAACGATAATGTCCCTAAGGGAAGTCATTATTTTCACTCAAAAATGTTCCCTAGTCCAATAAATGACAATGCCATTATTTATTTATTTAGTCTGTCAACAAATATTCATTAAGTATTGGATTCACTGTGGTGAGCAAAATCAATGGATGTTCTGTCCTCATAGAGCGCATAGTCTAAAGAGAGGAGAATTGAAGAAGCAATAAAAATGTTATTACAAAGTGCTTACTGTATCCAGGAAACACACAGGGCTACATGTTAGAGCAAGGGTCAGCACATTTAACTAGTTGGCAGGTCAGAACTGCCCCCCTATCTTTTTTTTAATAATAAAGTTTCACTGGAACGTAGCCTGGCTCATTTGGTTATGAATTGCCTATCTTGCTTTCATGCTATAATGGCAGGCTGGAGATTTATGGACTCTAAAGCCTGAAATATCTACTATTTGGCCATTTACAGGATAAGTTTGCTTCCTACTGTTACACTGGAAAATCAGGAACCTCTCTCAGCAACATCCAGTAGAACTAAAATGGTGGTAATGTCCCGCGTGCTGTCTGACAAGGCGGCCATTGACCACAGGTAGCTGTTGAGCATTGGGAACGTGGTTAGAAACTGAGGAACTGAAATCTTACCTTATTTAATTTTAATTATTATTATAATTTTTTTTTCATATCCGGGTACCGGGAGTCGAACTCAGGACCTCGTGCTTGCCAGGCAGGTGCTTATGCCGCTGAGCGATATCACCAGCCAATTTTAATTATTTTAAGCGTAAATTTAACCAATGTGGCAGCTGCTGTGTTAAACAATCACTCAGGACAGAAATGTGAAGGTTTTCCTGAATCCTTTCTTTCTCATCCTTCTAAGTATCTCTTGAAGTCCCAAAGACCCAATAAAACCCAAATTAAAATGTGCTGTAATGGCAATTGTGCAAAAATTTGTTCAAGGACATCCAGAAGTGTGTGTTCCTCGCTATCATGGACAGCTAGGTCTAGAACCCCCAACAGATAACAAATCTGGGGATATTCAAGTCTCTGTGATGGCACAGTATTTACATAAAACCTACACACATCCTCCTGTATACTTTAAATCGTCTCTAGATTACTTACAATACCTAGTACAATGTAAATGTGGTATAAATGGTTATTATATTGTTTAGGGAATAAGGACAACAAAAAGATCATGTTCAGTACTGATGCGATTTTTAGACTCTGTAACCAATGGCTGGAAGGGATGATTGGTGTGTGAAAGCTATAATTATTATTATTTTACTGAATGAGGAATCATGGTGGGCACCTTTATTTTCCTCTTTCAACATTCTCATTACTACTTAATCATATTTATTTAAAAATCTGAGATAAGGCTGTGCTTGATTCTTTTGGTTGTTGGAAGGAGAAAATCATTCCATTTAACTCAAGTAATGTGTGGGGAGAGATGAAAAGGGAGAGGAATTTCTTCCTGGATTTAAGGAGAGGACTCCTCCTGTATGGCTGGGCCATGTGATCCGGAAGACTGTGCTGGATCTAAAGAGGCTCAGAGGACCTCGAAATCAGGTTTCTGTGGCCCTTTGTTGTACTGGACGATCAGCGTGACTCGGTTGCTTACTCTGGACATCCACACATCTGCTTCGTATCCTCGTAATTTGTTTCCATGTAACTTGTTTGCCCATAATTCACTGGTTGCCTCACTTCCTCTATATTATAATCCCTGGATGTCTGTTCCTGCAATAAATACTTCATGTACTGAGTGTTCCTGTCTTTATGCTCTCAAGTTTAATACATTTATATTTCCCCCAGCTCCTCTTCTGTGCCCTTTCGCATTGTAGGCCACAGACCCATTACACTTGGGCTTAGCTTCCCACTTCCACCTGTCCTGTCAGTTGTGGACAAAAGGAAACCGTGTCACATGGTGAAAACAGGGCCACTCCTTGGCTGCCTCAAGCAGGGACAATGAGTGGAGTATTTTCACTGAGGAGGGCCTGTGGGTATCGCAGCTGAGGTAACTGACATGCTGAACAGCATCTTGTAACGTCTGCGTGGGCTGGGATCATCTGTAACTGCCCAAATCTACCAAATCTATGATGGTCTCTGTGATGCTTTGATTAACCCATGGGGCTTTGGCCCCTGGGGCACCTGGGTCTGTGACCCTAAACTGACTCTCTTTATAGCCAGAAGTTCCCAAACGGCTATGGTTGCTCGGTTGGGACAAACCCATTACTGCCCCTCCAGACCCCTCAGATTCCACCATCGCTTTCCCAGTTTAGAAACTCTTAGGCAAGGGACAGAGGGACAGAGAGCCACAAAAACAGTGCAGTCCTTGAGAGGAAGCCTGCTGCAGCGGCTGCTGGAGAACTTCTGGTCTTCTGCTTTGGGCCTCAGTAATTTGGAGATGATGTGGCTGGAGCCCAAAGGATGCTTTTGCATTTTCATCCCTGACAGCATTGGCTTGGCCTCTGGTGCTTGGGCCACTTCTGACTCAGAGTGAGTTAAAGAATTAAATCTGCCACCTCCCAAATTTGGCAGGGATGGGGATGGGTGTTGGCTGCACAGGCCCTGGGAACCCCCAGGGCAAGGAGATTGGGTTTCATTCAGCCATGTGGCAGGGGAGGGGAACTTGGAAATTTTCCATTCCCAACACACTTTCACCAGTGCTGAGATGCCTAAAATAAGCTGCAGCCCCTTCCCTTACCTAGAGGCTTTGGTCTCTATTAAAATGCAACTCCCTAGACTGCCTAAGACTGTCCGCTGAGGTGGTATCAGCCCCATAGGATGTGTGGAAGATGAAATTCACTTCCTTTCTTCCTTTGGGGTGTGGGGAGGGAGATAGATAGCTGGGAGCAGTGGATCCCAAGGGCGTGTGCGCGTGTGTGTGTGTGTGCCTGTGTGTGTTGGGGTAGGGCAGGAGGTGGAATTGAAACATGCTGAGAATTGGGGCTGGGGCACTGCAGCATGCAAAGCTGGACTTCCTACAAAAACCTGAGTCCTAGCCCAGAGGTGCTGCTCCTTCTGTGTCTTTGAACAAGTCACCTCATCTCTCTGGGCCTCAGTGTTCTCATTTGTAAAGAAGTGATTGGGTGAGGGAGTCTGAGGGCCTTTCCTGTTCTGTACTGTGGGACCGGAAACAAATTTGTCCTAAAGGAGAACAGTAAGAGGAGGAAGCTTCCTTGGAATCTCTCCTCCTGGCTTTCAGTCCAAGAAGCAGCAGTCACTCATGACTGGGAGGCACAGCTAAGTTCCCGCTACTCCAGCTCCCAGGCCCAAATTCCAGCCCTCTTCCCTTCTTTAAAGACAAGATCTTGCTATGCTTCCTAGCTGACTTGAACTCACAGTTCTCCTGCCTCAGCCTCCCAAGTGCTGGGATTCCAGGTATGCAACTATGTATACCTGGCCCATGTCCCTTCTTCGAGACTTTACTGTTGTCTGCCAGAAAGTCCTCTTAATAACTCCACAAACACAGCATCTGCAATGTCAAGGGCACTCTGTGGAGTTGTGCAGAATGCAGTCAGCACAGCCTTCGGCAGCCGTCTGCCAGATCACCGCATGCTCTGCTTGGGGCAGGGCATGAGCTCAGGAGGTACTGGGTACCATTAAGACCGAGCTACAGGGCAATGGTTTGCAAACTTCAGAGGCCCAGTGAAGGTCTGGGATGAGCCCTAAAGATACACATTTCTAGCCAGGCATGATGGTGCCTAGTACTTGGGAGGCTGAGACAGGAGGATTACAAGTTGGAGTCCCACCTGGGCAATTTAGCGAGACTCTGTCTTGGAGAAAAAAATAAGATACATATTTGTAACAAGTTCCCAGGTGAAGCTAATACTGCTTGACTCGGGACTACAAGTTGAGAACCACATGACTATGAGAGGAGAAAGAGGTCTTAGAAGCCATCTAATCCCCCTCTACCTGGAATCCTTTCTTACAGATTAGGAACCTGAGGGAAAGTGAATTGTCACTACCACAGAGCGGAGATAAGATTTCTTAGCCAGTTCACCATTTCCTGGATGGCGATAGTGATAGGCGGCCCAGTATCTTCCCAACCTCTGGAGATCTTTGGGAGAGGTGTGGCTGAGTCAGGCTCCCCGGTGGCAGCAGAAGAACCTACAGGCCTCCAGCAAACTTGGAATGTTTTCTACAAACTCAGGCCACACCCGTGCAGGGGAAGCCTGGATTCACTAAGGGACCTGGTGGCACAGGTAACAGCAGCTTGCCCCTCACCCCAGAGACAGAACTGGTGTTACATGCTCGAATGGCTGGCTTGCTTGCTTTCTTTCCAGTGCTGGAAATGGAACTCAGGGCCTTATATGAACTGTGATCAAAATGTACAATGAATATTTAAATTTTTAAAAAATTTATTACAGTGGTAGATACATTGCCATTAATCCCCCCTCAAAATCCTCCCCTTCACTTCAAACACACTTATCCTGTTGTTCTTGCCCTTTTCTGAAGCAGTTCTGGAGTCCTCCTCCATGACTGTCTTTATGAGGTGTGGTCAGAAATACAACAATACTATCCTGCAGGAAGACAAGCTGATAAAAACATCACTGTGTGGCCTGAGCCGCCTTCTTGACTGGATGTGGCACAGTGTGACTTCTGGCTCTTTCCCAAATTCAAAATGAACATGATAGCTAAACATTTTGGATAGGTTTAGGATATCAAGGCAGCTGTAATAATGCAACTCAAGACACTCACAAAAGGGGACCTCCAGGGCCAGTGAGATAGCTCAGCGGCATAAGCGCCTGCCTGGCAAGCACGAGGTCCTGAGTTCGACTCCCGGTACCCACATAAAAAGGAAAAAAGGGCCGGTGATATGGCTCAGCGGCACAAGCACCTGCTGGCAAGCACGAGGTCCTGAGTTTGAACCCCGGTACCCACATAAAAAAAAAAGGAGACCTCTAGAACTGCTTCAGAAAATGGCACAGTGAGATAACCGCGTTCAAAGTGAGGTAGAGAGAATTATGTTGGAGCGTGAATAATGGCAATGTGTATTTTACTGTAATAAAATTTAAAAATTTAAATATTCACTGTGCTTTTCCGATCAAACCTTGTACATCCTGGCCAAGTGCTCTACCACTGAGGTACACCCCCAGCCCTCCTTAGCTGAATTCTGACTCTAGTTTCTCTGTGAGGCACTGATTAGTCCCGTTTCTGCCTGAACACCTGCAGTAAGCAGATACTTACGCCTTTCCAGATGCAGTGGTTAATCTTGATTGCCAACTTGATTGTCTCGAGAAACGTCTAGGAAATTGGTTAAGCACACATCTAGGTGCTGTGAGGACGTTTCCAGACTTGCCCCGAATGTAGGTGGCACTATCCATTAGGGTGGGGGCCCTGGATGGAACAAAAGCAGAAAAAGGAAGAAGCCCGTGGACAGGCTCTCTGGCTGTTTCCCTTGTTCTCTGCTTCCTGGCTGCCATGAGTTGAGCAGCTTTCCTCCGCCATGCCTTCTGCCATGAAGTTCTGCTGACTACAGGCCCAGAAACGAGGGGCCAGCCAACTGTGGACCAAAACCCCTAAATTGGTGAGCCAAAATAAACTACCTCCTTTGTTTTTTCTCAGATATTTTCTCACAGCAACAGAAAGCTAACACCTGGCATCATTCTAACTTCAGCTACATACTCAATGTTGGAGAATTGTTCCTTTCCAAGGAATATTTCTATTGATGTCTAAGGTTTTCCTAAAGCCCAAGCATTTTGTCTTTCTAAGATCAGAGGGCTCTCTTATGCTTCTCAGACAAGTAGGAGGCCAATAAATATTTGTTAAAGGAATGAAATGGGATGGGGTTAGGTGGACAGAGTCAAACTGAATAGGACTGCCTGTCCAGCGGCTGCTCCAGGTGCAGCCCATTCAGCCTCAACATGGCTTGTAAGACCTCGCATGCCCTGACCTCGGCTTGCCTCTCCAATCTTGTCTGACCCTCCCCTCCCCTCCCTCCCCTTCCTTCCTCCTCCCCTCCCCTCCCCTTCATCCATTCTCTCGCTCTCTCTCATGGTTCTGGGGACTGAATCTAAGCCCTCTTACATGCTAGGCAGTCTTTTCACCACCGAGCTACATCCCCAGCCTTTTTAATTTTGATACAGGGTCTCACTAAATTGCCCATGCTGGCCTTGAACTTGTGACCCTTCTGCTGCAGTCTCCCAAGTAGCTGGGATTATAAGCGTGCACCACTGTGCCCAGCTCCCACAGTCATTAAAGCACTCAACTTCCTCCATTTTATCGTTTCACCAGCCCCAAAACCATTGTCTTCACCTGCATGGCTGAGGACGTGCCACAGACCCATGTTTCAGTTTATAAGAAAGGCCCAGAGGGGCCGGTGAGATGGCTCAGCGGCTTAAGCGCCTGCCCGGCAAGCGCGAGGGCCTGAGTTCGACTCCCGGAACCCACATACGAAAAAGGGGCCGGTGATATCGCTCAGCGGCACGGGCGCCTGCTGGAGCGCGAGGTCCTGAGGTCGACCCCCCGGTACCCACAAAAAAAAAAGAAAGGGCCAGAGCAGAAGTTCAGTGCACAAACTTTACACCAATTCATCAAGGTTGCACAATTTACTGCCACTCACAGTCCATCTGTGATAAATTAGTCACAGGCCACATCTAGTGGCAAACTGGCTGGCATGTGGATGGCTGTTTACCTGTTCCCCATTTTCAGCCTTTAATACTATGAAAGAAGGGGAGAATGGATTTAGGGGAACACCTGGCCTCCTGTTATGAGGGATCTCACAATAATACACAACCATGACTCAGCAGACTTAAGCTTAACCCAAATTAATAAGCCCAAACACTAACTGCCACCCATTAATTACCAGAGAGAGATGTCCTTGAGTTTTTTTGGAGAATGTTTCAGGTTGCTGGTCTACACATGTTCAAAAACAAAACATAGATGATAGAAAACAGGGAGAGAGACTATGTGGAGATGGGAAGGGGGTCTGGGGATGGTGAAGAATGACGGGGGGAGGGAGGGGAAAAGGGATCAAGATGCAATATGTGTAAGTACCAATTCCCCATGATGAATGCATTTATTATGTATGGCAAACATGTACCAATAAGGGGGAGCGAATAGGTGTCTCTTCAAGACAGCAATATGTACCAAAATTACAAATGCTCATACCCTCCACCCATCAAGTCCACAGCCAAGAATTTCCCTAATAGATATATTTACCCATGTGGGAAGTAAAATACACACTGTTGGTGAAAGGAAAAAATCAAGCAATATATGATGTCTCCTTATCACAGCAGGCCACCTAGTTATTTTTTAAAAATGAGGAAGCTCTTTACTGCAATGCAAAGATCTCCAAAATATATTGCTAACTGAATAAAAGAGGCTAGAACAGTATGTAGAGTCATTTTACAGAACAATTAAAAATAATATACAATATGCATAAAATAAAAATAAAGATATTTTGATAAATATATATTTATATAAGTATATATCTGCTTGTATATTCATAGAAGTCAAAAGACAGTAACAGGGAAGAGGAGGGCATTAGGAGATTAGATATCTGCAGTACATTTTTTTATGCTGTATAATTTAAGACCATGTGACTATATCATCGATTTAAAAAGAAGGAGGAAGGACTAGGGATGTAGCTAAGTGATAAAGTGCTCACCACTGATGCCTGAGGCCCTGGGTTCTATCCCCAGCACTGTTAAAATTTTTTAAATTGAAAAACAAATAAATAAATGGAAGGAAGGACTGAAGGGAGCAAGAAGGGGAGGAAGAAAGGAAGGAAGGAGAAAGAAAGAAAGAAAGAAAGAAAGAAAGAAAGAAAGAAAGAAAGAAAGAAAGAAAGAAAGAAAGAGAGAGAGAGAGAAAGAAAGAGAGAGAAAGAAAGAAAGAAAGAAAGAAAGAAAGAAAGAAAGAAAGAAAGAAAGAAAGAAAAGAGAAAGGAAGAAAGGAAGAAAGGGAAAGGAAGGAAGGAAGAAGGGAGAGAGGAAGGAGGCCTCTCCACTCTTCTCGTGTCACTACCTCTGCTGCAGTGATCCCTGAGGTTGCTGCCCCGCGGCCTAGGTGTCCTCTGTTGGTGACTGCTGCTGACACCCTTAGGGCCTCACATAGGGAACAAGAATGCTTCCCTTCAGTTTCCCGTCTCAGGAGAAACCAGCCCCTGTGTACAGAGAAGCAATGGATGACTCAAGAATAAAGAAAGGGAAGGCTAATGACAGTTGATAACTCTCAATGATGTGCACCCTCAGATCCTCGTTTGGGACCCCACACCCACGTGTCATCCTGCTGTGTTCCAAGCGTGGCCACCGTTGCCAGAGCTCTCCAGGAACATTCCCACTTTAGAGTCCCAGCCAAGCAAGCCGTAGGCCCCACAGAGGGAGGAGGAAGTTTTCCCTTACTCCAGTCTTGGGGTGGATCCCCACGCCACGGGACCAAAATCTCTACAGCATGGCTAACAGTGGTAATATTCATTCCCTCAAAGCAGTTTCCCCTGCACAGACATACGAGTATATTTTGGCCTTAGCTCTTAAAATAATGTGACATAAATTTCTAACATCCGATCAGTTGAGATGTAGACAACAAAGTCAAATTAAGATTTGTGATTGGGACTATGAATTGGCAATGTGGGGGGTAACAAAAAACTAAGTTCCTTCCTTCCTTCTTTCCTTCCTTCCTGTTGTATTGGGGACTGAGCTAAATCCCCATCCCTTTTTATTTTTTTAATTTTGAGACAGGGTCTCATTAAATCCCTAAGTTGCCCAGGCCAAGCTCGAACTTGTGATCCTCCTGCCTCCGCCTCCTGGGGTGCTGGGATTGATTACAAAGTGTGCATACCACCATACGCATTTTTTTTTGCTATCTACTCATCAAACTCTCACAAATCCTAGAATCCTGTCTTTCCCAGCATCAACTTATTTTCACAAAGAAACAGAAACAAACAGATATTAAACAAACTTTTAGAGAAAGCAAAGACATAGTGGTACCAAGAGCCTGGGATGAGATCATCATGGCTATTGAAGGCTGTATATAGCTCTAGGCTTCAAGGCTGCAAGAAAGAATGATTATGGATTGTGCAGTTGTCCTCATTTGCTGAGAGGATATTTGTCCATAGATACAAACTTGTAATTCAAGAAGAAATTCATCATAGATTCTTATATGAGGGATAGTGAACAAGAGCACAGTGTCTTCAAGAGTGGTGTATCGAGGAACTCGGAGTAAGACACAGCCATGCCTGAGGGGTGGTGATTCCAGAACCCCAGAAGGAGGTGAGGAAGGAGCAGGAGGAGACTCCATGCTCAGGAGAAGAAAAATGTCTGCGTTAGAAAGGAGGGGACTGAGGACACTTTGGTGTCTCTGATAGAGACTGCTGGCTGTCCCAGGCCTAAGGGTTGGGAGAGTAGCGTGGTAGGAGTTAAATAGCGTGTGAGCCCCATGTTACCTCCAGCTTCTGTTTGGACAGGACCATGATTTTGTTCAGCTTTCCACTTCTCCCTCACACAGCCTTGAGGATGATGTCAACCCTTGAGGATGATGTCAACACTGAAGATGGCATCAAGAGAGTGGGAAAGAAGCGGGATTCTTGATGACATTGTTGAGTTGCTGAGTCAACCACCCCACGAACTTACCTGACCTCTAAACTTCCTCTTACCCACAGGAATATGTTTTCTTTAAAGCAAATTTAATTTGGGGATTCAGTTGCTTGCAGCTCAAAGCATACACTGTACAAGCATTTATTCAAACCTGAGGGCTGAGGGAGGGAAGTGGTTTTAAATAACATATCTTTATTCCCATGGCTTTTATCTTACTTAGAGTGGAGGAGCGTTGGCCATTAAACAACTGATTTCCCTATTAATTATTTAATCATAATAGTATAAAGTGCTACAAAGGAGAAACTGTGAGAGAGGGTCCAATCTTGTCTGAGGGTCGGATATTCCTTTCTCAACCTCTCTTGACTGAGCTTTAAAATTTCAACTATGCTTCTTGTTAGAAGGCACTTTGCATTCTGTTCCAAGTTTTGCTTCTTGGCAAAGGCTTGTGGCATCCATCTGATGACTAAAGATAGGCTTTAAATGTACGACCAACAGGCACTAAAGCTGCCAAGCTTCTGTGAAGTTGTGGAGCCTGAATTGCTTTCCTTCTTGGATGGAAGAAGTCCAGCCTATAGTTTGCCTAGGATGAGCAAATCCCCCTCCGGCAGTACCAAAGAAATCCCAGGAAATGAGACAGCTGGAAGGGTGGGGGACAGAGTTGGGGGACTGTTCACAGCACTGCAATCAAACATCAAACACATTACATGTAGGGTTATATTAGTCGTCAATCAGTGAACGTCTGATGATATGAGAGCAAAATGAAGGTCCTTTTCCTCTCCTTCTTTACTCAAAAATCAGCCCATACAAGTAGGAGATTAATAAAAAAAAAAACAAAACACACGAATGCCATCTTTGATGACGTGGGGAGAAATCAGAACTAAAGGAAGCAGGCGAAGACTCTTACCTCGGAGGAAGGTAAAGAAGTTGCGACAGACGTGTCTGGCATTTCAGATCTCCTCAAAGTCCCTTGCCATGGTAGCATCACACCTGAAGTATGTAGCACCTGTCTTTTCTCTTTTTGCCCTGGGGCATCTTCAATATTATAAAAGCTGCTTAGTGCATGTGCAAGTGAAGATGCTTTTCTGGAAGGATGCAAATTAATGCCACTGGGGACTGTCCTCAACCGAATAGGATTGCAGAAAGAGCAGACAAAATCTCCAGTGTACAGTGCTTCAGGAAAACGTTTTGTGTGTGTGCTGGGCATTGAACCCAGGGCTTCATGAGTGCTAAGCACACACTGTGCCTCTGAACTATATCCTTGGCCTCCTTCCTCTACCTTATGTTTTTGTTTGTTTGAGACAGGCTCTCTCTCTGTTTCCCAGGCTGAGCTCAAGTGATTCTCCTGCCTCAGCCTCCTGCATTGTGGGATTACAGGAGTGTGATATGTTCAGCTTGGGAAGACAGCTCTGAGGCACACTATGTACTCTTCAGCCCCAATGCCCCTGCGACTACCTTCATAATGCACCCTTACATTTCCTTTTCCTTCTTCCTTTGACTTGCTTTTCTCCTTTTCTTCATTCCTGCCTCCTGAGATCATCTTCCCCAAATCACCTCTCTCCAGGTTCGTGTCTCAGACTTTACTTTCACAGGAAACCACACTGGAGCTGGAAATACTGGCAGAGGGAGACACTAACAAGAAGCAGGTCCATTCTCCTAAGGCGCACTAGAGCCTTAGGAACTGGAAGCACTAGACTCTGGAAGGAGTCTTGATATGTTCTCATTACGCCCTGTCACAGTGCATGGTTTCATTTGCCCACCACTGATTATGTTCACTCTGATCATGTGATTAAGATGGTATCTGCCACTTTTCTACCTTGAAAATCTATTCTCTTTCCCTTTGTAATTAATAAGTACTTTGTGACAGGTGTTTTGAGATCATGCTACACTTCATCAAACTTCCAGCTAGTTATTTATTCACTTACATCAGTGTGTGCTTATGATAAATAGGTGAATGATTTACTACACGCAATTTGCTCACATAGTTATGGAGGCTGAGAAGTCCCAATATATGCAATTGGAAGACTGACGGCCCAGCAGAGTTCTAGTCCAAGTCCAGGTTCAAAAGCAGGAGTAGACTCATCTTCCAACCCAAAGACAGGCAGACAGAGAATGAACTCTCTCTTCCTGAGGCTTTTGTACTATACAGGCTTCAACAGACTGGACGAACACCACCCCCACCCCCACGTTGGAGAAGGCGATCTGCTTTACTGAGTCCACCAATACAAAGGTCAACCTCCGCCGGAAACACCTTCCCAGACATACTCAAAATAATGTTAACAATGGGCACTCTGTATCCCAGCCAAGGTGACGCAGAAAATTAATTAATCGTCGCACGGGGATTATGATCCTTATTATCACTCTTTATTTTCATGTGAGAATTTTTCTAGATTTGGGCAAAGGAGGTGTCCACAAGCTGACACATCCCCTTCACAGTTGGGGCTCTCTTTGCTTTCTGGCACAAAAAAAGATATTCCAGGCTCCTCTTGCTCTTTCCCTGCGTGAGCCCTGGAATCCACCCTTTCTCCAAAGAGCCTTGGCTCCTTTTAGCGGAGAATGACTTTTAGGAACCAAGAGCTCAGGGCTCAGAGCTCACTGTGTTTGGGGTAAAACTGTTTCCAGGTCCTAAAGGGTAGAACTAGGAAATAAATCCATCTATATCCCCAACACCAAAACAAAAGAAAAAACAAAACAAAAAAAGTGTACACAAATATCCATAGCAACATTAATCCTAGCCCAAAAAATGAAATGTCCAAATATCCATTAACTGATGAATGTATACATAAAATGTCACATATCTATACAAAAGAATATTATTTGGTAATCAAAATGAATGCAACATTGATAGGTGCTATGATATGGATGAGCCTTGAAACATTCTATTAAATGAAAGAAGCCATTGAATATCTCTATTTCTAGCTCTAGCTCATCTATTTATCTATCTATCCCTAGAGAGGCCGATATAGTAGATGAACAAGAAAATACTTTCAATACAAAGCACAAAGTTCTACCTCAGTGATAAACCTTGAATGCTTTAGAACAGACTAGAGGTGGAGAATAAATGACAGCTTTGTGAAGTTGGTGATATTTGGGGTCAGCTTTTCGTTTTTTTTTTTTTTTTGAGGTCAGGTCTCACTATGTAGTCCAGGCTGGCCTCAAACTCATGGTGATCCTCCTGCCTCAGCCTCCCAAATGTTGGGATTATAGGCGTGTGCCACCGTGCCTGCCAGGGTCCACTTTGATGGATGAGTATTAGCTAAATAGTGAAGTTGAAGAAAAAACATTCCCCATAAAGTGAAGAGCATGTGGTAAACACAAAGATTAAACATCATCTAATGAATATTTACCAAATGCCTACTATGTGCTAGACACAATGATGAGTGCTGGCATTCTACACTGAAACAGATTCAGGGACAAACTCTTAGGCCAGATGTCAGCCCCGGGCCAGTAGCCAAAGATGAGGAAGAAAAATAGGCAGAAACATGACTCACCCTGGGGTTAGGCAGACAGTTTCTATAAGGAAGATTCCTATATAACTTATCTTATACTTCTCTGTGTGTCCTACTGATTCTATGAGGGTAAGGACTGCATGTCCCGGGTTCTGTTAGGAATCTGTGCAGTGCTGACCGCTTTTCCTGGTCTTCTTCAGATTACACGTCCATGACCTTCACAAGATGTGATGCTACTCTTTGTTCCTGATTGCAGCTGTGGCACCAAGAGATAGACAGCAAGTGACTAGTGAGGGCAGAGGTTGTTCTGAGTCTTCAGGGACAAAGAGGATGCAGTTCCCTGGCCCCAGGGATGATTGGGCCAGCCCCAAGGGAGACAGGGAAGATATGAACACAGATGCCTCTGGTATAAATGGCTCCCTGCTGGCCAGCTCAATTGTGCCTGACTCATTTCCATGAAATTACCACCCTGAAGCACTAATGAGGTGATGGTAGAGACAGCCAGTGTTTTACATAATTCCCAGGAAGCCTGCACTAAGTGGAGACCAGGAAAGATCCCCTTGAATTTCCTGAGAACAGTAAGAACATGTGGATGAATGTCATTATGGTGAGAGCAGAGGCTAAGGGACACCTGGAGGTCCCCGGTTGAGGGCCAGCCCTAGAGACCCTCTGGAATGGCCTGGAAGAAAGAAGGAACTCCAATTTTTGGAGTTTTGTTCCAATATTGACCTATATCTGGGACAGGCAGTGTAGTGCTAGCATCTTCCTGGCCCTGGACTCATTCCTTCAGCCTGCAAATATGCTCAAGCCTCATTCCACCTTTATAATGAAATTCTCCCGCACCTGCCTCATTATTACATTAGCTCTTTGGTGCCCTTCACAGTCAGACTTCTAGAAAGAGGTACTGTATGCGCATCTGCTGCATCCACTCTCACCTCAACGGTTAGCAAATGCAGTAAAGCAGCTGAAGCCAATTCCTTATCTTCCCTCCTCTCCACTCCCACCCCCCACCTCCAGGATTTAACACTTTGGTCCTCTCTTCGGAAATCCTCTTTCTTTGGCTTCTGAAAGACCACCCTCTCCTGATTCTCTTTGTATCTGTGACTTCTTTGAATCATCCTTTTCACGGAATTCTCATGTGAGGCTCATTCCTTCAATGCTGTTTACTCAGGGCTGTCCTTGGCACCCTTTCCTTCTCACTCTGAGTGATCTCATCCATTCCTTTGGCTTTAACCAATCGCTTACAGGCTGACACTCCCAGCTCCATATCTCTTCCCTGGGCTTCTGGTCTTTGTATGTCCTGCTACCTGGATATGCCATGGTTCCCAAACTCAATACATTACGGGTATTTACCTAGTTGAGTTAATCATCAGCTCCTTCACATTTGCTCCTGTGATGGCCTTCAGTTCAGTTGGTGGCAAACTCTTACTCAGAAACAAAGCCAAGAGATACAAGTAGTCTTCTAGTCAACCTTGGTGTTTAATGCCAGTGGCAACCTACTCTGTCCAATTCATTCTGCCTTTCCTAATTCCTATCCTCAGTGCCAGTCATCACTACCTTAGTTCAGATTTCATCATTTCTCATGCAGATTTTGCAGCAATTATGAACAGGTTTTCATGTTTCTCATCCTTTTTCTCCCTCTATTCCATCCTCCATGTTATTCTCCAAATGACCTGCAAAAACCAGAAATCTATGACCCTGTCACCTGGTTGAAAATCTTTCAGTGGTTCTCAATTCCCTCAGAATAAAATCTAAATCCTTGACCCTGAGTCCGTGGGTGAAGGTATGACCCTGGGCCCTAATGATAGGAAGTTGAGAGAGGAGAATGTTGAGAGAGGAATTCCTCACTACTAACAGGGCATGTGCAAGAGCAACTGCCCTTCTTTGGAGATGAGAGTCTGCTTCTGGCACCTGGAAATGCTTTGGCCTTCTCTTAACCATAAGGGAAAGCACTGCATATATGATAAAGGCAGACGAGCAAAAAGATGGGAAATGCCTTGTGTTATGGTTTAGATCTAGAATGCCCCCCAAAACTCCCAAGCATTCAGAGGCAGGGCTTTTGGAAAGTGAGTGGATCATGGGGGCACTGTACTCATCAGTGGATGGATTCATCCACTAGTGGGTTCAGCAGCTGAGAGCATTGTTAGGATGTAGGGCCTGGTCACACTGGAAGGATTTATCTCCCTCCCTACCTCCTCCCTTCACTCTCTGCTTCTGGCCACCACGATGGGAGCAGCTTTTCTTTACCATACCCTTCTGCCGTGCCATTTCTGCATTATAGCCAGCTGACCATGGACTGAAACCGTGAGCCAAAATAAACCTCTCCTTTAAATTGTGGGTGTCAGGAAATTTATCCCAGCAATAAGACAGTGACTAAGACACGTAAGTCTTATTGATATCCCTGAGCCACACACTAAACCAGCCCGGGAATGATTTACCTCCACGTTTTCTGGGGCATGAGGTAATAATTGTCCTAATTACAGATACTCCTTGAGTTACAGTGGTATTGTGTCCCGTATTTTCATAAATTGAAAATATTGTTAATTTGAAAATGCATTTAATAAAGCTAACCTAGGTTAGCAATGCTCTCTATTATTTGCTCTGATGATCATGTGGCTGACTGAGAGATGCCACTACCCAGCGTCACAAGAGAGTAACATGTCACGTATTACAGGTAAGAAAAAGATCAAAATTCAAGCTTTGAAGTAGAATTTCTAATGAATATGTTTCACTTTTCCACCACCGTAAAGTTGAAAGGTCCTAGGTCAAACCACCACAAGTCAGGGACAAACTTATTTAAACTACTTCAGTGAGGTTTCCTGTTACCTGTAGCTGAAAGTACATAACACATTTATTGCAGGTTTCTCCTTTTTTAAAATAGAGAAAATACACATGATTTTATAAAAACGATGTCTTTTGTGACCCTTTTAGAAAAATGTCTGAATCTGCATGTCATTCACATAGCAATAGGTACATTCTTTTATTGTGGCATTTAGAAAAAAAAATTTATTTTGTCTTTAGATTTTTCTTGAAAATTAGTCAAGAGTCTCCACTGCAATGCCAGTGCATTCTCAAATCCAGTCTCTCGCACAAACACAACCTTCTCTACTCCTCCTCCCCACATCCAGCCTGTTTTAGTCCTCGTACCAGTGCAAGGAAGACAATAATGGCTCGTCAGCTACATTCTATGGAGAGCTATGTGTCACCGCTCCCCTCTGCTCACACATCTAGCTGTGCTGGCCTGTCGTCATGGAAACACAGCCGATGCCGTGAGCATATGGCCTAGAGCCTCTATCTCTTATGTTCCCAGTGAGGAAGAGGAGCTAGCACTTGAGAACAGTGGGACAATGTCCTATATTATCTGTTGTGCTTGTCGAATGAAGAGGGAGGATAGATTTCTGTGGAGAGGACTGGGCTGGAAGTACCATGAGAAATAAAATCTTAGTGAGCTCTGATTCTTCTGTGAACAGTGCCTGAGTAATTCCCATGCACCTCAAATGTGTGCAGAGGGATCCGAGGAGGCCGGAGGAGTGGTAAGGAGGAGTTAGGGGAACAAACATGTAATGAACACTCACTGTGTGCCAGATGCTGTATTACATATAACAGTGCACACAATAATTAGCATTTTTGAGTCTAGTTAAGAACAAGGTAATTGGGGCCGGTGAGATGGCTCAGCGGCATAAGCGCCTGCCTTGCAAGCGTGAGGGCCCGAGTTCGACTCCCGGATCCCACATACGAAAAAGGGGCCGGTGATATCGCTCAGCGGCACGGGTGCCTGTTGGCGCGCGAGGTCCTGAGGTCGACCCCCCGGTACCCACAAAAAAAAAAAAAAAAGAACAAGGTAATTTACACCACTATTTTTTTTAATCCTACAACAATCCCATGAGGTAGATACCATTATTATCTCAAGTTTTCAGAAAAAGGAACAATAAATAATTGCAATTCATGCAGCTAGCAAGTGGTAACCAGAGAAGATTGTCTATCCCTAAAATATCTGTAGAAACCCACGCTATACTATCTCTCTGCTAAGATGAGTGCTTTAGGTCTATTCTTGTTTTCAAAGTCATGTTGATACTGGACTTCTTAGTCCACTCAAGCTGCTAGAGCCAAATGCCACAGATGGGTGTCTTATAAACAATAGAAATACATTACTCATAGGTCTAAAGGCTGGGAAATCCAAGAGCTAAGTGCCATCGTGGTTGGGCTTGAGTGAGGGCCTGTTTTTCCATAGACTTCCGTCTCCTCGTTGTAGCCTTGCATGGTGAAATGTGTGAGGGATCTCTCTGGGGGTCTCTTTTATGGAGGCGCTAATCCCATTCATAAGAGCCCTGCCCTCATTACCTAATTTCCTCTCAAAGGCCCTACCTCCCAATACCATCACCTGACGGGTTAGGGTTTCAATATAGGAACTTTAGAGGAGCACAAACGTTCAGACCATAGCAATCTCATGGCAACCTTAAAATGCACTACAAAGTGCTTCTCTGAAGTACCCTTATATGTAGTAGGGGAAAGTCTTTTGAATCATTGATTGTAACAGTATAATTCTAATGATAATTTGGTAAGATAGGAATCATTATTTCCACTCTACAAGTGAGGAGTCTTATGCCCACGGTAATTAAACAACTTGCCCAAAGTCACATGGCTGAGCCTGGCATGATGGTGCACACCTTAATTCCAGCAGTTGGGAGGATCTCCGTGAGTTCAAGGCTAGCTTGAAACATAGCAAGACCCTGTCTCAAAAGCAAAACCAAAACCAAAACAAAAACCAAAGTCACATGACTGGTAGTTAAGAGGGAACCGAAACCAATGGATGCCATTCCTAAGCCTGTGTTCTACTTACTCCTTACTATGTTTTAGGGCCAGTCGGCTTCTACCTGTCTACTGTAGCTTCCTTCAGAGTTGCCTCCAAAGCCCAACCCTCTTTCTGACAAAAGGACCCCAACTACTTTCCCAATTTCTGAGGAAAATCAGTCTGCCCAAACCAGACCAAACTAAAACACAGCCACTACAACTAGAAAACCCAACCTGTTCCAAGTTGAACTAAAGATCATACCCTCAAAAGAGTCTCCATTTTCTTTCTTTCTTTTTTTTTTTCTGTACTTGGAATTGAACTCAGGACCTTGCACTTGCCAGGCAGGCGCTGTGCCGCTGAGCCATATCCCCAGCCCTAGGGGAGTTATCTTTAACATGACCCTCTTCCTTCCTTTTTTTACATTTGATCCATCACTGAGTCCTGATAGTTCTACCACCATTGGTCAAGTCTCTCCTGCCCTAATCCACATCATTTCCGTTCCTTATCTGGATTATTGCAAGAGCCGCCCAGCAGGCCTCCATGCCTCCAGTGTTGCCTTCTTCCAATCTGGTCTTCGGTGCAGCGGTGATTACCATCACCTTTCTGCTTAGATGATTTCCTATTACTCTTTGGAGAATATCCAAAATCTTCTCCACAGAGAAGATTATGTCATGTTATGATCTGTTTTGCATTCACATAACATCCTCTATTTTTCTTTCATGGCACCATCATATTTATGATTAGCCCTTGAGTTAATTACTCATCTGATTATCCACCTGGCCTGTGTCTACACTAGAGTCTGGGCCTTGCATTCTATCCCTGCTCTCAGTGATGGCTGCAGCAAGCAGCAAGAATGTTGCTTTTATGCCAGTGTCTACTGTAAACCTTTGTTTATGTGTCTGTGTCCTTCACTGAACTCTGCGTTCCTTTGGGAAGAACTGGGCTAGAAACCAAGTTTGTCTGACCTCAGAATCTAAATTTCCTCATTCTCATAGCAGGACAAGAATTAGGAAAATAATTATGTAGATGAGGAAACTGAAGCCCAGAGTGCCAAAGTGACTTGGAATAGCCCAAAGTCACGCAGGGCCAGAGCAGGGACTCTAGCTTCCGTCAGTTGCGGCGTGACTGCCGGACTGTGGAGTCCCAACCGGGTTTGTACTGGTGCTGAGCTCCAGATGAGTGCTGCCGGTTGTCCTCACTGATCCCAGACAGTGCAGCTCAGCAGCTGTGTGGGAACCTGGCGCCTCTGTGTGAGGGAGACACATCCCTGTCTGCCCAGAGCATCTTTCTCATATTACCCTGCAGTCCCTGACTACCATCATTTTCCTTAGGGCCCACGGTGACTCTATGGCACCCTAGGGCTCATTACAAGCAGCTATCTCCCAGGTGGACACACTCTGAAAGGGAAGGCCTCTGGGGGTCCTGGTAAGTGGCCTTCTTCTTCTGGCTGGCTCATCCTCAGGTGGGGGACCATGGGCCACTTACGTGGCAGAATTCCTTCCTCGAGGGCACACACTGCCCACCCCCAGAAGCTCAGGCTGCCAGAAGTTCTAAGCCTTAAAAATTCTTCCCCTCCTCTGGCTACTTCTCTTTATCTTGTGCAATTTTTAGGGTGGGGGAGGTTGAACACAGGGCCTTTGCACCGAGCTACATTACGGCCCTTTTTAAAATTTATTTTGAGATAGGATCTTTCCACATTGTCCAGATTGGACTTAAACTTGTGATCCTGCTTCAGCCTCCCAGCATCCTGGGATTCCGGATATGTACCACCACACCCATCTATAGCCTGTGTAATTTGTGCATGACTATCTACCACCCGTTTACTAAGATGAGGTCCGTAAAACCCTGCCTCCATACTTACTGTTCTGCCCAACCTCAAAAATCAAGGCTGTTTCCTCTGGCAGTTCATAATCTAAGGAAAGACACCAGGAGAAATTCCAAAGTGGCTTGGGGGAAGGACATACACCCCAACTGAGGGGTCAAGCAGGATGCAATGGGGGTAGCTGGGAAGAGGGAGTAGGTGAAGAAGAGACAAGGGCATTGGGCTGGAGGTCAGGAGGCCCCAGCCTGTCCTTCCCAGGATGTGGGTTCTTGAGCAGGTCTGGTCCCCTTTCTCCCCCTCCCTCTCCAGGAGGGCATCTGCAAAAGGAAACTGACCTTTGTGGTATCTAGGATCTCTGTCAGTGTGGACACTCCGTGATAGGCTCTGTAAGCGCTTCATCAGACAAGGAGAGTAGAAGGCCGGCCATGGGGGCCCACGCCTGTAATCCCAGCACGGTACAAGGCTGAGGCAGGAGGATCAAAAGTTCGAGTCCAGCCTGAGAAACTTAGCAACTTAGGGAGACTCCGTCTCAAAATAAAAAGAGAAAAGTGGGGGGAATGCCGGGGGTATAGCTCAGTGTGAAGGCCCTGAGTTTGATCCCCAGTAACACAAAAAAGAGAGACAAAACAAAATTTATAAAAAGAAAATAAGGAGAATAGTGTGGGATGTGTAGCTTGAACATATGCATATATTCGCCTTAATTTTTTAAAATTAGAGTATACGAGAGTATTAGAGGAAATATATAACAAATGCTTTTTTTTTTTTTTTTTTGGAGTACTGGGGATGGAACCCAAAGACACTTTACCACTGGGTTACATGGCAGCTTTTTATTTTGAGACAGAGTCTCCCTAAATTTCCCAGGCTGGCCTAGAACTTGCGACTCTCCTGCTTCAGCCTACGAAATAGTTGGGATTGTAGGTATGTACCACAGTGCCCAGAATATAAAACAAACACTCTGAGGAGTGATTTATAATTTTTCTTAAGAAATATCTTTTGTTAGAATGTTTTAAAGAAAAACACATTCATGAACTAACAGTACATATAGCATGTAAATACAGCAAAACACGAGAGTAGTATGTAAACAACTGATACTCCAGTAAAGTGGATTTAGAAAATACTCCATTGTCACCATGGGCTTTTAACCTGCTTAACTTTCCCTCTGTGCTAATCTTTTCCAATCATGAGCACAGAATATCTGACCATAGCTCTTTCTACACCTTGTCTGGTATGAAACTCAAAATTAAATTCAAAACTCAATCTCAGAAATTTTATTGCTTTTTATGTTGGCAGATTTATGCTCTCTTTTGTTGATTTTCCTCCTACTCCTGAATTATAATTTCACCGTGGTCTTCTATTATAAGCTGTGGAAAGCAAAAAGTGGTCAGGTAATAGTATATAGAAATAACATTCAAAAATGATGGAAATATTAAGTCCTAAAAACTATACATCTGATGAACAGGTCCTGGCATCAGCACAGTCCTTCATAATTTACAAAGTAGTTTCCATATGCCACTCTCGCTCTCTCTCTCTCTCCAGTGCTGGAGATTGAACCCAGGGCCTTTGCACTGAACTACACTTCACTACATGGCCAGCCCTTTTGTGTTTTTTATTTTGAGATAGGGTCTTGCCAAGTTGCTTCCAGGATAGGCGGGAACTTTCCAGCCTCCCAGAGCACTGGGATTACAGGCGTGTACCACCACACCTGGCTCTCACGTGTCCTTTCTTACGCCATTGTCGTCATTAGTAAGACTCAAGGCTACTAATTGGAATAAACATGATTATTATCCCCATGTCAGCGACGGGGAGATTGAGGCTTGCAGAAGCAAGACGACTCCGTCACATGTGTGTTGCAAGTCAACGCTAGATCAGATCTAGCTCCTCCCACTCCCATTTCTATATTCCTCCAGCGTCTCTATAATTCTTTTGTGCTTCTGTCGTTTTAAAATAAGCCCGACGTGGCCCTGGGTAGCTGGGGAGGGAAATCCGAAGCCGGTGAGGAATGCAGGCTCGGGAGAGGGCGGCGCATGACCCGCGCCTGCCCGATGGCCCGGCGCTCAGTCCCGGCCCGCGTCCTCCCTGGCTCCCGCCCAGGCGACCTTTCTCTCTCCCTGTGCAGCGGGCGGCGGGGACGAAGGCTTCCTTCGCGGCTGGCGTGCCGTTTCCGGGCTCACGGCTTTGGACCTCTGTCAGCACAGCCTGTTAGTAGCGCTGGCGGCCCCAGGGCACCCGCTCACTGCCCCAGCACGGCCCTGATTAGCGCCCTTCCAGGGTCACAGCGAATGTGTTGCCCCGGACTGGCCCGGGCAGGGGTTGGGTGAGAGCCCGGGCAGACAGAGTGCCCTGTGCCCGCGCCCGTGGGCAGCAGGACTACCCTTCCTCAGCTCCGCCCACCCCCCACATGTCACTGTCCTCGATCCTTGCAGTTACCTGCACGGGTGGCTCTTGATCTGCGACTTAATTCTCTTGGTTTCCCCAAGGTCCGGAAATGATGGGCATTGGGTATCAAACAATGGTTTCCTACACACACGCACACACACACACACACACACACACACACACATATATATATTTTTAGAACATATTTTTATGCATTATCTCTGATTCTTAAGGGGGAATGGGGCTGTAGCTCGGTGGTAGCATGTGGAAGAGAAATATCATCCACAAACTCCCTTCTCTAACAATTGTTTTTATTTCTTCCTGTCCCCTTCCTGTCTATATGCAAAGAGAATTTTTACAGAGTTGTCTTCACTGCTATGTTAGGTTATAACAGTTGCTAGAACTGCGTACATATGCTGACTACAGGGTCTAAATGAAACCATTTAGCCAAAAAGAGAAAAGAGTAATTTAGCAAAAGGGGCTGGAGTCCAGCAGCTCCAGTCCAGCAGCTTCTGGATCTAGAAAGTTGTTCTGGATCCAAGGCAGCTCTCCAGACCTCAGAAGCAAAACTCTTGATCTTCATTCTAACACCCTGCCGCACCTATGTCAGCTCCTCTGTGCTTTCGCTTCTGTCTACTTCTTTTTGCCAAGCCCGAGGCATGTGATTTAGGGCCCATAATCATTCTTTCCTATGTCATTGCATCAAAGCAAGTAATACTGTGGAAGCAATTGAAGATCACTATCCTCTCAGCAGCAGTGCACCTTGCTGTTCTTGCTCTGTGAACTGCAAGTATTTCCAGCTGCCTAGCCCTCTGGAATTTTCTTTTTTCCTGTTTTCAGAACCTGGTTCTTCAGCTTCCTTTTGATTTAGCAAACCTCTAAGTTTTCCTAGTACACTGTCCCATTGGTTAAGATAGTTAAGAGTAGTTTCTATGTTAGTTTTTATGTTAGCTTTCCCATCACTGAGACACAATACCCAACACCCACAAATTAAAGGAGGAAAGGTTTAATTTGGCTCATGGTTTCAGGGGAATAAGTTCATGGTTGCCTAGCTCCAAGGCAGAAATCTTGTGGCAGAAGTTCATGGCGGAGCAAAGATGCTTAGTTCATGATGGCTGGGAAGAAAAGCAGGAAAATAATGCCAGAGAGGAAAGGGCCATAGGCTATAGAGGCAGACCCCAAGGTCACACCTCCATGACCCACCCAGACATACCCAGAAGTGTGCTTTACTAATCCCCTAGCAGCTCCCAAGCCAATCAGGTTGGTAAGCATAACTCCTAGTTGTTTTACTTACAGCCCCAAACCCTGGTCATTATACACCCTCCCTAGTAGTTCCACAGACAACTCTGCTGAATTTCTGGAATTGCAAGGAGCACATTTTAGAATCTGCTGCCCTAGGATAAATTCCTTGGAATGGAATTAAGGGACAAAGGTACAAATAGTTTAAAGTTTCTTGATAATTATTGCCAAGTAGTGTTCCAAAAGTATTGTGTAAATTTACCTAACCACAGAATTGTGTATTATCATTGTTTTAGTTCTTGCTAATGTAACAATAGAGATGGTCCTTATTAATATT
Source organism: Erethizon dorsatum (assembly GCA_028451465.1). Taxonomy (NCBI): domain Eukaryota; kingdom Metazoa; phylum Chordata; class Mammalia; order Rodentia; family Erethizontidae; genus Erethizon; species Erethizon dorsatum. The sequence continues at coordinate 68,599,539 of CM051827.1, read as the reverse complement.
TTAATTTGCACATTTTCAAGCCTAAGAAACTAAATACTTTTCTTTATCTTGGCTTATTGCTATATTTTAATTTATGGGAAGATGATTGTTTATTCAAGCTTTAATTTCCTGTGATAGGAACTTTACATAATTTAGAAATTGATTCTTTGAATCCTTACTGCAAACATTTTTCTAGCCTATTTTTTTATCTTGCTACTCTTCTTTGTACAGAAGCTTCATATTTTTATGTAATAAAATCTGTTCATTTTTTCCTTTGTGATTTCTTCTTTTGCTTCAGTGCTTTAAAACTTACCATTCCTCCAAAGATCTGATAAAAAGTGAATTCAATTTCCTGCCAGTTTTTCTGTGATTTTACTTTTATATATTTAACTCTCTAATCTGTCTGAGATCTATTTTCGTGTATGGTATAAATGTATGAATCTAAATTATTGCACTGGTTTTTAGATTCATATGCATTTGTGAATAAGTGAAACTTCTGGGTGTTTTGTTGTTTTGTTTTGTTCTATTTTGTTTTGTTTTGTTTTGTGTTTTAGTAATGCAAAGAAAAATTTTCCAGGGAACCCCCAGCTTGTTTTTGAGAGAAATGTGAGTAAAATAGAGAAAGAACCTTAGACATTTGAGAGAGAAACAGAGAGAAAAACTGAAACAGAGACAGAAAGGCTGAAATAAAGACTGAAACAGAAACAAAAGAAGTGAAGAATCAAAAAGCAAGAAGCCAAGAGAGGAGCTCTGGGGTGGCAATGAATGATCCCCCTCTGTCCTACTGTCCCCATCAAATTTTACCCTGTTCTGTGGATCTGGGGAGGTCCCACAAACCATTTGGGGATCCAAATTCCCCCTCATTCTCCATTGCCTCCAGGTCTGGGAGACTCAGGGCCACAGAGGAAAATCTCTTTCCTCTCTCCAATCCCTGTCTTTCTCTCCAGCCTAGCCTTAGGCACATAGTCTGGGAAGGGCAAGATCCTATAGACTAATCAGCTATGACAGCCACCAGTGGAGGCTGTATAGTCCAGAGAGCTCAGCCTGACTCTGCAGCCCCATTCTTCCAGCACACATTTCCCTCTAGCTCCACTCTACCTCTGAGCTTAGCCCCACAGACCTCTCCTGGTATTCCAGCCAGTGCCCTTTCCTTGCCATTGTCTGCTGCCATTGCCGAGGTGAGAGCTTGGGCTCTGTAAGACGAGTAGTGGAGAAATATTTACTGAACATCTACTATGAGTCAGGCACTGGACTGGACCCTCAGAATAATTAACTTGATTAATTCTCACAATGGCCTTTTGAAATATTATCCTTGTCAGAGAGGTTAAGGAACTGTGTCCTCAATAAAGGGTCAGTTTGAGATTTGAATTTTTGCCCTAATTCCAAACATTGTAGTTCTTCCCCTGCAGCAAGATATTGGGCATGGACCTGGGGTATAGCTTGTTGAGGGTGCTTAGCTAATATGCTTGGGGCCCTGGAGTCATCCCTAGCACCATTAAAATAAATAAATAAATGGCCCACATATGCTCTTTCTATGGTGCCTGATTGCCTTCTGCAAAACTTGGCCACTAAATATTTTTATTAGTGGTGTGTAGTCCCAGCTACATAGGAGGCTAAGGCAGAGGATTGTTTGAGCCCAGGATTTTGACAGCAACCCAGTCGACATAGCAAGACCATGTCTCAAAAAAAAAAAAAAAATGTGGGGTAAGGTGGCACATAACTGTAATTCCAGGACTTTGGCAGGCCAAGGTAGGAAGACCTCAAGTTTGGGCCCAGCATGGACAGTTTAGCAATTTAGCAAGACCTTGTCTCAAAACAAAAATTTTAAAAAAGGATTGGGAATGTAGCTTAGTGCAAATGCTCAGGGTTCAATCTCCAGTACTACAGAAAGGAAGGAAGGAAGGAGAAAGAAAGGGAGAGAGGGAGAGAAATTCTTTGTTCCTTAATCTATAAAACAAACAATAAAGAACATCTATTGTTTCTACCTGCCCAGTCTATTTGCCATTCTTCTCATAGCAGTTTCATGCAACTGTATCTCTTGCTGATTTTCTCACCAAGATAGCTCAAGTGAGGCACCCTCCCCTGCTTCTCCAGGTACTTCGGAGAACTCAGGGAAATTTAGGACCCAAGCCTGGCCAAGAAGAACATCATAGCAGTTCCTGGTTCAGGGATGGGCATGAGGCAATTCAAACCAATGAAATTCAATTCCAGGTCTTAGCTTTTTGTATTCACGCTTTCTTTTTTGAGTTTTCTTTTGATATGAGAGAGAACAGTTGAGAGAGGGACTCCCCATTTCTTTTCTTCAGAAACTTTCTAGAGCAATTGTTCTCAAAATATGGACTCAGACCACCTGGAAATTTGCTAGAAATGCCATTTGGCTAATGTCACCCAAGATTTTCTGAATCAGAAACTATAGGGGTGGGGACCAGCAATCTATGTTTTTAACAAGTCCTGCAAGTGATTCTGATTCAGACTGAACTGACAAGCACTGGCTTAGGGAAAAGAATGGAAGTGGAATCCTGGTATCTAAGACTAAAGCCATAGAGAGCAGAGAGCTGAGACAGAGAAGGAAAGAGGCCTGAAGATATCGATGGACTCTCTCAATCTAGTAATGGTTGAACTTACATTGCCTGTTGTGTCATTTATTTACACCAACCACTCAATTCTCTCTCCCTCATTTTATTTTATTTATTTTATAAGATATAGGGTTAGGTCAGAGGTGTAATTCTGTGGAAGAACACTTGCCTAGCATGTGGAAAGCCCTGCATTTGGTCCCCAGCACTGAAAAAAAGAGGTGGGGAGAGAAGAGAAGAGAGGTAAGAGATGGGTGTCTCACTATATTGCCCAGGCTGGCCTAAAACACCTGGGTCAAACCGTGCTCTTGCCTCAGCCTCCCAGGAAACTGGAACCACAGGAAATTCTCTTTTTATTTCAGTTTGAGTCAGGTTGCTTACTGGCAACCTAACAAGTCTTGACTTTCAAGGGGAACATTTATTCTTTCTTATGTTTCCAAGTATAGGGATTCCTTCTGAGCACCAATTCTCAATGTATAATCCCTAGATAATCATCACTGGGGAATTCTTTTTTAAAAAAAATCCTCCAGGCCCCATCCCTGACCTACTAGGCCAGAGGGGAGCCCAGCAAGAGCTCTACCACTGAGCTAGAACGCTGGCCCCCACCGGGTGACCTGATGCCCATTAGAATGTGAATATCAATAGAGTAGGATCCCTCTGTGGAAGGATGAGGTAGGCATGCTCAGTTTAACTCTTCCCTTTGTTCTCTGTGGGAGCTAGCCTAAATAAAGAGGACAGTTACTCCAGATCCCCATAAGAAGAGGCCTGTGGTTTTCCCAGCCCTGCCTGTAACAGGTAGTCAGTTTATTCTGGGAACCATGTAAGCAAACACATGGGACCTCACATCTAAACCATATTCTCCAGTCTAACTCTTGTTAATAAAACTGACATTTTGATCCCCACCTTTTGGTTTTTTATGTCCTATTTCTCAATTGTTTCAGAACTTGGGTGAGAAGAAAGCTGTTATTTGGTGAGTTTCCTAATGTCCCTACCCTGACTAAAAGGAAAGGAATGCAGAAGATCTCTCAGACCCCTTCCCTTTCTTACATTTGTAGGTTAAGGAAAAATGGCTTCCCTCCTTCCATTCTGCTAGGTCCTTTTTTTCCAGTTCTGGGGACTGAACCCAGGGCCTCATATACTAGGCAAGCACTCCAGCAGTTAGCTGCATCCCTAGTTCCCACCCCCTCCCCTTTTAAAATTTGAGACAGGGGCTCACTAAATTGCCCAGGCCAGGCTTGAACTTACAATCTTCCTGCCTCAGCCTCCCAAGTAGCGAAGATTATAGATATGTGCCACCACACCCAGTGTGTTAGTCACTTTTTCTTTGTAGCTGGGACACCTGACACCTATAACATAAAGGAGAAAAGATTTATTTTGGCTCATGTTTATAGTCCATGGTTAGCTGACTCCAAGGCAGGACAGCATGGCAGAGAGGGACAGGGGAGGAAAATCTGCTCACCTCATGGCAGTGTTGAAGCAGAGAGTGAAGGGATGAGCTGGGAAGGGAGACGCACCCTTCTAGGCCATGCTCCCAGTAATCCTCCTCTTCTGACCAGACTCCACCTGCTAATAGCAAATCAGCTATACCACCTTCATAATCTAATCACTTTCCAAAAAGTACTGCCTCTGAGCACATGAGGCTTTGGGAGGACATCTAAATATAAATCATAATATCCTGCCCCTGGTGCCCCAAAAGCTCATGTACATCTCTTTATGCAAAATGCATTTAGTCCATCTCTAAGAGTCGTCAAAGTCTCAACAGTTCCAGCATTGCTGAAAAGTCCAAGTCCGAAGTTCCTCTGAGACTTAAGGCAAACTCTTAGCTATAAGCCCCTATGAAAATCAAAAAGAAAGTTAAACACTTCCAACGTATAATGGCACAGGATAAACATTCTCATTGTAAAAGGGAGAAATAGAGGGGTAGAAAGAAAGACTGAAACCCAGCAGGGCAAACATTAAATCTTGTATTTCCATGTCTAGTCCCAGGGGCAAAGATGTAAGCTCCAAAGGCTTGGGTGGCCCCACCCCTATGATGTGGCCAGTGATTTTAGCCCTCATGGCTTCTCTTTTGGGCCCACTTTGCTCACTGCCTATAGCTTTCCTCGGACATTCCACGTCCTAGATTCTCCAAATTTCTGGGGTTGCTACTGCACCTTTGGCTTCACTCTCACAGCTTCATGCACTTCCATCTCAGAGGCACACTACCTGGCCTCCCAGACCATCCTCTAAAGTCTGATAGAAGCCTCTCCAACCCCACAACTCTTGTATTCTGCATGCCCATAGACCCAGCACCATGTGGATGACACCAAGGTCTGCCACCAGCTCCAGAAGTAGCTAGCCCTTTTGTATCATGGCTGCAGAGGCCTCTGAGTGCTATGAATCAAATCTCATAAAGCAATTTCCTAGGTGTCCCTTCTTAAGCAGGGTGCCCTGGGGCTCTCTTCTCAAAGCAAAATCTCTTACTTTTGCAGGGCAAAGGGTAGGGTCTTGCTGTTTCCACATAAGCCCTCAAGGCATCCTTCCCATTATCCTGACTTAAAGTACTTGGCTTCTTTTCAATCCTTTCAGCAACCAAGCTCTCCTTGACCAAAATTTTATAGGTCCAAAATTTACCAGAGCTTCTTTTCTAGCCAAACCCAAGACTTCTAAAATCATTCAGCTGGGCCATTTGCTCTTCATTTTCAGTATAAACCTGGCTAAAAACCCATGCCACACCCTGAATGTTGAGCTGCCTTGAAATTTCTTCCACCAGATTAATTAGTCTGCCACTCCTGAGCAACACAAAAACAAACAAGCATGGGTAAAGGACTTAAATAGACATTTCACCAAAGAAGATATATAAATGGCAAATAAGCATGTGGAGCTGGTTATGATGATGCACATCTGTAATCCCAGCACTCTGGAGGCTGAGTCAGGAGGATCACTGTGAGTTTGACACCAGTCTAGGCTACATAGTAAGTTCAAGGCCATCCCGGATTACATCAGAAAATGCTGTCTTAAAAAAAAAAAAGGAAAAAACAACAACAACAACAAAAAAGTGCGTAGAAAGACAGTCATTTGTCTTTGAATTAGCATGCTGATCTTTTAAACTCTGACAAGAATCTCCCATCAATCTCAGTTTACAGCATTCTAGGGCTGCTTCTCCAGCCAGAATCTCCAAACCTTTCCAAACTCGTCCTATGCACCAGCTTCAAAAGCTTCTGAACCACATGTTTAGGTAGCATCACAGTGGCTGCTGTACTTCTCCGTTACCAAAATCTGCTTTAGTCACTTTCCTCATAGCTGGGATAAAATACTTGATATACTCAATTTAAAGGAGGAAAGGTTTATTTTGGCTCATGTTTACAATCTATGCAATTGGCTCCAAGGCCGAGTGGTGTGGCAGATGGGCATGGCAGAGGAAAAGCTGCTAATTTCATGGCAGCAGTGAAACAGAGTGAAAGGGGGAGCTGGGAAGGGAGATGTATCCTTCTAGGTCACGCCTCCAGTTACCTACATCTTCTGACCGGACACTACCTCCTGACAAGTCAGCTATAAACCCCATAATCCAATCACCTTCCCAAAAGCCCTGCATCTGAGAGCATGAGGCTTTGGGGTAACATGTAGATACAAACCATAACACCCACCTTCTGCTAGGTTCTTCAGCTGGACTACCAACTAAATTGACATAAGACAGATTACCAGAAGATAAAAACCATAATTACATGTATGTGCATGGGAAGCCTACATAATATGAGACTTGACAAAGGGTAGACGATTGAATCTGAGCTTAAAAGAAGGAATAGGCGCTTGGGAGTGGGACGGCCTTGCAAATGATGGGAGGATGAGAGGAGGAAATATACAGCAGATAAAGGCGGTCTTGTTATGCAGGCAGAGTTTCTCAGGTAGAAGGACATTAGGAAGAGGAGCTCTCTTCCTAACACAGGTACTTTACTAACGTAGATTTTCTGTCTAGATGTAGCTTTCTTTTATACAAAGACAGGTTTTCAGAGCTACTCCTGTGTACCAATGATGTGCTATATTTGCAGGTGGCATATTCTGATCCACCGTCATGTTTAGGGGTGTTGTATTGTGAGCCCCAACACATTCTAGGATGCCACGTCTCCCCCTGTCTCTCCAGGGATCCTCAGTGCTCTGCTGAAGAAAACCTCCTTTGTTCTCATCACACCGCTGCTGTTGCACCTGCGGGAGGGACACAGCCTATCCAGCGCCCCACGGGATGCAGGAGGGACGATTGCAATCACAAAGCATTTCCTTTCAGCTTTCTCCTGAAACAGTGTGATTCTGTGAAGCAAGGAATGTGGCCTAAAAAGCCCTGTGTTTTAAAGGGCTCCCCAGGAGCTGTCCGTCTTGCCTTATCATCAGGTTCTGCCAGCTGTCTAACCTAGATCCACATGGCTGCTCCTGAAGCTATGCCCTTCTGTCCCAGAGGCTAAAGAAGTCTTAGTCTGTCATTTGAAGGGATAAAGGACTCTCTTTTCTCCCTTCCACTCTTTAGCTCTTTTCCGTGTTCTTCACACATCTTTCGAACGCCATAGTCCTGATCCTGGTAAGGGGTGTGGAAAAGATGAGGATCCATTAAGAGCTCTGAAAACCAGGCCTGGGTGTTAGAGGGAGCTCAGTTTTTAGGCTGAGCTCACCAGAGCTGTAGTTATGCCTCTCTGAAAAGCTGCTGCAGGAAAGCGAGAAAGCAACCGGGCACAGCACCTGAGCAATGGAGGGTGACAGAAATGTTTTCTATCTACTGACACTCACTCTCAATCTTCCTGGAATAGTTAATTCTTTCTGGATGAGCTAACTACTGCTGTTTTTACATGGTTAGTTTGTACATATGCAACTATGGCTCTTGTTTGGGCTATATGATAAAAATTTGTCATAAACATAATTTTTCAATGTTTTATCTCATTAAAAATGGAAGTGGTACTTCATTAAAATTAAAAACATGTGCATCAAGGACGACTACTAGGAGAAGGAAAAGATAATCTCAAGAATGGGGGAATATGTATGTAAGAGACATATTGGATGAGAGTTTATATCTAGAATATACAAATAACTCCTTAGCTGGGTGTAGCAGTTCACACCTATGTTCCCAGAACTCTGGGAGGCTGAGGCAGGGGGATCACAAATTTAAACCCAGTTTGGCCAATTTAGTGACTAGTGAGAGCCTGTCTCAAAAAAAAAAAAAAAAGGTGGGGGGCTGGAGATGTAGCTCAGTGCAGAGGCCCTGGGTTCAATCCTCAGTACTAGAAAATAAAAATAAATAATAATATTAAATAAAATACAAAGAACCCCTAAAACTTCACAAAAAGATAAACAACCTGATTAAAAAATAGGCAAAAGGGTGGGAATCTAGCTCCGTGATAATGTGCTTGCCTAGTACGAGGTCCTAGCAACACAAAAACAAACAAACATGGGTAAAGGACTTAAATAGACATTTCACCAAAGAAGATATATAAATGGCGAATAAGCAAGTGGAGCTGGGTATGATGGTGCACATCTGCAATCCCAGCACTCTGGAGGCTGAGGTAGGAGGATCACTGTGAGCTCAACGCCAGTCTAGGCTACATAGTAAGTTCAAGGCCATCCTGGATTACATCAGAAGATGCTGTCTAAAAAAAAAAAAAAAAAGGAAACAACAACAACAAAAAAGCACGTAGAAAGATGTTGAATATAGGTCAGTAGGGAAATACAAATCAGAACTATGATGAGATATCACTTCACGCCTACTAGGATGCCTATCATAAAAAAAGTGAATGGAGGAGTGCTCAGTGGTAGAGTGCTTGTTAAAGGCCCTGGGTTCAGGCTTCTGCACTGCAAAACAAAACAAAAAAGGGAAAATACATGTTGACAAGGTGTGGAGAAGCTGTAATCATAATACATTGTTGATGAGAATGTAAAACGGCCCAGTAGCTGTGAAATGCAGTATGGCAGTTCCACAAATAACTACCATATGACCCAGTGCTTGTACAATTAAGTGTGGACATAAAAGATTTGAAAACAGGAACTCAGTACCTGCACATGTATGTCCACAGCATCATTATTTACAGCAGCCAAAAGATGATGGAAACAATCCATACGTCCATCAACAGATGAATGGATAAAGTGTGGTATATTCATATAACTGAATATTATTCAACCATAAGACAGAATGAACCATGAATATGTGCTACAACATGGATAAACCTTGAAACATTAGCTAAATAAAATATACCAGACACCAGCTGGGCGTGGTGGTACATACCCTGTAATTCCAGCATTTGTGAGGCTGAGGCAAGAGGATTAAGAGTTTGAGGCCAACCTGAGCTGCATAGCAAGACTCTGTCTCAAAAAACAAACCAAAACCAAAAATCCAGATGCCAAAAGATATATGTTGTATGATTCCACTGGTTTGAAATGTTTAGAATAGGAATGTTCATAGACATAGAAATTAGAGTAGAGGTTATCAGGATCTGGGGATAGAAGAGAATGGGGAATTTATTTTTGAAAGAAAAGCAATAAAGAAAAAGAAGTAAAGAAAATGAGACAAAAAACAAAAAATAAAATTTACTTGTGGTTTTATTATGTAGGACAACTGGATGCCCTGCCAGTCTTTCTTCTTGTTCTTTTCTTTTTTTCTGGCACCAGGAATTGAACTCATGACCTTGTTCTTGCCAGGCAGGTGCTGCGCCGCTGAGCTATATCCCCAGCCCTCTTCTTTTCTTTTTATATTAATGTTAAGTATAAGAACTCAGGAGCTCAAACCTCTAGGATTCAAGTGTGCACTCTTGTCATTTGCTAGCTGTAGGATATCTCTACGCTATATCCTTTTTGTAAAATGTAAATAGTAATATAACTCAATCAAGTGGTTGATTTGTGGATTAAATTAGGTAATGTTTTAGTGACTAGCACAGTGCTAGCATCATGGTAAGTGCTTGATAAATAATAGCATATCAATATCTTTCTTTATAACTATAAACAGAGGCTGAGGATGTAGCTCAGTGGTAGAGCACTTGCCCAGAATGTACCAGACCCTGGGTTCAACTGCAGTACTGCAATCTTTAAAAAATTACATGGGGCTGGTGAAATAGCTCAGAGGCATAAGCACCTGCCTGGCAAGCGTGAGGTCCTGAGTTCGACTCCCAGAACCCACATACGAAAAAAGGGCCGGTGATATCGCTTAGCAGCACGGGCGCCTGCTGGTGCGCAAGGTCCTGAGTTCAACCCCTGGTACCCACAAAAAAAAAAAAATTAAATGATATATAAATGTATTACACTATTTGTATCCTACTGCATTTGTTCATTCAAGCTGCTATAATGAAATACGGTAGAACCTTGAATTGCAAGTAACTTCTGCGAGTGTTCCACAAGATGAACAAACATTTCTAATAAATTTTAACTTGATAAATGAATGATGTCTTGCAATACAAGTAGTACGTGAGGCCCAATGTTACATGATCACAACTGAGCCAATGGTTCCCCTCTCTCTCTCTCTCTTCCCCTGCCTCCTTCCCTCTCCCTCCCTCTCTCCCTCTCTCCCTCTCTCCCTCTCCCTCCACCTCTCTCTACACTGCGGGACTGTGAGTGATCCTCTCTCAACAGCGAGAGGTTATGGAGGAGATCTCATCTGCAGAGGAGGAGGGAAAGGAGGAATCCCTCACTTCAAATGAGCTTAGGGAGTTGTGTAAGACGTGACAAACAGTGCAAAAACCCTCCTCTCTAGTCTCCCTCACACCAGCCACGAAGGTTGTCAGAGGTAAGGGTAGGTTAAATTGTTTATTTTTGTCTATATTTTGTATTTACTTTATTATTTTATAGTATATTATGGTATTATCATCATTTTTATATGAATATCTTTGGGTTGTGGAATGAATCATCTGAGTTTCCATTATTTCTTATGGAGAAATTTGCTTTGATATAAAAGTGCTTTGGATTACAGTCATGTTTCTGAAACAAATTATGCTCACAAACCAAGGTTTGACTGTACCTCAGATTGGGTACTTTATAAACAACAGACATTCATTCCTACAATTCTTGGTCCAAGATCAAAGCACTAGCAGATCCTGAGTCTGGTGAGGGCTCTGTGCTTCATAGGTTGTCGGTCTCTGTGGACGCACATGAGGGAAGGGGCCCCTCCTTCATAGCAGCAGTAATCCTGTCCATGAGGGCACAGCCTGATCACCTGATCACCTCCTAAAGGCCCTACCTTTTGCTATTATCCCACTGGGGATTAGGAATTTTGGAAGCACACAAACTTTCAGACCATAGCACCTAACTGTCTCAATTTTGGATTTAAGCAAAAATTATTTTAATGACTATATATTTTAACACTACAGCTATAGAATCATTTTCTCAACCACATCCTTGTGGTTGAACATGTATGTAGTTTTCCGTTTTTCATTGTTTTAATAATGCAGTGGCGCTACTCTTTGCTTGATCCTCCCTGGCAGTTATGGCATGACATTGACCCTGCCCAGCCTTCTGAGGCCTGGAGTCCTCAAGCCAGTGTGCTACACTGAGATGCACCTGAAGCTGCGAGTCAGAAATCTGAATTCCAGTGCTGTTTGTGCTCTGTTTCTAAAAGATGTTGGGGATAGCTCTGCTCTGCGACATTGCCTTCCCATGTGTAAAGGAGAGATTTAGAGGGTGTGATCTCAGGTAGCTTTTCTGTTGTAAGGCTCGATGATTCTTGGATTGTCCTCTACTAAACTATGGATTTCTCCAGTCTGATCATGGCCTTCCTCAGGGCTGCGTGTGCACACTCTCGAGTGTGTTTCAGCTTCTATTCTTAGCAGCGTGATCTTTAAACAAGGAATAGATTTGTGCTTCTGTCTCATCACAAATGCATGTGGCTCCTGCTGGGCTGTTTTCATTCTTCACCAACCATTCATTCACATTAAAAGCAATGGCCCATTAAGGAAATAAGTGGGTGCCGCTCCTCCATCAACTGAGATAAGGACTGTAGCTCCCTCATGGGGAAGAGAGGGGGGCATTCGACACTCCTGCTCACTGGGCCTTGGCTTGGTCTGACTCAGCTGTAAATGAGGTCAGGGGAACCTTGGTTTCAGTACTTCTCTCCCCACTCCACCCAGATCCTTTCTCTGGGATGGGCCAGGGATGTTATTTGGTTGATAGTGGTTTGGATGGTGATGAGTAATTAGCATTCCAGACGAGAAGGTCATTGTTTATCCTGAAATAAAAAGTGGACAGGGATGCGACTCCAGTCCTCCAGGAGTTCTCATCCTTGGCCATGACTCAGAGTCACTTTGAGTATTTTAATGTACAAATTCAGATTCTGGGTCCCTAGCCTCAGAGATTCTCATTTAGCAAGTATGGGCAGAGACTAATGTCTATTTTATTTTATTTTTTACAGAGCTGAAGATTGAACCCAGGACTGCACACATGCTAGGCAATCACTCTACCACTGAACTAGATCCTTAATCCTTTTTATTTTTTATCCTTTGAGATAGGGTCTTGCTAAATTTCCTAGGCTGGCCTGGACCTTGCAAATCCTCCTCAGCCTTGTGAGTAGCTGGGATTACAGGTATGTGTCGCACCCCTGGCTTTTAGTTTCTTCATTTTAAAAGACATTAAACTAAAAGACACTGAAGGGGATTCAGATACACATCCTATGTAAAGAACATTGGCATATGGTGGTATGATCTATAAATTTTTTTCCTTCCTTCTCCCCCAACCCCTTCTTTTCTTTTCTTGTGCCTTAGCACAAGAACCCTGGGCCTCACATAGGCAAAGCACACATGCTATCACAAGCTACACCCTTGGTCCAAAGTTGTTGTTGTTGTTTTCGAGACAAGTTCTTCCTATGTTCCTATGTTGTACTTGCTGTTCCCTGCCTCAGCCTCCTAAGCACCTGGGATTATAGGTTTGAGTCACTGCGTCCAACCCAAAATATCCTATTTTAAAATATTGGCAAGCACTTCAAAATTTCCACAGGGCTGGGGATGTAGCTTAGTGGTAGTGCACTTGCTTAGCGTGCACAAGACCCTGGGTTCTTGGGTTCAATTCCAGAACGGCAAAAAACAAACAAAACAAAACCTAAAAAAAAAAAAAAAGAAAGAAAAAAATCAAAGTATAGGTCAAAGAATACCTACTGAGCAAAAATAGCCTGAATCTGCCCATTGAAATGTCTTGGCAACAAGTTAGCTAGACAGTCACTCAACTTAAGTGAAAAATGGTGCGGTCAACAGCTCTCTTGACTGGCCGCATCAGACCGCCTCTGTTGTGAGACTCTTTGGGGTTCTGGATAAAACCCAGCTGGGCATGGCACCAAAAGCTCTGGCAAAGGAGTCAGGAAACCAGCATCCTAGTCCCTGCTAACAATTTGCTAGGTGGCATTGGGGAAGAATTTTCCTCTCCACTCACAGGATTTCTTCCTGTAAGGTCTGGGTGGAGAGGGTGGGTGGATGATTCCCAGCCTTCTTTCCAAGGTGCCAGTCATTCTTCTCATGAAGATTTCCTTCTTATCTACCAGCTACTTAAGAAGAAAACTTTTCAGATTAAATTAAAAATTCAACTTTTATTGGCTTCAGTGACAATTCTCTCTCTCTCTCTCTGGTAGTTCTGGGGCTTGAACTCAGGACCTCACATATTCTAGGCAAACACTTGAGCACTGAAATACTGAGATACATTCACAGCCTTTTTTTTTTTTTTTTTTTTTGAGACAAAGTCTTGATAAATTGCCCAGGCTGGGCTTGAACTTGTGATCCTCCTGTCTTAGCCTCCTGAGTATCTAGGATTATAGGCTTGAGCCACTATACTCGGCTCTCTCCCATATTCTGTATCTTTGGTGATTTGTATTTGCAGGGAAATATCTTCTTGTGGAAGGCTTTGGGGGGATTTTCTAGAGAGAAAGAAAGCACTTTGGAATAGAATGTCTGGGTGAGGTGGAACATGTAGGCTTCTTATTTGCTGAACATCCTGTTTTGGATCAAAATTTTAAAAAAGGAATAGAGTTGATACTGGGGATATTTTAAAGTAAAAAGTGAGTTTCTTCATAGTTCACATAAAACCTTGCAACTGTATCTTTTTAGCCATAGTTTTATTCACATATAATTTACATACAATACAGTTAATCCACTTAAATTTTTTTTTTTTTTTTTTTGGTACTGAGGATCAAACTCAGGGCCTTGCACATGCTAAGCACACACTTTACTACTAAGCTACTCCCCGTCCCCTAAAGCGTTTTTAAATAATCAATGGTTTTTAGTATATTTACAAACTTGTGCAATCAATATCACTATCTAATTGTGGAACAATTTCATCTCCCTCAAAAGAAATCCCTTACTTGTTATCATTTGCTGTTATCCTGGCAACCGCAGTCTACTTCCTGTGTTTCTAGAATTGCCTATTTTGAACCTTTTGTATACATGGAAGCACACAATATGTAGTCTTTTGTGTCTGTCTTCTTTCACCTAGCACAATATTTTCAAGGTTTGTGAACTCATTCCTTTTTATTGTCAAATAATATTCCACTGTATGAGTATACCATGCTTGTTTATCCATCTGTCTTAGTCACTTGTTACTGAGACACAATACCCTACACTCACAAGTTAAAGGAGGAAAGGTTTCTTCTGGCTCAGTTTGTAGAGGTTTCAGTCCATAGTTGGCTGGCTCCAAGGCAGGATGGTATGGCACAGCGGCATGGCAGACAGGAAGCACACAGTCAAGGGAGAAGCTAGGGAGGGAGATTAAACTCTTCTAGTCCTGCTGGCAAGTCAGCTGTAACATACCCATAATTTAGTCACCTTCCAAAAGCCCTACCTTTGGAAGCACATGAGGCTCTAGGGGGGATATCTAGATATAAACCATAACATTCTGCCCCTAGCTCCTAAAAGACTCATGTGCATCTCTTTATGCAAAATGCATTTAGCTCATCTCTAAGAGTCACCGAAGTCTGAACAATTCTAGCACTGCTGAAAAGTTCAAGTCCAAAGTCTCCTTTGAGACTTAAGGCAAACGCTTGGCTGCAAGTCCCTATAAAATCAAAAAGAACTTAAACCCTGCTTATATACAATGACACACGATAAAGATTCTGATTCCAAAAGGGAGAAAGAGGGAGAAAGGAATGGGACCAAGGCAAAGAATGAAACCCAGCAGGGCAAACATTAAATCCTGTAGCTCCATGTCCAGCACCCAGGGCAAGATGTGTTGAGATATGAACTCTAAAGTGCTTGGGCAGGGCTTTGCTGGTGGCTACAGCTCTCATGGCTTCTCTTTTGAGTTGGCTTTGCTCATTCCTTATGGCTTTCTTCAGGCATTCTACGTTCCTGGGTTCTTCAACTTCCTGGGGTCTCCAATGCACTTCTAACTTCATTCCCACAGCTTCATGCACTCCCCTGTCAGGGACACACTGCCTGGGCTCCCAGACCTTCTTCTGAAATCTGGGTAGAAGCTTTCCTGACCCTACAACTCTTGCATTCTGTATACCTGTAAAATCAACACCACATGGATGACACCAAGGTCTGCTTCCAGCTCAAGCAGTAGCCAGGTCCTTTTGAAACATGACTGCAGAGGCCTTTGAATGCCTAGATGGCTGAGCACTATAAAATCAATCCCTGGGAACAAATTCCCTATGAGGCTATTCTGGAACACTATGCCTTGGGGCTCTCTTCTCAAAGCAAAGTCTTTCACTTTTTCAATTTTGAGCCCGCCAGTGGTGTGATTTTGCTGATTTCTGACATGCTTGTAAGCCATTTTTTCCAATTGTCCTGATCCAAAGCACTTGGCTTCTGTTATCTTTTCAGTAACCAAGGTCTCCTCTACTCCATCTTTTTAGACTCTTTCTGGTGAAACTGAAAACTTTTAAAATAGGATTTTTGGTTCTGATTTTCAGTATAAACCTGGCTAAAAGTCCCCAACAGTATTCATGCCACCATCTCAGTGTTGAGGTGCCTTGAAATTTCCCCAGCAGATTAACTGGTATGCCACCTTTAAGCTCAGACTCCTGCAAAGTCTCAGGACATGAGCAAAATGTAGACAAATTTTCTGCCAAAACAAAACACATGTGGAGTCCAGGTGCCAATGGAGTCCTTCTTTGCATCTGAAACCTCTTGAGCCTGGTCTTTTCTGGTTGCATTACTGTCAGCATTCTAGACTTCTGAGCTCTGACCAGACTCTCCCATCAAGCTCAGGTCATGGCATTCTAGGGCTGTTTCTCTAGCCAGAATCTCCATATCTTTCCAAACTCCTCCCTTGGTGCTTGGCATGGTGGCACATGCCTGTAATCCCAGCACTTGGGAGGCTGAGATAGGAGGATCGCTGTGAGTTTGAGGACAGCCTGGGCTACATAGTGAGTCCAGGCCAGCCTGAACTACATAGTGAGACCCTGTCTCAAAAACGAACTAACTAACTAAAAAACAAAACTCCTCCCTTGAACCAGTTCCAAAGGTTCTGAACCACATACTGAGGTAGTGTTACAGCAATAAGCCCACTCTTGCTACCAATATCTATCTTAGTCGCTTTCCTTGTTTCTGAGACACCATTCATCAATTGATGGACAGTTAGATTGTTTCTTACATTTGGCCATTATAAATAATGTTGTAGTGAACATTCATGTACAAGTTTTTGTATGGACATATACTTTCATTTCTCTTGGGGATATGAAACTGCAGTAAAATTGTTATATGGGAAAAGTCTCCATATGTTTAACATTTTAAGAAGCTGTCACAGTTTCTTTCTTAGTTACTTTTCTCATTGCTGTGACAAAATCCCGGACACCTAGTGTTAAAGGAAGAAGGGTTTAGTTAGCTCCTAGTTTATAGAGGAGAGTCCATAATTGGCTGGCTCTAAGGTTGGGTGGCATCGCAGAGGAGAAACAGTTCATGGTGGGCAGAAGGTAGCAAAGCAACAAGAGACCTTAGCAGCTTCTTTTTGCCCCTTTTATACACTATCTAGGCTATCAGGATTAGGGCAGTGCCAAACCAATCAGTGGACTGATTTAGTAATCACACACCCTTAATCCCAGCATCACACACTCTAGATTCAGCCATGTCTGAAAAAGCCCCACCTATGATCACATGAGGCTTTAGGGAGATCTCTAGAAACAAACCATAACATTCCACCTCTGGCCCCCCAAAGACTCATGTACTTTCCTTTATACAAAAGGCATTTGGTCCATCTTTAAGAGTTGCCAAAGTCCTAACAGTTTCAGCATTGCTGAAAAGTCCAAATCCAAAGTCTCCTCAGAGATTTAAGGCAAATTCTTAGCTGTGAGCACCTGTACAAATGAAAAGAAAGGGGCCGGTGAGATGGCTCAGCGGTTTAAGCGCCTGCCTTGCAAGCGCGACGGCCCGAGTTCGACTCCCGGAACCCACATACAAAAAAGGGGCTGGTGATATCGCTCAGTGGCACAGGCGCCTGCTGGCGCACGAGGTCCTGAGGTCGACCCCCTGGTACCCACAAAAAAAAACAAAACAAAAAAACAAACAAACAAAAAAAAACAAATGAAAAGAAAGTTAAACACTTCTAACATTCAATGGCACAAGATAGACATTTCCATTCCAAAAGTTACAAACAAGGGATACAAAGGAATGGGACCAAAGCAAGTCCAAAATCCAGCAGGGCAAACATTAAGTCCTGTATTTCCATGTGCAGCATCTGAGGCAATGTGTGGCAAGATGGGAACGCCACAGGGCTTAGGTGGCCCTGCTCCTACAGCACTTCTGGTGGTTGTAGCTCCCATGGCTTCTCTCCTGGGCCTGCTCTACTCCCTCCTTGCAGTTTTCCTCAGATGATCACGTTCCTGGCTTCTCCAAACTTCTGGGGTCTCCACTGTACCTTTGGCTTCACACACTGTCCTCTCAGGGGCACACTGCCTGGCCTCCCAGGCCTTCTCCTGAAATCTTGGTGGAAGCATTTCTGACCCCACAACTCTTGCATCCTGCATGTACCTAATACTAGTGCCACATGGATGATGCCAAAGTGTGCTGCCAGCAGGAGCAATAGCCAGGCTTCCTTCTCTCTTGGCTGTAGGGGTCAAGTGCCTGGATGGCTGAGCATTCTGAAGCCAATCCTGAGGAACAAGTTCTCAAGGCCACTGTCATTCTGGAACATGGTGTTCTGGGGCTCTCTTCTCAAATCAAATTCTTTTACCTTTGCAACGAGGTTCTTGTGATATCCTCAGGCCATCTTTTCTGTTGTCTTCTTCTGAAATACTTGGCTTTTCCTTGCTAGTCTTTTCAGTGACCAATTTCTCTGTTCCATCTTTCCAAGGTGCAACTTTACTGGAACTTCCTTTCTAGCCAAACTCACAATCTTTTGAATCGTTCTGCCAGGCTCTTTGATCTTGATTCTCAACATAGATCTAGCTAAAAGCCCATAACAGTAGCCATGCCACAGAGCCAACATTAGACTGCCTTGAAACTTCTGCAAGATTAATTAGTCCAGCGCCCTTTATCATTGTCTCAGGCAAAGTCTCTGGACATGAGTGAAATGCAGACAAACTTTCTGTTAAAGTATAACACATTGTCTGGAGTCCAACAGCCAGTGCAGTCTTTCCCAGCAGAAACCTCCTGAGCCTGGTCTTTACCAGCAGGATTTCTATCAGCATTTTGGTCTTCTGAGCTCTGACCAGAATCTCCCATCAAGTACAGCCTAGTGTGTTCCAGCTCTCCTTTTTCATCCAGCATCTCTAAACCTTTCCAAACTCTTCCCACAAGCCAGTTCCAAAGGCTCTTAAACCACATGATCAGGTACAGTCACAGCAAATACCCCACTTCTCTGGTACCAAATTTTGTTGTAGTTACTTTTCTTATTGCTGTAACAAAATACCCAACACCTAAAGTTAAAGGAGAAAAAATTATTTAGCTTAGTTTGGAGAGGTGTTAGTCCATAATCGGCTGGTGCCAAGGCAGGGTAGCGTCACAGAAGAGAAACAGTTAATGGTGGGCAGAAGGTAGCAAAGCATCAAGGGACCTTAGTAGCTTCTTTCTGCTCTTTTTATACTCTTATCTAGGCTATTGGGATTAGGACAGTGCCAAACCAATCGGTGGACTGATTTAGTAATCATATACCCTTAATCCTAGCATCACACACTCTAGATTCAGCCATGTCTGAAAAAGCCCCACCTATGACCACATGAGGCTTTGGGGGGACATCTAGACACAAACCATAACAATTTCCCAAAGCAGTGATACTGTTTTACATTCCTATTAGCAGTGCATGAAGCTTCCAGTTTCTCTATATCCTCATCAACACTTATGATGATCTGTCTTTTTGATTAAAGTCATCCTTGTAGATATGTAGTGGCATCTCAGTGAACACTATAGATGATATTCTTATAGCTTTGATTCTGCAATTGAATCTGTTCCTGATTGTTCTGATTTTCATCATCTGACCATCCTTTGACTAATTGCTATGGGCAAGTGAAAATGATAATCGTTGTTTTTTTTTTTTTTTTTTTTTTTTCCAGACAGGGTCTTGCTATGTACTTCAGGCTGGCTTTGAACTCACTACATAGCCCAGGCTGGCCTCGAACTCATGGTGATCCTCCTGCCTCAGCCTCCCAAGTGCTGGGATTACAGGCGTGTGCCACCCTGCCTGGCTGAAATTGGTAATCTTAAAAGGATTTCATTTAACTCTCAGATCTGGAGCGAGGGTAAATCACTCTCAAATTATAGAGAGGGAATTCAGAGATACCGTAGTGCTCCCCCCATGCATGGTTTCGGTTACCTGTGGTCAGTCAGGAAACATTAAATGAGAAACTCCAGAAATGAATAACTTGTAAGTTTTAAATTACATGCTGTTCCAAGTAGCATGATGAAATCTCACCCTATCATGCTCTGTCCTATCCAGGATGTGAAGCACAGAAACAAATAGTACATTTAGGGTTTGGTATGCTCCAGGGTTGAGGTTGAGACATCCACTGGGGTTGTTGGAACTAATCCCCTGAGGATAAGGAGACTGCACTACTTGAAAGCGGGTGGAGAAATGGATCTCTGGCAGGTAATCAACACCTGCTTTCTATAGGATGGGTGTGCTAGCTTGACTTCGGAGTTGGATTGGTTCTATATACTGGGATTGTAACGATTCAGAGCATGAAGGAAAGGAAATCTTGGTTAGGGCTCAGGTAGAAAAGCAGCTAATGGGGCTGGTGAGATGGCTCAGCGGCTTAAGCGCCTGCCCGGCAAGCGCAAGGACCCGAGTTCGACTCCCGGAACCCACATACAAAAAAAGGGCCGGTGATATCGCTCAGCGGCACGGGCGCCTGCTGGCGCGCGAGGTCCTGAGGTCGACCCCCCGGTACCCACAAAAAAAAAAAAAAAGAAAAGCAGCTAAGTATACAGTTTCTTGAAATAGGATCTCCCTGAAAACTCCATAGTCACTGGGTACGCTCACCAGCTTGTATTTATAATTGCCTCCTCTTTTCCTTTTATTGGTTGAATATCCTGACAGTTAAGTCCTCTAAGTGTTCTTCCACCAGATTCAGAGTCACAGCACACTAATTATTGCTTTAGGACCAACACCTGATTTCCCTGAACCTAAATGGTTGTGGCAGGTATAGCTGTTTTTGTTCTTTTTTTCCCCTCCTCAGAGGGTATTTTGTTTTGTCTGTATATTCTTGAGATTTGATCACCATTTCTAAGTCTTCCTGAAAGAAGGATTCTTTGGGCATCTTTGATCTTGAAGGCTTATGGGAAATTGCAGGACTAGGTACACACTGATAGGCATTATGGGAAACATACCTCTTTTTTAGAACTTCTTGTTGATATGGGTTTCTCTTTCCTTTTTCTCTTCTTCCATTGTTCACATCGGCAATAATATCTGTTATTGAGGCTTTTCTAGCTATTAGTGCAGTGTAACAAACATTTAAAAAATGCTGCTAGGGCTGGGGGTGCGGGTTAGTGGCAGAATGCTTGCCTAGCTGCATGAGGCCCTGGTTTTCATCTCTAGCACCGCGCGCGCGCACGCGCGCGCACACACACACACACACACACACACACACACACAGTTTATAATTTTATTTTGCTCATAATTTTGTGGGTCAGGAATTCAAAGGACTGAGCCAGGAAGTTCTGTTTTGGGGTCTCTCATGCAGTTGCAGTCGGATGCCAGCAGAGGCTGCATCATTTGAAGACTCTGTAGGGCTGGGTGTCCCCGAAGCACAGCTCAGATGGCTGGCAGTTGATGTTGGTCAGGTGGTGGGGGTCGGGGAGACTTTTGATTGGCATGTCTTCACGTGACCGCTCTAGTGTGGTAGTCTTACGCTAATCAGACTTCTTACTTTGTTTCCCGCAGCAAGAATCCCTACAGAACAGGTGAAAGTTCCTTTCTCTGTAATGTTTTTTTCCAATTACTTATGTATCCATAGTATCTGTTCCTCAGGTCTTTCGGGAAGCCCTCCCTGACCACCCAACTCTGGGGTAAAGGCTTCTCCATGAGTCCACATGTTGCTTCTGTAGTTTTAGCTCTTATCACTACGCCTTATAAAATGCCTGTTTGTCCGGGCTGTCTCCACTGGACTCTAAGCTCCCAGAAGGCAGGGACACAATTATGTGCACAAAAACATCTCTAGCACGCAGCACAGTGCCTGTCAGGTGGTTTGTCACTAAGCACAACTACATCTCCCACACTCACACTCCTCTGAGGCAATTCTCAGAGGAATTCTCCCATATAAACATAGTCACGAAGACACTGTAGCAACACATACAAAATCTGTCACATTTGCTCTTGTCCATGTAAGCTCAATCACTGAGATTTACTCCCCTTGCTCATTGTCACATTCCTCACACCCGTCACTACCAGTAGCCCATCACACACTCAATTTCCGTGACAGCTCTAATCCTCAATTACGGCTATTGTTTTTTTACACAAACATGGTCACCATCTGCACACAAACTAGGATATTCTCTCCTACAAATTGAGCTAATATGACAACAGTTCTATTTTTCACACACACGGTCACATGGCGTTGTTTTTCATCCCCATAATCCCTGACATATGCAATTATGGTCACGCACCGTCTCGCTCACTGTCTTCTCCCCAGCGCCCCGACACTCACTGCTACACTGTCTCACGCGCGCACTCCCCGGCGAGCACAGGGACTGCGCATCCGTGGGGTCTGCAGCCCGGGTCGCCTCGGGATTCCGAGCCGGCGGGCGCGGCCGCGCCCCGCCCCCTCATGCATATGCAGCACCTCCGCCCGGCGGCCCGGCCCCCAGACGGCCATTTGTAGCGGCGCTGGAGGCTGCGTGCGGCAGGCGCTGCGGAGAGGCTAGAGGAGCGCGCCCCGGCCGCTGCCGCCCCTGGCCCCGCGCTCACCCCGCGCCTCCGCGCCTCGGGCGGTACCGGCCCGGTCCCGGCCCCGCGCTGCTGCGCGGCCCGGCCCTCTCGGCAGCCCCCGGCCCCGCGACCCCCGCCCGGCCGCTCGCCCGCAGCCCGCCGGTCGCACACGTCCCCGGAGCCGGGCCTAGGGCGGGCGGCGGCGCGGCCGGGCTGGGCTCGCGGCGTCCCCATGGCTGCGGCCGGCTGGCGGGACGGCTCCGGCCAGGAGAAGTACCGGCTCGTGGTGGTCGGCGGGGGCGGCGTGGGCAAGTCGGCGCTCACCATCCAGTTCATCCAGGTGCGGAGAGCGGGCCTGCGGGCGGCGGCGGCGGCGGCGGGGCTCGCGCTACCTGTGGCCGGGCGGCCGCCGCGACCCCGCCCCGCAGGCGCCGCGCAGACCGGAGCCGGGGGCAGGGGGCCGCGGGGCCGCGGGGACACGGGCCGGCTCTGCGCTCTGCCCCGCGGCCGCGGCGCCGCGCCCCTGCCCCCCTGCGCCCGGCGCGGCGTCCCGGACTCGGGCTTCTCAGGAATGCGGCCGGGAGGGCGGAGCCGGCAGGGGTGGGAAGCGCGTCCCACCTTATCGCTCCGAGCGGGCGAGGCCGGAGCCCCCCGAGAGCGCCGCGCAGCCGCGCCGGGCTTCCTGACCCGCGGGCCCGGGTGCGGACCGGACCCGGACCCGGACCCGGACCCCGCGCGCTGCCTCTGTAGCCGCCGTCGGGGCGATCGATCTCCGCGCCGTCCCCGGGATCTGCGCGCCGGGCGAGTCCGAGCTGCCCGCTTCTAGCAGGGGTGTTTTTTCTTTGTGTGTGTGTGTGTGTGTGTGCGCTTGGTTTACAAGTAGTCTCTTAGGTAATAGGTCCGGGTGGGAGTGTTTGATAATGCTCCAGGGAAATGGTGGCTTCGAGGAAGTTAAAAGTGTGCTTTGACTCGGGGGAGACCGTTTCCTAGGAATTCCTAGTGCCTTCCTGCTTCTCGTCGTGCCAAGGTGAAGTTTGGGGTGAGCCCGGCTGGTCGACCTAGTCGGGCTTCTGTGTTCTGACCACCCTCTCCCTCACCCCACTGCCACCCCTCTGTGGTTGCTGGGGGAGGGGGCAAAGGCAGAATGTGTTATAGGAGGTGGAGGTGGAATTCTTCATTCTTAGACTTTACTCTTAGCGAGAGGCTTAAGAGATCTTTTCTGGGATTTTAAAAAAGAAAAGCCAGATAGGTTTCTGCTTTTGTCAACCTGAAAGGTGTGGCATATGCTGGGAGAAACGTAGTAACCGGCTCTGTCAGGTAACAGCTGTTTGTATTTTATCCAGTACTGAGCGTGAAATATTTTTTCAGATTTGTTTCATCTGCTTGTCATTATTTGGGCTGTTATAATATTCCATGGGATTAAAAACTACTGCTAGAGTCTTTGTATCCAGGAAGAGGGGATGTTTATGTAATGACCATTTACAATATGCCTATAAGTGGGTTAAAAAAAAATCAGCGTGAGAGGTGAGATTGGTTTAAGTTTAGCAGACGGAATCAGGGATTCTGTCACGTTGCTATTTCCCCTAAGACCAAGAAAGATTTTTAAAATAACTGATGGCAAAGCAAAACCGTTTATAGTAAACCCTTTCTTTGGTGACTCCTCTGATGGTTAGTGTTTGAAGTAGTCGAGTAGGAAAATCATCTTGGATTCCAGTATCGCGGAATAGTGTTACCTAACATTTAAATAACATTTTTTTGGGGGGGGTACCGGGAATGGAACTCGGGAACTTGCATTTGCCAGGCAGGCGCTCGCGCCACTGTGCTATATCCCTGGCCCCACCATTTTTTTTTTTTTTTTTTTTTTTGAGAGAGGGACCATCTGAATGTATTTGAATTCATAAGTTAATGATTTAAATAAGATATTAGAACTTTGTTTTTGGTTAGTTGTATTAGAAACTATTAAGAAATAGTCACTGCTGTCTTCCTAATGATTTTCCTAGAATTCATTTGTTGAAGAAATGCTTCCTTTATGAACAGTGTAGTAGCTGGATGCTTTAAATGATATATATATAAGGTGTCCTTGAGACACGTGTACATACACACAAAGGGTAGGAGCTTTTGAGTCATACAGACTCGAGTATGTGTCTTTTGCTCTGTCATTTTTTGGCTGTGAGAACGTTGCCAAAATATTCAGCCTCTCTGAGCCTCAATTTTATCAATAAAATGGGTCTCACTACACATTCTTTCTAACTGAAATTCTGAGAAAGATCTTGGCATTTTATCTAGCATGTATATGCTACGTTAGTGGTAGCCATTTTTGTAAGTATGCATATGTATAGTTCTGTAACATGTTGAAATGCAAAGGGAATTTAGATTTGGAAAAGTCAACTTGGGAAGGATTTTAAAAGCACCGTGGGGCTGGGGATGTAGGTTAGTTGTAGAGCGGTTGCCTGGCATATGCAAGGTCCTGGATTCGATCCCCAGCACGTCAAACAAACAAAAGTGTAGGTAGGCTTGATGGGCAGAATGAAATGTCATATGCTATGGTAGCTTAGAGAGGAGGCAGGCGGGGTGGGGGCGGGGAGTGGGGTAGGTGACCAGGGACCAGTGGAACAGAGGAACAGAGGCACTGAAGTGGAGGTTATCTGGCCAGCGAGGAAACAGACCACCTGGATAGAAACTCAGCCCTGCCACTTGGTCCGTGTGACTCTTAAGCAAGCCATTCAACTTCTATCCTCAGCTTTGCTCATCTGTAAACTGGGGAAATACAGTGTGCCATATATAGGCGTGAAAATGAAATGATTTAACATATGTCAAGGACTTAAGACAATGTGCAGTACACAGTAAGGCTACATAATTGCTTTTTAATCTTAGATAATGGAATTAAAGTGACTTAATCATCACTTACTAGAGTTGCTGTTTATTGTCTGACTCCGGGGAGTTAAATTTCATTCTGTTGTAACTGTAGCAGTTTGGTTCTCTTTGTAGGCGATCAGGATGGCACAAAATGATTCTTTTTTTTTTTTTTTTAAGACTTCTAAAATATGTTTTTATAGCTTTCAGCATATATTTTTCTATTACCTTATCTTTTTTTTTTTTTTTTTGGTGGGTACTGGGGGTCGAACTCAGGACCTCGCGCTCCAGCAGGCACCCGTGCCGCTGAGCGATATCACCGGCTCTTTTCCGTATGTGGGTATCGGAAGTCGAACTCGGGACCTCGTGCTTGCCAGGCAGGCGCTTACGCCGCTGAGCCATCTCACCGGCCCTCTATTACCTTATCTTGAGCAGAAAAAATATAATAAATTTGGAAATGAAGATTTTTAAAACAACTTTGCCTTTAGCCCTGCCTTTCTTTGACCTTAGATTTAGTTATCTTCTGTGCATATGAGGGGCATCAAAATTAGGAAATTATTAAATTGAGATGCTTTTTCTACTGTAAAAATGCATATAACACATCAAAATATGTGTGATTAAAAAAGTAAAATATTTGTTGAGACTACACGTGTACCCGATCTCTTCTGTTGCTCATAATTTTTTGAAAAACACTTTGAGTTCCGTTAAACTCAAGTTAGGACATAATTTTGATGTTGTACAGAGTGGAAGGGAGAGATGGACATGGGACGTCTTCTTCCCTGGGTCACTCTGGTAGTATTTTAGTGTCTAATCTCTTTAGGGGTTCAGGTTCTTCTCCATAAAACACTGGGGTTGGTCAAATGAATCTCTGCGCCTTTGAATTTCTAGTATTCTTTCTTATTCATTTAATTAGTTACATGTCTGTGACCAAGTTTCTTAGGTTCCCTAAGTCTCAGTTTCCCCATTTGAAAAGAGAATGACAGCACCCTTAGGGTTTTTGGAGTAAATAAAATAATGCCTGCAAGTCATTCATGGTGCCATCGACTGCGTAAGTAAATAATAATTGTTACCTGTTTTTATGTGATGGCATACTTCTCTATTTTGATGTTCTTCCAAAACAGAATTTGCAATTTTTCATTTTTCCTCAGCATAAAATCTGTTACTTTAAGTCTTTCTCATCCCAACCCCATACTTGCCCTCCTCACGTCTGTGTTGTATTTAGATGATGAATATTAATTTCCTGCCTAAGTTTGGGAAAACAAGTTTTTATCAGTTAGGAGTTGATATTAAGAAGTAAGGGACTGGGGGCTTAGCCCAGTGGTGAAGCATGTGCTTAGCATATGCGAGGCCCAAGGTTCAATTGCTAACACCAAAAAGAGAAAAAAAGAAAAGAAATAATGGAGTAACCATTGGTGTTTTGGGTTATTGCTTCATCTGGCAACTCTGAGAAGAGGACAGATGTGCTTTGCAAATTTAAAGAGAGAAATTTCCCAATTTCTGTTCTTCAGCATCTTTTTTATTCATCGGTGTGTCAGATTTTGAGCTGTGTAGGGGTTGGCTGATTTCTCACATTTTGAGTTTTAGTCAGTCTTAAAACCTGTTGGTCTGGACCTGACTCAGATATTGCTTTTTACCCAGAAGAGTTTGTCTCTTGCTGAGTGCCTTTTCATCGCATTTCCTGGGGCAGAGATTCTAGAGATTTCAGGACTCCTTTACTTGTGTTGACAGTTACTTCGTCTGTGTACCAAGGTTTTGAGTTTATTCCTGAGTGGCCATTCCATTGCTATGTCTTGAAGACTCGTCCTGCAATTTGAAAGCATCTAAACTGTTAACTTTGATCATAATTGAGAACTAGGATTTTTTTTTCTTTTTTTGCTAATTGTTTTATGTTTTTGAGAGTATAATAATTTACAAATGAATTGCTAGCATTGAAAAATAAGACACTTCTCCCAATGATGTTAGTACTACAGGTTTACTTATTCTGGTTACAGTTGAAATGGTCTTGAAGGGCGTGCCATGATCCGAATTCTAGGCATCCAAGGAAGAACATTTTCTTTTTTTTTTTTTTTTTTTTTTAATATGGAGAATGACTGCTTTTGTCAGAGGCAGCATAAGGAAATTCTAGTTTAGGATGTCTTTACGTTAAAATTCTTTATATATTTATTGTATATTTTTCCATATGTTAAAAAGAAACTAATAAAATGGGTAGGATTCTTTGTCCATTTGTGTATGTTAGATGGCCTTGCTATGTTGCCTGGGCTGGACTTGAACCCCTGCCTCAGCCTCCTGAACAGTTAGGACTATGGACAGACGCGCCTCAGCCTAAATAGTGTTTTCTTGACTTCACGTTCACAGTTCAACTCTGCTGTAGTTGTTGAATCTTGAAAGAAAGGTCTTGATATTTAATGACTTTGGGATCCAGCCGCTGAATCTGTTTGGGATCGAAACTTAGTTTAAACTAGTGTCCTTGATAGGCCTTTGTTTTTGTTTTACAAAGAAAAATGTGCCTCAGAAAAGCAAAGAAATATATGTTGTCTAAAATATTGCTGCTGGAGACATAATTATACTGCGTTTCTTTTTTTTTTTTTTTGAAACCGGGAATTGAACTCAGGACCTCATGTTTGCCAAGCAGGCGCCGTGACCCTGAGCTATACCTCCAACCCCTATACTGAGTTTCTCGATGTCTTGTAAGTTATAGTTTAGGTTTTATAAATGCCGTGTGATGATTACAAGCGTTAAAAGCATTAAATAATATTTTAATTCATGTATGATCAGTTTATTGTTGGTGTATGTCAGTTTAATATTGCCAACAAGCTTATCATTGCCACCTTATATGATTCCCCCCCAAAGGAGCTCTGTATATGTGTAAGTAAATGTTTAGTGCTACAATGATGAATATGTTAAAGTGATATCTGATGTTGTGCCCATATTTCCAAATGCTAATGTTTTGTGTATTTGCTGTATTCCCCCAATCTGTACACATTAAAAAAATCATTTGAGGGCCGGTGAGATGGCTCAGCGGCGTAAGCACCTGCCTGGCAAGCGCGAGGGCCCGAGTTCGACTCCCAGAACCCACATACGAAAAAAGATCCGGTGATATCGCTCAGTGGCACGGGCGCCTGCTGGCGCACGAGGTCCTGAGGTCGACCCCCCAGTACCCACACACACACAAAAAAAATCATTTGAGTGTAAATTGAAGACATAATGCGCCCTCCCCCAGTCTTTAAGTACCACTGTGTATATTTTCTAAGAACAAGGATATTTGCTTAATATAATAACCCAAACCGAAAATACCTATGGATTTTGCCAATTTTCTCAATAATGCCCTTTATAGTAAAAGAAAAGATTATACAGTGCATTTTATATCCCCATCACCTTTAACTCGGAACAGTGTTTTTAGCCTGTGTTTCAAAGAGTACAAATAAGTTATTTGTAGAATTTCCTCCATTTGAATTTCACTGCTGTTTCTTTATGATTAAGTTCAGATTATGCATTTTTTTGGGGGGTGGGAAAGACTAACAAATGATATGTTTTTCCCTGTGCATTTTACTAGGAGACATAGATAGATGTTTGACTGTTTACTTGTTTACCCTTTGGCTTTGCCATCCCAAATCTAGGAATTTACCCTGAGAAGGTACACTTCCAACAGTATGAGAATACACATGCATGACATTGTAGCGTTGTTTGTAATTGCAAAAATTAGAAGCTACTTGTACAGTAGATTAGTTGAATACCATATGATATATTCACTCCATGGAGCATTATACAATAGTAAAAAATATGAGAAAGGTCTCAGTGCACTGTGGGGTAGTGTTCAGTGAAAAAGGTAAAGTTGAAAAGTACCTTATATATGGAAGGGGAAATAAAATACATATGTTGGGCCGGTGAGATGGCTCAGTGGTGTAAGCGCCTGCCTGGCAAGCGCGAGGGCCCGAGTTTGACTCCCGGATCCCACATATATAAAAAAAAAGGGGCCGGTGATATCGCTCAGTGGCATGGGTGCCTGCTGGCGTGCCAGGTCCTGAGGTCGACCCCTGGTACCCACACACAAAAACAAAAAAACGAAAAAAACCATATGTATTTGCTCAAGGGAGCAACAGCAAAATAAAATGAGGATACACAAGAGATTGACCTCATGAGGGTGAGCAGGAGTAGAGTGGAGGAGATAGAGGGAATGAGGACAGTGACCTTCTGGGATATGGTTTCCTGACTTTGGAACCATGTTAATGTTTCACATACTCAGTATGTAAATAGCAAACACAGCAACAGAAACAAGTGATGAAAAAAATCTTAAGGTGGAATACAGACAAGTGTACTGAACCTTATTTCAAATGAATCACTTGATCACATTCAGTGGGTGAAAGAAAGAAAACTAATTTAGATAACTTTTGAACCCAGTATTTGGACTATTTGCTCAGGATAAAGAGAAAGAACTTCACGCAACCATTGAACTCTATTTGATGTTTTCTTTTTTCCTTTTACTGTTGGAGAGAAGGGAGCTACAAATGTGGAAAGGGCAAAGGTCTGCATGAACAGTGGTGTTTGAAAGTGAAGATACTGGCATAAAGTCATGATTTTAAAAGTATACAGATGTGTGGGTGTGGATGCACAGATCTGTATGTCTTTCCAGCTCCACTAACAGGGCCCAGAAGCAGTGATAGCCTAGTACAGGAGTAACGAGATCATCGAGCACCAGAGCTTGGTTTCTAAATGCTGTTTTCTACCAGAAGAAGCCTTGGAGAAATGTCTGATTTTAGAGCTGGGGCCAGGAAAAAAATAAAAGATGAGCTTGGAGTAGCTTGTAATGTCAGGAAATACGGAAGTACTCAGAAAACAAAGTGATGGGGGACATCTGAAAGACAGGAGCCAAGCTGGAAGAATGTTCATTGCTCCCCTGGGGTCAGTTTAATCATTGAAATGAGACAGGTGATTCTTGCCTATGAGTAAAGTAAGAATGTGTGACTTCATGGTGACATAAATTATTGAAGACTTGTTAATGTGGAATTCAGACTGATGGATGAACATACAGGAAACAGGGAAATTAGAAAATCTTTTGGCAATCATAATAATTGACTTAGGTATCATAAGTGGATGTTATAAATAGTTGGTGAAGTTTTGAGAGTAGGTGGGTATTATCATTGTCTCAAAGTATGTTCCTATAAGCTATTATATATCAGGGAGAAAATAGGAACTTTACAGAGGAGTAACTAGGGTGTCCCGCACCTTTGGTGGTGGTTTTTGAATTGTGATTTTATTAAGTGCTGGATTGAATTGAGTGTAGAGAGTGCTAGGTTGAATTGTGATTTAAAGAATACTTTCAAGCACTTTTGCTGGGTGTGGTTTTGCATGTCTGTAATCTCAGCATTTGGGAGGCTGAGGCAGGAGGGTCTCTGCAAATTCAGGACCAGCCTGGGCTACATAGTGAGTTTAGGGCCAGCCTGGACTACATAGTGTCTCAGAAAACCAAAAGGGGAAAAAAGAAAAAGAAAGAGAATACTTTCAAGTACTTTTAACTGGTCAGGTATTTAAGATTATATTTACTTTTGCATGATAAATGATAACTTCTCTGGGTATGAAATTATTGCATCTCAACATTTTTTTGTATTAAAGCAGTTGGAGATAATTGCTTTATCTTTGGCTAGCCTCAAGTTTCCCTTTTGCAGAAATAACTCTTCTACTTACATGCCTGCAGCATTCACTTATCTTTGAAAATGGAAACATTTATCAAGATATGACTAGAAGATTTTCTCTGTTCCCTAGTTTCTCAGGGAAATGATGAAACACTGTCAAGTCTGGGAAGAATTTACTCCTTGTGATTGCCTTTTTATAGTCATAAGTGATCTAATGAAATTAAACAACACAGCTTTGTGGTCTTGTTTGTTTTTCTCTTAAAAAGTTGTAGACCTGTACAAATTCCTATTGTTTGTCTAAGAACGCGCATCTTGTAAGTCTTATGTAGGTCTTGGTTGACATCCTTTCAGCTGCTATGACTGTGTGGCCATTGCATTTCTCAAAGAGGGTTTTGGATTAGATGGTAATTCTGTGTCTTATTCACCTTGGATTGTTTTAAATCCTATAAATAGTAGAGTATAAATAAGTATTTTAATAGAAGACTTTGTATTTTTAAGTTCCTTGGCCTGAATATATGCCTCTTAGTTGTATTTGTACATCTTATTCCTCATATTTAGGTTTTGAGATTCATAAACCAGAAATATCTTTGTTACATGAATAAGCACTTAACAAAATACTTGTTAATATCTATTAATTGTTAGTATTAGGTCTTAAACAGGACATAGGAAAGAATTGGGGAAGTAAAGATTTTATGAAAGATGAGTTGGATCTATTATAGTTCCATAGCAGCTAGTTACTGAAGAGGACAGAGAATTGGCTTTCTTTTTGTATTTCAGAGTTTTTCTGTAATAAAAGGTCATGTATGGCACATGTGCATTTGAATCTTGAGTTTTAGAAGCTTTAGCAGTTGATCTGTAAGCGTTCAGTTTTATCCAAAATACTCTTTGGACAAGATGGTCTTATTTTGATTTCTCTAAGGAAATCTTGATTCAGGAAATGTAAAACAGCCTTGAGAATACGGTCTTAAAGAGTTTGCTTTTGTCTTATTTCCTGGTGGGTTTTTCTCCCAAAGCCTTGCTTTTGCTTAAATGATGACATGTGGTTGAGATTATAGTAGTCAGCAGTTTGTTAGCTGAACGGAAAAGAATACTAAGCAAATAGTCAAGTCAAACTGCAAAGAAAGACTTACAATGGATATTAACATTTAAGTTTTAAAAATCATGTGGAAAAGATAGATGACTATTAAATTTGTAATTTCATGCCTTTTGCCTCTGAAATTTTTTTTTTTTTTTTTTTTTTGTGGGTACCGGGGTGTTGACCTCAGGACCTCGTGTGCCAGCAGGCGCCCGTGCCGCTGAGCGATATCACCGGCCCCTTTTTCGTATGTGGGTTCCGGGAGTCGAACTCGGGCCCTCGCGCTTGCCAGGCAGGCGCTTAAGCCGCTGAGCCATCTCACCGGCCCTGCCTCTGAAATTAAGATGTGTCAACTAAGTAAGATAAGGAATTTACCTTATACATATATACATACATGTATTCAAGTGCATAGTCATGAGTCTTAAACTGAGAAAAAAGTGAATTTAAAGTTAGAGAGGGGTTTGTGGGTTTTTGGAGTAAAAAATGAGGATAAATTATACAACAAAGATGTTAGCTGTAATTTAATAATGAGTTGCGGATGTTTAGATGGATAGTTTAATAGCTTATTTGAACACTACATTGTTAGTTTCAGATACTGGCATGGAATTTCCATGCCAACAGGTTGGTTTAAATGAACTACTTTTTAATTGTCAAGTGACATAATGTTAAAAATTTTGTAGGACCACTGCAGTGTTTCCTGATAAAGCACTTTCATGTAGTCATATGTTAAGAATGGAGGGGGAGGGGCCGGTGAGATGGCTCAGCGGCGTAAGCGCGTAAGGGCCCGAGTTCGACTCCCGGAACCCACATACGAAAAAGGGGCCGGTGATATCGCTCAGCGGCACGGGTGCCTGTTGGCGCGCGAGGTCCTGAGGTCGACCCCCCGGTACCCACAAAAAAAAAAAAAAGAAAAAAAGGAATGGAGGGGGAATGGTTGCATGCGAATAGTTCAGGTTTGTGAGATGTTGGGTCTTGGAGTCATTTCCTTATCATATGAAGTCTGAAAGGTTTGCTGATCATAATTTCATTTACTTATTTTTGGATTTCTGTGAGACACAGTCTTGTTATATTGCTCCAGCTGGTCTCGAACTCCTGGGCTTAAATTTCCCTAGCTCTCACCTTGAGTAGCTGGGACTACAGGTATGTGCCACTGTCCCTACCTTCCGATCATTATTTCAGTAGCTGTGAAAATAGTGTGGAAAACTTTGTCTTCTGTTGTAATATGAGCTTGTGACTCCAGTTTTTAATTTTACATGTAGAGTTATAGACAATTTTTATTTTTTCTCTTTACTAAAATCATTGCAAATTATGTATTTCTGTAGTAGTTAGTTTCAGGAAGAAGCCATTGGCTGAGCTGATTGGTCAAATGAAGTTGTCTGACATGGGTTACTTTAGTTTGTGGTTTTAGATGAACAGTACATGGTGCACAGCTGTTGCTGCAACAGCTTTGTTCCAGCTGGCCTACTGGCCTGTCACAAAATACCCCACATTCCTTTTTTTATTTTTTAACAATTTTTTTATAATGTTATATATTCTGTTAAAATGGATCACCATAATTAATGATTTCTCCTTTATGCCCGTAACTAGCTCTTTATTTAGATGATGCCAGAATGGATTATGTGTAGCAGAGTTAAGTCTTGAATATTTATAATTCTTTTGTTGTGAGTGCTGCAGTTGTGAAATAGGAAGTGAAGTCTTGCTGAAAGCGCGCCTTTGCCTCCCTTTCTGCTCCCTCTCCTGCCCCATTGTGATCCTTTTCCCGTTGCTTCTCCCAGTGCTTCTGGGATTCTTAATTTGCTCTTCCCCCACCTAGCAGCCCCACATCCACTGCTTCGTCAGACCTTCCTCAGACCTGTGTGAGATTCCTTACTCTCACACGGTGTGCGTCATTCCTCCTCCCCTCCTTTACAGTGTTTCAGCTCTTATGTTTGGAGAAACACACAATCCAGTTCAGTCACAATCTGTGTGAAACCTACACAGGACTCTTCTGAAGACGCACCAAGCATTCTTCTTTCCTTTTATCCCATTAATTCTTAGTCATCTTTCTAGCTGTGGCCCAGCTTTCGTCCTCCAGCAAGGCTCTCCTGAGGGAGTATTCAGATTGGGTTAGATGCCTCGCCCCTTGTGCTGTCTTGGTATCCTGTGCGGTGTGCGTGCACGCATGCGTGCTTGCTTGCTTTCTCTCCTCCCCTCCCCTCCCCTCCCCTCCTATGTTTTTGGCGCTAGGCATCAAACTCAGGCTTTGTGCATGGAAAGCATTTGCCCTACCACTGAGTCACACCTTCAGCCCTTTCTGACTTCTTGCGAGTAAGTTGCAGAAGTCGCTCCGGCTTCAGTGTTACCCTCAAAAGGAGTCTTTCATAAGGAGTGTCATTCATATAATCTTAGTATGCTTGTAAAAATAAGGAAATTACAGCAATTGTTCTAGTATCTTTTATAGCAAAAGTTTTTTCTGGTCCAGGATTTATCCAGGATTGCATGTTGCATTTATTTGTCCTATGTCTTTTTTAGTCTTAAAGTTATTTGCAGAATATCTCACAATTTGGGTTTGTTTGATGTTTTCTTCTCAGTATCAAATTGTGTATTTTTGGCAAATATAGAGCTGATGTGGTGTCCTTTAGTACATCATATTAAAGAGTCATGTGTTGTCTTGTTACATATGAAATCTGATCACTTTGCTACTGAAAAATTACTACTGTTCCCTTGTAATTAATAAATATCAGTCGGGTGTGGTGGCACACACCTCTGATCCCAGCACTTAGGAGGCTGAGGCAGGAGGATCACCATGAGTTTGAGGCCAGCCTGGATTGCATACTGAGTTCAAGGCCAGCCTGAACTATATCGAGACCCTGTCTCAACCCCCACCCCCCCATTAATAAATACGTGGGCAGCAATATCAAGACCAGGTTAATAACTAGTTATTTTTTTAGAATTTGGGGTCATGTCTTTATGCCTTTCCTTGTATTCATCCTTCTCCCTTCCTTTCCATTACACTTGCTGCCTCCAGTTTGCATTTTGTGACATGAATTTTTTTAATGTCTTCGAATTTTTTCATGTCCTAAAATGAGTATTTGTATTGTATTCTTCTTTAGGGAGTCAACCCTCACCCCCTTATATTTTCTTTATTCAGTAAAAGCGTGCACACTTTCTTGGTCTTTGTTTCTTCATCTGTAGGAGAGGGGTCCCAAGTGCATATTTAAGAACGTTTCAGATTTTAAAGTCCTGTGGTAAATAGGTTTATGAGTTAAACTAGTTATGTATAGTTTGCCCTTTTTTCCCCCTTTAAGGTTTTAAAAAGGTTGTCTGCATCCTTCCTTCTGTTCTCAGTGCTTCCTTTTATAAAAGAACTGCCCTTAAGTTCTTTGGGGCAGGATATTCTCCACACCTACTTCAAGTCTTTTCCCGAGCTGAAAGATGAGGTGTGGTCTCATGGTGGGATGAGGATAGGGGACTCCTTTTACAGCAGTCTGTCACTAAATCTGTCATTCCTTGGGTTTTCTGTTTCTTGTTTTTGTAGTGCCTAGGATCAGACTAGTTCCTGCTGTACCACAGAACTACACCCTGTGCTCTTCCTTAGATTTGTTTTGTTTGGTTTGTTTTTTTGAGACAGAGTCTCATTGTGTAGTTCAGGCTGACCTTGAACTCACAGTGTAGCCCAGGTTGGCCTTGAACTTGTGGACTCTTCCCAGCCGGCTGTTTTTTTTTTTTTTTTTTTTTTGAGACAGTGTTGCACTATGTAGTCTAGGCTGACCTCAGACTCCCTATGGCCTCAAATTCAAATCTTCCTGACTCAGCCTCTCCCACTGCTAGGATCACAGGTGTGGTCTACATGCCTAGCTCTCTTTGGGAGTTTTCTAAGTTATTAAAACAAAGAAAAGAGAAAAATTTCAGTCTTTTGTGTTTAAGTACATTTCCAACGTGATTTATGTATAATTTATTTTTTAGTGTGTTTTATAGAGTTTCTAGTATAATTTCCAACTCCCCCATGCATGCTAGTACACGTGTATACACACACACACGTACACCCATACACGAATCTTAATTCAGTGTGGATTTTGGATACTTTGGTTGAAGTTAGCTATTTGATGATAAGCGGACACAGTATCAAGTGCCAGTTCAACATTATTAATAGAGGCTGAGCTCCTAAAGTAAAAATCTGAAATGCTCAAAAACCAAAACTGAGTGTCACGTTTATTCTCAAAATTGTTGGATTTTAGAATATTTTGTATTTTAGGATTAGGGAGACCTCGCTGGTAAAGTCTGTGTAAATAACTCCAAAAACCAAAACCTTAAAATATGACATGCTTCTGATCCCACGCTTTTTTTTTTTTAAATGGTGGCAAGGTTTTGCATTTTTTTTTTTTTTTTTTTTTTTTGTGGGTACCGGGGGTCGACCTCAGGACCTCGCGCGCCAGCAGGCGCCCGTGCCGCTGAGCGATATCACTGGCCCCTTTTTCGTATGTGGGATCCGGGAGTTGAACTCGGGCCCTTGCGCTTGCAAGGCAGGCGCTTACACCACTGAGCCATCTCACCGGCCCAGGTTTTGCATTTATTAAAGGTAAAAAAACCAGGCTCTGCAGAATGAATGTGGACCAAGTGAAAGTAGGAAAGGAAGTACACCCTACAGTACGATGTTGAGCACCGTGCAAGAGGGCACAGTGGGCCCAAGCGCTTCTGATAAGGGACACTCATCCTTCACTTTTAAGTGGTCAGAATACTGGGTTATGTAATGAGCCATAAAACATTAATTCGGGCCAATTGTAACTTTTTGAAGTAATTTATGTGTGTGTGTGTGTGTGTGTGTGTGTGTGTGTGTGTGTTTTGAGACAGGGTCTCTCTATATATAGTTCAGGCTAGCCTTGAAATCACTGTGTCGCCCAGGCTGGCTTCAAACTCATGGTGATCCTCCTGCCTCAGCCTCCCGAGTGCTGGGATTACAGGTGTGTACCACCACACCTGGCTTAAAGTAATTCTTAAGAGTTTGAAAAATAACAGTATTGGGCCGGTGAGATAGCTCAGCAGCATAAGCGCCTGCCTGGCAAGTGTGAGGTCCTGAGTTCGACTCCCGATACCCACATACGAAAAAAGGGCCGGTGATATCGTTCAGCGGCATGGGCGCCTGCTGGTGTGCAAGGTCCTGAGTTTGACCCCCGGTACCCACAAAAAAAAAAAAAAAAAAAAAACAACAGCAGTATTTATGTTTTATGATCCTTTACATTTCTGTAATTGTTTTGAGAGAACTTTGCACATACGATTTCATTTTATATCAGTAACAGTCCTTTATGATTGAGAGTCAACATGGTGTTATGTGATTGATGCAACTTCTGTTCTACGGTTGAGGAATCTAGAGGACTGGGAAGAGGCAATTTGCTCTAGGCCCAATAGCAAGCCAACAGTGAAGTTGGCACTGAAGCTGATTTTCCTAACTGCTGAATGTAGTGCTCTTCTCTTCTCTTTTCTCTTCTTTCGTGGTGCACGTGGAAGCCAGGGCCTTGTTGAACTAGGCTGTGCTCTACCACTGAGCCATATCTCCAGCCCCGTAGTGGTTTTCTTACTACAGAGCTATTAATGTTACGTTGGCACAAAAATTCCAACACTTGCCAGTGGGCAGCAGAAAACAGTGATGGATGCTCATTTTCTGAGTGAAATTCTCTGTGATACGATCATGTTTTCAGTGTTGATCTGGGAGGAACACTGATGGAGGGGCGAGGGAGAAGGGAGAGTGGAGTTTCACCAAAGAATACTCGAAGACTTGAGGTGTTTCTAACACTGCTAATGGTGGCTACCGATAAAGCTAGTATGGGGTCAGAGATTTGATATAGTAGCCTCTAACGTGTGGTTTAAGCTGGGTACACACATACCTGTAATCCCAGCTGTGTAGGAGACTGAGGCATGAGGATTGCAAGTTTGAAACTGACTTGGGCAATTTAGTGAGACCCTGTATCAGAATAAAATAAGAAGGGCTGGGGATGTACCTCAGTGGTAGAGCACTTGGCCAGCAAACCTGAGCCCTGGAATCAGTCCCCACTATCTGCAGCAACACAAAAGCTTTTCATCCTGCAATTACCAGTGTTGTATAAATGCACAATAACACCAGACTCAGGATATTGAGCGCTTCTTGGGTTAGGGGAGGAATGAGGGAATATGATTGTAGAGGAATATGCAGGAGTCTCCAGTCAAACTAGTCGGGAAGTAGGTATGCATATTTACATTATTTCTTCATGTCACCTTCTAAGGTATTGTATACTTAGGAGCAGAGAATGTACTCTTAGTTGACTTACCTCTGTAGTCAAATAGAAACTTAGCCATTCAATGTTAAAAGGTATCATGACTTGGTTGACAAGACACAAGTGTATCCTTTTGGGGGTTTCCTTCAGGGTGGGAAACTCCCCCCCACTCAAAAAATAAAACTTGGGTAAAATTCTTATTACAGTAAAAGTTCCTACTTGAGTTTATGGGTAGAACTGTTTTATGTGAATGTGTGTATAAGGATGTGTGCTGTTATGTGCTTTTAAAATTGCTATACATGGTTTCTGAAGATTTCTTCAGAGTACTGTATCTGATTTTATTTTGGTGGTTACAGGAACTGATGATTAATTTTACCCTAAATTTCCTGTATAAAGAAATGATGCCTTTAACTTTTCCCAGCATAAAATTCTTGACATTGTAGGTGTACAAAATGAATGGTCACATAATGTGGTTTTAGGTAGGTGTGAATAAAGATAAAAATAATTAAAAAAAGGAAATCTAGCGTATCATATACTAAACCTGTGCTTTGTGCTATGTGTTGATTTTCTGCAGATGAAATTTACTCATTTATGGCAGCCATGGTGGTGTATGCCTGTAATCCCAGCACTTGAAAGGCTGAGGAAGGAGGATCGCTGTGAGTTTGAGGCCAGCTTGGGTTGCATAGTGAGTTTGAGGCCAGCCTAAACTATACAAGACACTGTCTCAAAAAACAAAACAAAACAAAACAAAAAAAACAAGTTGAAAATTTTTGGAAAGAATGGGAGGATTATTTATTTAATAAATTTGCTACCACCCTTTTGGTGGCCGTGTGGGAAAGGGATCTTTTTTACAAGTTTGGATGATCATGAAATTAGAAAAAGATTATTGTTCGTATAAAGGCTTTGTCTTAGTTTGGGAATTTTGGGGGAGATGGGATGAAGGTAGAACAGGAATTCTGTTTATCTAAGAATGTAAAAGTGTATACAGATCGAGTGCCCTTATCTGAAGTGCGTGGGATCAGAAGTGTTTCAGATTTCATCCGGAGACAGATCTGCGTAGACTTTACTGGTTGAGCATCCCTGGTCTGAAAATCTGAAATCTGAAATGCTTTGAAATCTAAAATTTTTGTTTGTTTGTTTTTTGAGTCAGGGTCTCACTATATAGTTCAGGCTAGCTTTGAACTCACTATGTAGCCCAGGTTGGCCTCGGACTCACAGCTATCCTCCTGAGTGCTGGGATTACAGGCGTGCGCCACCGTGCCCAGTGAAATCCAAAACGTTTTGAATGCTGACTTGATGTTCAGAAAGTTTTAGGTTTCAGAGCATTTTCAGTTTTGGATTTTCACATTAGGGATGTACAACCTATACATTTTGGGGGGGTGTGGTTTGAGACAGGGTTTCACTATATAGTTCAGGCTGGCCTTGAACTCACTATGTAGTCCAGGCTGGCCTCAAACTTGCAGCCATTCTCCTAAGTCAGCCTCCTGACTGGGTTTATAGGCATAGGCCACCGCGCCCATCCTGTAGATTTGTTTTGTAAATGTTCCAATTATTAGTTCCTTAGTCTGCTTATTCATTCATTTATTTATGCTGGGGATTAAACCCAGGGCCTTGCACATTTTAGGCAAGTGCCCTACCACTCCACTCAACTTGTACATTTAGATGTTGCTAATTTTTGCAATAAAGAAACTGGTGAGTGCTGGGTGGCGGTGTAGCTCAGTGGTAGAGTGCATGCCTAGTCCCTAGTACTAACCTCCCTCCTCCAAAAAACAAAAAGAAACTGATGAAAGGATGTACTTAAGGGTATCTTTTGATTTCTTTCTCCCTCTCCTCCCTTTCTTTCTCTCTCCCTGCCTCCCTCTCCCCGTCTCCTGATTTGTTGGAAGGTCAGATAAAAAACCTAGTTTCAGAGTGGGTACCACATTTTGATTTTGTCTGTTGGGCTCAGTGCAGAGGCTTAGTCCAAACCAATGTCTTCCTGTGAATTTTGTTTAATAGAGGTTAGTGGAAAAATTGTTTTCCCATTCATGATTTTTAATTTTAAATCCCGAGTACTCCTTAAGTCTCAAAACGCTTCAAAAAATGAGGTGGGAAAAAAAATCTGGAGCCATTTCGCCTTGGTATTGAGGCTCGTATTCACTAATCATTAGTGTCTGTGTCTTTAGTGTCTGTAACTCTGAGTCTTAATTTCTCCATCAGTCTAATGGGGATGGTAGCAGTAACTGTCTTGTAGGATTTTAGCTTTTTGCAGGTGTTCTGGGTATTGCATTATATATGTGTATAATATTGTAGTCTACTAGTATTGTTGTTTTATTAAAGTGAAGCATAGAAACCTTAACCTTCCTTCTTGTGATTTCTTGTTCATTTCTGAAGGAAAAAAAATTTTTTTTTCCTGCATAAGGGATTCTGGGTTTGTTCCTTTTGTTCAGCACTAGAAAACTACTGTGCAACTTCTGATCACCATGGTTTCTCATCAGAAATCCGGTGTATTTTTCTGCAGAGAAAGTGATGTTCTTGTCTGGTTGCTCTCAAGATTTTTCTCTTTATTAGTTTTCAGAAATTTAATTATATTGTGTCTTGGTGTGAATTATGTTGAGTTTTCCCTTTTTAGAGTATGCATAGTTTCTTGAAAGTGTAAGTTTATTTTGCTGAATTGAAATCATTTTCAGCTCAATTCCACCGTCCTTTTCTTTCTGTCCTTTGATGCCATGAAAGATGAATCTTTTGTTGTAGTCCCACAGTTCTTGAGGCACTGCTCATTTTTAATTTTTATCAGTGTGTTTTCTGTTTCTTGTATTTGGTAGTTGGTGTTTTACCTTCCAGTTTGTTTCTCCTGTTCCTTCTGTTCACTGAGCCCTTTATTTCAGGTGTTGTATTTTTAAGTGTTGAGTTACCATTTGATTCTTTGTAATTCGTTTCTTTGCTTAGGCCCTCTTTTTAAAAATTTTTAAAGCTTGCATGTCAAATTGTTGAAACGTTTTTATCAAGACTGCTTTAATAGCTTCATCACTTCGTCAGATAATTTGTAACATCTGTTATCTTGATTTTGGTATCTATGGATTGTCCTTTTGTCATTCAGTTCAAATTCTTCCTTGTTTTTTGGAGTTTTCTGTTGAAACCAGCACATTTTAACATTTTGTTCTGAGGCTTTGGATTTTACTCAAATTGCTTTAGCTGTGTGTGTTTTTAAAATGTACTGGGGATTGAACGCAGAGCCTTGCACATCCTATATAGGCGCTCTACCCCTGAGCTATTATCCCTAGCCTTCTTTTTAAATTTTGTTTTGGGACAAGGCCTAGCTAAATTGCCCAGGATAGCCTTGAACTGAGATCCTTCTGAGTAGCTGGCTCTTTCGGAAACTACTCTGACAGAAGGGGAGGTGCTGCCTTGTTACTGGCAGGTAGAGGTGGGCGTCCAGATTGCCTGTCCGGCCTCCATTGAAGTGTGACGTGGGAGGGCATGCCTTGGTACTTGTCACTCAGGGTGAAAGTCCTGGCTCCTTACTTGGCCTTCTCTTGACACTATTGCAGTGGGCTGTTGGGTACGGCTCTACAGCTTTTCAGGTGTGGAATTCTAGCCTCTTCACGCAGTGTGTGTGAATGGAGGTGGGGGCCATGGGTTTTCTGTGGTGTTTGGCTGGAGTAGAGTGGTTATCTAAAAGCTCTCTGTCTCGCTGGCCTGCCCCATTCGTGGTACTCTACTAGCAAGCAGGCCTTTGTCGGGCTTTTTCCGTCTGTGCCTTTTGGCCTTTCTGAGTTGATGGCCTTTTTAGATAACAGTTCAGAAAACCCAGAGAACTTAGCACGGTGTTGTTCCTTGAGTTCAGAAACATTGGCCCACCTCCCTCCTTTCCTGCTTTCAGTCTCAGTGTTTGTCTTATGTATAATGTCAAGGATTTTTAGTTAGCAGGAAGAATAGGGAAGAGTACGTCTACTTCATTTTCCCAGAAAGAAATGACCTTTTAAGGTTTTTGGGTTTAAGTTAATGTTTTCCTCCAAAGTTTTTGTTTTCATGTTTATTGTTCTACTCAAAAATGAACTATGGGGCCGGTGAGATGGCTCAGCGGCTTAACTGCCTGCCTGGCAGGCGCGAGGGCCCGAGTTCGACTCCCGGGACCCACATACGAAAAAGGGGCCGGTGATATCGCTCAGCGGCACGGGCGCCTGCTGGTGCGCGAGGTCCTGAGGTCGACCCCCCGGTACCCACAAAAAAAAAAAAAAAAAAAAAAATGAACTATGCTTCTGAGTTCAAGTTGCAAG
Source organism: Erethizon dorsatum (assembly GCA_028451465.1). Lineage (NCBI taxonomy): Eukaryota > Metazoa > Chordata > Mammalia > Rodentia > Erethizontidae > Erethizon > Erethizon dorsatum. The sequence continues at coordinate 68,557,728 of CM051827.1, read as the reverse complement.
TCATATCATGCAGCTTAATTTTGCAGTGCATTCAGTTCTGATCGTATTGAGTTTGAGATGCTTCAGGGATGGCTCTCTGGAGGCATGTGGCTGTTTTTAGAATCAAGAGAAGTATAGGTAAGAGATCTGGGTGGAGAGGTAGATTTGGGAGCGTGGAGAGTTTTTGTAGATGAGGATCACCCATGTTGAGGAGGTCACAGTGGCTCAGAGTGGAACTCTGGAAATCCACCATTGAAAAGGTCCTGGAAGAAGACAAGAAACAAGATAACTGAAGAGACCCCCTTGAGAACTAGAGACAAATCATGTTAGTTACTACAGGAACCAAGAGAAGACGATTTCAGGAAAGGCTGTGAGTATTCAGTAGGGTCACGTCTTAGATTGTAAATAATCTTTGGTGGAAATTGTAAGATTGGTTTCAGCAGTGGTCACAGAGAGCAGGGGTACTAGAACCCGCACAACACTGAATGAGAAGGCAAGGAAGGTGTTGATTGAGGAGAAAGAAATAAGGTAAAGCTGGTTGGGGCAGGGGAAGGGAGTTCATGTGAGTGTTTTTAGAAAACAAAAGTTTCTTGTTTCTGTGCTTAGGAGAAACAATATGAGAGGAAAGAGGAGGCACTCAATGGCAAGGACCTTGGAGAAAGTGGCCTTGAACTCACTATGTAGCCCAGGCTGGCCTTGAACTTAGAGTGATCCTCCTGCCTCAGCCTTCTGAGTGCTGGGATTATAGGCGAGTGCCACGACATCCAGTGGTATATCAGAATTTAATGGTTTTAAAAATTTGGTCATGTTGCAGATAAATCTTATTTTTTAAAAGGAAAATGGTGACAAGGTGAGCAGACAAGACAGTTAAAGTACAGTAAATGTTTACATTGTTACCCTTCACTAAGCAGCCAAAAAAAAAAAAAAAAAAAAATCAAGGAAAAATATTTTTTTTTTCCTTCAGTGCTAGAGATTGAACCCAGGGCCCTGGTGCGTGTGAGGCAAGAGCTCTACCCTTGAGCTACATCCCCAACCCTTAATAATATATTCATTGTTTTTTCCCTTTTGTTCTACAGTTGATACTAAAGTTTGGTATTATTTATCAATTGCCTTGCCTTATCCTTTGACTCAATACATACACCTCTAGGGATTTTTACTGCAGCAGTAAAAACTATAAAGATCTATATATGAATATATTTATTGTGATATGATTAATTATCATGACCTACTAGAACTGTCTATAGGCTAATGGCTAAAATATAGTTCATTTCTTTAGGGACTGAAAGTAGATCACAGCAGCTTATTAAAGTATGTTAGAAAGTAGGGATGACATAGGAAGTTGCTTATACTATGATTAACATGAAAAAAATACAAAATGATATATTGTCTTTTCATCACAGAAAAAAGTAGGAAGAAATAAGACCCAAATGTTGAATTATTTTCTTTTTTATACTTTATTAATTTTCTACAAATGGTTAATTCTTCATAATTAGGAAAAAGTTATTGTAAATAAATTTGATAATTGATATAAAATGATACTTACAGGTTGTTTGGTTTGTATTGTTATAATTTCCAGGGAGGTCTGAATTCTTATTTTTACTGTTACATTTTTTTCTTGTATGATCACGTTTTTGTCCATTTATCTGTTAGTTTCTTTGGAACAGTCTCTTGATATATGTTTTATAATTAGTTCACTTAGTTTCTCTATTGTGTTGTGAAACAGAGCAGACTACAGATGAAGATTTCTTCTGTCATTTAAAGCTTGTAAGAAAAAGATCATTTCTCTTGCAATCTGAAGGTGGGTCGTGGTGGTACATGCCTGTAATCCCAGCTACTTGGGACCTTGAGGCAGTAGGACCACAAGTTTGAGGCCAGCCTGGGCAATTTAGGAAGACCCTGAGGGTCACAAATTTGAAAAGGGCTGGAATATAGTTCAGTGGTAGAATATTTGCCTACCATATGTGAGGCCTTGAGTTTAGTCCCCAGGATTGCAGCAAAACAAAAACAACAGAGGTCTGATAGGCAATATGTTTATTTTCTGTGATCAAATTTTATTTTATCATATATTGTTATATCTATGTAAGTAAAAAAATTTTTTTGTGGTGCTGGAGATTGAACCTAGGCCTTGTGCCTGCCGGGCAAGTGCCATACCACTGAATCACACCTCTGAGCCCTATTGCTCTATCTTTTATAAGGAGTCTCTTGGCTTTTTGTTTTCCTTTGCTGATAATGTGTGCATGTTATTTTTTAAAAAAATGCTGAAAAGCAGTGAAATATTGGTGGAAGCACATTAATTATACAAAATTTCTTACTTTCATGCACAAAGATGTAAGCATTACAGAGGTATGCCAAATAAAAAGCAAAAACTTCTTTCCTCCCAGTCTTGTGTACATTCTCATTATGTAATAGTAACCACATATATTAAAATGCATCTACTTTATGTGTATTGTTATAAGAGCTTTGACAAATGCATTCGCTGTGTAACCATCACAAGCAAGATAGAGAACATTTCTGTCACTCTGAGAAGATCCCTTGTGCCCCTTCCCAGTCAGTAACTTCTGGGATAACCACTGGCCAGGCTTTTATTAATCAGTTTAGTCTGGCTTGTTTTCAGACTTCACGTAACAGAACCATACAGTACATACTCTTTTGCACTAGGATGTTTTTGCTTGGCAATGGTTTTGTGATTCATCCTTGATATTGGCTGCCTTGGTAGTTTGTTCCTGTGGTTGTTTGGTAGGAATCTATTGTATGGTTATACCACAACTTATCTGCTTGTTAATAGAACATTTGGGTGTTTCCAATATTTAGGCACTGTGAATAAAACTGCTTGGAAAACTCATGTACATGTCATTGTATGGACTTATATTTTCATTTCTCTTGGAGAAATACCAAGTTGTGGATTCTTGAGCCAAATGTTAAGTGTATGTTTACTTTGCAAAGCAGTTTCACAGTTTCGTGTAAAATGTTGGTAATGTTTTGCATTCCCACCAACCTTGTGTGGAAATGGCAGTTACTCTGAATCCCTGCGAACACTAGGTATTTTAGCCAGTGTGGTGTGTAGTGGTATCTCACTGTGGTTTTAGTTTGCTTTTCCCTGATGATTAATCATGTGGAGCATCTTTTAAACTGCATATCATAGAGCTTCTTTCATGTCTGTTCAGATCTTTTGAGAACTAGATTGAGTTACTGAGTTTAGTATGAGTTCTTATTTTGGTGTATAGGTTCTTTGTTAGCAGTGTGTATTGCAGATATTTTCCCCCAGTCCATAACTTGAGGTGTTTTTTTTTTTTTTTTTACTTTTAGTATTTACATTGTATTTTGTAGTTGGCTAAAACTAATTTTTTGTCTTTTTTTGGCTGTGCTGGGGTTCGAATCCAGGGCCTTGTACATGCTAGGCAAGCGTGCTATCAGTGATCTCCAACTCCACACCTTTTTAAAACGTATACTTCTTGATACCTAAGTAATATTGTTCTTATTGTTGAATATAATAAATTACAAGAATTTTAAATTCTTACCATAGCTCTTACCAAATAACTCTTACCATGGTTGGATATTGATGATTTAATATTTGCTTTCCTATGTTCACTGAATTTAATGTATTTCTTCACCATTTTATTTTTAGCCTTGTGTGTTTCATAAGCACGGCAGTGTTAAATTTTACTTTTTGTGACGTCCTGTTGAGCCTCTTCTGAGGAAGCCATTTAACTTTATCTCAGGTTTATTTGGTCTAAATTTGGCCTCTTTGTATTTTTCCCTCTATACTTTCCTGTCTCTGATCTGTGTTTTAGGTCTTTTCTTTTACAGTGGCTTGGAAGTGGCAACATCTATTTTCATTACCTGCAGTCTGGGAAGGAGTAAATAAAACCTTTTCATCCATGACCTTTTTTCTCTGATGTGGTGTTCTGGGTAAGAAGTACTGTAAATGAGTCTACGAAGAGTTAGCTGGAACCCATTAAAATTATGTAAAGTATTTACAGATTGGTTCAGTAGGGGGAAGTTTATATTTACATCATGTCATGTGCAGTTTTATAGTCTCAGTTGTAGTAGCAGATCGAGTGAGAGAGCAGGAGGGGGCAAGAGAGTGTGCACATGTGCATCCTCAGACAGTGCAAGCTTAGCTCACTAAGTTTATTAGTGAAAATTAAAAGGCAGTTTTGCCAGACTGATGAGGTTGCTTCTGAAGCTAACGTAACAGTGCTTCCCTTTCTAAGCCTTAGTAAGGGCAAGCACTTAGGAAGACGTTGAATTTCCTCCCCTCCCCCCAGTGTGGTAGCATAGGTAGTCAGACTTTGCCCCTACCCCAAGACAACTTCCTTTATTTTGCATTTTTGGGTGGTGGTTGTAGCACTTGTTTTGAGATTTGATTACACCCTGGCCCGCTATTTTTATTTTTACATGCCACTTTAAGTTAGCATATCAGTGCTCTTTCAACTGTAAATACCTTCTGAAATGACATTCATGCATGGATATATACTATGTCCTAAAACTCCACTCTTGTATTAATTTGGCTTAAGTGGTTTATGGTATTCTGTTTCATTTGAAGTTTTTCATAAACAAGTGACTGCCTGGTTTTCCACAGCTGAACAGAATAGCAAAAGCATATTCTTTTTTTTTTTTTCTTTTTCTTTTGTGTGGGTACCAGGGGTCGAACTCAGGACCTCACGCGCCAGCAGGCGCCCGTGCTGCTGAGCGATATCACCGGCCCTTTTTTGTATGTGGGTTCCGGAAGTCGAACTCAGGACCTCGCACTTGCCAGGCAGGTGCTTATGCCGCTGAGCTATCTCACCGGCCCCAAAAGCATATTGTTAATAAGTTTGCAGTGCATATTCTGTTTAACGTGGTAAATGATTGAAGTCGTAATTATGAATTTCAATCTTTTGGTTGCTCAACGTCCCCACCTGGCCCTCCTCCTCACATTTTGCAGTTAGTGGGGCTGTGTCCTCAGTTGAATTGGAATTCCTGATTTTGCCAAGTCAGCTGGAATAAAGATTTAGGAAATTTATCCCTTACAATTATTTTTACTGTTGTAAGCCTGTACTTTTACTTACTAAACAGATTTCAAAGTTGGTGAAACTTGATAAAATTTTATATTGCATATTTACAGTCTTCCAGAACTTCATTAGTGTTGAAAATGACATATTACTTGAAATGTTTTATTACAAGAATTTATGTAGCTGAGTCTAATCTCATATATGTGATAACATTTATTTAAAATCAAATTTAAGGGCCGGGGATAGAGCTCAGCGGCACAAGTGCCTGCCTGGCAAGCACAAGGTCCTGAGTTCGGTTCCTGGTACAAAAAAAAAAAAAATCAAATTTAAGCATCATGTAAAATAGTTACCAGTGGCATACTTCCTGGCAGAGAAATATAATATACAAAATGGTTAATATATAACAGTAGCATTTTAGAAACTGTAATAGTCTAGTAATTGCTTTAAGCTGTTTTCTGGATTTATGAAAAATTATTATAGCATTATATGCCCTGAAGTTGTCAGAATTTTTACATATACTGAAGCCTTATCTATGACTGTTTTTGAACTCTATGCCATGGGATAATGAGGTCACTTTCATTGCTACTCAAGGAAACCAGAGTCTCTTGTAAGAGTTCTAATACATCAGTGTTTTACAGAATGATTTTCTATACTTTTCCAAGACAGAAAATTAAAGTCTTAAGTTCAAGGAAATAGTTAAGAGAAACCTAGTAAGATTCCAAACTGTCCTCCCTCAAAATGAAATCAATTACTCTTCCTCTTTCTACCCCCTCTCCATTTCATATGGGCAGTATGTTATATAAAATACTACTTACATATTTCACAAAATTATAATTTCTACAAGCCAAATAGAAGATACAATGGAAGGAGGCACGCCTTGTGCAACAGCAGACAAATAGGCAATCCTTCCACAAATTAAAAAAAGGAAATTTACAAAATCTTTATAAAATGTACAAAATCTATGTTAGGAAACCTAAAAATGCTATCAAGAGTTACAGAGAAACTTGAAAAGCATATTGTTTTGGATTTGAAGGTTCACGTTCTCAACTCTGTCAGTTCTGCAAGTTTTGTTGTCAACAAACTGAATGCCATCCTAAAATAAAAGTATGAAAAGGATCAGAACAAACAAAACCACTCAGAAACCAAAAAAAAAAAAAAAAAAAAAAACCAAAACCCACCAGACAGTTGCTCATGCTGAAGTAGATATTAGTGCGGGCTCATTTTGTAGATTAGTGGAACGAAGCTCAGATAGTTCATTTAACTTCTGTGGTTACAAAGCTAGGAAGGGGGAAGCAAGGCCTCACAGTGAGGTGAGTTTGAGGGCTTGTATAATACAGCTAACACTTAGTAAACATATTAATAAGTATCACTGTTCTAGGTAAAGTACTATATATTTTTTTTTCTCAATTAGTGTGCATCTTAATACATTTAGAAAATCAAAATCTATAACGTTTTGAAAGAGGGGTTCTAGATATAATACAGACTGCATTTATAGATTTGTATATGCAGTCACCTTTTAATCTTTTTGTTTTGTTTGTTTTAATTTTTTGAGACAGTGTCTTGCTAGGCAGTTCAGGCTGTCCTTGAACTCACTATGTAGCCCAGGCTGGCCTCAAACTCTTAAGGATCCTTTTGTCTCAGCCTCCTGAGGGCTGAGATTACAGGTGTGCACCACCATGCCTGGCTTACACCCTTTAAAATCTTGCCGCACTTTTTCTTTTTTACATCCATAAGCAGTTGTCCCTGCATCAGAGTCTCTCTCCTTCCCCAAGGATCTATTTTTATGTCAGTGTCACTCTTTCATAAATGATGGCTAAGACTCTCTGCTGTATTCCTTCAGTAAAAATTTCACTCAACCCATGTATGTTGGATAGTAGTGATGTACAAGGCACTTTTTAGGTCCTGGGAAAATAGTACTGAGAAAAACAAAATTTTCCAGAGTTTGTATTTACACAGAATTTCTTGAATCCACAGTCGAGTTCTGTAGAAAAACCTAATAGTGTTTTAAAATTTTTAAATTGGACCAGTTCAAGGAAAATAGACATTTTGACAATCCATGAACATAGAATACTTTTATAGTCTTATGTATTTTCCTCTTTGTGCCTTTAAAAAAAAAAAAAAAACTTTGTAATTCCTTTTCATAAAGACCAATATAGTTTACTGGATTTACTCCTACCTACCATATATTTGTTGTTGCTATTGTGAAGCTTTCATTTGACTTAAATTTTCTAATGGCTTTTAAACACAAGTGATACTAATTTGGGGAGGTTATATAGGTTTTTATATCTGGACATCTTGCTGAACTCTAATTCTAATAATCATTTTATATATTCTATTTGTTTTTTTGTGTAGATAACTGTATCATAAAGTGATTTTTTTCTGCCAACTTTTATGTCATTTTTTTTTTTTTTTTTCTTATTAGTTGGATCCTCTAATCCAGTGGCGGTGAACCTTTCAGAGGTTTCAGTGATACAAAGAGCCCACTGCGGCACCCATGCCATAGGCTCGCCACCACATCAGTCACTGCAGCATTAATAAATGCAGTAAAATAGTGGACATCACTATTTGTTCTTGATTTTAACAAGTCTCGCTGTAAAAAAAATGTGTGCTAGGTTTTTGGTTCTTGTCTGTTCACACTTGGCTATGAATTTTTAAGATAAATGTGAGATTTTTCATGTTTTTCCTGTATTTCTTATGATCATATTGTCTTTCTATAATTTGTACATATGATGAATTGTATTTAATTTTAAAAACTCTGTCCTGTTTCTGGATTTTTGGAACACATTGATCATAATGTGTATTCTTGTTTATATGCTGTTGGATTCTGTTTGCTAATATTTTGTATATGGGTTTGAAAAACTATGTGGCTTATCAGCCAGTAATTTTCATTTTTCATAGTATCCTTGTCTGATTTTGGTATCTAAATTGTACTGGCCTCATAAAATGAATTGGGGGAATGTTTCTTCCTTTTTACTCCCTGGAAGAATTTCTCTGATGCTGGAGTTACCTGCTTTGTGAGTTTTGTAGAGCCTGCTTTTACAACTTCTGAACTTGGTCTTATAATGTGTATGCCTGATTTTTTTTTTTTCTTGTTGAGATGGGGTCTGGCTCTGTTTTTGAGGCTGGTCTCAGACTTCTGGGTTCAAGCAATCTTCCCACCCTAGTCTTCCTGAGTGTTACAGACTCAAGTCACCAAGTTGCAGAAGTTTTTGTTTTCTAGAGCTATTCAAATTTTCTAATTATTCTTGAATCAATTTTGATAGCTTGTATTTTCTAGTCATTTGATCTCTTTTGGGGCAAATGCTTTTGTTGCTATTTTTTTTATATGCAGCATCTAGCATAGTAACTTACATAATAGTTAATATATTATAGCTAGATAAGGTTATAAAACTACTAAACAAAGGTCAGTTGTTAATTATAATGAACTGATTGTCAAAGTATGCTTGCAGTACAAGAAGTGATACCAGAACCTGTTAATAAGTACACCTGGGTTAAATATACCTCTTTACTGCATTGCTGAGTTCCAAAGGACCCTAAGATATTTACATATGTGCTCTTCACCCCAGTGGGAGTAGGGAGCACTTAGTGATGAGAAAATACGGGAAAGGCGGCACTTGAGGAATAGGTCAGACTTTTAGTTAGACACTATGTTTTGGGCCAGCATAGGGCGCTGGGGAAGGGACAGCAGGAAGGGACCTAAAACTAAGATTTTCCTCCTTAAGAAAGATCCTTCCAACCAGGCTAACAGTGGTCTTAACAGGTAGATAGCTCCGTACTTCCTCCTGGTTGATCAACACATGTACACTAATAACACATAAGACCTGGCAAAAGAAACAACAGATTTAGGCTGCAAGCCAGCCCAATGCAAGGACTTCAAACATTTTGACCCTTTTTGATCATGCTTTAATGTGTAAGTGTAAACAAAGCGGGACTTTGGTGGCCACCCTGCCTCCCTCCCATCCCCCTTCACTAAGGGAAACTGTGGCGAATATGTAAAATTTGCTGTCAGTCGTTATTAGTGACACAGCGGCAGGGTTGGGGTGTGGACATTCCCCAAAGGTTTAGAAATATGTGTATTTACTTGTTTGCAGTCAGTTTATCTTTTATTTTATGCTGCATAAATTATTATAAAGGTGAACTCATATTTTCATAGTTTTTCCACATTTTACATCATACTTTTCATGACTTTTTCTGTAGTTTTCAGTCTTGAAAAATGAATTTTGAAATAAATTATTTCATTTTCATATTTACCAGTCATGCTATTTAAAATAAACTGACCGTATGTTTAGTGTCTTTCAGAAAAGATCCTTCCCTGTGCTTTTAGAAGCTACTCTTAGTGTTTTTGCATAACTTTTTGTAAAAAGCAACAAAGTATTGACTCAGATAATCTCCGGGCCTATCTGAAGTTTAATTCTGAGGGCTGTTAATGAGTTTCTATAGGAAAAAGCGCTATTGTTTTTGTTTGTAGATTGAAATTAACTAAATGAAACTGTATGAAATTGAGAGCTCTTTAAATAAAGAAGTCCATTTAAAATTTTGTCTTGATTAATTTACAGTCTTAGTATCAGTTGACCTTTGGTTTTTGGTGCAAGCACATGACTCTACACAAACATAGTCATTCTAGGTATATTGCCACTTAAGAAAACAACTTTCAAAAGATCTGTTAGAACATGGGGAAAAAAAAAGGTCCTGCATTCTTGTGGTTTTACAGGATGCCAGAGCTTTGGTTGCTGGTATGTTTCACTCAGTTGCTTTCTGTTCAATGAATAAGATCACTACCATGCATCACAACTTCGCAGACTCACTGCAAAGGAAATAGCAGGGGGTAAATGACCTCAAATAAATGTGGCTTTTTTGTGGGGTGTGGTGGGTGGACAGTGCTACAACTAAATAAACAAATTGAATTATACAGGAAGAAAGCCTTTATTTAAGTCATCATTATGTTTTCCCATACTGTGACTTTTTTCTGGTATCATTCTCTGTTCTTTACACATTTTTGCAATAATTATTAGCTCATTGTAAACCTGTAACATGACTATAGTTGAATTGTTTAGTAGCTTTATAGTGTTCTTTAATGATCAGTTCTCTATCAAGCTCTGTCTCTTTGGGGTTGACAGCTACTTATGAGAACTTTAAGGTCTGAAATCTTTGACTCACATTGTGGATTGACTGGAACTAATAATCCTCTTTATCCTGTCATGTTGTGTTCTCTTTTTTTTTTTTTTTAATGAGGGTACCGGGAGTTGAACTCAGGACCTCACGCTTGCCAGGCAGGCGCTTATGCCGCTGAGCTATATCACGGGCTCCATGCTGTGTTCTTTGCTATTTTATCTCATAATTTTTGCTGTTTTGATTACACAAAACAGCTGTTTTTTACTTTGAAAAATGAAACTGATTTTGCTTCTCTCTGCTTTGAGTTTTTGGGTAGGGTAGGTTCATAACCTTTTATTTGTTGAGTATTGGTTATGAGATTTAAGGTATTGAAAATAAAAGGGAAGAAGGAGAAATCATTATATGAGATTAGCTTGCAGTTATCTGTGTTAGAAGAGAGAGAAATTGGGTAGTTTATACCTTTTTTGTTGCAGTGCAGGTCATACATATGTGGTGCTATCAAAACCTACAATAAAATTTAAATTGAAATGTTTATTACAGTAAAAGACGTATTGCCATCAGCCCTCTCAGAATTCTCCCTCTCGTTTTGAACACACTCATCCCATCATTCTTGCCACTTTCTGAAGCAGTTCTGGAAGTCGTCTTTCCTGAGTATTTTTAGGAGTTGTGTTAAAAATATGCAGTAAATGTTGCTTCTGAGTGCCATCAAATGGAAAAGCATACTCATAAAAAACATTAGTACGTCTTCATCCACCTTGTTTGCTGGATCTGGCACTGTGCGACTTCTGGCTGTTCCCCAAAGTCAAAATGACATGAAAGGTAAACTTCAGAATCGATCCAGGACACCGAGACAGCTACAACAGTACAACCAAAGACATGAAAGAGGACTTCCAGAACTACTTCAGAAGTGGCAAGAGAGATAGGATATGTGTATTTGAAGTGAGGAGGAGGATTTTGAGGGAGATTATTGGCAATATGTCTTTTACTGTAATAAATTAAAATGTAAACATCGATCATACTTATTGATTACGTCTCATAACTAGGAAAAACTTCTTTTCACCAGCTTGGCATCATTGCCAAATGTCAGGATTGACTGAGGCTGAGCAAATCTGGATATTTTACTCCAAAAATAGAAAATAGGGGCAATGGATTTTTTTTTTTTTTTTTTTTTTTTTTTGGTAGGTAGCTGTCAGTGTAATGTGGTTTGGGACTCGGAATTGAACCAGACTGCATGGAACCAGTCTCTGCCCTGCCAGTCAGTACCTAACCATGCAACTGGGCAAATTAATTAATCTCTTAGGCGCCCTTTTCCTCACCTATAAGGTGGAAGTGATAATGGGTGCCTACTTCCTGTCATAGTTCCATTAATAAATGCATGTAAAGCACTTAGTGCCTAGTACTTACTAAAGTGTTTAGGTGTATTGTGCCAACTCAGGGTGTACAGACATGTTTCCCTGAAGGACTTCGACGTGTAAAACTTAAATTTTGTAAAAGTCTGATTTATAGTAACTTTTTTTTATAGTAACTTTTGAATAGTCCCTAAAGTAAGGATTGAAAGAATCAACAAAATGTTCATGTTTGAGTTATCCTTACTGTGCGCTGGCTGCCTTCCTCAGGGAGCATTTCTGCTGTCACAGTTGCTCTGCTACCCTGCTCATCTGTAGTGACCATGACACTGGGAGACAGCTTGGTTCCCCACCCCCCGGCTGGGCTCAGGGCCCCACTGTGAGAGAAAGGCTTTGGTCCTCTCACAAGGGCACAGGTGCCATTTCATCTAGGGGCACTCACGTATTAAATAAATGCCCATATACAATTTATTTGGAATGCTGATTCATTCATTCAACAAGAATTTCTCCAGTGTTTGTACGTAAGCTTCTTGTATGAAGTAGAGCTGTAATTGTAGTCCTGAGGGGAAAAAACATAATGAAAATGGTTGCATGGGTCTTCCTGCCACCTTTGAAAACGACTTGATTCTCCTTTAGAAATGGTAGTCTGTTTTATGATTTGTCCTCTTCACATGCTTAAAAGGTTTGTGATGATTAGTTTTATAGAGGAAGATCAAAAGGGAAAACTAAGTTCTCTTATTTTGTTTCTTCTCGATGAAAAGCCTGTTTGTTAAAAATAATTACCTGTGCATATTGCTTCCCAAGTAATTCAGTGAAATTTAATTTGTTCACTTTTGCTAGTAGATATTCTGTACCTTTACAGGTCTGTCTTGCATTTTGTAAGTAAATCTATTCTTGGAAAGATGTGTAAATTTTGAATTGTCTTCCCACTAACTTACATGATTAAGGATCCATAGACTCCCTTTCCACCCCAGTGTCTGTGACAGTAGTGATGCTGGATGGTAGTGCATTCCCCTCTTGCTTGCATAGAATCATATGCTAAATCTACTGTAATACACCTAGAAACTAGAGTGTGTTCCATTCTAAGGCATACCTGTATTGACGACATCTAAAAGTCAACAGAAGATACTTTTTTTCCTGTCTTCCCTCCTACTTGAGTATGACAGTAGACTTTTTGAGGGCAGGGATTGATACTCAATTTATTTTTGCTTTTTCCAACCCTGCTTTCAAGGTTGCATTTAGAATCCTGCTTTTGATGAATTCCAGTGCAGTGATTTTAGGTTCACCTTGATATGTATTAATGAAACTGAGACTTTCATAGAACACTTTTGTAGGGGAAGATGTAAAAGGAGGGCCTGGTACATGCTGATCAGTAGTTAAATGCTAGTTCTGCTTTTCCCTCCTTTGTACCTGTTCTCTTTTTTATTTTGGTTAATTTGTACAGATACATACTTCGCCAATAAAGCATTGGTTTTAGCAGATCCCAGTAAAATGAAAGAGTAAGAGTTTTGCATTTTGTTCTAATAACATGGCTTATTTTTGAGCATCTTCTGGTTATTATACTGTGCTGTTGTTACTTTCTAGTATGTAAATGAGGAAACTGGGAGTCCCTGTGTTCAGGGACACGAAATTTAGTCCCTGGTGGTAGAGGAAGGGCCAGATTTCTTACCAGTCTTCTAATTTAGTGCTTTGGATTACTTTTTCTGCTTTAGAAGAATCTTCTTTCTTTTATTTTTTTTTAATTTTAATTTTATTTAATTTTATTTTTTTTACAAATATATGCAATTCTTATGTATCTTTTTTAATTAAAAATTTTAATTTTTATTTTAAAGAGAAGAAAAATAGAACAAAATTTCAAAACAACATAATAGGAGGGTAACAATGGTTAATACATTCCATATTGTTATCTTTAAATTAGTTACTCAGGGTACAAGATATCAGCATTCAATTGTCCAAACAATATTAGCACAAACCTTTCTTCTCAATGAACTAAGCAAAATTAGTAGTGTTTCTATCTTAACTATCTTATATACATATATATAATTTTTTTCTTTTCCCTTTCTTTTCCCCATTCCCCCATCCCAGTTTCTCTTTCCTTTTGACCAGTTTTAGAAGAATCCTCTTGCTAATCACTATTTTGTTTTTGGTAACTTTTGTTAGTTTAAAATTACCTGTCTTATTTATAAATAGTTCTGTGATTATGAGATTTTGGGATTTCATACTCTTACCATAGTAAATCAGATGTTGCCTGAAAAGGTGGAATCAGTTTGATCTCCAAAGATCTTGCCCCCAGGGACCACAGAACCTAGTTTCAATCTTAGTAGTGAAAGATACCGCTTCATTGATCTAGTTGTTTTCCTTAAAGTAAGTATTAAGGTGTGAGTGCTTAGAAAAGTCTTCTCTAAGATCTTAATTAGTATTTTTCTAGAAATGACTACCATGTAATTTTTAAAAAATGGACATTTTTAAAAGAGCTTTAGGTTTACAGAAAACCTAAGAAGATACTGTAGTACAGAAAGTTTCCATATGTCTGGCACCCAGTTCATCTGTACGTTTGTTAGAAGAAATGAACATTGATGCATTACTATTCACTTAAAGTCCATGATTGGGTCCAGTCAGTATGCCACACTGCATTTCACTGTCATGTCTTCTTAGGCTCCTCTTGGCCCACTTTCCTTGTATCTGGTGACCCTGACTATTTGAGGAGTCCTTTAAGTATTTTGTAGAATGCCCCTCTATTGGATGTGTCTGATGTTTTTCTCATGACTGGCATAGGGTTAGAATTTTTGAGTGTAAGACCTTAGAGGTAACATATCTTCATTATCATATATCATATTATCATATCCAGGGTACGTAGCGTCCGTATGATTAATGACTGTTGATGTTGACTCTGATCCCTTGACTGAGGTAACGTTTGGTTTTTCACTATAAAATTACTCTCCAGCCCTTCACTCCCAACTTCCCTATCCATGTTGTATTCTTTTTTAAAACTTATTTTTATTTTTCATTTTGAAACTGGCTCTTCCAAGTCAGTAAGTTGCCGAGGCTGGGCTCAAACTTGTGATCCTCCTGCCTCAGCTTCACAGAATGCTGGGATTACAGGTGTGTGGCACCATGCCTGCCTTCCATATTGTGTTCATTAGGAGGAAATCATTATTTGCAACCCATACTTGAGGAGTAGGGATATTATGTAATTTTGAATAAACACACTTAGTCAGTAGAACTCTAATTTAAAAATTTATCTGCAGTTAGTGAAACCTTAATAACATGGCTATTAAAATATTTAAAAATGCATTCAGATATTTAGTTTTGTAAATATTTTCAAGCTTTTAATTCTCAGTGTTTCAGCATTTGATATTGCATTGGCAGCTGTTAGGTGTTCCTCTTTATGTACTTTTTATGCATGTAATTGATAATTGTTTTATAAAGCATAATGAAAAGAAATGTGGAAGCTTATTAGTCAAAAAGTATTCAATAAAATTTGTTAGTATTTTGATCTTTACTGATTTTTTGTGCTTCTTATTCTATACATATTATTTCTAAATTGAGGACTTAGTTGATATGTAAATTATGATTAGAGACCAGAACAGTTCAGGACCCGAAATGATCAAGGGAAAGCACCTTGTTGGAAACCCCCATGACAATAAACCTCTCCTTGTAGTTCCCATTTGTGTGTTTCAATTATAAGGCTTATGTTAAAATTAGATCAGAATTTCCATTGTAAACTCTCAGCTTCATAGTTGTGTAACTGCGATATGAACTTGATTGTAAACAAAGACCTTTGATAGTCTTAGTGGAGCAGTTTAAGAGAGGGTCATTGGACTTGCAAGGTGAAAAATAGGTGTGTAGTTCTACATTTTAATTGAGAAAAAAATACAGAGAGGGGCTTTGGTTCTAAAAGTGAGCTTTACAATTTTTTCTTATGATTTCCTAATTTTTCCACAGATGATGCATTATTTTAAAGAAAAAAACCTAAATAAAAAATAATCCAATAAACCTCAAGTTCTTTCTTCTTCTGGAGACAGGGTCTCACTATGTTGTCGTCCAGGCAGGTCTCAAACTCCTGAGCTGAAGCACTCCTTCTGCCCCAGTCTTCCAGTAGCTGGGGCTACAAGTGGGCACCACTGCACCTGGCTTCTGCATTTTAGTGATTACTCTTGAAATGTAGTACGTTTTGAAACAAATGATTATTTTGATTCTCCTGAAGTTACTGGAGTCCTAGAATCATTCAATTCCATGTACACTCTTTCACTTTTTGAGTTTTTTTTGTGGAGTAACTGAACTGCTAGTTCAGAGAACAAAGGTTTTGTGAAGACAGCTCTATATTTGGGTTTTAATAATTTCAGAGAAGAAAATACCACCCCCCCAAAACTGGGAATTGAATCCAGGGCCCTTCCCTGAGCTATATCCCCAGCCCTTTTTTATGTTTTGAGACAGGGTCTCACTAAGTTGCCCAGATTTAACTGGAACTTGTGGTCCTCCTGCCTGTGCCTCCCAGAGTTTTGGGATTACAGGCATGTGTCACCATGCGTCACCATGCCTGGTGGGTGGCCACATTTTATAACTGAATCTGTTAGTTTCCTAAGGCTGCAGTAGCATTGCCTTAAACTTGGTGGTTTAAGCGAAGAACATTTGTTCTCTCTCAATTCTGGAAACCAGAACTCCAAAATCAATTTTGTCAATGTGTTTGGTTCATTCTGAAGGCTTGGAGAGTCACTACCATGCCTGGTTTTCAGTGTCTGGTTATTGTCTGTAGCCCTTCGTGCTCCTTGGCTTGGAGCTGCTCTCTCCAATCTCTGCTTCTGCCCTCATTCAGCCTTCCCTTCTGGGTCTTCCCTTCGAATACCTTAGATTTCCCTCCTCTTATAACAGTCATTGGATTTAGGTCCTTGAATCCCTTAACTTAATTACATCTGCAAAGTCCCAGTTTCTAAATAAGGTCATATTTATAGGTAGCAGGGTTTAGGAGATAAACGTATCTTTTTGGGTGCCACTGTTCAACCTACTATGGTGAGTAAGTTGCTAATAAGCATGTGAAAGTACTTTTACTAACTGTAATAATAAACTAACCTATGTTATATGCATGTAAATGATTCCAAATTTAGTTGCATGTTTACTTTCTCTTCATGTGGTTTACCATTGATGTGGCATTCTTTTACTGTGTAACTAGGCTGAACAAGTAGACATACTATAATTTGTGACTTTAAGTGGTGTGAGCAAGTTCTTACATTCTCTGACCATGTGCCATTTAGCTCTTTACTTTTTTAACCTACATACTTGGATATTTTTGTAAAATGAATGTTTATGCGGTTTCTTCTGATATAAATCATGTTTGTCTCCACTTAAAAGATTTTAAATTTATCCAGTGACCTAGTCTGATTTAAATTTGTGTGTCATAAGAAGGGATTTTATAGAAAGTACTATAAATTACTGGGTTAGATGTTTGAGGTTAAGTAATCGTAAATAAGAACGGAGGTCCCTGGTGTGAATAGTCAGAGCTGCTTTCTGAGACGTGCTGGCCCAACCTCCAGGTGTGTGGTTTGGTGGGAAACACTGGCAAGAGTATTCTCTTTCTTCCTCCCATTTGGCATGAAGGTCAGAAAAATTTAATTTTTATCAGGGAAATTAAATAACAGGAGTATAGGGTTAAAAGTGTAGTTGTGCTATAAACCTATAGCTACAATAGTTAAATATATATATATATATATATATATATATATTTTTTTTTTTTTTTTTTTTGAGATAGGGTCTTGTTATGTAGTCCAGACTAGCCTAGAATTAATGGCAATTCTCTTGCCTCAGCCTCCCAAGTGCTGGGATTATAGGCATGCACCACCACACCTGACAGTAATATAATTCTTAAAAGCAACAAGCCCCTTTCCTTTTTCTATTCTCCATTCCCGTTAGTCTGTTTTGGTGTTTTGAGGCATATATTTCAAAAAATGGTCATGTTGGGCCAGTGAGATGGCTCAGTGGCTTAAGCGCCTGCCCGGCAAGCGCGAGGGCCCAAGTTCGACTCCCGGAACCCACATACGAAAAAGGGGCCGGTGATATCGCTCAGTGGCACGGGCGCCTGCTGGCGTGCGAGGTCCTGAGGTCAACCCCCCCGGTACCCACAAAAAAAAAAAAAAAAGTCATGTTTATTCTCTTATTTATATATTGTCACTACTGAAATAGAAACTGCGCAAGTGCCAGAATTATGCCAGTTTTATTCAGAAAACTGTATCCTAGCTCCTAGGTGGGAAAGTACTGCACAAGTAATCTGTTGAATGCATCCACTTCATATGTCATGGACACTCTTGAAATCTGTGCACGAAGACTTACTATTCCTTTTAAAGGCTGTTTACTATTCAGTGATAGATACACTGCAGTTCATTTAGTCAGTCCCTTCTTAGGAACATGTCCATTATTAAGACTTCATGACAGTGAAGCCGCTGGAACACATTTTGTTTGTGTGTGTATCTTTGGTAGTTTACAGTGTTAATTTTCTTCATTCCTGCCTAGGTTCCTGTGACAATAATTAAGCACATTTAAAAATCTATTACTGAAATAATTTTCAAATCTAATTGACCTCCATTTCCCTAAATACATTTAAAATGCTTTCAAATCAGTGAAACTCTTGCCATATCTTGAAAAAGGTGTCTGAAGCATTGAGGAGATACTGACTAGGTTGACTGCCTGGGTGTGATGATTCTTGGCTAATCCCTCTTGGAAAAGAAGGATCAGAATATTTCTAGCCATTGTGTTGCAAGACTGGGAAGGAAAGCAGCAGCCAGTATAGAGAAAGATTAGGACACTGAATAAGCACTGAAGAATTCCTTCCATGTCTTAAGACAGATGCTTCACCTTAGGGCGACCGTATATATCTATTGCAGTTTCCCTAGGACAGCCCTGGTTTTTGCTTAGATATCACCATTCTTTAATTAGGTCAAAAATGTTGGTGTCACCCTCAAGCCCTGTCTGACAGACTGTATCCACTTCCAGCTCATGCTGTTGGCTCTCCTTTGAAGACGCACACATAAATGGCTACTTCCCACTTCTTCTGCAGCCATTCTTGCTCAGGCAGCCATTTCTCCCCAAGATTTATTGTGGTAGCTTCTTAAGTAGTCTCTTATTGTGGTAGCTTCTTAAGTATTCACTCTTGACCACCTCCCACAATCCAGTCTTCCCACAGCAACCAGTGTTACTTTTAGTATGAAAGGTGAAACATTTTACTCCTACCTTAAAGCCTCCAGTCGTTTTCATTTCACTTAGAATAAAATCTGGAGTTTTCACTGTGGCCTGCAGTGCTCTGCCTGCCTCCAGGTTAACTTTATGAACTCAGTTACTACTCTTCCCTATTGTTTGTTCTGTTTGTAGCCTCGCTGCCCTGGTGTTCTAAGTCATCACGCTACTCTCTCCTTTAACTGAGTGTTACCCGCAGACAGCAGCATGGCTCTCTCCCTCACCTGGTCCAAGACTTCCTCAAGTGTCGTATTGTCAGAGAAGTCTTCTCTGGCCATCATATGCAATGTCACCTGCTCCCTCCTAGTTCCTGCTATTGCCAGTGCCCTTCATTTTTCTTCAGAGTTCACATCACCTCCTGGTATGTTCGTGTTTACTTGCTGATGGTCTGTCCTCTGAGAAAATGCACGCTTTGTGAGAGCCTGGGATTGCGCCTCAGTTCCTGACAGTGCTTGGCACATTGTAGGTGCTCAGCGTTTGTATATTGAGTGCACTGGGGAGTGAGCCTGAAGAAGATTCATATGAAAGGTTTACAGGTTATGAGAATGGGGGCTTTATTTCTTCTTTTACATCTGTTCTAGAAGAGATGAGAAACGAAATTGGTGTTTAGGATTTTGGTAGGGAGCCCTGAATAGGGAGAAAGGAAAGGAAAAGGAAAAGGAAGTAACAGCCTAGACTCTAGTAACAAAAGTGAGCGCTAGAGGTGAATTGGTCACCTGTCTGCTTAAGAGACAGCCTTTCATTTCTAAGCTTGGGAAGGAAGAAAACAAAGGTTTGAATGCCCATTTTGAACTAAGTAACATACCGAGTCCTTTATGATACCATTTAATCTTCACAATGGCCCTTTGAATAATAATCATTATGCCCATCTTGTTGGTGAAGAAATTAAGGTTTAAGAGGTGATGTAACATTCTTAATGTCATATAGCAGTGAAGTGGGATATCCAGGTCTGACTGACTTTAAGTTCATGCTTTTTCCTCTACTTACTTCATAATACCCAAAGGGGGAGTCTGTGCAGTATTTACATTTCATACAGTGCTGTAAGGTTTACAGAAAATTTTCATATCTGATTTCATTCCTTCTAACAGACTTTTGAGTAGCTATCACCTCAGTTTTGCAAGCAATTAACCTTGATGTCAGTGATGAATGATTTGTTGGAAATACGATGCTAGAAAGTAGCAGAGCTAGGGCTTTGAGCAAACCCTCCTCACTTAAAATCTGATATTCTTTCCTATAACACAAACTTTAAGAAATTTTCTAGCACCTGCAAATTATATTTGACATTTTGTGTGAGTTAAATATGTCACAATAAAATTACAGAGCTGGAAAGCTCCTTAAGAGATTGTGAAGAACAAATTCCTTATTTATATCTAAAAACCAAGAAACAGAGTTTCTCATCTAGAACTGGGACTACAATCTAGCTTTTATTACTAGACTATATTTAATCTATTGAGATCTTTCAGAACCCTCATGTTCCCTTTTTATTCATGTTTCAAATTTTAAAAGCTACAAAAAATTTTTTTGCCCTCTTCTACTGGTGTCTCCCAGCAACTCAATTCTTCTTTCCATATGTAATGGAAATTAATCAGTTTCTTGTGTATCTTTCCAGAGATATTTTATGTGTAAAGCAAATACATAAGCTGTACTTACTTAACAATGTCTTGTAGATTACCACATATTTGTATATGAAGTCATATTTTTTTAAATGGCTGTATTTATATCGAATGAACATTTGGTAATTGAACCAGCCATCTACTGAAGGATATTTAAGGTGTTTTCAGTGTTTTAAAGATAATTTTAAAATTTTAATTATTAGTGTATATTAGTAAAATTAAAGATAATTTTCTAGTGAATGACCTCACATGCCGTGTCATTTTTTATATGAGCAGATGTATATCTGTATAATAAATTTCTGTAAGTGAGATTATTGGATCAAAGAATATCTGTTCTTGCATTTTTTATATTGATGTATTTTTTTTTTTTTAATGTGGGTACTGGGGGTCGAACTCAGAACCTCATGCTTGCCAGCAGGTGCTTAAGCTGCTGAGCGATATCACCGGCCCTTTTTTTCCTTTATGTGGATACTGGGAGTCGAACACAGGACCTTGTGCTTGCCAGGCAGGCACTTATACCGCTGAGCTCTCTCACCGGCCCCTGTATTGATGTAATCTTATACTTTATTCCTAACGTAGAAATGAAATCAAACTGCTTGTGTGTTTTCTGTTTGGCAATAACCATTTAAAATTAAAATAATAACTCGTTTATTTCAAGGGGAAATAGGATTTAAAAAAAATGTAGGGCTATAAGATTTGATATTAACGTGACAGGTTACAGAAAGTATAATGAGAGGAGTATTTCTTTGGAGTCAGACCTAATTGGGACCCTAGTGTTACCAACCTACTAATGTGACTTTGGTAAAATTGGGATAATAATAATAATTGTGTAGAACTGCTGTCTAGACCTACTTTTTGTTGATTCTGAGACAC
Organism: Erethizon dorsatum; assembly: GCA_028451465.1. NCBI lineage: Eukaryota > Metazoa > Chordata > Mammalia > Rodentia > Erethizontidae > Erethizon > Erethizon dorsatum. The sequence goes on along the minus strand of CM051827.1, from coordinate 68,536,587 downwards.
ATACCACACCATTCACCACATTTTATTTTCTCTGAAAATGAGATACCCCCAAATCAAAGGCATATCATGGATGTATTGGTAGCTTTTTTTTTTTTTTTTCCCTTGGCACAGGAGAAAAATGATCTGTTTCTTGATGAAACAGATAACTCACAACTGAAACAAGTTAAGTATGCTAGGGCATGGTACAGGAAGAGGATGCTTAGTGTGATGAGGAAAGTTAGGGCAGGGTGAATGGGATGTGAGATGGTAAGTATAGCAATGGAAGTTTCTTTCTACTCCAGTGACCAGCATACTAGGCCTACCAGTTGGAGGATAGTACTGCTGATTTATCAAGCACAGGAGCAAGTTGTACCCAGGAATCTGGGTGTGTGGAAGTTGGAGTTATCAAGACTTATTGGTGACTAACAGGACTTTGGCCCAGGGTTGAGATTTAAGAACTGTGTTCAAGACTAATTCATTGCGGGAGACTTAATAAGAATGGGGCTATGGGGGAAAATGAGTACAAATCATATCTGATTAGGGATTTGTATCTAGGATATATAAAGTTATCATACATTCAACAATAAAAAGATAACCCAATTTAAAAATGGGCAGTTTTGAATAGACATTTTTCTCTTTTTGGTGGTACTGGGGGCTGAATCCAGAGCCTTCACACTGAACTATATTCCCAGTCCTTTTTTATTTTTATTTTTTATTTTAAGACAGAGTCTTGCTAAGTTGCTCAGGCTAGGCTCAAATTTGCAATTTTCCTGCCTTTGTCTCTCAGAGTGCTGGGATTACAGGCATATAGTACCATGCCCAGCTATTGAACACACATTTCTGCTAAGAAGATATCCAAATGGCCAGTAAACACACAAAAAGATGCTTAATATCTCATTAGGGAAATGAAAATAAAAACTGCACTGAAATATGATTTTCACCCCTACTAGAATGGCTATAGCCAGAAAAACAGATGTTAGTAACAGGTGTAGGTGAGGATTTTGAGAAATTGGAACATTCACATACTGCTAGTGTGGATGTAAAATGGTGTAGCCATGGGGAAAACAGTGATAGTTGCTCAGAAAGTTAAGTTACCATAGGATCTAGCAATTCCATCACTAGGTATGTGCCCAAGAAAAATGAAAATACATGTTCACACAGAAACTTGTATGTGAATATTTGTAGTAGCATTGTTCGTAATAGTCAAGATATGAAAATGACCCAATTGTCCATCAGCTGATGAGTGGGTACAGTATGGTTTATCCATACAGCGATGTATGATAAAAAGGAATGAGGAATAAAGTACTAATGCATGCTGTTAACATGAATGAACCTTGAAAATGTAAAGCGAAAGAAGGCAGACACAAAAGACCCTGTGTACAGTGTGATTCCATTTGTATGAAATGTCTAGAACAGAAAGCCTGTAGAGACAGAAAGTAGATTAGTGTTTTAATAGCTCTAGGACTGGGAAGGGATGGCAGAAAAGGGAAATGACTGCAAATGGGTGTGAGATTCCTTCTATGGGATGGCGAAAATGTTTTGGAATTAGTGGTGATACCTAAACTCCTAGATGACTAAAAACCATTGAGTAGTATACTTCAAATGAGTAAATTTTATGGTATGTGAGTCATATTCCAACAATGCTTTTAAAACATGAAAAAACAAGGCTGTAATTCTAGGAAGAGTGTGAATAAGGAGATTATCAATATACGAAGAAGAGAGCCGAATAATAAGAACTCACATTGGTGCTAGAACACACATTGCTTGGAAAATCAGTGAGAAGAGGGAGCAGATATAAACATATTGGGGTTTGGGAGTAAAAGACAAATGTCACTTTGTAGTATCACATTAAAGCTGGATCAGTAACAAAGCAAACAGTATCGAGACTCTGTATTTCTCCCAAATCCATACCGGCCTTGAGTCCTGTGGTGTGACTAAGCCTGCAGAGAGGACCTAGGGGACCCAATGCTGGGAGGATCCTGGTAGGAAGACTGGGTACTGAGGTAGGGCCCAGTTTTATGCCCCTAGAGATCAGGAACTGTCTTGTCCATCTAAAGGATGCCAGCCGAGGTCAGCATATGTCATCTGGAGAGCTGTGGTCCCAGGAGATGAAGGTAAGGAAGGCTGACTTAACTGAGGTGGTAGCTACAGGAATGAAGAGGGTGGAGTGAGTGCAGGGTTCCACCAAGGCAAGAACTGAAAGACAAAGATTCCTTGCTGTCAGAGAATCCAGTGGGATTTAGTCAAATCTTTGTGTCCGTGACCATACAACACACAGAACTAGGCTTAGATTGGCCTCCTTTTGTTCATCACTCACTTCTGTGTGTGCCAGACATCACTGTGCTTTTAAGAAACTGTTAATTATCCATAAAACTTCATTTAGATTTTATATATTTTCTGTTGGAAAAGAATATAATAATTGGGGCAAATGTAGACATGAGAGCAACAAATATTTAATACTTTAAAGGACATAAACTTTGATTATGCTGTGTGAAATAGGCCACTGGCTTATTGTTGCGCAGTGGTTTTCATATTGTGGCAGCTGTAAAGGATGACTATATAGTTATGTGGGCAGCACCTGATTTGTGCTTGTCTTACCTGCACGTAGTGTTGTGTGTATGAGTAGTGGATGAATATGCAGTTACACAACGGTCCCTGATGAATCTGTCTAACCTACAAATGGTTTGTATATATTAATAGTGGCTGTAGCCATAGCAAGTCCTCATCCCTCTTGTTGACACTTTTCAGACTTTACTGGTATTAAGTAAAAGGTTTCATGCGACCTTGTGCACCCAATAGATTAGTTTTGTAAGTCATAGTAGGGTTGTGGAGGGTGGGGGAGAAAAAAGGAAGATTTTTCTATCTTCTTTCCTTCTGAAGCCTGTGAGTTTGGAAGGATAAAATTGGTGAATAAGCAAAACTCTTTAGGGATCTGACATCACAAAATGGTCATTTGCCCCCAAGTAATTTTCCCTTAGGAGTTCAAAGGTTTTCTTTTTATTTTGACCCATGCCTAGATGTTATTAAAGATTCATTTTGGTGTGGACTTTTGCAGACAACCCTCCCCCGCCGCTGTCTTTCTCTGTGTGTGTGTGTGGGGGGGCTGATGATGGAACCCAGGGCCTCACGTATGCTAAATAAGCGACCTACTGTTGGTGCCCAGAATTTTGTTTTCTAAAAGACCAAACGTTGGTTGATAGGTTGGGGCAAGTGCTTTCGTCCTGCATTGTTCTCATTTGTGTAGACTGATCATATTTCACCTAGTGCCTCTGGGGAAAATACAGCTTTTCTGAGGGAATTATTTTAATTTGGGAGTGGAAGGAACAGCAGGAGGACAAGTGTTAGGTGTTTTTTGTGCCTTGAAGGAGGCTGAAGTCAGGGAGGAGTGTGGTGGTGGGGACCTTGGACAGGTTGAGGAGGCTGGGGTGTGCAAGGGGCACTCAAAAGACAAGCTTTTCCTCCTCACAACCTTGCTTCGGACTTGCTCTGTACTCTGGAAAAGGAGAAAAGAAATTCTTTCTCCATTTCTTTTTGGGCCAGATGACTTCTCTGAGGTGAGAACTCAGAGCTGGTACTGGCTGAGGGCCGTATTTCAGCGGTAGCTTTTGTGATCAGGTCTGTGGACACAGCCACAATTTACAAATGTTTTTCCCTGGGGAAGTGAGTACCAAATACCTGTCTTAGAAACAAACTCCTGTGATAGGACTGGTTTGTAAGTTGACTTTGCACTGGGACTTTGCTGGTGGCAACCCAGGTCCATTTGCTTGGAACCACAGGCTGTACGTGAAATGTGCGTGACAGCCGAAGTTGCACTGAAGTCCAGCGAAGGGCACTGTTTGCATTAGGCAGTCTAAGATAATGAGTAACACTGGCTGAGGCCTCACTAACTTGTGTTAAAAAATAACAACAACAGGGCCGGAGATAATAGCTCAGTGGCACAAGTGCCTGCCTGGCAAGCACAAGGTCCTGAGTTTGATTCCCAATACCAAAAAAAAAAAAAAAAAGAAAAAAGAAAAAAAAACAAAAAACAAAAATTACTGAATTTAGTGTCTTTTATTATGGAGATATCTGTAATTATACGTGTTAGATTAAATACTAATTTTAGTCACTTGAGTGAGGATATAAAGCATATTGGAAACACTTGACGTAAAAATCAGAGTGTTGCGGGGAACAAAGGCTCTTTGTGACCTGACAGCTGCTGTTAAAAAGTGACGTGAGGAGCCAGCTCCAGCCCCCAGCTGCCCGAAGTTGCTGCAGTCTTCTCTAGTGTCACCAGAGGAATTTGCACTGCCTTGTTTTAGAACCAGTCCTTATGTGTTTAGGGAGACTGAGTCTTAACCCCCATTGTGATGAGTAGTTACTGGGTTTCCCAGTAGGCAGTATTTTGAGATTTTAACCACGTGCAGGGTAACATATTTCTCAACTGCAAGAAAGTTTTAAAAAGCGCGAGTTACAGCTTGGGTACGTCAGATCTAGTTGTGCATGTTTTGAGGCATACATGACAAAACTTTTAACTGGAACTCTTATTTTAGTTCTCTTGAAGTCCCTAAAACTGAAGGTCCCTGGTTTGCCTCAGATTCCAAGGACTACCCAGAGGCTAGCCCTGAGCTGGTTTTGTACACTTAGCTTGCACCTACCCTAGGGAATAGCTGTTCAGAGTTGAGGGTTCTGACAAGGATGTTTTCGAAGACCTGTTAGTATGTGATGTGTCTCTGGGTCCTTTGCTGCCTCGGTACATAATGGAGGAGAGACAAGGGATCTTCTTCATGTAGGCCAATGATTGGCAGCGGCAGGGTTAGGACTCCAACAGAATCATTCTGAAAACCTGATGTGTATCCCCTAGCATTTGGGGGACATAAGGATTAGTATGCAAATCTGTGGGTGACTAGCGCGAGACAGCGGAGTGCCAGGAAGGGCAGAGACTGTACAGTGGGCAGTCTGCACTTGGAGGACAGTGTTTTCCTGAGCTTCCGGGTTGAACCAGCTTAAAATATCTAGAAAGAGATGCCGTCATGGCCACCTAAAAGGTGATCTGAGCCAGGGGGAGGGACCCATAAAAACCTCAGAGATTGAGTGGGAGTTGTAAATCGCCTGAGAATTTTATGTCAAAGGCCCCACCTTAGGGACTCTCCCAGGAAACCCACAGGTTCTCATGAGCGCCTGAACATCACCTTTCCTTGATGTGACTTTCTGACACCCCTCCTACCTTTCCCTATTCCTTCAGCTCCCACCCCAGGGAGCCAGACACATCCTCTGTGAGGGCACAAGCGACGCAGAGTAAGAGGGAGAGCGGGAGGGAAGATGGTATCCACCCCAAGTCCAGTTGCAGACTGCGCAGCTCAATCTAGAAAGGAGAGAAACTTTAATTTAGATGAGTATTGAGTAGTGTAATTAATCACTGAGCTCGACATCTTGATTATTGAAATTACAATGATTCTAGAGCTGAAAGTGATTTGAAGGAGATTTATAATCAAAGAATGATTGGGGAAAGCAATGAGACTTTCTTAGATTTTCATTCAGGAGCAAGGAAAAACTTGCCCACAGAAGGGTGTGGAAGGAAAATTTTAAGCTTACACCTTATTGAGTGCAGTCTGTTAGTTATTTGTATATTTATTAGTTATTTATATTTTCATATGTACACAGAAATGAAAAGAAGCAGTCACAGGAGAGCATTGTAAGTATCAGTTACATGATACATATATTGTGCTTAGTATTCATATTTTCCAAGTCACAACTTTCAACACTAAGACAGAAATTTTGCAGTTGGGAAAATCCTGATTGTGTCATCACCTTAAAGGGGAGAATTTTTTTTCCCTCTTTGTGGTGTTGGGGATTGAACTCCGGTCCTTGTGCACACTAGAAAGTGCTTTATCATTGAGCTACATGCCTAGCCCGAAATGGTAGAATACCCAGGGTTGAAATGACAACATGCTGAGTTTATTTTCTGGTTGGAGTGTTGAAAGCATTGCGGAAAAAGCAAGATGTGATTTTATTTGCTATAATTTATTAATGTATACTGTGTGTCGTGTACTGTGCTTTGTGTTCCATGTCAGTATTTTGACTTTTTACAGTAGGGGTTAAAACAGGTTAAACGAACTGCTCTAGTTCCCACAGCCAAATTTCAGAGCTCATGTCTGTCTGTCTGACGTGCACCTCAGTCTCTTTGCAGTCTTCTCTGCTGCCATCCCTGGTGGCCCCACACCCTGGAAGTGGAGATACAGGTGGGGCAGGGATGGGCAACCTCAGCCTGTGCTCCTACCCTGGAAGAGGAAGACTGAAAGTGTACAGCAGTCACTGGTGAACGGCAGCCTCTGATTTGTTAGGGGTAGCTTTGTGGGCTTTCCCACCCCTGGTTCAGGGAAGAGCTCTTTGCATTTACCATCTGGAAGGTTTCCTTTTCTGTTATCTTCCTTCTCTGCCACGTTAAAGCGTCCATTGGAATATGCCCTCCTTCAGCTTCTCTCTTTTTTTTTTTTTTTCCTGTTGAGAAATGGGGATTAGAGATGCTTTATTTTGCCCAACAACTCAAACAGCTAGGAAGTGGGATCACATCGGGATTTGGATTTCAGGTCTCTGCGACATTTTCTTCTCGTCATGCTGCCCTACAGCAACAACTTTATAGATGCATCTATTCATAGAAAGCAGACCCTTACAAAATCTCATGCTTTGGTTTATTTTATCATAGGTTTAAAAAATAAAACATGTCTTTTGGATGGAAGTGATAGGGAAATGCTGACTCATAATAGAGGGTAGCAGAGAATCGCAGCATTTTCCTTCTAGAATGCTTCAAACCCAGTGCCTAGTGTCGGGGTGAGGGATGAGCTGAGCAAGGAGTTGAAGACAAGTCTGCATCTTGGTTGGTTGGTTTCCGTCCCTCCTTCCCTCTCTCCCTCCCTCCCTTCCTTTCATTGTATTTCATTTCAAAGGCCTATAGGAGAGTGAAAAATTTAAAACTTCATGAATTTTATTAAATAGCAACAATTCTTAGAATATGAGTTTAGGATTAGATCTAAATTTAAATTGCAGTTCTGCTTATTGAATGACCCTGTAGAAGTAAAGTAATTCTGTGCCTTTTTAAAAAGGTCTGTAAAAGGCAGTATTGGAAGGATCATTGTAAGAATTGTGAGAAAATGTCAAGATATAAAATGTAATACCATAAACGACCTGCCATGTGGTCAGTGCTCAGTCCTGGTGACTGTTGTTACTGTGATTGAGGGCACCTCACTTTTTTGGGAGCAGTGGAAGCAGGAAGGGGAGAGTGTGTCTTGCAGGCTCCAGAGAACAGTTGGAGATCTGGAGGACCTGGAGACTTCTGAATCTGCCAGAATTTGGGTGGAAAGTAGCCTAGGCAGGTGGCTTTACCTTTCTGATGAAGACCCTACCCTCTTGGAGCTTACATTCTAGTTGGGTGGAAGGAGGAATGGACAATAAAAATATAAAACAAAATATAAGATACATGTTTTGGGGGAGGAGGAAAGACAGAAAGAGCCTAGGAAATGTTCTGAGTAAGAAAGAAAAAAGCACAGGCTTCTAGGTCATATATTTGAGTCAGAGTGAGATGAGAGCTCAGGGTTAACAAAGGACCCCTTACTTTCTTTTCTTGATTTGGCACTGTAGTTCTTAGGGCCTACAGGATTTTCGGAATATTAATTTTAGCATGAAGTTTGTCAAAGATGTGTGGAAGTTCAGACATAGGATAATATACACCCATATATGCACTGTCCAAAATGAATAATAATCCATTTTCTCACACTTGTTTCATCTGTTTCCTTCTCTTCCTCTTCTTACACCCTATCCTTTTAGAGGACTCCTAAGACTTTCCTGAGAAAGGTGCTGTGCTCCAAAATACCCATTTCCAGTTCCTCAGTGGTGCCTCAGATCTATCCTTTCAGCCCTTTTCTGTGCAAGGGCACTTAGTAGATTTAACCCCCGGGGCTGGATTCACAGTTTCCCATAACCTCCAGTAAACCCCCAGTCCAGTGAGCGGACCGACCAGACACCGCCCTGCGGTAGTGCTTGGGAACTACGCTTTCACCCACTGCTTGTCAGGAGAAAGTGAGTTGTCGCCCCTGTCCACTGACTGAAGAAGGGCAGCTCATTCTCTTTCCTCTTCGCCGTTCTTTTCCTCCTTAACATAGCACATTTGAATAGGAAGATAGTGAGTTGGCAGTTCTCTTAGGAGGCCAACTAGAGTGCTGCTTGTGCAATCTAGAGGCATATAATAACATACTTGCTTATCACAGCAAAATACTCTTGCGCTATTAAGGGCTTTTGACAACTTTACACAGACCAGATTTTATCAGGGGAAATAGCTCTCTCTGGATGGGCTAGCTTCTCCAATCCTAACCAAAGAGACAGAAGTCCCTTTGCCCTTTTAACAACCTGGGAGGAATCCTGTCCTTTGAATAGGGCATTGTATTTCTTCTGACTGGGATCCTTCTCCACGCATCCTTTCTTGAGCTGTCAGAAAAGCAGGGTGCTTGCCCCAGCCCCTACCCCTCTTCTTTCCCTTCAGTGTGTGCTGAGCCCTTTGGTCCACCCTCTTTGCCTGCTCTTTCCACAGCCTCTACTGTTTAGCTCAGTGTAATACTGTGTGTGTGTGTGTGTGTGTGTGTGTGTGTGTGTGTAAACTGTGCAGATCTTAGTCGTACAGCTTAAAGGATTTTCATTTATGTATATACCTGTGTAATTAATGCTCAAATCCAGAAAACATCTCCAGAATGCCAGATGGGGAGCTTTTATCTTGATTTACAACATTGAGATAACCAAGTTCCAGAGGTCACGTGGTTGACCTGTGGTGTAACTAAGACTGGAATTACCGTAGCTGCTTCTGGGATTAGCAAGTGTTTATACTTGAATAAAAACATTAGTTGAGACATCTAAGTGCACGGGAAAAGTATGACAGTTGTTGGTGTGGTTAACATGAACATCATCAGCACGTCTTGATACTTCATGTGCATTAGCTCATTTCATCTGCTGCACAGAATTTTGTCACTGTTCCTGTTCTACCGAAACCAAAAGTCAGAGAGAGGGAGAGATTGCCTCAGATCCCACAGCTAGAAGGTAGCAGTTAGGGTTAAACCCCAGACTGGCCATCACCAGGGACTGGTTTCTCACTGTGGTCTGCTGTCTCAAATACCTGGTACCTAAATTTAAGTGACAGAACTGTGTTTTTGCGGTGGGAGGAGATGGTTGTCTTTCTTAGCTGTACATAACGAATGCTCATTTTAGGCATATTCCGATCTGTTGCTTACTGCAAAAATTATGAGAGAGGAATTCTCCCCCACCCCTTGTTTTGTGGTGGTTGGGCTTGAACTCCAGGCCATGCCTATGCTAAGGGAGCTTTCTACCACCGAGCCACACCCTGAATCAGGGTGATGTTTGATTCTTTGACAGGCCCTAGAGTGATGTCCCTTAGGAAAGAATCTTTCAATGAGGATGGCCCTTTAAGATTTACGGGTAGCTTGTACCCTGAGTACCTAATTTAAAGATAACAATACGCAATGTATTAACCATTGTTACCCTCTTGTTACGTTGTTTTGAAATTTCATTCTATTTTTTTTTCTTTAAAATAAAAAAAATAAAGATTTGCATGTAGCAAGAAGGTGATGTCTTTCTAGATGCATTATGAAAACAGGATGTAGCAAACATGAGATGTGGGCCTAAATATCCACACATCATTCGTCTTAAAAGTAATAGGAGTGGAATAAATTCATGAGTTAGTCACGTGGCAATACTCTTACAACATTGGACCTGACATCTAAAGAAATATGAAACTTCTACAGCCACTAAAAGGAAAAACAGTTTATTATAATGGACTTTAGAATTGCATAAACCAACAATGCATGTTAATGTCTTGGTCTTGCATTGCAAAACCCCATCCTATTTGAGGAATTCTAGCTATTTTGCATGGCTTGGATGTTTGTAAAAATATATTTAATATTTTTCCATTCATTTGATGTTTTCAGTCAGAGTGGCAGGGGACAGTGTATCACTTTTATGGATAAAATAAGAGTAGCCAGTGAAATTCAGGTTTTACAAGATGAAAATATGGTAAGAAGTATCAGTTTGCAGTGTAGAAGCACATCTCAGAGTTTTTGTTTTTTTCTTCTTTTTTGAGACAGGGTTTCAATCACTGTCATTCAGGCTGTCCTTTAAATGACTATATAGCCCAGGCTGGCCTAGAAGTTGTGGTGATCTTCCTGCCTCAGCCTCCTGAGTGCTGGGATTAAACTGCACTGCCAGCTGGCTTCAAACTAATCTTGAAAGTATAGGCAGTGTGCTTTATCCAGCTTGCTTGATGAAAGACTATGCTTTTTGTCTGTTTTGTTGTTGTTTAGTGGGTACAAAGAATATTATTGCCATTTGTATTTGAAGAGCTGTGAGTGCCATAAGTAAGGATTGTTTTGATACTTGTTTATTTTAAACTCATGGGATGATGGCTTACTACTAAAAGCTACTACTGTTGACAAATGGTTCATTTAGCCTTTGTTTAGTAAGTAATGCATTTCAGTGAAACAAGAAGGAAATAGAATTATGGATAATGAATCCTGTGATTAAGGTCATTCCTAAAATATAAGTAAAATGAAGAAGGTATCTTTGCAAAATAAATATGTAAAATCATGGTAGCAGGTAGATTAATATCCTCCTTCACCCCCTCCCCAAAGCAGGGTCTCTCTACTGTCCCCATCACAACTTATGAGTGGCTTTCTGAACATACGTCACCAAGCTGAGGGGTGTAGCTTAAGAATGCTGTGTCTTAGAGTTAGGACCTGCTGCCAGCAAGAATGGCCTGCACGCTGGGCTGTGGTGCCCAGCATTAAGCCTTCTCCAAATTGTTCCCTTGGATTTTGTTAATGAGCGGGTGGGCAAGGAGGTTGCTAGGAAGTCTGTCCCCAGTAGGGCACCCTTTGGGGGAAAGAGGACTGTGTCAGTGTCCTGGTCAGTGGCCTTCCCTAAGTAGAAATACCTCCTCTCGGATGATTAGTTTACCTTTTAAACCTTTTTAAGGAAATCTGTGAAACTTTAACTGCCCATTCTTACTGTGATGAGTTACAGGGTCATAGTTGGCTTTGATAAATGGAAAAACATACAATTTAATATAAAAATAAAGATATCAGTGAATGCTTGAGGTTCCTGCAGGTGAAATAACCCTGAAATGGTTTCCTGATTTGTAATACGTAATACGGAAGATAGCTGAGGGAGGGAGGAAGAGAAAGTGTGAGAAAAGAAGGTGGGGATGGAGTGTTCTGCTCCCTTGTTGTCTTCATTTCTTTCACTTATTGGTTATTTTAAATTCAAATAAGCCTGAATTATAATTTGTTTTTTTCTATTTTTTCAAGAATTTGAGTTCTAGAGTTTAGCCTTAGATAATTATGAAGAAATTATCCAAGTAGGATGTCTACTTTGCAGCTTTTTTGCGTATTTCAGGTGAGAAAATTCAGAGAGATTTCGTATCTTCACTTCGGAAGGTGTTCTAAAGAGACTTCATTTGTTAGAGAATTGACATAGTAGGGTAAATGCTAATGTAATGAAACCATTTGACTTTCTTTTGGATAAGTGGAATTATTATTACTATTTTTTGTGTGTGGGTACCGGGGGTCGACCTCAGGACCTCACGCACCAGCAGGAGCCTGTGCCGCTGAGCGATATCATCGGCCCTTTTTTTCGTATGTGGGTTCCGGGAGTCGAACTCAGGACCTCGCGCTTGCCAGGCAGGCGCTTACGCCGCTGAGCCATCTCACCGGCCCGGATAAGTGGAATTTGATAAAGTTAGCATTGTTATGTAGGTAAGCACACAAACAAGTTTTAAAATAAGGCCTTTTCTTTCTCTTTTTTTACAGTCCTATTTTGTAACAGATTATGATCCAACCATTGAAGATTCCTATACAAAGCAATGTGTGATAGATGACAGAGCAGCCCGGCTAGATAGTAAGTAAATGCATTTATTTGATAGCTCATATGTCCTATTTTTAAAAAGTTATCTCTGATGTTTTGCTAGGTTAAACAGTATAATTGAAATACTAGATGATCTTGAATATAAATAAGCCCCCCTCTTTTATTAGTTTTTATTGATGAATCTGCATGTTGGTCTATTTAAATATTCCTCAGTAAATAAAAAGTAAAATAGTCATTGGATTGATCTTGTTCTGCTGAAACTGGTCTTGTCATTTTAACTTGTTGGGATGTATTTGTTGGGGCAGTTGGAAGGAACATCAGGTCTCAGCTCTTTCTACCCCTTGGCAAAGGTTATAGTCGGGGAAGTGACTATAGGAAAGGTTCAGTATTTGTTAACTTAGCATTTATAAGAAAAACACACAGACTTTAACAAATATGTGTTTGGTTCAACATCCTACCTCTCCACAGAAGAGAACCCTGTTCTTTTAACTTGAAGGATTCTTTTATTCACAGAGATCCAGAAATACATTACCACTTGTGCTATAAGTATGGTTTGGGAGGGGGGGCGCAACTAAAATTTCTTTTTTCAACTTATTTTTTCAGTTTTTTACGTGTTAGAAACATCAAAGTAATTTCAGAGGTTGTTTGATTCCATCTGCCTAAATGTGTTCGATATTTTTAACCTTCTAATTGATATGCTAATATATTCTAACCACAAAATCAGCCTGTACTGATGGAGATAAACTCAGAAACTGTCTGCCATTAGAATATGTTTCTCTCTGGTACTGAGAATAAAGTACTAAGAGAAGAATGCCATTTCCTTATTATACTAAGTATGAGGCTTTCTCTAGAGGACCCACGTGAAGGGAGCCTGCCCTTACGGAGAAGCAGTTTATAAAACAAAACACAAATACAGTTCCCTTTGTTGTTGTTTTTCTTTAGTTTTGGACACAGCTGGACAAGAAGAGTTTGGAGCCATGAGAGAACAGTACATGAGGACCGGTGAAGGCTTCTTGTTGGTCTTTTCAGTCACAGATAGAGGCAGGTTTGTATCAGTATTAAAATATAGCCCCCTAGTCCTGTCTAGGTCACAATTTGTTGAATTTGGAAATTCTTATTTTTATAGAAAAAGGAAAGTAAGAAAGTACTGAATGGATCATAGAACTTGCTGAATTCTGATCCTTGCCAAATTAATTCCTTTTTTCTTTTTAAAGTTTTGAAGAAATCTATAAATTTCAAAGACAGATTCTCAGAGTAAAGGATCGTGATGAGTTTCCAATGATTTTAATTGGTAACAAAGCGGACCTGGATCATCAAAGGCAGGTAAGAAGGAATTTTGCTGTTGAGAAGCCATGTAAGTAAAGTGACAGACTTAATGGAATGATAGAAAGTCCTTGCTCCAAAAAACTGTACCACATGTTACTTCAGTGTTTATTGCTGAGTCTGGCACATTGGCTCTTCCAAAACTCACATTAGATAAAAAATAAAAAGAAAGATTTAGGGAAATTAAATTTTCACACAGTTTTACACAGAATTTCAGAAGACTCTATAAGCCTGTTTATTCCAGTCCAATTTCCATGCAATTTCTTGGGTAACATCCAAAAACTCTAATTCAGTTACATCCAAATACCTAATCTATTCACCGTTAATATGAAATTATCTTTCTTTAGAGAATGATTTTAGTGTAAATTATAGTACTGTATTTGGATTCTTTGTAACTTCAATTATTTAGCCAGCTCTAATACCAGTAACCTTCAAGCTTATGAATGTATTTAATATTCCTTAGGAAAAAGGTCCCTTTCCCTTCAAATAATGGTTTCCCAGCCATACCTGTTTATGCCTGTATATATCAAAAAGATTTGATATATACACTGAGTGTAGGTACCATGAAACCTTCTCAGGTTTGTTCATAATTTATCTTTAGCACATAGAACAAAGATATGCACTCAGGGGCCAGTGATATCGCTAAGCGGCATGGGCGCCTGCTGGCACACGAGGTCCTAAGTTCGATCCCTGGTACCCACAAATAAATAAATAAATAAATAAAATAAAGATATGCACTCAGTAAGTATTTGTTGAGTGAATGAATCTGGGCATCACTGTCTGAAGATGTGGCATGAATAGATGATTCTGTCTACATAATAGATATTTTTAAAAACAAGCTTTGCTTTTGTAAACTTGACTAATATGACATAACTCTAAGTAAGTGTTGCAAATGTAGTTTATTCCTGTTAAAACCAATTTGTTCAGGTAAAATTACCCTTATTTTGTTCTCTCTTTGGAAATACATAGTACTAGATGAACTCAGTATTATGAATTTCTGCTAGTACTGTATTTTTTTGTACTTTAAACTGGGTCTTGGAAGTGCCCAAACTATTGCATTAGTCATTTTGAATGTATAAGACAATTCTAAGTAGAGCTCAAACCTACCAAATCAGAATATCTAGGAGAGAAGGCCTAGGTTTTGGTGTCTTTATAAGGTTCTCTGGGTTGAGGAACCTTTAGAAAATACATTTGTTTAGCTTTTAGTCTCTTGATTTCTGGCTTCACATGGCTCTATTTTTGTTCCATGTGTTCTTTTTCGTTTGCTTTGGTGATAGCAATGCTATTTCTAATTCTTAGTTAAAAGTATGCTACATCAGTGAGCTCAAAAGCAGTTTTGTATGTGTGCAAATTCTACTGACCTTGATTCCTGGAAGAGAGTGATGTGAAACCAGGCTTTAAAAATACAGAAAGTGAACATGGTACATGCATGTAATTTTAGGCACTCTAGGAGGCTGAGGCAGGAGTATCACAAGTTCAAGCCCAGCCCTTGTGACTTAGAGACTTAGCCAGACCTTGTCTCAAAATAAGAAAGAAGGGATGTAGCTCAGTGTTGGGATTCAATCTCTAGTACCACATGTAAAGTAAAAAACCCCCCAAAAAAATGAAGTACTGTATATAAACAGCCTTAGTCCTGGGATTGTTTTATCATCCTCCAG